>CM035142.1:9016378-9718878 GCA_020205605.1 Panax ginseng
AGATGTAAAATTTTGTTTATTATTTTCTTAACCATTTATTGCATCATATTTTAATGTTGTTATTAATATTAGTTTTTTTAACAAGTATAGACAATATTATATACATTTATTTTAGTAAGTTAGTATTTTTATTTCTATTTTTTCTTTTCTTTTTATTTTTCCTTCACATTTTCAATATTCTAAAAGTAGCAGCTTAATTGCAAATAATATATATATATATATATATATATATGATTCCTTGAAAAAGTGATATTTTAAACTTATGCGAGGAGGGGAATGAATCTTGAATAATTCTCTACTTCATTCATGTGTGTTGATATTTTAGAGTGTCACATGTCAATGCTACAATTTCACATCTTGGAATTAGCGAATGATATGATGTTTAGGAGCAATATGTTATTTAAGGTTTAACCTTAACAGTTGGAGCAGTAATTTAAATGATGTCTTGAAACGAGTCGTAGATTCGGATGTCTTAAAATTGAATACTACCAACAACAATTTATCAAGGTCAAAAATGATTTATGGGGCCACGGGGACGCGGACGTAAGCCCGTATAAAAAGACTGAACCGAATTCGTGAAGATTAATCCGACTGTAATTAAAAAAACTCTCAATCTTGTCCTTAATCTTGTCACCCAAAGCAGCTTGTAGGATGATGCTTATAAATAACCTGTAGAGCATCTTTTGAGAGCTCTTTGTCTTCTTTGAGTTGATTAACCACTTCCCAATCCATTCAAGCAATAGAGCCTCATAGTTAAGTTATATTTCATAACATATGGCAGTTATGAGCTTGAGTTGCGCATCTTATTTACAGAGTCATGACCAGAGCTCTTGCAACATATACATTTTCCAACAATATCAGCTAGAAATTCATACATCTGTGGAAACTCCTTCTTCTTGTATCCTTTGACAGAAGGTGATTTCTTGTGATGCATATTTTTGAGTTTCTTATGGAAGTCTATGCCATCTATGGACAGATACCATTCAGGTTTAAGACCTAGTATGATCTTAATGATTTTTTTTAATTTAAAATAATTGTATACAGAAGTTACTCAAATTAATTAATGCATCTTCTAATCTCGTGGCCAATCTATCCCAATCTATCCAACTCAAGTCTCTCGATATTTTCTAGATTTAATTTAAAAATAAATACTAGTTGTGTTCATAAAAGAAATTAGTTTAAGGTACATGGATTAAAAAAATTATTTAATATTATCATTTAATAATTAAAATTTGTTTGAAATTCCATCACTACCTTTTTATGAGAAGTTAAAAATTATTAATACAAGGTAGAGAATTTATTGGGATAATGAGAAAAGGTAAAGGTGATATAGGAAAATAAATAATTTATTCACTTAAAAAGTTGTAAACGACAAATAAATTAAAATAAATTTTTTCTTATAAAACGATAATCTTTTAAAAAGGGAAAGAATAATTATCTTCCTCGGAGGGGGTATCTTTATTTTCAACTTTTAGTTTAGTCCTCCAAAAAGTTGACGTCTAGGAAGCCAGGACTAATCTTCAATTTGAACTCTAAAATTTAACCTTCAAATTAATTTGCACCATAAATTTTATTTTAAATTATATACATCCTAAATTTTAAAATTTTAAAAAATAAATTAACACCCTCCGCACACTCTATATCAAAATAATTTACACCCTATACTTTAGTGTCGAGGGTGCAAATTATATTAATTAAAACTCAAAGTTTAAAATATATTTAATTCAAAATAAATTTTAAAATGCAAATTAATTTTAAGGTTAAAGTTTAGGATTCAATTTGAAATTTAGTCCGGAAGCAAGTGATCTTTAAAAATTAAAACCAACACGAGACTTCAAACAATTATATTTTGACTTAAATGAAAATATAATTTTTTTATCAGCAAAAAAAAATAAATTGTATTAAAATTCAAAATCATATAAATGTGACAAATCCAAAAGATATAAATATGACAGCAATTGAATTATATAACACCATAAATTTGAATTAAAAAATTAATACATTTTTTCTACATAATATAATATCAAAACCTGATCGATTTGAAAATTAAAATAACATCCTACTAATTTTCCAACCTTTACCTGAAACACCCTTAAAATATGATATGTTGTATATCAAATCAAGGCAAAGATGAAATCCATTTTTGTCATTTTCTTCAAGTTGATTTTCTTATATATCATTTTAATTTTAATAAAGACTAATTAAAAATGTAATCTTCTCAATCTCTCCTAGTTATTACTATCATTACTGAATCTTTCTCCTTTTAATTTCCCACATCATACGTTAAATATATAATTATGTACGTGGTCATGGAGACATATAGTCGTCCAAATCAAACCAAACCAACTCAATTTAATTTGAATTGCCTTTTTGGCTACTTTTTGTCTCCACCTAGCAACCCTTCATCCATCATGCATTTAATTTCTACATATTGACGTTTTCAATTTAGGCATCTCCAATATTCATTAAACAACATGCTTACAATCCAAACCCGTGTGAGATACGACTATCTTTTTTATATTCTTTTTATTTATCAAAATAATTTAATTATAAATTTCTCTTTTAAATTATATGATATTAATATTATTTTTTATTGTGAAATTCATGCATGCATGCATGTCACCAATTCTATGATATGCTTTGTTTTTTTACTTCCTATGTCATGTCTAATATTTTACACCGTTGAGGCGTCATAAAATTACGTGAATAATAATTACTCGTAAATCTCTTGTACGTATAAAAATCCGGTATATGTGTATAGTGAATGGGAACAAATCATGCTTAAGAATTACTATTATTAATAGTCAAGAAAAGGGCAGTAGAACCACGGTATTTAATATCAAACCATTACAACTGAATTTTTAATTAATATTAAAATTCTATTTGTGAATATAAAATTATTTTTAAAAATCGTCGTTTTACAAATGTATCTCTATTAATTTTGGAATATAGCTGGGAGTATAAATTAAATTTGGCATGTATTGATTTCGAATTTTAATTTATCATTGCAATTAATGAAAATTAGAAATGTGTGCAAGTAAATATGTACTCAGTATGAATTTCAATTAACTAAATGTGGAGTAAATATATCTTGAGAAATTTGTGTGGATGAATTTGACAGATTATCATGAAATGAGTAATTTATAAAAACTTAATTAGACTAAGGATTATACTTGTAAAATGATCTTGCCATAACATATATAAGTACTCCTTCCGTTTCTTAATATAGGTCATTTTAGACATGTGCACAAGAATTAAGAAAATTGTTGAAAAGCATTAACTATAGTATCAATTGTCTATAATACCCTTCACCTCACTTATCTCATAAATATGGATCAAAAGATTAGGTGGAGTAATAAGGGGCAATTTGGGAAAAATAGTAATCAATTCTCCTAGATAACCACAGACGACAAATAATTAGGAATATAAAAAAAAGTCTAAAACGACCTACATATAGGAATGGAGGGAGTATATGCTAGATCGTTTTTCAGCCATGCGTGTATGTTTAAAGTCTAGACATTATTGTTCCCAAGTACGAATGGGAGGGTCGACTGTCCTAAGACCTCGATTGGGGGCCTAAATTATATATATATGGGATATATGTATATACATTACAGTATTATATGATTTGCCACTGATGACGGATTTTTTTTTTGGACTATGACAATGGTTCACCCGTCATTGCAGTAGCCTGCTCTTCTATATATATGGCAACGTGAAACCGTATTATAACCCAAAAACTGTCATTATTATCGATGTATGTACTGCAATTGTGTATCATATATATATATATATATATATATATATATATATATATATATATATGTGTGTGTGTGTGTGTGTGTGTGTGTGTGTGTGTGTGTGTGTGTGAAAATTCGATTGAAGATTTTGCTTCTACAAATATTATAAGAAGAATCTTTCAATGAATATATTTTTATATATTTTGTTATAGTCGAACTATTTAGTCGAACTTCTCATATATTTTGTAGTCGAAGTACTCATATATTTTGTTGTAGTCCAAATATTATGTTTTATAATTCGAAAATTTGTATTTTTAGATAAAGTGTGTACTTTTTTTTTATGAAGATAATTGTTGGGTCATGATATTTCCCCTCTTTGGGCCGAGTAGATTGGGCCTACGTATTTTATTTGTTCAATTGGGTCCTTATTATTGAGTCTTAAAGTTATTGGGCCTAGTCATTATATTATTCTGTTGGATCCTTTTAAGATCGGGTTGATCGTTGGATCGACCCATTAGATATTTTAATATTCTATCTTTGACTTGTAATGATGAAAAATGATGACGGTTGACTGTAACACCGCCATGCATTAATGTGGATGGGATCATAATACCACGCACGGAGAAAGCGATGTCAAAAGTAGTAGATAAACTACATACAATGGCAGAACCCATCGAGATCGGAGGTCAGGTCAAATAGTAGTGGGTGGTACGGTAATCCCCGTGAAAAGAGTATAACTTAGCAAAGAGGTCTTCACAAACAGTACGTTAACATTCACATTCATAATCACATACACACGACTGAAAATTATTATCTCTCCCAATACACTAGACATTACATCCTCCATTGTTAACCTTGTGAACACATATACTGACTCTCACGCTTCGAAGCTATCCCCGATTAGAATGTACCGCCAAGCTTGTGGTGTTTATCGTGTTTCTTGTATCGGGGATCAGGCGTCTTACGTGATTGGGACGTGGTAGAAGATCTTGGCGTTAACATGGTATTTAGAGGTGGGCGTTAAGTGTCATTAAAATTTTCAATCACAATTGTTTAACCTACTTGGGAAGATGATGAGAAGTAGGGATGGTACTCCGTAATAAGGCAAAAGCGATGGTCAATTAGCTTGTCGCCGCCCGTTTTTGATAAAGGATCGTGCAGGTCCTTCTAAAAGTGCTCACGCGAGAGCATGGCCTCTAAGCATAATTCAGAGATCTCCGTCCTCAAGATCCATGGTGGGGCCGACGAAAGTTGGTTTTCAATGCGGATAAGGAACGTGATCATGGTCGAGGATTCGCAGTAAAGCTCACCACCAAGACTCATCGTCAAGTGATCAGGAGGATGAAATGCCAAAGTTAGCGAGGATGGCGATTTAAGCAGATAAAGCCTTGGAGGTTCCGTTGAAATAGAGAAGATATAGCCGTAACAGATGCTTGGTGGAAGGAATTATGGACGAAGCATCTAGCCATGTTCATCTCGAAGGCGGAGTAGTATAAGGAGATGCCGCATGGCGAGAGGGTAAAGAGCGAGCATTACTCGCGACGCAGTTCAGGATCGTTCTCATAGTAGGAGGAGATCGAGGAGCAGAACTCCCGTGCCTTTGAAGAAGGCACTGATGGTCGTTGGTTCTCAGCATCGAGACGACGATAGACGAAGGAGCAGGTCGAGGGAGATCGTGCCAGAAACTAGGAAAAGAGAGTATCAGCATGACCATTCTCATCATGAGGATAGAATGGCACGCCGGAGTAGATCAAGAAGCCCCACAAGGGCAATGGGACCGGTAGGAGGAGGTCAATCCACTCAGAGACAGAATGTCGTTTATGAGAAAAAGGTTTCCTCGCAGCCCGAAGGTGTTGATTTTCTGGTGAAGGAGTTGAAATAACTCCGAAAGCAGCTAGCTGAGGTCCAACAGGTGAAGGACACTCCGGGAAAAAAGGCGTCCCCTTTTTCCTCAGATATTCTCAAGGAGAAGGCAGATATCACCAAAAAGTTGCCTCGTATGGAGAGTTACGATGGGTCCGGAGATCCTTATGACCATAGTCAGGCGTTCGACCGGCTGATGGACTACTATGACTTCACTGATGCTGCCAAGTGCCACACTTTTGTCACGATGCTCAGAAAAGATGCGAGACAGTGGATGGGAACTTTATCATCAGATTCGATATCCTCTTGGACCGAGCTTTGTGGCAAGTTCCATGCACGTTTTGGGAGCAACCGAAGAAGAGGAAAGCCTACGGGTTCTCTGGCACAGATCCGGCAGTTCACCAGCGAATCTTTAGGCCAATATGTAAAGAGGTTCAGAGAAGTGGTTGGTCAGGTGTCCGACCTTAACGATCTCCAGGCTGTAGGTTTGTTCCAAAACGGGCTAGATCTGGTAAAATCTGAGAAGTTGGTGAAGAAGTTGATGTTCCACCATCCGAAAAGCCTGGCAGAAGCCTTTGACAAGGCAGAAGGTTATATTGTTGTAGAAGAGGCTATGAACAGCCTGAAGCGTCCTTCGGACCGATTAAAGGAGATAAGTTCCCAAGGCGAAGGTGATCAAAGGAGAGCGGGGTATAATGATCGGTCCGAGGCGATTCAAGAAGTACAATAACTCATGGCGGCAGAAGAAGCGATCATTCATCGTGGTTCCGCCGAAGGTGAATAAGGTCTATACCAAACCGAATACGATAGGTCGATAATTTTGGATCGGATCGTAAACCAAATTTTTTCGAGCCACCGTGATAATTATAGAGACAGACAAGGCAACTCTCGTAAATATTGTGGCTATCATTAAGTCGCGAGCCGTACACTAATGAGTGTTGCAATTTAAAGGATTTCGTGGAGAAGAAGATTCAAGGCGCCATCGTTCAGAGATGTGGTAGAAATACCAATATGATCAGCAGAATATCAACCGTACTGTTCAGACGGTTCAAATGGCTCCATCTATCCAAAATACTCTGGTACCACCGCCAAGGCACGTCATCGATGTAATAACCGGTGGATCTGTAGGGAAGTTGGCAGGGAAAAAGAGAAGGGCCTACCTAGATTTGGTCATGTCTGTGGCGGATGTTCCCATGAAGATCGATAGACCATTTCCAGGAACCGTCATATCATTTACGGACGCAGATTATCCTTCGGAGCCCATCGAGCCACATGAAGGGGCATTGGTGATCACAGTACAAGTGGGTTCGGTGGATGTAAAACGCATGATGATAGACAACGGGTCTTCGGTAGATATCCTGTATGCTCATGCCTATTAGAGGATGCATCTTGATGGGCAAAAAATGGAGGTCGGACAGGAGGCTCCTTTATACGGTTTCAGCAACGATCCGGTCAAAGTTGCAGGCACTATTGAACTCCCAGTTATCTTCGACAAGACCGCAGCAGTAGAAATAACGTGTAAATTCTATGTTGTGCATGTAGATTCTGGTTTACAACGCCACACCTGGGAAGGCCTACATCGATTTAGCCTCCAAGTCGTGACCTCCATCCCTCATTTCAAAATCAAGTTTCTACGCGCACGGAGTAGTAAGAGATGGCGGGGACTTAGATCCGCCCGACGATGTTATCGAAATGTCGTTATTTCGTGGGAGTGGGGGTCGATAAATAAATGCAGACAATGGCAATTGAGATCGAACCCTTCATCGAGAAGCATTTCGGAATCGCTGGTAATCCTGCGGGAGGGATGAGAGGAGATCGAGTTGATCATCGAAACCGGACAAGACAGTGAAGATCGGTTCGGGCCTACCAGAGCCTCTTCGGACAAGCCTTATGAAACTCCTACGCTGCTATGCGGATATTTTTGCATGGGAACCATAGGATATTCCCGGAGTTAGCCGAAAGATAGCTGAGCATAGACTCGATGTAGATCCCTCGAAGAAGCGGGCCTGCGTAAAAAGCGGATCTTTCGCGCCAGAAATGACAGACGATCATCGATGAAGAGATTGCAAAGCTGTTAGCTGCTGACTTCATCTATGAAATTGATTACCTAGAGTGGATGGCGAATGTGGTGTTGGTACAGAAGCAGAATGGAAAATGGCGGGTTTGCATCGACTACACCGATCTCAATAAAGCTTGTCCGAAGGACTTTTATCCTCTGCCCCATATCGATCAACTCATTGATGCCACTTCCGGGTATGCATTACTAAGCTTTATGGATGCTTTTTCAGGTTATCATCAAATATCCATGCGCAAAAAAGACATTCCAAAGACAGCGTTCATTACATACCGTTCGGTGTACGCCTATAAGAAGATGACTTTTGGCCTTACAAATGCTGGAGCCACCTACCAGAGAATGATGAACTTCATCTTCGACAGGCAGCTAGGGAGGAACATGGAGGTTTATGTAGATGACATGATCGTGAAGAGCATGCAGGTTCAGAAGCATTTGGACGATCTGGAGGAATGCTTTCAGATTGTCCGACATCGTCAACTGAGACTCAATCCGGCCAAATGCACTTTCGGCCTCGGTGCAGGAAAGTTTCTGGGATATCTGGTTAGTCAGAGGGGCATCAAGGCCAACCCGGCGAAGATCCAGGTCATTCTTGACATGAAGACTCCTCAGTCATTCAAAGACGTCCAACGTCTGACTAGTAGGATTGCGGCTTTAAGGAGGTTCGTCGCCAAATCTGCTGAAAGATGCCTTCCTTTCTTTGACACATTGAAGGGGCCAAAGAATGCGAAGACGTTCCAGTGGACTTCGGAGTGTGAAGACGCCTTCCAAGGCATAAAGACATATCTGTCTTCTGCTCCTTTATTGGTGAAGCCCGCCCCAGCAGAGACCTTATATTTATACCTTACGCAAGAAGTTCATTTGGCGATTGGAGAAGTCTTTGGTTCGGGAGGTCGATGGGAAGCAAAGATCCGGCCCATTATGTCACCACGCCCTCCGAGATGTCAAAACCTGTGCGAATATTGAGAAATTTGCCTTTGCTTTAATAATTGCTAGTAGAAGCTTCGCAATATTTTCAAGGTCGCCTCCTCGGTCGCTCATACGGATCACCATTGAAGAAGGTGATGGGCAAGTCAGAGGTTTCAGGGAGACTAGCAGCATGGACTATGGAATTGTCCCAATTTTTCATTGAATACCATCCCCGAACCGCTATCAAAGGTCAAGCCTTGGATGATTTTATGGTGGAATGTTCGTTCACCGAAGCAGATGCCGAGTTGTCTCGAGGTGATAAATCTGATCGAAAGATTCTGCAGTTCTTCAACAGGTCGAGAATGCTTGGACGTCAGATGCAGATGGATCTCTATAAAGGATCAATTAGTGGGGCATGAATTATCTTGACGAGTCCGGAGGGATTCAAAATTCAGCAGGCCATTAGATTTGGGTTTAAAGCGACGAACAATGAAGCCGAGTATGAAGCAGTGCTAGCAGGGGTTCGATTGGCAAAGAGTCTAGAAGTTCGTGTTCGATCATTTCTGATGACTCTCAGCTTGGTCGTCAAACAAATTGTCGAGAGATTATAAGCTCGTGGGACCCGGATGATCAAGTATCTAGCGGAATTAAAAGACAAACTTGACTTAGATTTACCATTATGAGTTTCAGGGCATAGAGCGTGAACGACAATTCCATTGCCGATGACCGTCAAAACCGGCCACTACGGATCTGAGATGTTTTAATGGATCGGTTTATTTGGAAGTTTTGCAGCAAATGAAAGTGTTCAAAGACGAAGCGGTGATGTGTATCGAAAGCGATCTAATCTTTGGATGACTCCCTCACATTGAGTATTTGGCGGATGGCGCTTCCCTTCCTTTAGATCGATCGGATGTTGGCCAAGAAGATCAAGTACAAGAGTGCCAATTTTGTTCTTATTCGACGGGATCTTTATCGATTGGCATTTTCCTCACCATTGTCAAGTGTCTAGTTCCATCCAGAAGGCCGAGTATGCTCTTGGGAGGTTCACGAGGGTATTTACGGTGATCATATGGTCGCCAAGTCTTTTTGCTTATAAAGTACTTCGACAGGATACTATTGGCCTACAATTTTCAAGGAAGCTACAGAGTATGTCAAGAGATGTGAAAAGTGCCATTTCAACAAATTCGATCTCTCCATCACCACGGAAGAGCTATACTCGATTTTATCTCCTATACCCTTCACCGTCTGGGGTAGATATATTGGGTCAGATTGCACAAAGCTAAAGGTCAGTCAACCGTTATAGTTGCTATTGATTACATGACTAAGTGGGTAGAGGCGAAGCCACTGATTACTAATAACGAACAAGAGTGTTTGAAGTTTATAAAAGAACCAGTAGTGTTTCGCTTCGGATTCTAGAGTGTTGATATCGGACAACCGGACGCCTGGTTTGTGGGATCAAAATTTGAGGATTTTAAAGGAGTGAGGATTCAACATAAGAAGACTTGGTGGCTCACCCATTATCAAATGGGCAAGTTGAGGTGACCAACAGGACGACTGCGAAGCGGGATCAAGCCTTGACCGGATGAAGCTAAAGGAAGATGGCGGAAGAGCCGCCGATGTCTTTGTGGGCTTAGGACTACACCGAGGACCACCACGGAGATTCACCTTTTCGATTTGGCCTATGGTACTGATGTCTTAGTCCGGTCGAAATTGGATCTCCAAGTCTTCGGGTCAGTCAATTCAAAGAGATCTACAATGATAAAGGACTGAAGGCCAATTTGGATCTGCTAGAAGAAGTCAGAGAGGTAGCTTTACTCAAATTAGTTGCTTATCAACGAAGAGTAACTAAGCATTACAACAAAGGGGTCAAACTTCGCAGATTCGAAGTAGGAGACTTCATCCTCAGAGAAGCCGAAGCATCTACGCCTCAAAACACGAGAAAGTTAATGCCGAACTGGGAAGGGCCGTATGAGGTGATCGAAGTATCAAAGTCAGGCACTTATCGGTTAAAGGCATTAGATGGTTCTGAGATCAAGAACACTTGGTACGTCAAGCAGCTTGAAATATTTTCAATAGAGATCAAGTCAATTTACCGGAAGTCTGTACACGGTTGTCCATTATCAATAAAAAGTCACTTTTTCACTATTGATCCTGTTCCTATTTGTCCTAAGTTCACAATGGTGTAAGGAGGTATGGTAGGACTCGCTGGTCATTCGATGGCAGCCCATTTATTTATTACCCCGTGTGGTAGACAAATCCTATGATCCTATATTGATTTTACCAAGGGTGGTAAGTCAATGGTCACTATTGATCCTGGTCCTATTTGTCCTAAGGTCACAATGGTGTAAGGAGGTATGGTAGGACTCACCGCCATTCGATGGCAAAACCCCACTTATTTGTTACCCCGTGTGGTAGACAAATCCTATGATCTATATTGATTTTACCAAGGGTGGTAAGTCAATGGTTACTATTGATCTTGGTCTATTTGTCCTAAGGTCACAATGGTGTAAGGAGGTATGGTAGGACTCATTTGGCCATTCGATGGCGACCCATTTATTTGTTCTACCACCGAGTGGTAAACAAAGGTCCTTATATACTTGTTCTACACCTAGAAGTAAACAAGATCTTCTTTTTTGCAAAGAGGTCAAACCAATTCACCTCACATGACCGATCTCACACTTTGCATCATGAGTATATATTACTTTATTTTATTTAAGTGTTGAGTTCGATTCATTCAATTGATTCGATTAAATTCTGGCCCATAAAATTCAATTCACTTCATTTCATAAATTAATCTGTTATATGCCTTAGATGATTCACTATTTGAGTTCAGGTTCATCGATCTTTGAATTATTGATGTTAAACTAACCAAAACCTGAAGTTCTAATCAAGAAAGTTGAAGATTCATCAATAAAATAAAACATTCATTCATTCATTCATCCATAACATTAACTAATTACACAAACATAGAAACGCTATCAAAATCCATATAAAAAGTTTCGAACAATCCCAAAAACATAAACAGTTAATTTTTACATAGTCAGAATAAAGCAGGAAGGACATTCAGGCACCACCTTCGTCCTCGGAATTAAGAAGATCGGGATCCAGCTGAGCAGCAGATAACTTTTCTTTACCTCACTCTTGGAAGTCTTCATACCCCTCTGAATAGACCTTCATGATGTCGGCATTAAGCTCGTCCGAATCCCTATAGTCCGTTTGAATCTGCTTTGCATGACTCTTCTGATCGTAAGAGGGCCCCATCTCTCAAGCTCTTTTATTTTATGACGAAGTTTGTGGCACTTGGCCTTATGTCTTCGCCTCGTCTGGCCTTCGCTTTGAGCCTCGCCAAGCTTCGGTTGGTCAAGAAAACTCCTCATTTTTGGCCTTCAAGAAAGAGGTTTTCTTCGACGGTGCCGTTCATATCGATTAAGACTTGTTGATCGCGGCTTGACGCACCAACCATCCATCCTTGTGGCCCTTAGCTCGTCGTCAGACGTCTTCAAATCCATCTTAGCTCGATCTAAGTCTCTTTGAAGGTCGTCGATGGTATGAAGAAGCGTCTTCGCGATCGGCCCTTTCTCGAGGCGAAATTCGATCTCAAAGATGTTGATCTCTCTGTCTCATAAAATCTTCCTCGGCCTCCCCCATTTATGTGCCTCTTGATTTGAAACGCCCAAGACGACATTGGCTGCATATGTTCAACAATGTTCAAATCAGTGTTCATATATCTAAACAAGAACAGAGAAATAGAAAATAAATAAACTATTATTTACCTTAGCCAGGTAGCTCATCCCCTCGTCAACCAGATTTCCATCCGTATGGTCACTGAACCGGTGGTCATCAGCGTTCCAGATGAAAGCTTCGAAGAGATCGAATGGGAAATTTGCACTGAATCTAGGCCACAGAGTCGGGGATCCCATAGCCTCGGTAAGTGATAACCACGACACAAGGGCGGGTCGTTTCGGGGAGTGGTCTCGATCTTCGGGAGAAGAAATTTGGTTGTTCGGAGAGGTGGGGTCCGCGATATCTGATTTCGGAGAAGGAGATTTATTTGGAATGGGTTCTCGGGGAGATGGGGCAGAGGCAGAACTTGGATGGTCATCAGTGTACTCCTCTCTTCGGACGGCGTTGGAACGATTTAAATCGCTTCACCTTCTTGGCAATTTATATTTCTACTGCGAAGACGAAGGGTGGGATGATTGAGGACTGAGGCACCCTGAGTTCTTCTTGATCGGGGAGTTATCTTGGTTTTAGTTTTTGGTCCGGAGGATACTTCTTGATCAGACGATCGAAAGCGTGCCTCCTCGTCGAGGGATTGATGTGGTGGTCGGCTCGGTTTAAGGATGGCTTCGGAAGAAATTTGGGAAGAGGTGTTGATCTGGGTTTTAATGACCCTCCTCTTTGGCGAGGACAAAGGGTCTCTTAGATACATGAACCTCATCGACTTACGGTTCTTCCGCGTTTGGAGTTCATCGGTGTATGTATTTGAGGGGGTTGGCTCGGCTTTGGGGGTAGCCTCTGTTGGTAGACTCTCAACAACTTCCGAAGACTTCCCCGACAAAAAATCTTCAAACTCCTTTATTTCTAAGGAGCTCGATTTGATCAAAGATACTGCACGAAACAAACAGTCTTATGTTAGATTCTACATCATAAAACCTTTTTCAAATATTAATATATAAAATATACCGATACTTACATTTATGGTCATATAACCATGCCTGCTTCGAGAGGAGTCCATACGTCCACTCCTCTTTAGGAAAATTATCAAAAAGCTCCATCATCTCAACTTCCCGTGTAAGACCCCAAATAATTAATAAATGAAATTTAATTTCCTCTAATTATTATTTTGAAATAGTAAGGGTTGATGTGATTAATGTGGATAGTTATGGGTAAAATACGCAAATATTTCAAAATAAACAAATGGTTATAAAATATTCATTGTTGTCGGGGAATATTCGTTTGGTCGTGGAATATTTGTCTTGTCGGGGAATATTCGCAGATGACGCTGCTTGACCGTGTGGGCCCCATAACATGAAAGCGATTGGAGGAAGAAAATGACAAATATAAGTTGTTTAAAAATAATCAGTGTAGTTATTACAGATTTTAATTGTTGGAATACTCTTTGGTTAAAACACACGATGTCTGGCGTTGTTGCACAAGAAGACACCAGTATTGCACCAATTATTGACTCTTACGTAAGAAGGCTTTACTCCATAATGGTTCTGATAATTCTTTATTCGGTATTTTATTTTATTGATTCAATAATTCTTTGCGTTGATATTTTATATTCTTTGTTGTTTCAATAATTGTCATTATACAAGATTTTTCATTATCGAAACAATAATTCATATTATCTGAATAATATTATTAGATAACATTATTGGCAATGTCTAGAAAGTTCATTCTAAGGAGAGGTTTGGTCACCTAATGCTTGCCGAAGAAGAGAAATTCTTATTGGAAACCCCCTTCCCGGAAGCGCTGGTCATCAATATTGTGATTCTCTAATATTATTTATGAATAATTAATTATTGATTCATATGATGAGGAAAATATTGATTTTATATGGATATAGATGGAGAAAATTTTTTTATGTGACAATTGTTGAAAATTAAAATTTTATCTTTTTCGATAAAATAATTCATTTAAAAATATTATTATATATTTTAATAATATAATAATGGTGATATTTTTACAATGAATGTGTGATATACGAGTATACGAGGAGAAAGAGTATTTTTGTTGCAATAAATGTTTAAAACATGTTAAACATGTCTGTGGACCCATTTACTGACTGAAATTTGATTATAGCCTGAAAAATCGCTCGTTTATGGATTTCGGTCATTTTCATTTGGGAATTTGGAAAACTTTCTTACGCAAAGTTGTAGAGAATTGAATTTCCTATAAAAACTCACGAGATTCGATTTTTCTGACAAAAGAGCTATTTATTATGAATTATTGAAGTTCAAGAAATCAAGAAATAATTGATTTTGAAAGTTTAAAATATTTAAAATAGGAAAAACGTTTTTTGTGTTGATTAGTCTCATGAAACACATGCTAGTGGCTGAATTCAGATGATTCAAAGTAAAATGAGGAAATTGTAATATATATAATATTATTATATTAAATTTTACGCTTTAGTGTTCTAAGCATTTTCTATAAATAGGGCTTGGGTTAGAATTGAAAATTACACCGTAAGCTCAAGTTTTCTCTCTATATTATCGAGCGTATTCTTGTGAGTATTTTGAGTATACTTTGAGTATTGCTATACTGTGCAAGTTCAAGTTATAGCTTTATATCCGAAGATTCAGGTGGTAAATCTTGATCTTTCGAGGTAAGGGATATTATTTTTTTCAGTAATGATATTATTTCTTCAATATCATTATCTTTGAAAAATATTGATCTGAAGTTTTATCAAATTTAGAACTTTTGGTGTCTGAATTCTTATTCACGTATATGGCTTTATTCACGATATCTGATCTTATTCACGAATATAAGACTATTCATCGAAAAATGAAAATTTTTCTTTTCGTCAAAATATCTATTGTGGATACTAGCTTTGATTGTATCCATGTTTTGATCATTCTTGAATTTTACACCACTATGATTATTTTTGAGGTATTTTTTGGACGTGGATAAAACAAAGTACGAATCCTTAATCCTTAATCCTTGTCATTTTGTTTCTTTGGATTCGTTTTTTAAAAATATTTTTCATCATCCTCGGTCTTAAATGATGATATTATTGAATATCTTTGGCCCGAAGTGTAAAGATGAATGATTTTCGATGAATATCTTTGGCCTAGTAGTGCAAAGATGAGCAGTGTTTAGATGAACATGAAGAATTGGTGAATGTCCTTGGCTGTAGCAAGGATGAATATATGATTCGGATATATATTGATTGATGTTACGAGGATAAAAATAGAGCGATGAACTTTAAAATTCATACATAGAAGATAGTAGTTTGCATTCTCTACTTGACTCTTCTAATGAATTATTATTTCGTATGAATATTGATTTAAAACTTGTTGTCTATTGTATTCTATTATATTTTTCCCGTTGAAGACTAACGATAATTTTGTTGTATATTATCTTAGTCATAATATTCTTTTTTGGGCTAGTCGAGCTCACCCTTTTCCTTTTTGTTCCATTTTTCTTCTCGTGAGAGGGAGAATATAACTTGAGTACTGTAGTGGGTATGGAATGAAGGTTCTAGGGAGAGTTGTTTAGTAGTCCTCACCATTGTTGTAAAATAATGTATCAATAATTATGATGAGGATTTATTTGTATGTGGATATTATCAGATGGCAATATCTCGTATTTAAACTCACAGCTTTACTATTGTAATAATAAAGTTGTAGTTGTTTACATGCAGGTGTATTGACAACTCGAGAATGGGTGATGTATACCTATTTTGGGGGTGTCACATCCCGTTCTTCAAAAATATCTCCAAGTCAAGTGCAGAGATCTTACCGCTCGCCCAGCCCGATTCAGAAAGAAGAGATTTCAGGACCTTTGACGAAGAATCACTCTCGTGCCATCCCCTATTGCTCGAAGGAGTGTTCACCAATGAACGCCTCTCTCGAACTTTTCTCCCGACTTCGGAGAGTGTTTCACGAGGGCCTTGAACCCTTCTCTCTGGATTGGGACGATCTTGTACTGCAGTAAAGAAGAAGTCGAGGAGGCTCAACGCCTTGACTCATGGCGAAAGCAACAAAGGCCGGATGTGAATATAAGAATTTGGTACCAATTGGGCGAACCCCCACGCCCAGAACCCCGAAGATAGTCACTATGAAAACGCGTAAGAAAAACGGACCCCTCTCAAGCGGGATCACGGGGTGGACTACCGTCCAACTCTCCGGCCGTTGGTACATTTTTCTCACCGGATCTGGGAACCCTAAGCTGCGTGAGTATCCAGGAATGTAAAGATTCAAGATCGAATCCTCTTTAATTCAAATTTCGGTGTGATGAGGAGTGTTGGCACGCGAGAAACGATCCGTATTCTGTAGTATTCAGAAGGAATTTTGAAGATTTTTGGAGGAGGATTCTTGTCGGTTTTCGTTCCTTTGGGATTCGAGGTCGAGGTTCATTCGCGGGTGTTAGGGTTTGGTGAAACGACGTTGATCGGTGTTACTAGGAGGGGTGAACTTTGTTCAGAATCTTGGGAAGTCATTTTTGACAGTTCGCAGAGGAGGACAAATAGTTCAGAGAAGAAGAAAACTCAAAAATTTCGAATTTCAAATGGGCGTGTAAAACTGCCAAATTTGGTAAAGTTATCTCTTTATCTTGATTTGGTTACATCGGGTGTCTGGTGGCACATTAAATGTTAGTAATGATTTAGAATTTGAATGGGAAGCGTCCCGGTTCGGGTCCAGATATTTATCGCAAGAGCCTTCCGATTTGGGCCTCCGATTCTCTCTCTCATTTTATCTCATTTAACGAATGAAGGGTACATTTCGATTACTTCTCACTATGGACCTTTAGTAAAATATCATAGACCATTTATAGTTTTCTATTAAACATTCCGTTCAACAAAAAACTAGGGGGAAATGTTGGGTCATGATATTTCCCCTCTTTGGCCCGAGTAGATTGGGCCTACGTATTTGATTTGTTCAATTGGGTCCTTATTATAGAGTCTTAAAGTTATTGGGCCTAGTCATTATATTATTCCTGTTGGATCCTTTTAAGATCGGGTTGATCAGTGGATCGACCCATTAGATATTTTAATATCTCTATCTTTGACTTGTAATGATGAAAAAGGATGACGGTTGAGTAGAACACCTGTCATGCATTAATGTGGATGGGACTACAATTTAGGCGGAGAAAACAAATGGCCAAAAGTAGTAGATAAACTATACGCAATCGCAAGCAGAACCCATCGGATCAGAGGTCGGTCGATAAGAGTGGGTGGCACGGTAATCCCGCAAAGAGAGTATAACTTAGCAAGGAGGTCTTCACAAGCAGTGCGTTAACATTCACATTCATAATCACATACACACGATGAAAATTATTATCTCTCAATACACTGTAGGCATTACATCCTCCATTATTAACCTGTGAACACATATATCGACTCTCACGCTCGAAAGCTATCCCCATTTTAACAATACGGCCGTTTTGTGGTGTTTATCGTGTTTACTACGCAGGATCAGAACGTCTTACGTGATTGGGACGTGACAGAAGATCTTGGCGTTAACAATAATATTTCGAAAAGAATTTCATTTTTTTGAGTTTTCTAAATGAATACTAATGTAGCACTACGTACTACAACTCAAAACATATGCCAATAAATGCATATTCATTTTCTTATGATCTTGAATATTCTTAAAATTACATCATCGGGGCTTCTTTCTTTCTTTTTAATTTTATATATTATATTATTATTGATTTTTAAAAGTTAATTTGAGATATTTTCAAATTTAAAATTAAAATAATTCATATAAAAAAAATTTAATAAAAATTAAATTTTAAAATGAGTAATAATTTTAAAATAGTTTACAACATTTATCATTACATTGATTAAAATTAAAAAAATTCATGCATGTAAATTTTGAGTTCAAAAATATCTTAAATTAGATTGTAAAAATTAATAATAATCTTATATTTTAAAACAAAAAATAGTAATAAAAATACGGGAAAAAAAGAGAGTTCATTCTAGCTATATGGTATAGAATTAATCAAAGAATTAGGTTATTATATGCCGACCCTTAATTGCGAATTGCAAAATTGTTGTATATATATTTTTACAAGCACAAAACTTAAATGAAACATAAAATGAAGGGAAGGGAATGCGACTTGACCAAAAGACCAACTAACCATGCAACAATATAAATATTGAGGGGCCACCACCACCGTTGGATTTAATTCACATCCATTAATTATTTAAAATCTTTTGGCCACACATGCATCCTCCTCATTAAAAAGAGTCAAAATGTTTGACTGTCTGACTGACTGATCGAGTGGACCTTCTTCTTGACCGTCAGACTTCCAAATTTAATGTTCTTGATCGATCAAGAATATGTATGCATGTATATATATCAATATATGCATGGCAGTTAGTTATACACCAGGCCAGGAACAAAAAAAGAAGACTGGTACAAAAACAAAACAATACTAACATTTTCATATATCAACTGTCCTCTTTAAGACCACCTCCTCTCTTCTCTCCAGCTCTCTATTCACTAGATGGGCAGGCAGGTCACTCGTGATATATACTCCTATAAATGCTTTTGCCCCAAATAATGTACTACTTTGTTAATTATTGATCCTTTTATATATATACTCCCTCCGTTCCCGAATTATCTGTTGTTCTAGAGTTTCACACAGATATCAATATATATGATAAAAATACTAAAATACCCTTATGTACTGACTTTTTTGTTTTCCGCGCGTGAATCTTTATTGGTGGAAATATGAAAATGATGCTTAAAAAAGAGGAGAGGCGTGAATGAGAGTAATGACTATCAACAATTAGGGTAAAGGGGGCAAATTTGGAAAACAAAGGAAAAAAATGCATTGAAATCTTGAAAAAGGGACAATTTTTTTTTGCTAAAACAGCAGATATAATAACGGTTCGAACCGTCGTCATAACTATGTCGTCGACTTTGTATGTTATAACGACGAAAAAAATCGTCGCTATAACCGGTTCGTTTTTAATTCGCTCACTATGATTCATTGAAGAAAGTAACCGTATATATATGTGTGCATGTGTTTTTTTTTCTTTTTTCTAATGTTGTACGTACTCTCTCCAGGCCTCTCCAAATAAATGTTCTAATTGGTTATTGTTAATGTACATTGTGTATATAGGAAGGATGAGTATATGGTTATTTTTTTTATTTTTTCAAACCAAAAATTATATATACTCCATATATCCATCCCAATTAAAATGTACTGAGTTTCACATATGTGCATGAAGTTAATATTTTCAAGTCTTTTGACTATTGACATTTTCACTTCATGGTATTAATTAATTAGTTGTTTTAGACAAATTTATTTTCTCTTTTTTGGTAGTTAGAGGTGATTTTACATTCAATAACAGATTTTACTTTTAAAATATGTATTATAAGAAAATAATTAAAAAGAATAATGTTTAAGACGTATACATAGTTATATTTTCTGCCGTCGGATGGATGGAGGAATGGAGGGACAGATGAGTGATACGACACATAAATTTATATACAACTTTTTGTAGTCATCTTTTGTTAACGAAGCATCTCTCTTTTTTATAATTTTCAAGTGAACAAGCTTAATAACTCTTGTAAAATAGGAATAAACTTAAAATCGACTTATCAGATAAGTCTTAAATACGACATATTTGAGTGACATTTTAGCTGATTCCGAATTAACTCGACAATTCAAGTTCGATGATTCGGTAGTCCAAATTTTTATTTTATTTTTTACTTTATTTTTAATGACACAGTATACATTGTATCTTTAATAGTAAATGTGTACTAAATTTTTGTAAAAAAATTAAATAAAAATTAAAATAAATTTTTGGGCTACGGAATCACCAACTTGAATTATTGAGTTGACTCGGAACTAATTAAAATAACTCGATATTTGCCTAGTTGTATTTTGATATAGATAACAGGTTATAATTAGGTCAACATTCGGTGACAAATTACAATATTGAGACTTCACTGCGAACAAAGCCAACTGCTTGCAGAGTGGGCGGTACACCACCCGTAGCACGCACCATTTCTACAACCTATTGAACAATTGGGCTTTTGTAGACATGACTGGCCCAATTCAGATTATAAGTTCACAGCCAGTGATAATTCCTTCGACTAGTATGATGCTGGGCCTTCATTGCGCCTCCCAGGAAGGGTTTTTGGCTGTGCGTATCCAATTTCAGGCCTTGTGATTTTTCAACCATAGTTTGTTCGGCCTAAGCCTGTAAATTGAACCAAACAATTTTGCCTCAATTTGAAAAAATATGAGCAAAACTCGGATTCGTTAATAATATGATTTAAATTTGAGCACGAAAAATAGCTCGAATAAAAATACGAGTGAAATCTGAGTAACGTTATACTCGGCTTATTTATGATTCAAACTATTCGAATTCTTGATTATAATTCGATACATACTCGATTGATACATATTCAAATTAATACTTAATACATTCTCTTATAATGTATGCACAATTTACTAAAATTATAATAAATAGTTATTATTTTTATTTTTGTATTTTTTTATTTGTAAAGTGTAATTTAAATATATTTTCTAATTTATAAGTAAAATAATAAGTTCAACTGGTAATTATATGTATTATAAAGCTACTTATTATGTGGAGACGAGCTTGAATTCGAAGTTCAGTTTAAATAAAATTCGATCCGAGTCGGATCAAATTTGAGTAATAAATATTCGAACTGAGTCGAATATGAGTAGAGTTTTTCAAATACAATTTGAATCTGAGTCAAATTCAAGTAAAAAATTTTATTTTTCGAGTCAAATCTTAACAACTGTATGTTCGTATCGATTCGACTTATTTACATCCCTACTGACCGCACTATTTTTGTTATGATGTACCACAAACTAACTCTGGATTTGTGAGTTAAATAAGTTGAGGAATCATCAAACTAAGACAGGATGGACTGTAGTTATAGAATTTTTAGGTTCAGTGAGAAATCATGTTCCTTTGGAAAACACACCATGTGATAAGAATGGTAGTAGTAGCATGTATGACCTTATTAAATTAATGCTTCACTTATCTATCTTTGTATATGATAAATGTTCTCTTTCATTTAAATTGCATATATCTGTTTTAAAATTAAAGATACATGTTTAAAACGATAATTTTAAAAAAATTATTAATAACATTGGTTAGGAAAATATAGTAGTGGTGTCATGAAAATACTCGGTTAACTTATTATAAAAGTAATGATATGTTAAGAACTAGACCTGACAATTTAAATTGAAAATCATATATTTAACCAAAACTACTCAGATCTATTGGATTGGTTAACTAATTTTTAGGTGATGGATTGATTTGGTTTTGGACTCATATTATTATTAAAAATATGGGTTGCATCTAGTTTAACTAGTTTTGACTCATATTAGTCTATAATAATTTTTTGCACTTTGTAGAGCTAATATATAAATCAATATGTATGCATTATTACATTACATTCTTATATAACATATGTACATTATATATATTATATTATATACATAATACATACTTTTGTAATTTATACATTTGTAATTATGTATAAAAATCATTTCACTAATTATGGAATTAATTCATAATAAAGTTAACACTTTTAGTGTAACGAACTACTAATTTAAATAATTAATATTTCCTCCCTTAATTAATTAAAATAATTCATTTAAATTATACAATTAAATTTAATTTCCTCTTTCTCTCCATAAATTGTTTTATATAATTTAATTTAATTTAATTTCCCCCACCCCACCCCACGCCACCCCACCCACCCCTACCCTTCACTCCCCCTCCCAAAAAATAATATTTATTGATTATGTATACACCTCGCCTCGGCCCCTCACCCTCACCCTCACCCTCACCCTCACCAAAAAATAATATTTATTGATTATGTATACACCAAATTTCACCCTCCACCCTCCCCTCACAAAAAAAAAATAATATTTATTAATTATGTATATACCCTTAGGTAGAGAAGTCAATGACCTGAGAGCTCTGTATCATGAATAGTATGATACAATTATACAAATATGAATTGATTAACTAAATATTAGTAGTATCATTGTCTTCCCCAGAATGCAGCTAGCTAGACCTCCGTTCTACATATACATTCTCCTTTTCTGTATTAGAGATATATTTCTAACAAAATATGCATAAATAATACAATTGCTTAGATCCCAAAACATAAGTGTTACTTACATATAGGTGTCTTCAACAACACTATAAAGCATGCCTTGTCCTTAACAGTTCTTCCTTTCATGAACGAAAAAAATTGAAATAGAACCAGAAGAGAAGGGGTACGAATTGTGGGGATCAAGATTCAGACTCTTTTACATGTACTCAAATGCAGTTGGATGTACAAATATCTCCTTGTTCCGAGTCATCCGACTGTAGAATGTCAATCTTACTTGGGTTCCAATTTCGGGGGCTGATAGGTGGCACTATAGATAAAAAGGCTTTTGTCACTGTAAGGATGATCCAAGACACTGCTCGTCTCTTCGTATGCTGAATTTGATGCCGAATCAATATTGGGGTTCAAACCAGCAAACTGCATGATATTTTCAATCTCTTTCACCACCTCACTCATTCCTGGCCTCTGATCTCCTGATTCATCCACACATCTCATTGCTACATCCACAAACTTCTCCAAACCTCTCGGTGTTGAGCTTAAAGCAAAAGCAGGGTCAAGAATTCCATGAAGATTATATAGGTCTTTTGATTTATCCATTGTTAGCTTCACCTCTCTTACAATGTATTTTCCTTTCTCAATTGGCCTTCTAGCAGTTATCAACTCCAGCATTAGCACTCCAAAGCTATAAACGTCACTCTTTTCGGTCAGCTGTTGGGTCATGTAATATTCAGGATCCAAATACCCCTGTAACAGTTTAATCCACCTTTTAGTCCAACAAATAAACCAATATTGCAACATCTTCAATGAACTCGAATATTTTCGACCTCGTGAATTCATAAATTAAATAATTTTTCAAGACTACGAAATTGACTCTTACGAAATTGACCTCCAATCCCAAGTATAATCTTTGCAAACAAACATAAGCCTTACTAAGTTGAATTTATTTAACATGGAATGATAAAATTCTAACGTTTACAAAATTTGATTACTTAATACTTGTAAAACAAAAGAATTTTGAACTGAAATATGAAAACCCATAATTTCTTATTAAGAGTAGGGTTATGAGGACGTTTTACTAACCATCGTCCCTTTGACTTGCGTAGTAACATGACCCTTTCCAGAGTCACCCATTGGCTTGGAGAGGCCAAAATCAGCAACTTTTGCATTCAAGTGTTCATCCAGTAAGATATTGTTTGATTTGATGTCCCTGTGTATAATGGGAGGGTTGGCTAGGTCATGCAGATATTGTATACCTTTGGCTGCTCCCAGGGCTATTCGAAGTCTTCTTATCCAATCCAATCTGATTCCAGACTTACCTGAAAATATGATACACATAGTATTATAATAACCACCTAACAAGGTCTGTTAGTGTAATTCCCATGGCAGTGTGTCGTATAAAGTAAGGATCCCTGCTGCTGTTAATTGGATATTCACAATGGATGTTCTGGTTTTGCAGTAGACAATAGCCAGTTCCAAACATCGTTTTCCTTTACTGTATTTAATCTAATCTAACACCCAACTAATAGAAAATATACTCTAACCAATAGCTAATTTACCTGAAAGACTTTCTTTCAGAGTTCCATTTGGAATATACTCATACACCAGTATCTGTTCACCTTGCTCAAAACAAAAACCCACTAGACTGACCACATTTTTATGATGAACCCTGGAAAGAAGCTCAATTTCAGTTTTAAACTCAAGGCCACCCTGCATAGATCGTTGTTCAGCTCTTTTGATTGCAAGAAGTAGCCCTGTGGGAAGAGTTCCTCTATATACCTACAAACATCATGCTAATTTTAGAATATGGGATCGACAAAGCAAAGAAAATGTTCTGGAGAGCAATTCTGAGAAGGAAATACATGGAGTTAATTTCTTATACAAAGAATTAACTTTAGAAAATGAATTAAGTGGATAAAAACAATAGACACTGCTTTTACACTAAATATTTATTCATTATCACCAATATGCTTGAACGGCTTGTGAATTATTGAAACCTGGCTAAGTACTTTTCATTGCAAAAAGTGTCGTATATTATCCTCAAGAGATTTTCACATAATTCCACAGCTCTAAAATCTGCAAAATAATGTAAACTAGATTCAACTGCAATAGCTTCTTCAGAGCTCAAGAAAGGCATACTCTTATAAGCCTCAGACGGCAATAGGGTCCATGGCATAATAAATTTCTCTAACTATGGTATGATACATTACTAGCCCCTTACTAACCATAGAAAAAGGAAATTCAAATGAGATGGATTCAAACAACAAAAGATTAAAGGCTAACCTTCCCATAACCACCAGATCCAATAGCATTGGCTTCTGAAAAGTTGTTAGTACATTTCTTAAGATCTTCAAATGAGAAAGATCTTGCTCCTTTTAACTGAGGAACACCACCGCTGCTAGTGTTTGGATCCCAGGATGCTGCAAGCTTTTGTTGTTAAAACATAGAACAGAAAATGTTTCACTAATATAAATTGTGATCTTACCAAAAGGGTTACTCTGTTGAGTAGCTCTTTCAGCTCTTCTCTTTTGGCGAAAAGCATAAATTCCTGCAACCAGTAATAATAGCACCACCCCACAACCACCAGCAGCTGCTCCAATGGTGATACCATTACTTGATGATTTGTGTGTTTTTGTAGATACACCTGGAGGACGATACACACGCACACACATATATATATATTTAGGAAAAAATATTAATTTAACACAATGAGGCAACAAATTCTACAACAAAATTCTTTTATGTCTACCTGAAAAGCTCAATTACCTGTGGAGAAGATTCCATAGTTGTCACCGATGAAGAAAAAAGGCCCAAAATTTTTGGGGGGCTTGAACGTTTGGTTGCTAAGCACAAACCCTATTCCAAAAATTCCTGTGCGATTGAACCGATCTTGGCCAGATGGGAAAATTTCCAGATTCATTACAAGGTAGTCATCTAAATTTTTGGTTGGATTTCTCAGCGAAACTGAATCCACTGGGAGTTGATAGGATTTAAAAGATGACATCATGGAAAATTGTAGGGATGTATAGATACTCGAGTTTCTCAGGTTGGAGAAGGAAGGAGCTCTAAAAAATAATTTGCCAGTGTATGGATATGCACATGCACAGTTCGGGCTGGGAGTTTGATCTGAATTACAGGGAGTAGGAATACAATTATTTGGTGGTGTTGAATATGAAGAGTTAGCTTGTTCAGGAAGGATACAATATTTTTCTGTCCCTCCTGTTGTCCCACAAAAGGGGTTACCAACAAGTCTGCAGAGGATAATCATAGGGTACATTATAAAATGATTATGATAAAATAATTATAAATAGATTTACTGGTCATTAAAATTCTAGGTCCATAGAGTGATTACTTGTTTAGAACTTAAATATATAGATTGGCCAGAATAGAAGAACATAGCTTACATTAACTCAAAAGTGTTTTGTGCTCTTTGTGCAAAGGCAGATATGTTATTGTTCTGCAAATCCACAAATTGTAATATCCCGAAAAAATAATAAAATAATATTAAATTTATATTCTTAAAACATATTGTTTGGAACTTGTCATTTATTTGGGTCAAACTAGTTATTTAAATTATGTGGGCTAATAAATATTAATAAGTGATAGATAATATTATGTGGTTAAAATTTGGGCCTTAATATTAATTTAACCCAAATAGAAGTTTATTAGGGCAAACCTAATTAATAAATAGCTAAACCTAATATTACTTCATTATACAAATTTGAATAAGAAGAGGTGGCTACTTTGGAGATAAAGGAGCATGACTACAAGGGGGCTCGGGTGAAGAAAGACTAGAGATTTTGATCACTAGTGGGGAAATTTCATCGATAATAAGTAAGTATATTATACATTATATAAAGTGGGGATAAATCACGTGGTTTCATATTAAATTATTAAATTTAGTATGTTGTTTTTTCATCATGAGCAAGTACTTTTGTAATTCAAGAACTAAGAAGCGATCTTTAAAGATGGGAGAGTTTATTTATTAATGTAATACTTATCTGGATGTACTTATTATTATTATCACTTTATTCAATCAGTTGAGCGGAGGAGTAATGCATGATTGATTTTGGAGATCTAAAATAATAAATTGATGATTTTTTAAATAAAAAAATATATATATAGCAGTAGTAATTAAAGTTTACGAAAGCTTGCATAATTTGCAAGAGATGTTATACAAATAAATATGTAAGATTATATGGAATGAATTAAATCTTAATATTATAAGTAATTATATTTTATAGTCGTACCAAATAGAAGTGTTCATATTTTTATAAATGTACTTACATTTAGTATTATTAATTTGTGTGTAATTAGTTGGACGGAAGGAACTTAAAGAGTTATATTTGGAATATAAATTTTGGAGTATTAATAATTGATATAAAGCGATGATTAAAGGCATATTAAATAGATTATGAATTATTTTAGAATTATTGAATTGGATTATATTTAATTTGAGGTGAATATGTTTAGGTGATGAATAACGTTTACGTATTTGATATCGTTGGCATTTGAGGTAAGATTTTTTGTGGAGTGTCTTATAAATGGTTTGGAAGTATCAGTCGGATTAGTACTCTTTCGGTGATACCTTTGTTAAATTTGATTTGTTAGTTTGTTTCCTTATTTGAATTCTATTATGATTTCACATAATTGTTTCTTGTGAAATAAATATATTAGTTTCATTTTAGAGTTGATCGTATGACTCGTATTTGTACTCTTTGAATTAGGTTATCATGTTTAGTATTATTTATTTTGATAATTGTAAGCGGTACATATTCTTTACCTTCCTTTTGAAACCTTGTGACTATAATTTGATTGGTTCGACGTATACATATAGAACCCTTTTGTTGGTATTATATCGCGTGTGTTGTGACATGATATTTTTGTTAGAATATCCGTAGAGTATACGAGTTATAACCACACTGTGGGGTACCACGAACACGTCGTCTTGCACGAGAGGCGTGACACTTTTAAAATGGCGGTGTGATTAGTCCTGGCGTCTCCATTTTGGGCTCAGGAGGAAGTGGGCCATTTGGTGTTTTGTTGTGGGGGGCGTATGGGTTAACCCTAGTTTTACATTACTGCGGATTTGTGATGTTGTGCCAAACACACCTATCAGGTTGCATACATTTGGATTAGCGGTCGATGTGTGATTTGCACTGTGTGGCATTATTTTGGTTACTGTGTGGCATTATTTTGACTTACTGTGTGTGGCGATGTGTATTCTGAGCTCATTCGGTATAAAATAACTCCGACCATTTGTTTGACCTATTATTTTATTGGATTAGTTTTGTTGGTTTACATTTCGATTCAAGTCATTGAGTTAGTTACTTGATTCGTTATTTCTTTATTCTTTTATTGGTTTACGTCAATTCGTTGATTCGAATATATTCATTCGTTGATTGAGATATATTCCATTCAAATCTTTGGATATTATATTTTCGTTCGTATTTGCACTTGAGGCTTTGTTCGATATTTTGTCTCGATTATTTTCAGTATATCGATTGTATATCTTTTTGTATATCTGTGTCCGTCTTTGGGCAATTGGCTCATCTTTGTGTTTTTTCTTCGGCGAGGTTTGGGGGGTGATTAGAGGCTAGTGTGATGAGATTTTTGCCTTTGACCATTTAGGTTGATTGAATTTTAAGTTTTGATTATTTTGACTCGGTTTGGAGAATTGTACTTATTACTTTATTAATGAATCACCACTATTATTAATATTTTGAGGTTGTTAGTGCTCTGTTTATTTATTTTGAGGTTTGTTGTGCTTTTTGCGTGACCTCCCTTTCCTTTTCGGGGAAGAATTATTCTGAGAGATAGTATCGAGCTTAGGTTCTTTCTTGTAGAAAACCTATTTAGGTTTGACTTTGTGAGTTAATGGGTAAATCCTTTGGGTAGACATAGGAGTTTGAATTGATTTTGTTCTCTGTTTGGTTGGTCTTATTACGACCAAGTGTTTTTTAGTTCTTTGAGTTATAGTTGATTTGAGAAAAGCGAGATAATTTGTTAAGATTATTATTGTTGTCGTTGGAACAATAATATTAGTTAAGATTGTGATTGGATTATTAAGGAGAATAATATCATATTTTGTTGATTAAGAAATGATTATCTGATTATGATATGAGCATTTGTATCAACAAGTTTTGATATGGGAGAATTATTTGTTAAGAGTTATTTGGGTAATTACAAATTATTATGATTTTGGAATTGAGGATTTTATTTGGGTTAGATTTAGATTTTTGTTAAGTTGTGAATAATTTGAGGTATGTGAATCGGTGGGATAATATGATAAAGTGAAAACTATTAAGTCTGAAAGGATCTCTTGTAATTTTGAGTTGTTGTAAAGATTGAGGTAATTAGATTAATTTTTTGGAGTAAATGAATTTTGCGATTATTTCTAGTAGAATATTGGAGTTATCTTATATGAAATTTTTGGTGATAGTATGAGGAGATTTTGGAATTTGTTGGGTTAAGGTTTGCCTTTAAGAGAATGATTGATTTATTAAATGATTAGATATTAAGTGATGAATCTTTAAGAGATTTTGAAAGCTATCATTTGTTTATTAGGATAGTAGGATATATGATTTGGAGTTTGGTATGGTGATGGAGAGATCTTAGTAGTAGTATATTTTTGGTGTAATAATATTTGAGAACTAATTTGATTGGAGGTTATGATATTTTGAAACTCTTAAGGACTTAGGAAAGTTGGTGATAAAGAGATATTAGTAGTATATTCTTTGGTGTAATATTATTTGGTGAATAGTTCAAATTAAGGATGAGATATTTTGAAGCTCTTGAGGACTTGGGGAGAGTTGGTAATATGGTTTGCATAGTTGTTTTGGTTATTCGATGTCTTTAGAGTTTTGCGTGAATTTATGTAAAATTAAATAAAAATAATTTGTTAGATCTTTGTCGTGTGTGGAATATAAACATTTTAATGAGTTAAAAATAATTTTAAATATTTTGGTTATTTGAATCGTATTTAGATGAAGAAAAATGTTTGTGATTTGAATTATGTTTAGAAAGTAAATGCGCTTGCAAGAATGAAACTCAAAGATATTAGCAGGGGGCGCGCTGATGATGGATCATGTGATTTCTTGCGAAGAACCTTACAAGACTTGACACGGTGGTAGCGAATCTTTTACAAGTACATTGATAATTCGTGGGCCAGATGACTTATCCACGTTGATCGTTACAAATGGCGGCCTTCTACGTCGTAACTAAATTATTTATTTTTTTACGTAGCTTATTTGAATTAGGGGCGGAATTATTTTTAAGGGTGAAAAATGTAATAACCTATTTTTTATATAATTAAATATTAATTAATTTTATCTTATACAATTGTGTTTAAATGGGAAAAGGTAAATGATTTTGTTTCCTTCTTTTCTTCCTTGTTTTGTTTGGAAAATTAAATTCTTTTAGTAGATAATTAAATAATGATTAAATTAAAATTTGAGGAAGATAATTCCTTTTGTTAAAGTCTTGTGGTAAAATTTATTGAGCGGGAAGCTACTTGGGAGATAGAGAGTCTATTGAAGCGAGATATACGCATCTTTTGATAATTAGGTATTTTTCATTCTTTTGATTAGGGGCGGAATCCTTTTTTAAGGGAGGTAATGTAATATCAAAAAAAAAAAATAATAAAATAATATTAAATTTATATTCTTAAAACATATTGTTTGGAACTTGTCATTTATTTGGGTCGAACTAGTTATTTAAATTATGTGGGCTAATAAATATTAATAAGTGATAGATAATATTATGTGGTTAAAATTTGGGCCTTAATATTAATTTAACCCAAATAGAAGTTTATTAGGGCAAACCTAATTAATAAATAGCTAAACCTAATATTACTTCATTTATCTATTTGAATAAGAAGAGGTGGCTACTTTGGAGATAAAGGAGCGACTACAAAGGGGCTCGGGTGAAAAAGACTAGAGATTTTGATCTTTAGTGGGGAAATTTCATCGATAATAAGTAAGTATATTATACATTATATAAAGTGGGGATAAATCACGTGGTTCCATATTAAATTATTAAATTTAGTATGTTGTTTTTTCATCATGAGCAAGTACTTTTGTAATTGAGAACTAAAAGCGATCTTTAAAGATGGGAGAGTTTATTTATTAATGTAATACTTATACGGATGTACTTATTATTATTATCACTTTATTCAATCAGTTGAGCGGAGGAGTGATGCATGATTGATTTTGGAGATCTAAAATAATAAATTGATGATTTTTTTAAATAAAAATATATATATAGCGGTAGTAATTAAAGTTTACGAAAACTTGCATAATTTGCAAGAGATGTTATACAAATAAATATGTAAGATTATATGGAATGAATTAAATCTTAATATTATAAGTAATTATATTTTATAGTCGTACCAAATAGAAGTGTTCATATTTTTATAAATGTACTTACATTTAGTATTATTAATTTTTGTGTAATTAGTTGGACGGAAGGAACTTAAAGAGTTATATTTGGAATATAAATTTTGGAGTATTAATAATTGATATAAGGCGATGATTAAAGGCATATTAAATAGATTATGAATTATTTTGGAATTATTGAATTGGATTATATTTAATTTGAGGTGAATATGTTTAGGTGATGAATAACGTTTACGTATTTGATATCGTTGGCATTTGAGGTAAGATTTTGTGGAGTGTCTTTATAAATGGTTTGGAAGTATCAGTCTGCGGATTAGTACTCTTTTCGTGATACCTTTGTTAAATTTGATTTGTTCGTTTGTTTCCTTATTTGAATTCTATTATGATTTCACATAATTGTTTCTTGTGAAATAAATATATTAGTTTCATTTTAGAGTTGATCGTATGACTTCGTATTTGTACTCTTTGAATTAGGTTATCATGTTTAGTATTATTTATTTTGATAATTGTAAAGCGGTACATATTCTTTACCTTCTTTTTTGAAACCTTGTGACTATAATTTGATTGGTTCAACATATACATATAGAACCCTTTTGTTGGTATTATATCGCGTGTGTTGTGACATGATATTTTTGTTAGAATATCTAGTAGAGTATACGAGTTATAACCACACGTGTGGGGTACCCACGAACGCGTCGTCTTGCACGAGAGGCGTGACACTTTTAAAATGCGGTGTGATTGATTAGTCCTGGCGTCTCCATTTTGGGCTCAGGAGGAAGTGGGCCATTTGGTGTTTTTGTTGTGGGGGCGTATGGGTTAACCCTAGTTTTTTTATTGTGGATTTGTGATGTTGTGCCAAACACACCTATCAGGTTGCATACATTTGGATTCGCGGTCGATGTGTGATTTGCACTGTGTGGCATTATTTTGGTTACTGTGTGGCATTATTTTGACTTTTGACTTGTGTGGCGATGTGTATTTCTGAGCTCATTGGTATAAAATAACTCCGACCATTTGTTTGACCTATTATTTTATTGGATTAGTTTTGTTGGTTTACATTGATTCAAGTCATTGAGTTAGTTACTTGATTCGTTATTTCTTTATTCTTTTATTGGTTTACGTCAATTCGTTGATTGGATATATTCATTCGTTGATTTGGATATATTCCATTCAAATCTTTGGATATTATATTTTCGTTTCGTATTTGCACTTGAGGCTTTATTCGATATTTTGTCTCGATTATTTTTCGTATATCGGTTGTATATCTTTTGTATATCTGTATCCGTCTTTGAGCAATTGGCTCATCTTGTGTGTTTTTCTTCGGCGAGTTTGCGAGGGGTGATTGAGGGCTAGTGTGATGAGATTTTTGCCTTTGACCATTTAGGTTGATTGAATTTTAAGTTTTGATTATTTTGATTTCGGTTTGGAGAATTGTACTTATTACTTTATTAATGAATCACCACTATTAATATTTTGAGGTTGTTAGTGCTCTGTTTATTTATTTTGAGGTTTGTTTGTGCTTTTTGCGTGACCTCCCTTTCCTTTTCGGGAAGGGGTATTCTGAAGAGATAGTATCGAGCTTAGGTTCTTTCTTGTAGAAAACCTATTTAGGTTTGACTTTTGTGAGTTGTGGGTAAATCCTTTGGGTGAACATAGGAGTTTGAATTGATTTTGTTCTCTGTTTGGTTGGTCTTATTACGACCAAGTGTTTTTTAGTTCTTTGAGTTATAGTTGATTTGAGAAAAGCGAGATAATTTGTTAAGATTATTATTGTTATGTCGTTGGAACAATAATATTAGTTAAGGATTGTGATTGGATTATTAAGGAGAATAATATCATATTTTGTTCGGTTAAGAAATGATTATCTGATTATGATATGAGCATTTGTATCGACAAGTTTTGATATGGGAGAATTATTTGTTAAGAGTTATTTGAGGTAATTACAAATTATTATGATTTTGGAATTGAGGATTTTATTTGGGTTAGATTACGATTTTTGTTAAGTTGTGAATAATTTGAGGTATGTGAATCGGTGGGATAATATGATAAAGTGAAAACTATTAAGTCTGAAAAGGATCTCTTGTAATTTTGAGTTGTTGTAAAGATTAGAGGTAATTAGATTAATTTTTTGGAGTAAATGAATTTTGCGATTATTTCTAGTAGAATATTGGAGTTATCTTATATGAAATTTTGAGTGATAGTATGAGGAGATTTTGGAATTTGTTGGGTTAAGGTTTGCCTTTAAGAGAATGATTGATTTATTAAATGATTAGATATTAAGTGATGAATCTTTAAGAGATTTTGAAAGCTATCGTTTGTTTATTAGGATAGTAGGATATATGATTTGGAGTTTGGTATGGTGATGGAGAGATCTTAGTAGTAGTATATATTTTGGTGTAATAATATTTGAGAACTAATTTGATTGGAGGTTATGATATTTTGAAACTCTTAAGGACTTAGGAAAGTTGGTGATAAAGAGATATTAGTAGTATATTCTTTGGTGTAATATTATTTGGTGAATAGTTCAAATTAAGGATGAGATATTTTGAAGCTCTTGAGGACTTAGGGAGAGTTGGTAATATGGTTTGCATAGTTGTTTTGGTTGTCGATGTCTTTAGAGTTTTGCGTGAATTTATGTAAAATTAAATAAAAATAATTTGTTAGATCTTTGTCATGTGTGGAATATAAACATTTTAATGAGTTAAAAATAATTTTAAATATTTTGGTTATTTGAATCGTATTTAGATGAAGAAAAATGTTTGTGATTTGAATTATATTAGAAAAAAAGTAAATACGCTTGCAAGAATGAAACTCAAAGATATTAGCAGGGGGCACTTTTGATAGTGGATCATGTGATTTTAGCGAAGAACCTTACCAAGACTTGACACGGTGGTAGCGAATCTTTTACAAGTACATTGATAATTCGTGAATAGATGACTTATCCACGTTGATCGTTACAAATGGCGACGCTACGTCGTAACTAAATTTATTTATTTTTTCTGTAGCTTATTTGAATTCCGAGGACGGAATTATTTTTAAGGGGTGAAAAATGTAATAACCTATTTTTTTTATATAATTAAATATTAATTAATTTTATCTTATACAATTGTGTTTAAATGGGAAAAGGTAAATGATTTTGTTTCCTTCTTTTCTTCCTTGTTTTGTTTGGAAAATTAAATTCTTTTAGTAGATAATTAAATAACTGATTAAATTAAAATTTGAGGAAGATAATTCCTTTTGTTAAAGTCTTGTGGTAAAATTATTAGAGCGGGAAGCTACTTGGGAGATAGAGAGTCTATTGAATAGATGTCTACGCATCTTTTGATAATTAGGTATTTTTCATTCTTTTGATTAGGGGGCGGAATCCTTTTTAAAGGGAGGTAATGTAATATCCGAAAAAAAATAATAAAATAATATTAAATTTATATTCTTAAAACATATTGTTTGGAACTTGTCATTTATTTGGGTCAAACTAGTTATTTAAATTATGTGGGCTAATAAATATTAATAAGTGATAGATAATATTATGTGGTTAAAATTTGGGCCTTAATATTAATTTAACCCAAATAGAAGTTTATTAGGGCAAACCTAATTAATAAATAGCTAAACCTAATATTACTTCATTATACAAATTTGAATAAGAAGAGGTGGCTACTTTGGAGATAAAGGAGCTTGACTACAAAAGGGGCTCGGTGAAGAAAGACTAGAGATTTTGATCACTAGTGGGGAAATTTCATCGATAATAAGTAAGTATATTATACATTATATAAAGTGGGGATAAATCCGTGGTTCCATATTAAATTATTAAATTTAGTATGTTGTTTTTTTTCATCATGAGCAAGTACTTTTGTAATTCAAGAACTAAAAGCGATCTTTAAAGATGGGAGAGTTTATTTATTAATGTAATACTTATACGGATGTACTTATTATTATTATCACTTTATTCAATCAGTTGAGCGGAGGGAGTGATGCATGATTGATTTTGGAGATCTAAAATAATAAATTGATGATTTTTTAAAAAAAAAATATATATATAGCGGTAGTAATTAAGTTTCTGAAAACTTGCATAATTTGCAAGAGATGTTATACAAATAAATATGTAAGATTATATGGAATGAATTAAATCTTAATATTATAAGTAATTATATTTTATAGTCGTACCAAATAGAAGTGTTCATATTTTTATAAATGTACTTACATTTAGTATTATTAATTTGTGTAATTAATTAGTTGGACGGAAGGAACTTAAGAGTTATATTTGGAATATAAATTTTGGAGTATTAATAATTGATATAAGGCGATGATTAAAGGCATATTAAATAGATTATGAATTATTTTGGAATTATTGAATTGGATTATATTTAATTTGAGGTGAATATGTTTAGGTGATGAATAACGTTTACGTATTTGATATCGTTGGCATTTGAGGTAAGATTTTGTGGAGTGTCTTTATAAATGGTTTGGAAGTATCAGTCTGGATTAGTAAGTACTCTTCGTGATACCTTTGTTAAATTTGATTTGTTCGTTTGTTTCCTTATTTGAATTCTATTATGATTTCACATAATTGTTTCTTGTGAAATAAATATATTAGTTTCATTTTAGAGTTGATCACATTATGACTTCGTATTTGTACTCTTTGAATTAGGTTATCATGTTTAGTATTATTTATTTTGATAATTGTAGAAGCGGTACATATTCTTTACCTTCCTTTTGAAACCTTGTGACTATAATTTGATTTGGTTCAACATATACATATAGAACCCTTTTGTTGGTATTATATCATGTGTGTTGTGACATGATATTTTGTTAGAATATCTAGTAGAGTATACGAGTTATAACCACTGTGTGGGGTACCACGAACACGTCGTCTTAGCACGAGAGGCGTGACACTTTAAAATGGCGGTGTGATTAGTCCTGGCGTCTCCATTTTGGGCTTAGGAGGAAGTGGGCCATTTGGTGTTTTGTTGTTGTGGGGCGTATGGGTTAACCCTAGTTTTTGTTACTGCTTGATTTGTGATGTTGTGCCAAACACACCTATCAGGATTTGCATACATTTGGATTAGCGGTCGATGTGTGATTTGCACTATGTGGCATTATTTTGGTTACTGTGTGGCATTATTTGTGTGGCATTATTTTGACTTTTGTGTGGCAATGTGTATTTCTGAGCTCATTCGGTATAAAATAACTCCGACCATTTGTTTGACCTATTATTTTATTGGATTAGTTTTGTTGGTTTTTACATTGATTCAAGTCATTGAGTTAGTTACTTGATTCGTTATTTCTTTATTCTTTTATTGGTTTCGTCAATTCGTTGATTTGGATATATATTCATTTCGTTGATTGGATATATTCCATTCAAATCTTTGGATATTATATTTTCGTTCGTATTTGCACTTGAGGCTTTGTTCGATATTTTGTCTCGATTATTTTCAGTATATCGGTTGTATATCTTTTGTATATCTGTATCCGTCTTTGGGCAATTGGCTCATCTTTGTGTTTTTCTTAAGCGAGTTTGCGAGGGGTGATTCGGGGCTAGTGTGATGAGATTTTTGCCTTTGACCATTTAGGTTGATTGAATTTTAAGTTTTGATTATTTTGACTCGGTTTGGAGAATTGTACTTATTACTTTATTAATGAATCACCACTATTAATATTTTGAGGTTGTTAGTGCTCTGTTTATTTATTTTGAGGTTTGTTGTGCTTTTGCGTGACCTCCCTTTCCTTTTCGGGAAGATTTTAACGAGTTAAAAATAATTTTAAATATTTTGGTTATTTGAATCGTATTTAGATGAAGAAAAATGTTTGTGATTTGAATTATGTTCAAGAAGTATATGTGACGTCATAAGAATGAAACTCAAAGATATTAACAGGGGCCCGCACCAATAGTGGATCATGTGATTTAACGCGAAGAACTTTACCAAGACTTGATACTTGGTGGTAATTTAATCTTTTACAAGTACATTGATAATTACATTGGACCGATGACTTATCCACGTTGATCGTTATAAATGGCTGTACGCCACGTCAGATCTAAATTTATTTATTTTTTCATGAGTTTATTTGAATTCCGAGACGGAATTATTTTTAAGGGGTGAAAAATGTAATAACCTATTTTTTTATATAATAAAATATTAATTAATTTTATCTTATACAATTGTGTTTAAATGGGAAAAGGTAAATGATTTTGTTTCCTTCTTTTCTTCCTTGTTTTGTTTGGAAAATTAAATTCTTTTAGTAGATAATTAAATAACTGATTAAATTAAAATTTGAGGAAGATAATTCCTTTTGTTAAAGTCTTGTGGTAAAATTATTCAAGAAGTAAAGCTACTTGGGAGATAGAGAGTCTATTCTGAAAGTGAGTATCCGTGCATCTTTTGATAATTAGGTATTTTTCATTCTTTTTGATTTGGGACGGAATCCTTTTTAAGGGGAGGTAATGTAATATCCAAAAAATTATTACCATAATGAACTTTAATTCTAAAATATATTGTTTGGAACTTGTCATTTATTTGGGTCAAACTAGTTATTTAAATTATGTGGGCTAATAAATATTAATAAGTGATAGATAATATTTTGTGTTCATATCTGCCATAACAAAGTATAATATCAGACTACTACCTAAATAAGTTAAACCTAATATTACTTCATTATACAATTTGAATAAGAAGAGTGGCTACTTTGGAGATAAAGGAACAAGCCACAAAGGGGGAAGCTATGTCTGTATTGTTTTCCACTAGTTCAGAACCTCCTTTTAGTACAGGGTAACTAAATACATGAAACAAGACCCTATACAAAAAGGAACTGGAAAAATTCATAGCATATCCATATAGTCAGATATATGGAATGAATTACATCTTAGTGAATTATAAACGTCATTATACGAAAATGCAACAGTACATATTTTTATAAATGTACTTACATTTAGTATTATTAATTTGTGTAATTAGTCTAAGCGGAAGGAACTTAAAGAGTTATACTTGGAATATAAATTTTGGAGTATTAATAATTGATATAAAGCGATGGTTAAAGACATATTAAATAGATTATGAATTATTTTAGAATTATTAGTTTGGATTATTTTAATTTGAAAGAATATGTTTTAGGTGATGAATAACGTTTTCGTATTTGATATCATTGGCATTTGAGGGTAAGATTTTGTGGAGTGTGCTATAAATGGTTGGAAGATCGTGTACTTGGATTCCGCACTCTTTCATTGATACCTACCTTTGTTAAATTTGATTTGTTCGTTTGTTTCTTATTTCAAATTCTATTATGATTTCACATAATTGTTTCTCGTGAAATAAATATATTAGTTTCATTTTAGAGTTGATACATTATGACTCGTGATTTGTACTCTTTGAATTAGGTTATCATGTTTAAGTATTATTTATTTTGATAATTGTGACCTGGTTCCTCCATGATATATATATATATATATATATATATATATATATATATATATATAGAGAGAGAGAGAGAGAGAGAGAGAGAGAGATACAGTGTTGTCAAAGACTGTAAGGTTGAAAACCATGGTGGAAAATCGGACATCTCAAAACTATTATTGCTCATATCGCTGCAATGACAATGAAAAAGCCCATGTAAAAGTATGAAATAATAGAATACGGTGACTGCAGGAACACATTTTATTTAGGAGGTGGAGAACAAGATTTTAAGAGATCACATTTTAAATATAAAACTGAAAGATCAAAGTCCTCTCTTTTCGGGATTTAGTGAAACGCTCGCTTCTTACACATAGTTTAGGAAATTCATGCCAGTAAGGTTGGGCAAGGGGCCAGTCAGTATATTGTTTGACAAGTACCTGAATATATGAAACCAAAAACAATTATCATTTCTCTTAATAGGAAAAACATGCAGAAAAATGATAACTACTGGAAACACGTTGAAACAGAGGTTAGCAAGTTTTTCATTATTGTCAACTCACAGATCATTGGCATTGGTAAGGTTGTTGAGGTTTGACGGAACAGATCCACTTAATGAATTCCTGTCGAGGCGTCTGTCATGCACAAGGAATATTTTATGAAACCTTCTATAGAAATTCTTGGTAAAAGGAATGTTACTACGATTCTACTTTGAGTTTGTGATAGAGATACTCACACCACCTCCAAATCCTGAGCAAGTCCCAAGGTGGACGGAATGCCACCAGTGAGCCGGTTGTTTTCGAAAAGCCTGCTCAAATTTAAATTATACAAGTGTAAGAGTTCGATATGTACTGTTTTATCCCCAGTCTAATGCTTTAATCTTTGGACGACGTCAGATGAACAAACCCTAATTATTACTTATTAGGTGAAGTCGCTCGACTATTATATAGAAACATTTTATCAAAAATATAAAAATGAAGTCATACCAAGCTCAAGAACTGATCAAGGAGTTCACACCCCCTCTAATATGCAGATGCATAGTTTGTGGTTTACAAGAAGTGGGAGATGAGAGGTCAAAAATAGGTTTTCAAGAATAATTAAAAAAGAAAACAATTATGCAAGAAAACCAAGCCATAAAGCTTGAATTTATAGATACATTGGTGCTTAAAATGGTATTGGAGCCATAGGATTTTGACATTGATATTGCTTCCTGCCTTGTGATATATAAGTTGTCATGCGATAGCGAACTGGCTCAACTCATCAGGGGCTTATTGTGAGAATGAGTGTCAAAAAATATTGTTAAATCCAATACTTTACAGTTTTAGCTTCTTCTTTTTCTTTTTTGTGGTGGGGTTGTTTTTTCTTCTTCTTCTTCTTTTTTTTTTTTTTTTTTTTTTTTTTTTTTTTTGTTGGCTTATTGGTTTATATCTAAAAAGAATTCAATACTCACATCACAAAAAACCTAACATCCAGCAATAATATACATCACATACGTACCAAAGTTGATATTGCTCTTCTTCCATTTCTTTTTTCTTTCAAGGGAGGTCTTCGAGTGTCTAACTCAGGGGAAGGAGGGAATAGAAAAACAGCACAGTAATGAATTCAAGCTAAATAATATACACCAATAGTTATTCGCAAAGGTGTTTCTGATAAAGATATATTCCAAATTTTCAGCAAAACAAGTTCATAATAGTTTGAAGACGAGCATCACTGATTTGGGCTTTTAATTCATGGGAAAACTGCTTCCTCTATTTTCTTTTGGTCTTGTAACTCAGTTAAGCAAACAACACTGCACTAACATATGCATATATTATCACTTCCAAATATTCAAGTAATACACCATTAAAGCAAATAGTGTAAGTAGCCAATTCTTTAAAAGTTAGAACGTACACATGAATAAGTTTCATCCCTGAGCTGAAGAGCTTAGATGGGATTTCGCCAGAGAGCTGATTATTTCCAAAATGGCTGCCAGTAATCCGTAGAACATTATTTCACCGGAAATAGAGATCAAGGTGCGGGAAAAAATAGATAAAACATACAAGTGCTTTGTATTGACCAGCATATCAAGACCTGGCATGGTTCCAGTGGAGACTGGTATCGTTCCGCTAAGTTTGTTATCTGCTAGATCCAGCCAATAAAGATGTGACAAATTGCCAATTGAAGGGGGTATTTCTCCATTGAACCCATTAGAATTTAGAGACCTGTGGATACAGAATGAGGACAATTGTAGGACAACATAAAGAATTGCAATTATAGGTTTAGCAGCAACTCAACGGAAAAAGTTCTACACTGGAAACATTTAGAGTAAAACAGAGAACAAGGATCACAAGGAGATTCTCCATTCAAGCAACAAATTGTCAGAAGCACAAGGCAAGAGCGAGTTTAAAACTATGTCTTGTGACAGGAGAACACTCGAGTTCATTAATATAGGCACATAGGAAACACTCAAATAATATATGAACACAAATACTACTTCATAATCTAAAGGGTAAAAATGTTATCAACAGCAAATAAACATTGATTATTTACTAATCAGCTATTTATAATGAAATAGTTAAGATACAACTGATCAATTTTGTATGAAAAGAAGGCAATGAGATTTAATTAGGTGGGATCCCCCCACCAGGTCATCCACAATTATCCCCAATAGGATCTTAATGTTTGACCCACAAAGACACCTTCTTCTTCTTTTTTTTAACTAAGTTTGTATTTATCCTTGGTAAGTAGTATGTCCACAAAGACACCTTCCCATGCAATGTTCTGCGCTAAAGTGGCTGCAGGGTCATGTGCCAGGGGGTGGGGGGTTATCGGGGTTCCCTTAATCAACTGCTTGGACCCCCCCCCCCCCCCCAAACACACGAATAACTTTAAAAATTGATAATGCAATTATATATAATTGCTTCCTTAAGAATTTGCACGGAGATATTTTTAGTTTATTGCCCAACTATTTTATAAGATAGATTATTCCAGACGGTACAGCAATCTGAGATATTTAACAAGTTAAACTTATTTTTCTAATTTTGTGATAATTGACTCACATTACATGGCAATATGACTGCAACACCAAGTAACCAGTGCTGAACTCACACCAGAAATATAGCCAACATAAAAATTCCTGCAATTACAAAAAATTCTGCTACATGCAAGTTTATTCTATAAAAATTGAATGCTTGTTTTGCACATTTTTAGTAATATTTCACTAGACCAGATTAATTAAATAGAATACTTACAAAATTTGCAGGTCTTGTAGAGATCCTATTGTATCCGGAATAATACCAGTGAAGCTGCAACCAACCAGAATCCTGACAAACAAGTTGAAGGAAGCAGTTTATAACATAATAGTTCTAAAATGTTGGCGATATAGGGAATAGCAACCATCCAAGCCATTAATATATTCTCACAAGTTTGATAACTTCTTCAAATTTCCAATTGATGGCGGAAGAGTTCCTGTCAAACCTTTGTTGTATGATAGATCCCTACAGAAAGAAACCTACAGTCAGAGGTGAATTTAACAATGTTTATAAATTATGAGAAGAGCAAGAAAGGAAGAGGAGGTGAGAGGGGAGAAATAGAGAGCGAGCCAGAGTGAGTGAGTGAGTGAGAGAGAGGTACTCTTAATTAGCTATAACAATGAATTGACATTGGTGTATCATGTATTGTTATCCTCAAGTGAGATATGCACACAGACACCCAGGCAATCAAGTTTTTGATTTTGTATGTGCATGTCCAAGACACAAAACTTGGGCATTATCACATGGAAAGATGATACACAATCTTCACCATTTAAGGTTTATATTCTGTAAATATTGTATTACAATATACAGAATTATACAGCTCCTAACAAAAGGCATATTAATCAATTTAGTAACATAGGTCCCAAAATGAGTCCCTGGTGTTTCATTCATAGATCACGTCAAACTTTCCATTTTTTGTAAAAATTTCAAAAGAAAGACAGGTTAGTGTTTTAATCAATGACCCTTTGATGTCAAATTTATATTTTACACAACCGACCTATCATATTCAATTGCTTTTAACTTACAATACACGAGGCATTTATCTCAAACCCAAAGACAATTCATATGATCATCAAACCATTAGATGAAAATGCTCTCGTAATTATTATAAGCAAGGAGAAAGGTGCAATTTCTTTATCTTCCACAGAAATTAGTGATGAAAATTGAAACGGCTGTCCTACAAGAATTATTTCTTAGCAATAACAGTCTGCCCCTTTTTTGTAAATAAGTATCAACAGCATCTTAAGAGCATCCACGTACTTATAAGTGCCTTACACACTTTAGCTATGAACCTGTTGAGTTAGTCCAGTAAGAATTATGCCAAATGCAGTAGATTGTAAATAAAAGTAATAATGGATTGATCCTTCATAAGTTAGTTTCCAACTGGATCCATATACGAAAAAGTGGGAAGTGCACCGAAGACCTACAGAGTCAGCAATTCGGATAAGCCAGCGAGATCTCCGGATAGCTGTCCAGTCAAACCCATGCTCGCTAATGTTCTGAAATAGAATTGATAAGGTCAAGAGATTCCAAAAATGTAGTTCAAGGACATTTATCAGTGAATAAAGAAAGGTAAGCAGAGCAAGGCCTTACATCGAGGTCACTCGTGAATTGGTGCACCCAACTCCTTCCCAATTCTGGCCACATGGATCGGTACCATCCCAACTGGGTGGTGTGTTCTTCAAAACATCCTTGAGAGACTTTAGAACAACATCTGCACAATTAATAATATTATTGTCCTTGTTTTAATTAGCTAGCAAATTCTAGGAGACAGCATGAGGTGAAGAAAACTCTCAAGGAGGACTAATTCTAGCTTAAACAACAAAATCATTGGAATAGAAGTTCTTCAGTCATTTCTAAATTAATTAGTTGCTATATATTCGAATATGAAAGAGGACAAGTTCACCCTTTTCTTGAATTTGGTTTGGGCCAAAACTTTAGAAATTCAGGTACTACAATTTCTTTCTCAGGTATTAACTGAAATGTAAAACCCAGACTTCTAAATAAAATGAGTAATATGATGGCTGAGAGTGTAAATTAACCAGATAATGTGGAAACATGATGCACAATTGCTTCCCATAACTTTAATGTGTTTATCTATTTTGACGCCAGAGAGATTCAAACTTCTCTTTTACAATATTCATCGCACTTACTAATGTTCTTTGGTTGCGAGTAAAATTACAAAAAGGACGAAATTCACTCTTAAGATCCCATTTCTTTTGTTGTTTGAAGACAGAAAATTACAAGTGTAAAACCTATTCAAACTAATCACCAAATAAGCCTAACTGAGTTTTATAGCAACACAAAATACATGCAATTAAAAATTAATATAGTCCACAAACTTTCCTTTCCCCTCATTTTTTCTGCAAAAAAAATGTACAGCATAAACTAGATTAATATCACTACAGACTGGCTATGTAAGTTTGGAATACCCAGTAAATATCATTTTACTACATTTTGTATGCATCATTTAGCTCAGAGCCTCCATCACAACAAATTTGACTGACGATGCAGCAAAAATAGAACTTTGTAATATGTAATGATTAATGAACTTACAATCCCGGTTAATCTTCTGTGCTGGTACAACCAAAATTTCGATGAAAATAACAAGAATAAACACCAGAGTTCTTCCGGCCATTATTAAAGGAACGGACATATAGATTCTCAGACTAAAAGAACTTTCTACCCAAGTATATGAATTTACCACATCTCTTCATAAGCCCAAATTTTCAGTTCAAGAGAACAAGTCTTACATTTATATCACTAACAAAGAACCATTGACTTTCTTTAAACACACACAAAGTAGCAATACTAGAGTGTGTAAGTTGTAACCACCAACTTGTCCGAAATAGACAATCAAACTAATCTCATCCAATACAACAAGACTCTACATGACAGCAAAAAAAATATAATTATCTATAGCCATGACAACATAATCATTCCACAAAGTTGTAATTTTCACAACTGAAAAATTACCCAATGAGACTAGTAGTTCATTATTTGCACCATAGTCAATGTATTACTTTTATTTTTAATTTTTTTTTATTAGTTTAGGAGAATCAAAGAGTTGGTTGGCTTTTGAATCTCAATATTGTTATTAGGATGATAAAATTTCCTAGATATCACCTGCAAATATAATGGCACTTGCAAGTTGACTTTAATTAAACTGATAATTTTCTACTTATATTTTTCAGATTAAGCAATCGTTTTGTATTGGGTAATGATTGTCTAAACAATTTAGCCAAAAAAAAATGATTGTCTAAGGATCATTTGGAATAAGTAGAAAGACACGCAACATGGTAATTAAAATTTTGAGAAAATGACTGAATTTAAAGTAATATACACACATTCATACCTAATCACAGAAGGGTCTTTGAAACTTTCAGCATCTGCATTCTCTCTCTTGCCCAGTCCAATTTGACTAATGTTCTATAGATTGATATCTATATATAAATATAGGCCCAGGACACACAAGTGTGTGCGTATCGAAGACACATACTCCATTAATATATATATATGTCAAATTGTAAATGTTGATAAGAACCTTGTTGAAGCTCCATCAACTCACGACTTTTGCCGCTAAAACTCAATAGCTGAAATCGGAAAGCTACTAGTATGATGCCAATTTGGTCAATAGTGTGTTTGAGTCGCCGAACATGAAGTTACTCAAATTTGGTTGACAAAAATAAAGTTTGGTTGAGTTTGGAGACAACCAAAATAAAGTTTGATTGAGTTTTGAGAATGATCTCGAACTCAATAAACGATTATAATTTATAAAAGTTAAGTTGAAGTAATTTATAAAATTTTAAAATTTGTTCATATTTAAATTATTTATATTTCGAATTGAATTTAAATTTAATTTTTAATTGAACAAATACAAATCGAGGTCGACGGAACTGTTTGATATCAAACTTTAAAATTTAAATATTCTTAAAAATATTTATTATTACGACTATCATGTTTAAAATATATTCAGTAATTGTCATGTTTTTGATCCCGGTTATCCTTGTTGTTGAGATATTGGAGTTGGTCCGTTGGAAAAGTAAAAGACTATGGTTGAGAAGGAGGCTGACAGGAGCTTGGTAGAATAAATCAAGTATGGAAGAGGGAGTAATAATGGTAGAGTAGATAAGCATAACCTTTTTTGTCAGATAAAAGGATTGAACAGTTAATTATGATATGGTTCAAATCCCGTTCCGTTCTACTAATGGTAGATAGCTGTTTGTGTTTGTGTAGAACCAAAGAGTTGTGTGCTGTAAATTATGCGAAGCTGTATGGTTTGTATTCTCAAGGTTTCCCTTTGTATGATATCTGTTTGCTCTTATTTTGACTGCCAAAGTGAGAAGGATAAGGTGATATTTCAGTGACAACCAATACTTGCACATTAACTCTCTTATCATTTGGCATACAGTGGTTTGGATTTTCTCAGCGCAGGTGATGCACAAACAGGGGAACCATCTACCACCTCGTTGTTGATCCAAATAGCTAATGCAAAATCTATTACAGTTGCAAGTCCCCTGCTGGTAACTGCTTCGGAACCATCTACCACCTCGTTGTTGAGCTTGAGCTTGCTTATGACGGAGGGATGAGCACTCGCTTTCTTATCCTGTTTTGGTAGAGGAGTTAAATTTCCATAACATTGTTTTGAATTTGTGTGAGGTATATTAACTCATTTCAACTTACCTTAGAGTTTAACAAGAGCTATAATGGTAATAGAGCACAATATCTATCTTCTATCTAATAAAATACAAATGATTTTTAATTTTCCGCTCACTCAATAAATCATCTGGGTCGTCCAAAGTTTGGGATAAATCCCACCGTCGGAGGCATGGGACACGGCTAGTCTATCTAACAAAATACAACTGATTTTGAATTTTCCGCTCACCCTAATAAATCATTTGGGTCGTCAAAAGTTTGGTATAAATCTCACCGTCCATGTAGTGTCGGAGGTACGGATATATATATATATATATATATATATATATAATGGGTTGATCCAACCCGCCAGATAAAAGACCTAACTCTACTTTCTGGTTGAGGTTGTAATCAACTATATATATCCTTGGTTCACTGGATATTACCAGCCTTACATATATATTCACCGTCTTCCCTCGCTTGAATCCCAGTACGTTCGGTGTCTTTATATTAATTGACTCCACTTTACTCTCTTCTTTATCATTTTCAGAATCCCCATTTTCATTTTCTTGGCAAACACATAATTCTCTTTTCACCTGGAGCTCCTGTGCTGTGGGTGAAAGCAACAACAAACTTTTTATATAAATATTTTTCTAATTATAAATAATATGAATTTCATTCATTATCAAGCACAATTACAATTGCACAAGGTTAATCTATAACAAATAAAGACCAATATAAAAGAAAGTTGAAATATATATATATATCAATCGCAATATTCTCGTCTGTACACACATCCGCATCCTCATCGCTAATTGAATTAAGTTTTTCGATTGAATCTCGTTGTCTACAGAAGATGTGAAACATTGACCCGCAACTAATTTTAACATGGAGTTGACCGGGGGAAATAAACCACCTTGTCTGCCATGCCACTTCCTTAATCCTTATTTATTAGTAACTTTAATAATGTAAATAATTAATTAACAAATGAATATATGTATATATAACTAGTCACGCATCTTACAGCAACTTGTGGAATTAACTAATGGTTTGACTAATAATTAAGGATTATACAAATCTCTTAATTTAGTTAAGGATTATATTTCATTCTTTTAACTCATCATTCAATTTCTTCTGTTCCTAAGCATCTCTGTTACCTTAACAGATTGTTTGGATTTCTCTGTAACTCAGCTTGCAGAGCTTTATATAATGGCTCTTGTGAGAACCCAAGAAGCTTCTTTTTCCAGTTCAAGGTGTACTTATCAAGTATTCTTGAGTTTTAGAGGTGTAGACACTCGCAAAACCTTTACCAGTCACTTGTATACAGCGTTGGTGCAAGCGGGATTTCACACGTTCAGAGATGACGATGAGATAGAAAGAGGAAACAATATTAAGTCAGAATTGGAAAAAGCTATTCAACAATCTAGGATCTCCATAATTGTCTTCTCGAAGAACTATGCATCTTCTAGATGGTGTCTTGATGAGCTTTTAATGATTCTCGAGCGTAAGCGAACCTCTAAACATGTACTTCTTCCAGTTTTCTATCACGTGGATCCCTCCCAAGTTAGGTACCAGTCAGGGAGCATTGGTGAAGCATTTGATAGATACGAAGAGAAACTCAAGACAGAAACTAATGATGAAAGGAAGAAGGAATTCGCAGACAAGGTCATAAGGTGGAAGGGAGCTCTTAGGGAAGCTGCGGATTTGTCTGGAATGGAACTGAAAGACCAAGATAATGGGTAACATCCTTATAATTCATATCCTATATGCAAATTGGTTATGTGATTTAATTCTGCTGGAATGAGAACAATGCATACATTGTGCAAAAATATAAAAAACTACGTATAAACATACATATTTCTAGGTACACATATAATGAACATTATTTCCTATTTTTATTTTAATAACTCTTTTTGGTTAAGCTGTAAAAAATCTCGTAAACAAGAGTGTCTTTCACTTTCTTGAGCTTACTTTTTTGGAGACTATCTCACATTCTACCTTAAATGAAGTCAACAGAAATATAGACATGAGAAAAACAAGGATGACATTTGTGGCCTTTGATCATATTTTATTAAACTGTGGGATTACAATGAGTTCTAAATTAGATTTGTTTTGTATATATCTAAGATTAATGGTTCCTTATTCTACTTGCTTTCCTATTTTGACTACAATTTGTAGGGACGAGTCAGAGTTTATACAGAAAGTTGTAACTGAGGTTCAACACAAACTCAATCGAAAAGTATTAGATGATGGTCCATATTTGGTTGGTATACATGAACGGACCAGAAAAATTGATATGTGGTTGCGGGATGGGTCAACTAGTCCTAGCATAATGATGATTTGTGGCATGGGCGGGATTGGAAAGACAACTATTGCCAAATTCGTCTTTAACAAAAATTTGGAAAATTTTGATGATAGTAGCTTTCTCATGGATATAAACGAACAGTCAAAAACAACTAAAGGTTTCATTGGTTTACAGAATCAACTTCTTTCAGATATTTGCAAGTGGAAAAAAGAAGATATAAACAATATTGATGAAGGAATCATTAAGATTCAAGATGCCTTGTGTTGTAAAAAGGTCCTCCTGGTTCTCGATGACGTGTATGACTTTGACCAATTATATAGAATACTTGGAATGCGAGATTGGTTTTCTCCAGGAAGTAAAATCATCATAACAACTAGGCAAGAATCGGTGTTAACACCTAATGATGTTCATGAGGTATACAAGGTTCAAGAAATGGATCATAATGAATCGATTAAGCTATTCAGTTTGCATGCCTTTAAACAAGACCATCCAACCAAAATTTACATCGAGTACACAAAGAGGGTAGTACAATACTGTGGAGGGCTTCCACTAGCTCTTCATGTTTTGGGTTGTTCTCTATCAGCGCAAAACATTGACGTATGGGGGAATGCATTGGAGAAATTAGAATCAATTCCTAATGGTAAAATCCTTGAGACACTCAAAGTAAGTTTGCAATCCTTACCGGACGACCACGATGAGAAGTTGTTCCTTCATATTGCTTGTTTCTTTCTTGGAAAAGACAAGGACTGGACGATGATGATACTGGAAGCGTGTGGTTTCTACCCAATAGTAGGCATTGCGAATCTCATCGATCGACATCTGTTAACAATTAACAATGATAACAAATTGATGATGCGTAATTTAGTTAGGGACATGGGAAGAGAAATTATTCGGCAAGAATCTTCCAATCCTGGTGAGCGTAGTAGGTTGTGGCATCACAAGGATTGTTTTAATGTATTGAGAGACAAAACTGTAAGAGAAATATTTTATTACATGTTTTTTCTTCTTTTTTATTTTTTATTTTCCTTGTGTGCTCATATTTATTTAGCTTCTTGTTATTTTATTTCTTTTAACAGGGCTCAAATTCAATTGAAGCTTTCATCTATGATATGCAAACTTCTAGCGGAGATAATTCGGCGAGATCGATCACAAGTTTTATTACATCTTACTGGACCAGTGCACTAAACAGACTTTGTTGCAACTGCTTGGCATGGTTTTCAGTGGACAATAATGTGAGTAGTTCAAACCGTGCGGACTTCAAAACTGAGGCATTTGTTAGGATGCAACAAATCAAATTCCTGCAGCTCAATTTTGTAAAACTTAGTGGAGGCTATAAAAATTTTCCTAACGGGTTAAGGTGGTTGTGCTGGCATGGATTTGATTTGAACTTTATGCCTAATGATTTTCCTTTATATTGTTTGATTGGACTGGACTTACAGTATAGCAACTTAAAGCGTGTCTGGAAGAGAAGCAAGGTACGACAGTGACGAACAAATAAAATAATCTAGATAAAAGAACAAGTAGACTCTTATTACAGATTTAATTTACTTTTTGTCATTGACAGTTCCTTCCGTGTCTGAAGACTCTCAATCTAAGTCATTCTGAATGGCTTGAAGGGACCCCCAAATTCTCAGAATTTCCAAATCTAGAGATATTGATCCTTAAAGGCTGTGTACGTTTGGTTGAGGTTTGTGAGTCCATTGAATTTGCTGAGAGACTTGTTGTGCTTGATCTAGAAAATTGCAAAAAACTTACAAAGCTTCCAAGAAAGCTTGACATGCTAAGAAAGCTTGAAAGACTGATAATTTCTGGTTGTTCGAGTCTTTGCGAGTTTCCAATGGGGCTGAGGAATCTGGACTCGCTGTATGAGTTTCGGGCTGATGGAATTAACATGAATCCTACATTGGCTCTGAGTAGAGTCGTCCAACAGCGGGCTTCTTTACCACAGTTTTTGTCTGAATTGAGCCTTGTAGGCTGTAATTTATCTAATGATTCTTTCCCCATGGATTTCAGTAACCTATCCTCGTTGATGGTTTTGGATTTGAGTGAAAATTTAATTGAAACTCTTCCAGATTGCATCAGAAGTCTTGGTAGGCTTGAGGATCTCAGTTTAAATGATTGTCCAAAGCTCCAATCTATTGTAGGTATTCCTATTAGTGTAAGAAATATTTGGGCTGATGACAACAGGTCCTTGAAAAAGGTGGGGACAACACCAAATTTAATTTGGATGAGTTGTTTTGACAATAGAGAACTTGTTGAAGTTGAAAGATTATTTAAGTCGGTATCAGTTACAAATTGTGACATTAAAATATTGAAGAAACTGGGCTTGTTCGACGTGGATTTAATGTTAACATCAAAGTATACCGTGGAATTTTATAATGCCATCAAAGTAGGTACTCTCTGTTTTGTCCTTTTGTTTTAGGCTATTATTTAGAATTAATAACATACTGACATGATAGTACTCTATGCGTGCAGGTAGTTTATGAATATGGCATATTCAGCACAAGTGTTCCAGGGGGTGTGCCTCCAGCAGGATACTACTGTGTCTCAACACCGCCTCATATTTCAAACTCTTTTACCTTTACGGTGTCTTCACTTCCTAATATCCGAGGATTGAATGTGTGCGTTGTTTACAGAGGTGGGTGGTCCTCTGGTTTTAGGCCAGCGATTAAAATGCATAATGAAACCAAGGATTTTATCTGGCGATACAGGCCCAACTTTTGGAAGCCTAATAAAGAGGAAGAGTATTTCATGATGTTGAGTCACTGGAAGTCAGGGAATGCATTAGAAGGCGGCGATAGAGTTACTGTTTCGGTCTACGTTGAAGACGATGATGCTGACAATTATGAAGATAAAATTTTTACTGATCTTTTCGTAGTAGAAAAAATTGGTATTAAGGTTGTGTATGAAGATGAAGATGAAGATGATGATGATGAGAAGAGAACAATGAGCTGCAAGAGTAGTAGTTATCTTTCTTGGACAGAACATAATCTTCTCAAGTTGTCAGATTTTCAAGTGACCAGAACAGATTATTACTTGCATTCGTACAGATTGTCACGTTGGACAGCACCAAACAGATACAGAAAAGGTGCGTCTCATTTTCTTGATGGTTTATTCATAACTCTTGTGAATCAGAAACATGCCAAAAATATGCATTTTCTCTTTTTCTTTTTAAAATATTATTTTAACTGCATAATACATACTATACTTCTATTCCCAATTAAAAGACCAAATAAAGTCGATTGGAAACAATTCAAACTCAAAATTTGATAAGATTCATTACGTAATACTCCATCCGTCCCATAGTTATAGGCTGATTTTTTTTGGCACATAGTTTAAGTGGCAATTTTTAATATAATTTTCCACATATACCCCTTAATATGGAATTAATGAATAAGTTAATTACTCCTTACTTATCACAGTGGAACTCTCAACTTTGTTGATTGACGTGTACTGACCATTAAAGTCCATAACCATAGAACTTTAACCAAAGAGAATACAACAACATTAAATACTGTGATAAAAATAATGACATTAAATGTTGTTTCTTCAAAAAAAAAGTAATGGTTGAATATTTATTATAAGGGCATAAAAGTAAAACAATAAACCAACTAAATTTTATAAATAGTAAGTAGCCTATATATTGGGACATCTCATAATGAAAAATCAGCCTATAACTATGAGACGGAGGGAGTAAGTATTATAAGAATAAATTACATGTTGCATCCTATACTTCAAATTTGATTTGCACACTAAACTTAATTTTAAATTAAAGGCATCCTAGGGTTTATAATTAATATTACATCTGTTTCAAATTATAGGATTAATATTGACTTTTTAATAGTTAATTTAAGACATGAATTCGTTTAGTTTATGTCAATACAATTAGTTATAAGATTTATTTTTTTTAAAATTTAAATGAATCATGTCAATTTTAATTTTGAAAATATTTTAAATTGATTTTTAGAAAATAAATAGAGTAATGCTAAGGGTCTCAAACTTTTGGTCTCAAATGAGTCACAAATGACATGACATTGAATATTTTAATACTACCAATCACATAAGATTTATCCAACTAATGTAATGATGACACATCATTTGAGAAATTTTGTGAGACAAAAATTTCTAGACCTCTAGCATTATTCAAATAAATATTGATTTTATAATTCAGAATAGAGGGAGTACTACTTTTTATATACTCCATTTGTTCTAAAATTAAAAATATAATTTAGGTCAAACGACGGATATTAAACTTTAAAATTGATGTAAATTATTTAATTTTAGTTGATATAATTATAATATAATTGTATACTCACTTCTTTCCATTATACAAGTTGTTTTAGAAGAATTTGTTTTCCATAATATAAGACGTTTTACATATATCTAAGAGAAAAAAATTAATCATTTCTTACTTTGTCCCTAAAAAATAGAGTAATTGGGAGGGAGAAGGAAGAGTAATTAATTAGTGCATGGGTAGTAATGAAATTTTAAATCAACATTAATTATCTAACATTAGAATTAATGAGATTTCTTAAAATATGTGATTATGTCTTAAACGACTTATATAATAGTAGAAAGGTGAGAGTGGTATATTACAAAAACTATTAATCACAAAATTTATTTTATTCTAAACTTTTATGAGTCGTACTGATTTTGAAATTTAATATGATGTCGTTTAACCTCAAAAAGTTAAATTATATCTCCAATTTCACAACGGAGGGAGTACTTAATTTCGCAAATTGACTTCATATAATCAATGATAATCTTATATTTTGAAAACGAGAGAGTATAAAATATTATGTACAATACATGGAATAGATTCATCTCCCCGTGCAAAGATTTATTTTCACTATCTGCGTAAAGCATCCGCCAAGGAAAAAAAGAAAATCCCACTATGTTTTATGTGTAAGTAAAGTAGAAGGTCAAATAAGATTCATTCTTCACGATTTTAGATCTTGAAGTTTATTTTATCCTTTTTATTTTCAAAAAAGCTTTTGAAAATTACAGATTGGTCCTTTAATCTTTCAATAAAATATTATTATAGATCAACTAAATCCCTATTCTAATCTTGAACTTTTTTCTTTTCGGAATATCAGAATGTGACGCCATGCAAAGGAATGCAAGTTATGTGAGTTGGAGTAGTATGTGGTTATCTTATTATATCCGGTAATGTGACTATTCATCTTTATAAGTCGTGTTTGTTATACAGGTAATCTTATATTCTCAGTAATCAAATATCTAGTTAGTGTCAAAATTCTCAATAATTAGATGACTAAAAAATAAGTGGTAATATGAGATGACCACATAGTAGTAATCTTGAAATTTTTATTTAGACAAAAATATCCTTTATATTTAACAACTGGTACATAAATATCCTTATTAGTCACATAATTTACATTTTTTTTAATATTTTGACTTTTTTTTTAGTTTGTTGTTATGTTTAGTTTAACTAAAATAACTCATTGTTCATACAAAGTATATGGTGTTATTTGTTATTTATTATTATAAGTTTAATGTATTATTAACGACATACTTGAAAATTTAGTGTTAGTATAGCTAAGCTTTGTGAGAGAAAGTTGTTAGATGCCGAGATAACTCAGATGAGTCCCGAACATGCTACACTATCGAAAACTCTGGATAATGCCTACTTTTTGTTCGATGAAATGCCTAGAAGAGATAAATGGTCCACGAATGTTCTAATTTCTGGGTATAGTGAGGATGAGGACTGTTCATGTTTTCTGACAAATCAAAACTAGCTGATGTACAACTATCAAAAAAAATAAAAATACTAGCTGATCTACAATGATAACCGGAGGGAAGCTAAGGAAATGCAAATTATGTCTTGGAGTGCGGATGATAAGGTAGATAATGATCCACATAATTATGAGCTTTTACTGGGCGTTGAAATGATTCAAAGCACAGTTGTAGGAAAAACATCTACCACAAAATCTGACTTAAAAGAAATAAACTGGAAAACTTCAGATTCGGTGCCACCAGAAGGTTTCGTAGAATCATTGCAAGCTGAAAATGTTCAATCACTCGCAGTTTCTGATAAGTAGTCTGCAAAAAGTGACGAGGCTAAGGTGTTTGAAGAAATTCCTGAAAGGAATGCTATAACTTCATCTCATTTGTCTAAATTTAATTTAGCAGACAATACTTCGAGAACTTTAGTTTCTGAAAAAGAGATATTCGATTAGATACATGTATATTTGTGTTAAAGTTGTTCCTTGTTTGATTAATAAGTCCTAGTCTTAAGGGATTGATTTAGTATAGTCATACCCCACGATTATAGGCATCTAAAGTAGTGGGTGGTTATTTCTTTTCTGTTAGATGTACTGCTATTTATTAGCTATGCTTGCTATTCAATAAACATAAGAAAATTCTCCCAAAATTTGTGTGTTTACAAGCTTTCTTTCATTAGTTCCAACATCTGGTATCAGAGCAACATCATGGCAAGTGAGAGAGCAACTTTGTCCAACCTGCTATTCCACGGTTCGATGGACACTACGATCACTGGAGTATGCTTATGGAGAATTTTCTGCGTTCAAAGGAATATTGGAGTTTGATAGAAATCGGGATCTCTGCAGCAGCAGAAGGGACAGATCTCACTGCGGAAAAAAGGAAGGAAATTGAGGATCAAAAGCTAAAGGACTTGAAGACTAAGAACTATATGTTCCAAGCCATTGATCGATCCATTTTAGAGACGATTTTGAAGAAAGACACAACAAAGGATATTTGGGACTCCTTGAAGCAGAAGTACCCGGGGACAGCACGGGTCAAGCGTGCACAACTTCAAGCTCTTCGCCGGGAATTTGAAGTGCTGCAAATGAAAGCGCGGGGGGAATTGGTGAATGACTATTTTGCCCGAACTCTCGTCATAGCCAATAAAATGAGAATGCACGACGAGAAAATGAAGGATGTGGTGATCATCGAAAAAATCCTGAGATCCATGACACCGCAGTACGACTACGTTGTATGCTCGATCGAGGAATCAAATGACTTGGTTAACCTATCTATAGATCAGCTTCAAAGTAGTCTCTTGGTGCATGAGCAGCAGATCATTCGCATACTATAGATGAACAAGCCCTTCAGATTACTCACGGAGTTCAGTCTGAAGGAAGAGGAGGTGGCAGGGGCTCTTATCGAGGAAGAGGAAGAGGAAAGGGTAGGTTTGTGTCTGATAAATCTATCGTCGAATGTTATAATTGTCACGAACTCGGTCATTTTCAGTGGGAATGTCCCAAAATAGCAAGGGACACAAAGGATAACTTTGTTGAGACCAATGAGGAGATGCTTTTAATGGCATATGTAGATAACAAAGAGACTGGAAGAAATCATTTGTGGTTCCTTAACTCTCGGTGCAGTAATCACATGTGTGGGAAAAGAGAGTTGTTCTCACAATTTGATGACACCTTCCGAGAAACGGTGTAGCTGGGCAATGATACAAGTCTTCTTGTGCAAGGGAAGATACGAATGGAGATACATGGAATCAAGCAAGTAATTACTAGAGTTTTCTTTGTACCCGAGCTTAAAAATAACTTATTAAGTATTGGTCAGTTATAAGAGAAAGGTCTTATCGTACTTATGCAACATGGAAAGTGCAAGATCTATCACCCTAAAAAGTGTTTGATCATTGAAACTGAGATGGTATCCAACAGAATGTTCGTTGTGATTGGTTACTGTCCACCACCAAACGAAGAAAGTTATTTCTTCTCTATGACCAAAGATCAAACACATCTTTGGCATTGACGTTATGGCCACCTGAGTTGGAATGGTCTCAAAGTAATTCAACAAAAGAAAATGGTGGATGGATTGCCTCATTTGAAAGCTCCGTCGAAGATCTGCGAAGATTGCTTGATAGGAAAACAACATCATGATCCTTTTCCAAACTAGAGCTTACACAGAGCGTCGAGAATTCTTTAGTTAGTGCACTCAGATATATGTGGGCCAATAAGTCCAATTTCAAATAGCAAAAGGAGGTACCTTATTACGTTTATTGATGATTTTAGCAGGAAAAATTAGGTTTATTTCTTGGTTGCTAAATCAGAAGCATTTGCTACCTTTAAATCCTTTAAAGCTAAGGTTGAGAAAGAAACTGGGGTACTCATACAGACTCTTCGAACTATCGTGGGGGAGAGTTTACATCTCAAAAGTTTACTCTCTTCTGCAACGAGCATGGCATACAAAGGCAGTTAACAGCTGCGTATACACCTCAACAAAACGGGGTTACGAAACGAAAGAATCGCACTATCATGAATATGGTGTGTAATATGCTGTCAGAAAAACAAATTCCGAAGAGTTTTTGGCCTGAAGCAATGAACTGGACAGTGCATGTCTTAAACAGAAGCCCAACTCTTGTCGTGAGAAACAAGACACCAGAAGAAGCCTGAAGTGGTTTTAAGCCTTCCGTAAGTCACTTTAGGATTTTTGGATTGCTCACGTTCATGTACCTGATAACAAGAGGGTAAAACTTGATGACAAAAGTCTGAAGTGCATTTTACTCGGCGTATGTGAAGAGTCCAAATCTTACAAGTTATATGATCCTATCTCTCAAAAAATAATTGTGAGCCGAGATGTCGTGTTTGAGGAAGATCAAGGATGGGATTGGGATATTAATCACAAGGAGACTATCATGACCGATTTGGTGTGGGAAGAAGATGTAACTATAGATACAAATGGCGACCATGGAAAGGATTTTGAAGCAAATGTCATTCTTGAAGCTACCGCTCCTGAAACTGACCTGGATAACAACGGTTCAGTTTAAAATAACTCAACCGAAAGTAAAGAATCCTCAAATGATGACAACCCTCCTCTTGAAGGACGAGCCATATCAATATCAAGCTATGGATGTTGAGATCGAAGTTATTGAGAAGGACGACACTTGGGAACTCACTGAGCTGCCACATGGGGTGAAGACAATTGGAGTGAAATATTATTTTTTTTAAAAAAAAACTCAATGACAAATGGAAGGTAGACAAATACAAGGCGAGGCTCGTGGCGAAAGGGTACAATCAACAGTATGGAATTGATTATGCTGAGGTGTTTGCTCCAGTAGCTCGCTTGGATACCATTCGAATAGTCATTTCACTTGTTGTCCAGAAAAGCTAGAAGATCTACCAACTAGACGTTAAGTCTGCATTTTTGCATGGAGAGATTGATGAAGAAGTGTTCATAGACCAACCACCAAGATATAAACACAAGGGACAAGAATCTAAGGTATACCGACTAAAAAAGGCCTTGTATGGACTTAAACAAGCTCCTAGGGCTTGGTACAGTCGGATAGAGACCTATTTTGTTCAAGAAGGCTTTGAGAAGTGTCCCTATGAGCACACTCTGTTCATCAAAAAGGCAGATGAAGGTAAATTCTTAATTGTGTGCCTTTATGTTGATAACCTTATATTCACTGAGCGAAGAACTGGTAACTAACCTCTTGACTAACAGATTGCCTTTGTTAGAAGGAAAGAAAGCTTATCCGCGCAATCAACGTGTATCGTTTACTTTACTTTAATGAATGCTAGTAATGATGAGATTATGTTTGAGTACTTTAAGAAATCCATGATACTCGAATTTGATATGACTGATCTTGGTAAGATGAGGTATTTTCTTGGGATTGAAGTGTTGCAAAGGGTGGATGGTATTTTTATTAGTCAAAGGAAGTATGCTCAGGAGGTTTTGAAAAGATTCAATATGGATCAATGCAATCCAGTGCATAATCTGATGGTTCTTGGTTTTAAGCTTACTAAGGATGAAGATGGAATAAGGGTCGCTGGTACTCTTTACAAACAGATTGTAGGCAGCCTTATGTACTTGACTAACACTCGTCCTTATTTGGTGTTTGTGGTTAGTTTAATTAGCAGATACATGGAACGACCTACTGAAATTCACTTGCAAGCAGTGAAAAGGGTGTTACAGAATGTGAAGGGCACTGTCAATTTTGGGTTGCTTTACAAGAAGGGAGGAGTTGAGGATCTTGTTGGACAAACGGATCTTGTTGGCTACATGGATAACGACTACACTAGTGATCAAAATGATTGAAAGAGCACTCCAGGTTACGTCTTTATTTTAAGTTCAGGTTCAGTTTCTTGGTCTGCAAAGAAACAGCCGGTTGTCACTCTTTCGAGTATAGAGGCTGAGTTCATCGCTGCTGCTTCTAGTGCTTGCCAAGCTGTATGGCTAAGAAGGATTTTGGAGCAGCTTAATCATGTTCAAAGAAACCCGACGGTAGTCTACTGCGACAACATCTCAGCTATTAAACTGTCAAAAATCCAATTATGCATGGTCGTAGCAAACATATCGATGTTCGTTTTCATTTTATTCGAAATCTTGTCAAGGATGAAGTTGTTGAATTGGTGCAGTGTTCTACTCAAGAGCAAATCGCAGATATTTTGACAAAGCCACTAAAACTCAATGTGTTTGTGAAGATGTGTGATCTCATGGGTGTATGCGCATATCCAGGAATAAATTGAATGATTGACAGCATTCAGTTTAAGGGAGGATGTTAAAGTTGTTCCTTGTTTGATTAATAAGTCCTAGTCTTAAGGGATAAGTTGTTTTCTGTTCTTTGATTTAGTCTAGTCATACCCCACGATTATAGGCCTCTAAAGTAGTGGGTGGTTATTTCTTTTCTGATGTACTGCTATTTATTAGCTATGTTTGTTATTCAATAAACAAAAGAAAATTCTCCCAAAATTTATGTGTTTACAAGCTTTCTTTCATTGGTTCCAACAATTTGTATTCGATTAGAGATATTCACAAATAAATTGATACGAATATAAATACATGTATATTTGTATCCTTTAATTATTTCTATCCGTGGTTGATGATCAGCCAACATAGTTGGGAAGATTATCAAACCCAATTCTGAATCAAATATGTGGTATTATAATCCCGAACAAAGAACGACTCTTATTATAAAATTATAATACTTTTTAATATAATTCTTAAAGATATTTTATTAAATAGAGTGATTAATTATTTCTATCTTCTGAATTTTATAATTTAATCATATGGTTGATGATTGTATTGTGTTATATTAATATGGAAGATTATCAAACCCAATTCTCAAACTCTACTCTCCCTCTCTCCCTCTCTAATTTTCTAGAGTCGGCATGACTAAAAAAATTGATACAATTTATGTTTTGGCACTACAACAAATATGTAATTACTATCAACAAGGAAAAAGGTGTTGATAAAGGATAAATTTTGATATATGTAGGGTTGTAAATAGTAACCGAAAAATAAGATATTTGTCCGTGTTCGTATTTGTTTAAAGCAACTATTATTCGTATTTGACTTAAGCGGATATTATTCGTATTCGATTAGAGATATTCGCAAATAAATTTATACGAATACATATATACATGTATATTTGTATCCCTTTAACATCCGTCCACCAACATAGTTAGCGAATCAGATATGTGGTATCATAATTCCGAGCAAAAAACAAGTCTTATTATAAAATTATAATACTTTTTAATATATTCCTTAAAGATATTTTATTAAATAGAGTGATTAATTATTTCTATCTTCTAAATTTTATAATTTAATCATATGGTTGATAATTGTGTTATGTTATATTATTATATTAATATAATAATAGTAATTTTTTAAATTTTAAATTATTTATTTACTGATTTTAATTAATTAGGCTAATGAATTCGGATAGTTATTCAGAAACGGATACTATTCGAATTCGAATAATTTTTTAAATATCGAATTTGTATGGTACCTTAAAAAATTCGTCAAATATCAAATATAAATACGGATAAAATATTTTTTTTGAGACTAAGAATATAGATATCACTGTATTCGGATTCGTATTCGAATATGTCCGTTTACAGCCTAGATATATGAATGAAGCCAAAATCCAAAATCCAAAATCAAATCTATGACCTAATCACATCTATAGGAACTGCATCAACTAAGGGACTATTTGTTTGTATCTGAATAAGTCTTAATAGCTCTTAATATGAATAGAATAAGTTATTAAGACCTTTTGATTGGGAGACACATGTCTCTGAACAGCTTATATAATGGCCCTTTTACTGTAAAATCCTCTGGCAATAGAAGAAATCAAAAATGATAAATCATTCTGTGAGATTGGTTGAAAGCTCCCTCAACTTCTTCTGCAATGAATCCGTCTACCGATTAGTATCTGGCAGTCACGGAGCACAGCAAGTTTAAGTTTGGTTAGATCTTTTGCACATCAGTTCTTCTCCAGAAAATACTTCTCAATCTTTCTCCTTCGTTTGTAAAATTTGGTCTTGAGCTTCCATTATTTATGTCAAGCTATCCAAAAATTGGTCTCCCCCCCCCCCCCCGGAAAAAAAGAAAGCTTTTTTGGTCTATTGACTGTTTCTCTCTTTCGCTTTCCTAACTGGGTTGAACTGAACACAAGATTTTTAAAAATCATGTATGCCAATACTAACCAGCGAACTCTTCCTGATGGAAAACAATAAAGTAGGCAACACCTGAGCATGTGAAGGAAATAGTTTGAGAGATTGTAGCCACTCTCATTTGCTCTGCCTCAGTAGCAGGCCTGATGGGCATTATGCTCCACAATACAAATATAAAATGGTTATTTTTACTCAACACAACTTTGACTAAGATTGCAAAATGATAACACAAGTATGTATAAAGATCTGATCAGATCAAATTAAGGGTTATTCCCCACGTGATGCACAAGTAGTAAATTATGGAAAAAAGAAGAGTAGAAGAGTAAAGAATAAACTTGGACGCCCAAATGTCAAATAAAGACACCACATGAAAAAGTATGATAAAAGGAAGAGAAGCTGTTGCCTCAGAATCCAGCAACTCCAATATCAATGCAACATACCAAAACAATAATCTTAGCTATATGAAGTGTTTAACCAACTCACTAGTTACCATAATGCTAAAGCATGCCAAAACTAGCATGGAAAGAGATACTAAACAAAGAGATGACTACTTGGCACTGAACTGAACTGACTACTTGGTAGAAGAGAATTTCTGCACACAAAGATTTTCAGCATTAAGGTTTCTTCTGTGCAATTTTCAATGTCATTGTAAAACATATCAACGTTTCTACAAAATTTTGGTTATCCATGAGTTTCTCACTATTCTTTAATTATACAATCTAATTCAATTCCTACCAGATTCCGTCATTGAAGAGTTGAAAACAACCTACTCCCTCCATTCCAAAATTAGACATACATTTTCTTTTTTTGCCCGTTCCAAAAAAATAGATACATTTCTACTTTAGAACTATAAAGTGACATGATATCCCTAAATTTCCATTACTTTGTTACTATTATCTCTAGCATCACAACACCACTACCAAATTAAATTCTTAGCTAATACGAAGGGTACAATCTAAACAATCAATCTGCCATTCCAACTATCAAGAAAGAAGAAGGAAAAAAACTGATTGATCTATTGGAAAATCACTAAAAGGGAAACAAATGTAGATTTATAAAATTCAACTTCTCTTTCATTAGACATGCGTTCACTAGAACACTGCAATTAGGTTGAAATTTAGTCCTCAATTCTAAAGCATGAAATGAAACCCAGTATTCAACCTCCCTTCAAGTAAGCATACAAAATATTCAATATTTAGGTATAAAAAACAAGATCCTGAGTTCTAAAACACAGCACTCAACGTTCAGGGACCAGCAAGTATGTTTACAAACTACAACACTCAGCCTCTTCTATTAGTCATTGGCTTGTATAAATTAAGGAGTCAGTTTGAAATAAATATGAGTAGAATATTGCCAGGAAAATATTGTCTACACAAAGCGATGTAGTGCTTCGTACTTACAAGTTACAATACTACCAGTAATCTCGGCATGAGCAAGTTCCGTCCTTGAAATGATGGAACCTCTTTATATCTCTCAATAATATCTCCCTCTGACTCATCTTACTGATAAACTTCATCATTGAATGGCAATCCCCGCATACTCTCAGGTTCTTCACAATTCTAATAGTAGTCCCAGGAGCAGTACTAATGAGAGCAAAGTCAAGTGCCAATTTCTCACTATGACTTCCCAATGATTCTTCCTTTCTCTTCTTCTTCAATGTTATGAAGTATCCACTCAGTTTCTGGCATATAGCCCTGTTCTCTCGCACTAGATGTTATTTCCTCTAATTTCATGTACAACTCTTCTTCAAGCGCATGACTGTGATCACCCGCCACAAACCTATGTACTTGACCACCCACCTCAATATAACTCCACCCAGGTTCTTTCTCTAAACCTGTATCCTTCATTGAAGTTCTCACTCTTTCTACGTCTTCCCATCTCCCTACTCCAGCATATATATTTGATAAAAACACATAGCTCCCAGGATGCTTAGTCTTGAGCTCTAGAAGCCTCTGTGATGCATATTCTGCCATTTTGATATTTTTATGAGCTCTGCAAGCACAAAAAAGTGCTCCCCATATCACAAGATCAGGTTCTAGAGGCATGTTCTGTATGAAACTGAAAGCTTCGTCCAGTCGGCCTGCCCTGCCAAACAGATCCACTACTACTGCATAGTGTTTTATGGTGGGTTTAATGGAGAGGTCAAGCCTCATGCAGTCAAAGAAATGAAGTCCCACTCAACTTGCCCAGCATGTGAGCATGCAGTTAGGATTGCAAGGAAGACAACTCCATCTGCCTTTACTCCTGCGAAACATGAAAATATTTCAATACCCTATATAACCATACAAACTGAAAAAGTTCAGAAAATAATATAAAACTCACACCTGCCAACTTCATTTTATCAAAGAATTGAAGAGCTTGCTCAACACAGCCATGGATTGCCCAACCCCATATTATAGAGGTCCAAGTCCGGATGTCCTTATCTTTTGTCATGGAAAAGACCTGACTTGCAGACTCTATAAATCCACATTTTGCATACATGTCAATTAAAGCAGTTCCAACAGCTCTGTCCAACTGAAAGCCACTGCTCCAAGCATAACAATGAATCCTAACTCCTGTATCAATGGCTCCTGCTTTCGCACAAGCTGAAAGTGCAGAAACAAAAGTAAGCTCATTAGGCCTCACACCCTCCACCAACATTCGAGAAAACATAGACAAAGCCTTTTTGAAGTATCCATTATGTGAAAACCCAGTGACCATCACAGTCCAAGAAACCACATTCCTTTCTGGCATACGATCGAAAAACTCAGCTGCTCGGTCAACCTCTCCATTCCTCATGAACCCATTAATTAAACAATTCCAAGACACAACATTCCTCTCCGGCATTGCGTCAAATATCTCCACAGCTTTTCCCAAGTCTCCAACTTTACAACACCCATTTATCAATACATTCCATAACAACACACTCCCTAGCTTATTTCTTTCAGGACTTTCATCAAACAACTGTAAAGCAAAACCCAATAACTTAACTTTAACATACATATCAACCAAAGAAACTCGAACAAATGAATCAAACTCAAGACCCCTTTTCAAAATCTCACCATGAACCATCATACCAGCCCTATCCTCAATCAAACCCGCACTCGATCTGAGAACAAACGGATACGTGAGCCGATCAGGTCGAATATTTAGCCTCAACATGTAAACAAAATGGGAAATTGAGCTCTCAAAACAAGAATTATTTGTTAGTGCTCTAATTAAAGCATTGAAGACAAACAAATTGGGATTATGGAAATGACTAAAGATTGAAAGCGCATAATTGATGGATTTATGTAAAGAACATGAAGAAATGAGTTGGGTCACGACCCAACTGTTTGAAGAGTGGCTGTGGCGTATGATTTGTGTGTGGATTTGCTGGAGTTGCTGGGTGTTTTTGGAGGCATGAATGAGAGATACCAATTGGGTTTCAGTTGGTGTGATGATTCCATGAGAGGAATGAGGAGGAGCTGCTTTCTTGGATGAAGTAATTGTAGTTTTGGCATTGGGTGAGTAGTTTTGTTTAGCAAGAAGCTTACTAGCTCTCATTGTATATCATCAAAGACTGAAAGGTTTGAGATATCAAACACTTGAGAAAGAAGTAAAATTTATTTGACATAGATTGTAATGGAAATCTGGTTTTGGTAAATATTTATAAATATTAAAAAAATATTTTTGTTTAATATTTAACCTTAAAAAATAGGGTTAAATGTCCTCAAAATATATGATCCTTCTATACAAGTGACTCTGATCTAAAAAAAACTTATAACAGTATCCTCCAAGCACAATACTCTAAAATCATTTATGACCAAAAAAATCGCTTGAGTACTGGGTCATGGAAAACAATATATTTCATTGTATTTTATAATTTCTGATGTTATATAATTCATTATATTCATAATTTCAATATCATATAAACAAATTGTGTTCATTAAAAACAAAATAAAAAAATTAAAGCTAATACCATGTTGGATTTGAACATATTCCATAAATATAATTAGACTTGTTTTTAAGCTTTCTTAATTTGCTAATGAGGTATTAGTTTGATTGTCAAAATTTGAGGCTTTAAATTATTAGAAAATGTGACTTTTAAATTATTATTGTCAGAGAAATTGTTAATCCATTTTACTTATATCGAGTGAAGGTGTTCTAAAATATAAAGACTTTCATAATTTAAATACATTTTTATGGATTAAATGTAAGAAAAAAAATTAGTATTAAAAAGAACATTCCTTTATGAGAAGTTAGAAGCTTTGAAAATAAGTAACTTATCCTCAGAAAAACATAAATAGAACAAAATAAAATGGGCAAATTCCTTCCTACATGATGCCACCAGGAGGAAAGCTCAAATTGATACAAAACTGCTTATACTCAACATCAACCCATTTATTTACTTCTTTAGTCTTACATTAGATATTATTTTTATGTTGCTTACAATGGGAGTAAATGAGTCATGTCACATATTTCTAATAGAATTTTGGCATAAATCTTTATCAATTTTTGAGTCTACACTATGCATTTCCAAAAATCTATGCCTAATTATAATTATAAAATTTATCAATAAATTGAATTAATATGAATTATAGAAAGTCTCACTTATTACATATCTCTCCAAACAAGTTGTCAATAATTTTTGTCCGTAATATATATATATATATATATATATATATATATATATATATATATATATATATATATATATAAATTGTTAATCGGACCAATATTTGAACAATCCTCTATCCTATGTATATCACTTAAATTTTGACACATGTCCTTTTATTTAATTTTAGAATTAATTAGTATTAAGTTTTTTCAAAGAGACAAAAAAATTGGGAGACGAGATGATGCTTTCTCCAGATCTTAATGACGGATTGTTAAATCGCTAAAGCCTATAAATTGTTCGTTAATAAAAATTTGGTTAGAATCTGAATGAGTCAGTTTTGAACCTACTATATATATATATATATATATAGCATTTTCCTCATTTTTTTCCATGATAAGAAAAATATGTTAGAAGTCATAATAATTTCTACATAGGACGGATGAAACCATAATATGATCCAGTGCCACTTTCTTGCATAAAAAAAAAAAAAAAAAAAATGGTCTATTTTTCAAAAACTAATTACAAATGACAAGATTAAGTATCTACAGAACGCAATTAGAATCCACTAGTACTTATAGTTCTTCCCTCCTACATCTGCTAGACAAGAAACACACTATATATGAACAAGATGGCACCTAAAAAAAATCACCAAAAAAGAGGACTAACAATTTGTTTGTATGAAATATGAAAACTTCTGGTTCTTCATCATTTGGAGCAGATATCACAAAGCCAGGAGACAACATCTCGTACCCAACACTCGAAACGCAGTCGAAAAATACTGGTGAAGTGTTGCAAATACTCATTCTTAATAGAGTGACCATCTTATTTCGGCTCTAACTTTGAAGGGAGATGGGTACCACTATAACTAAAGAGGCCTTCATTAGTATAAGGATGTTCAAACCCCTTATTGGCGCCTTCATAATTTTCTGAAGTTGGCGCTGATTCAGCATTGGGGTTCAAGCCAGCCAATTCCATGATGTTCTCAATCTCTTTCACCACATCACTCATTGATGGCCTGTCGAATCCTGCTTCTTTGACACAACTCAATGCCAGATCCACGAGCCGCTCTAAACCTTTCAGTTCATTTCCCAAACCAATTGCAGGGTCAATAACTCCATGAAGGTTATACAGATCTTTTGTCTTATCCATTGCTTGTTTAATATGCCTTACTATGTATATCCCTTTCTCAATCGGACTCCTTGCAGTTAACAGCTCTAGTAGTACCACTCCGAAGCTGTAGACATCACTCTTCTCAGTCAGCTGTTGGGTCATGTAATATTCAGGATCCAAGTAGCCCTACAACCAAACAGAATTGTTTGCTTTGTAGACCAAAATCTTAAATAATTATGGCAAATCCTAAATGAGATGATAATTTTGTTAGAGAATAACAACGCACCGAAAACAATACCAATCACACAAAAGACACAAAATTTATGTGGCTAGTCCACGCCCAAAATAAGCTCATAATTTTTAGATCATATGATTCCATATATTAGAAAATAATAATAACAAAATTAAAAAATATATATTTACAATGTAAAAAAATTGTTTACATTGTAGACCAAAATTTTAAATCATTTGGCTAATCCAAAATAAGCTCATAAATTTTAGATCATAGTTGAACTTTTGAAATTGTTTTCAGATACAGGAAATGAAATAATTATTATTATAATAATTATTATTATTATTATTATTATTATTATTATTATTATTATTATTATTATTATTATTTTGACAATAAATTCAGATCCATTTATCACCAAGAACTTGGTCCTTTTCAGTATGGAAAATTGGGGACTGTGACCAGCAAGATTATTTCTCAGTTGATTATTTGTTTGCACCTCTGAAGAGAGAATAAAAGTGCATTTTCATGTGTGCAGAATGTGTGAGCACGTTGCCCTACTTATGACAAGGGTGAACCCAGACTAAGAAGAAGGATTACTGGTTAACTGAGTGGACATGAGGACTTTTATAGTCAAATGATATTTATAAATTGAAAGCCACCATCCCTCAGTTATAACAAACTACAGCATTTTCAAAAGTAAGGTTTAGGGATAACTAGTACCATTGTTCCTTTGACTTGAGTTGTGACATGACCCTTTTCAGATTCACCCATTGGCTTAGAAAGGCCAAAATCAGCAACTTTGGCATTTAGTCGTTCATCAAGTAAGATATTGTTTGATTTGATGTCCCTATGTATGATGGGAGGGTTGGCAAGGTCATGCAAATACTGCAAACCTCTGGCTGCTCCAAGTGCTATTTGGAGTCTTCTCATCCAGTCCATCCTGATACCAGACTTCCCTGTGCAAATAATATGCGATTTATCACGATTTCGAGGAATATATGTATTCCCACAAAAAAGAGTAGTTTATCAGCAGTAAGATGATAGATAATAAAGGTAAAAGTGTTGCTTGCAGATCACAGGGTAATTTAGTAGGAAAACTTTCATGTTTTGCTCTAGACAAATTTAGTTCTAAATAGAGTAACAAGGGCAAGATGAGTTTTTACATGGTAAATCTTACATGCTTTTATTTCTTAATTCTACTTGTTGCTTTCCAGGCTAGGTTATACTCTTGCAGACCACTTAATCTTAGTATTACTGATTGAGAACATTACATGTGGTACAGTTAATAATCCATTTAACACTCTGCACCAGAAGATTACAAGGAAACAAAACAAACTAAATATTTTTAAGACTTGTATGATCTTAAAAGGGGTCTCAATTAGGACAAGCTCACAAGCATTACCAAAATACCATGTTTTCACTTAGTTGACTCTGTATTATGTCACTTTTCTGTTCATTTAGTAAGCATTTGACAATTTGTAAATTTCTATTCCATGCATATTGTTATATAAGAACATGCACGTTGTAATATTTCATTGAGTTGTAGTTTGAATTGCCTTGATGATTTCGTATGGGGGCTTACTCATCTGAACACCATCGAGACTTTTGGCTCCTGCAGGTGTATAAATTTAGCATCTGTGTGACTAATGTTCAAAGTACTCCTTTTACCTTGAAGGTTTATGGTTTACCAATCCCGAAATTATGGTTTTCTGTGAATCATTGAGAAATGTCCTTAAAATGTTTGACGATAACTGCTCATATAAATTTAAGGTATACTTCTTCAATTCATTTGCTGATTATTTTTTCTTGTTTATTTTAGGGGGAGGTGGGGTTGATATTGAATTTGCAGAACTCAATCAGGGCTGGGATCGGTTTTTAGATGCAGGATTGACTGGTATGCTACCAGCAGTAATGCAGGCATGGGATGGGGTTGGGTTGGGTTGGGATACCATGTGACCGAGCTGGTTGGTCTAGAGATACCAGATACCATACTAATGAATACTTCTCATAGCGCTCGACTGTGATACATTATATCTTTCTGTGCTTTATTATTAACCCTAAAATCACTAATTCTTTCACATACCTTAGGAATTCCAAATATCTAGATGTACATTGTACTTTCAGCCACAACCCACAAAGGCACAAACAAATATGAGTCACATATTTCTCTTATCCCCTCCGCGCACTTAAAATAGTGACATATATTAGTAATTAGTTAAGTTTTTTTCTCATTAGACCATCAATTCACCCATCAGAAAATAATTATTTGTAAGTGAACCAGTATCAGTATTCATTATATTAGTTAGTAAGGCAAAGCAATAAGTAGGTACCTGAAAGACTTTCCTTTAGTGTACCATTGGGAATATACTCATAGACCAGCATTTGTTCAGCTTGCTCAAAACAGAAACCTACGAGGCTGACAACATTCTTGTGATGAACCCTGGAAAGAAGCTCAATCTCTGTTTTAAACTCAAAGGCACCCTGCGTAGATCCTTGCTGAGCTCTTTTAATGGCAACAAGTAGCCCACTGGAAAGAGTTCCTCTATATACCTATAAATACAATGTAAATTTAGAATCTGAAACCAATTCAACGGAAAAAATGTTCTCAAATAATTTTACGAGAAAGTTGAGAAGAGTACGATGAACAATATTCTCATAAGGAGAAGTAACTTTCAAATGAATCTGGTGTTAATAAGGCAACACTTGGAGCAATGGAAGAACATATGTTTACTACAGTAGACTTTTTTGAATGACTTAAAATAGTACTACCATGAGTTAAGGAGTAATTCAATTCATTAAACAACAAAAACATCTTAATTTTTTCTTAAAAAAAATACTTTCATTTTGTTTAGTAAAGGATACACTATACATTAATACAACTATGAGAAGTAATATGTTCTTTTGTTTAGTAAAGGATGATTCTTAAGTCTTAACAATGGGAACTATAATGTACTAGACACAATCACCAAGGAAAAATGGTTCAATGAACAAATAATTTCACATAATAAGAAGGAACAAGGTTCTAACCATCCCATAACCGCCAGATCCAATATTATTTGCTTCTGAAAAATTGTTTGTGCATTTCTTAAGCTCTTCAAATGAGAAATTTCTTGCTCCTTTTAACTGAGGAATACCACCACTGCTTTTATTTGGGTCCCAGCATGCTGCATGATTATCACAGTAATACTAATTAAATCCTCAGAAGAAATCAAATGATTAACATAAAAAAAAGATAAAGATAAAAATAAAAATAAAATTTGAGGTTATTCCCGATCTTACCAAATGGATTATTCTGTTTATCAGCTCTTTCAGCTCTTCTCTTTTGACGGTAAGCATAAAGTCCTGCAAGGATTAATAAAAGCAGAAGTGCAGAGCCACCGGCTGCTGCTCCAGCTATAATGCCAGTACTTGATGACTTGTGAGATCCTGCAGATGCACCTGGAAAATAATATATATGTCCATACATGTAAGCACTACTATGAGATTGAAGAAATGTGGTGGAAATAATTTTAATGCTTATGTTAATTACTCCATTACCTTCAAAGTATTCATAGTTGTGACCAATGAAAAAAAAGGGTCCAAAAGAGTCTGGTGGCTTAAATGTTTGGTTGCTAAGCACAAAACCAATGCCAGAAATTCCAGTTCGGTTGAAACGATCTAGGCCAGATGATGGAAAAATTTCCAAGGTTATTACAAGGTAGTCGTCCAAATTTTTGGTAGGATTACTCAGTGAAATAGAATCCACTGGGAGTTGATTGGACTGAAAAGCACTCATCAGAGGAGTTTGAAGAGATGTGTAGATAGTTGAGTTTCGCAGGTCTGAGAAGGAAGGAGCTCTGAAAAATAGGGTGCCTGTGTATGGATATGCACATTTACAATTTGGGCTGAAAATTTGATCTGAACTGCATTGAATAGCCGCACAATTGTTTGGTGTTGAATATGAGGAATTAGACTGTACAGGAAGGGTACAGTATTTTTGGGTTGCTCCTGACTCCTCACAAACTGGGTTACCAACAAGTCTGCATACAATAATATAAAAAATAAAATAATGATGTCAGAAGACCATTCAATAATAAATGTGGAGAGAACAAGGCCAATAGTTAGAGGAAGAGCTTACACCAGGTCGTTATTGTATCCAGATCCTTGTTTAAAAGCATCTATAAAATTGTTCTGCAAATCAACAAGTTGAAGTTGGTTGCTATAGCTGGATCCAAGATCCAAGGTTCCATTAAGCTGGTTGTCCCTTAGTAAGCTGTCATACCATTATCATAATTTAAGACAGATACTAGATCAGAAAAATTAGAAAAATCTGATGAAATTATTATGCATATATTTTCATATCTGGAAGATGCAATTTTATTCTATGAATTAGCATTACATGAGAATAGTTATACTCACACAGTCTGCAGTTGAGGAGCGCTGAAAAGGGCTATTGGTACTTGTCCTTCAATTCCTGTACGTTCCATAACTCTGTCATTACAAAGTTGAAGGATTATTAGGATTCATGCAAAATAAAATGGAAGAACCACGTCTAAGTTATTTTCTTAATGGGCTATCAGATTCAGACAATCTTTAATATGGGCAATGATCGGTACTGTATTGAGCTCCCCATCTAGCCACGCCAATGAAAAATGAACTTGGTAGTTGAAATTTAACCTGCCTCTTGGGGTCCTACCCTCCATAGAATTACTATAGAGAGTTATCAATAGTTCCTTTAAACTGGATAATTCATATTTTCTTCGTTAGGCACTTAAACACTCTATGATGTGCTTTATAGTGACCATTGGTGACTCCTTTTGGTGGTAATTATTTAGTTCAACAGCATAGTGCTTCGCTATCAAGTGTGAAAATCAAGTCTGCCTCAGCAAGTAGTTTAGTTTGTAAACATGCTTCAACAACCAGTTTGTTCGGATAGTGGGTGTCAAAGGAGAACCATTTTATTCATCTTAAAAAAGCAAGAGATAATAAAAGGTAATTGGCCATCTGTAGCAATCATCTTAGCTTCATTACCAAGGAACAACATATGTTGACTTGAGAAACTTCACGATCATGAAAGACAATGCCACATGATTGAGGTAGAGGTAAAAGGTGTGATAAAGTAAAATCGTGAAAAAGAATTCTTATAGCACATCTATGTGGTCCAACAAGTCCTTCTTGTTCTATGGTGTGTGCCCAAGTGCCACACGCTGGAGGGGGGAGAGAGAGAGAGAGAGAGAGACGTACAATGTTGTCAAAGACTGTAATGTGGAAAACCATGGAGGAACATCAGACACAGTAAAAGTATTGTTGCTCATATCCCTGCAGTGACAATATAAAAAGCTACTGAGTTTGTATAATTTTAAATCCGATGGGAGAAAGATAACATGTATGCTTTGGAGGGCACAACGATAATTTCAGATTATTATATTGAGGAGAATGAAAAGTACTTTCTATCTGGATTTAGTGAAGCATTTTCAACTTACACATAGTTGAGAAAACTCATTCCAGTAAGGTCGGGCAAGGGGCCAGTCAATCTATTGTTGGACAAGAACCTGAGGATAATCATACATCTTTCTTAGTAATAGAAATGAAGAATCAAAATAAGAATGGTGCTGACTTAATTGGCCAAGTAAAGAAGAATAAATTGGCAGTACTTTTTCCCCCTTTCTACTTACAGCTCATTGACATTGACAAGGTCGTTGAGATTTGAAGGGACAGGTCCACTGAATGAATTTCTGTCTAGCCGTCTGTAACAATCGCAGAATAATCAGTTCAATACTTTTACAGATTAAGGAAAAAAGTCAATAAAGAGGTAAAAGATTTTACTCCAAGTATATGATAAAGATACTCACACCACCTCCAAGGTCTTGACAAGTCCTAGACTAGAAGGAATACCGCCTGTGAGCTGATTGCTTTCAAAAAGCCTGCTCAGATGAAAAATAGAAGAAGCATAGTAAGTATTCTTATTTATATTACAGTAGCAGGAAAGTAATGCTTGTAGAAAAGAGTTAAGTTTTAGCACTAGGTTGTCCAGACAATAAGATCACACAGTCATCATTATAAATTTATATCCACCATGAATTGAGTAAACAAAAGTTTTCTTCTTCCCTTTTCTAGAGAGGTCAGGGGACGAGTGCAAGTATGACTAGGGGGGCAGAGGGGCAGGAGGAATACAAAATACTTCCGACCAAGAAATTCAAGCGAGAGCTGAGATATATCAAGAAGCATTGGGAGGATTCAGAAGAAGACTGATTACATAAAATGTGTTGCAAGTTCCAGGAAACAAGCTCACGGTCATTAAAGGGCAAGATTCAGAAAAAGGCTGTTAGATATTTGATCGTCCTAATTCAAAATGTGTTTTCTTTCTTTTGCTTCCAGTGGGAAGCTTACTACCACTCTTTCCTTTTTGCTAGGCTACTCAGGTGATTTTGGCCATTAAAACATTGCTGCCTCCAGTGATTCATGTAATGAACTACTGACTCTTGTAATACATAGTTCAAGTAACTAGTTGTTTGGAACATACACATGTATAAGGCTCAAGTTTGAGCTGAAAAGTTTAGATGGTATTTCGCCTGATAGCTGATTCTTTCCAAAATGGCTGCAAATGATGGACAAGTATTAGGGACATTGCTGATAATTATTCTGAATGGATAAAGACTAAAATTGGAGAACAGAGATTAAACATACAAATGCTTGGTGTTAACCAGCAAATCAAGACCAGGTGTGCTCCCAGTAGAGACTGGTATTGTTCCACTGAGCTTATTATCTGCTAGATCCAACCAATAAAGATTTAACAGATTACCGATGGAAGGTGGTATCCCCCCGCTGAAGCCATTAGAATTCAGAGACCTGCAAAATATAGGATGAAGACTGTCAGAAATGTAGGCCATGTCCAGGAATTTCATTAAAAATAGTATAATAGTGTGTCAAAATGGGAAATGGTTCAGGTGCAGTTCAGCAAAACAAATCCTAAACTACCCTTTAGTTTTATAGATGATATACAAAATTAGAATGGACTTTCTGAGCTGAGATTTTTTATTAGAGCAACAATGCATATCTGTGTTCCAATGAAAGAGTTTCTCCTTAAGCAGTACAAGCTTCAGGAAGCATTTAAGCACCCAAATAATTCAGAGACAAAAAATCTAAAAACTATAGAGAAAAGAGAACTTTTCATTACAACAATTTTTTTAGAGAAATACTCATTGTATAATATTTAAGCCAAATACTTCAAGAGAGCAAGAATAATTTTGGCATGAAAAAATAAACATTTTTCATTTTCGTTGCACTTAAAGTAGAAAGATTAAGCAATACATGGTACTATTTTATAGACTTTATATACAAAAGAATATAATATGCATCCATTTCATTTCTGAAAAGCAAATTATTTTAGAGGATGAAAGAATCTAATTGAGCACTTGAACATGTATCAAATTAGCTTGAGGTTCTGTGGTTCTGCTCTAAATGGATATCACAATATGAACATCAGTTCACCAAAAAAATAGCGGATTAAGCATGACAGACTCATAAGATAGAATCTCTTACAAATACAGACTCTTCAATAATTGCAAGTAGCGTTTCAAAGAACAATGGAATAGTGCTTGGATTTCCAGATTTGACCGCTATTGGTCTATTAGTGAAATAAATGAGGAACAAAAAGCCTTACAAAAAAACCAGCTGGTTGAGAGATCCAATACCACCTGGAATCAGACCAGTGAAACCGCAGCCAACCAGAATTCTGACAAAAAAACAAGTCAAGCAATTGATCAACAGACGTCATTGTTATTCACACACATTATGTAGCAACAAGTAAAATTCCTTACAGATTCGATAGTTTCTTCAGATTTCCAATAGATGGAGGAAGAGATCCAGTCAAACCTTTGTTGTATGATAAATCCCTAAACAAAAAAGTTGATAATCAGGTATTAGTTATAGCAACCGAGACGATGCACTGGAGATGGGGAAGGCAATAATTGATGTGTTACAGTACAAATTTAAAGAGTCCCTTAAGGTAGCATTAATAAGAATGTGCTTTCGATTACGTAAACAAAGCTAAATATAGAAAAAAGTGTCCTTTGGGCTACAACAAAGATAGAAACATTTTAGCAAATGAACTGTTGATGTCACCTATTGGTTATAATTTCATTTAAATTTACAAGTGTATATCTCCCAAATCTAGAAGCAATCCTTGAATTCTTTGAACATTGTAATTTTTGCTGAAAAAGAATGGCGGAAAAATGCAAATGTATCGAGTTTTTAATTCTCATAAAAAAATTAGTGATAATTATAAAAATGCTTATACTACAAGGAGCCTCGAGAATACTGAGATTCTTCATTTGTATGGCAATATACCCAGTTTAAACGATGATATTAAAACTAAGATGCAATTATCGAAAAGTTTAAGCTAGTTTCCAAATGGATCAATGGATGGAAGAAGAGGAACTGTGAAGAAAGGACCTACAGAGTCTGCAATTCAGATAAATTCACGATATCTCCAGGCAGCTGACCAGTTAAACCTATGCTTGATAATGTTCTGGAACAGAAAGTGATCAGGTTATTTAAAATGCATGAAATTGAAAAGTAAACCATCTTCAGTTAGCATTCAAAACTGAAACACAGCATGAACTTACATCGAGGTCACACGTGAATCAGTGCACCCAATTCCTTCCCAGTTGCCCCCACATGGATCCGAGCCAACCCAATTTGGTGGTGTGTTCCCCCATTGATTCTTGAGAGATTGTAGAATGGTAGCTTCATTGCAAAAAATATATTCTTTAAAACCAATTGAATCCTCAAAAAAATTACTCTCCAATTCAATACCAATACATGAAGTTGATCATAACTGGAAAAGGAATTGAACTAACTATTACCCAAATATTCCATGTGGATATCTTAAAATATTTGCTTGTGTTAAATTTTAACCCAGTAATCACAATAAATCCACATGACACAAGAATAAAAATAACTAAAAGGAAAGCTTATTTGTTTAACCCGAAATGAACTGCAGGCTGAATGCGCTACTACTACAGGTGAGGTGAACATGAAAGCAGACCCTCAAATTAATTGAGTCTAAAAGTATGCACACCAGGGAGATTGAGGACTAATTAATAAATCAACAACATGGTAAAACACACAAATTAACTACTAGTAATGCCAAAGAATAAAATCTTGGGAATAAAGACAAACTAACTTACAATCCTGATTATTCCTCTGTGCTGCTATAACCAATAATTGAATGGAAAAAACCAGTAGAAATTTCTGAAACATATTATCCATTACTCGGGGAAAAACCATACAAAGTTTCAAATTAACAAACCAGGCCGGAATTCTGTGAATCAAAAACCTCCAAAACCCAAACCTCACAACTTGATTATAAACTGAAATATTCAACAAAGGAGATGAGAGTTTCTTTATGCCACCAAACTAACATATCTGGGTCTAAATCTAAATAAAAATAAAATGAGCTGCACAAGAAAAAAAACAAGCAGCCAACTTGCCCAAAAAAGTATTAACCAAACACACCTGAAATATTAAAATATGTCAATAAATAGATGAATAATAAAGCTTTGATGTCAGTTACAATATTATGAGTAAATTAACTGCCCACCTAATAGATTGCATTTTTATTAATAAAAAAAAATTAAGGAAACTTGACCACATGGGTTTTACTGGTCCATTATTTGCAAAAAAAGTCAATATATACTTCTTTAATTGTTGCAGGTTTCATATTTGGGGCTTCCAAATTGTGCAATTTACTTCATTAAATTAGACTATTCGCAGTTTTAAAAGTAAATTCAGGGTCATTCACAAGTGGGTTTGAATGTTTGATTGGAACATGTCATTTTCTGGCATGCATTTCAAACACGTCTCCAGTTGTGCGATAATATATAATCAATACATGATTCAATAATAGTAGTAGTTAGATGCAGTGGCTAAGCCAGCGATTTTTTTGTCAAATTAAATTGAAATTATTTCTTATTTACAAATAATTTGGCGGGGTTCAAAAAGAAGCGGCGCTAAAAGCCCAATTTTTTAATACTTTATACTTTGAAAGATATATATATATATATATATATATATATATATATATATATACTATATTATAATAAAAATATAATGAGTAATAATATATGGTATATATACACTATATTGACTCATACTAAACTTTTTTAATCATAAACTGCTCATAAGTAAGTAATTCATTATTTATTTTTAAAATAATATAAATTAAATTATTATTTAGTTTAAAATATTATAGAGAGATATATATTAAGAGTATATGAGTTATATGTGATTAAAATTTGATTGACAAAGTTATAAATTTTCAATTTGACCCCGTATAATAGAAAATTTATAAAATTTTAATGGGGTCAATTTGTATATAATATTTTAAAATTTAAAATTTACCTTATATTATAAAACAATTTTTTTTTTTTTCAGTGGGGCGATTGCCCCCATACCACTCCATGTGGCTTCGCCACTGGTTAGATGCCCTGTAGGCTGTAACTAGGTGAAAGAAAAACACGCACAAACACACACACACACACTATATATATATATATATATATATATATATATATATAGCTCGGACTGGATGAAGGAGAAAGAAAAACCGATTATAAGCAGCGGTTTTTCCATATTATAGCATTAAAAACCGACTTTCTATGTTATAACGACGGAAAAAATCGTCGTTATAGTTTGATTTCGTTTTAGTTAGTATATATATATATATAAAAATGACGGTTTTTTAGGTTATATAATATATATAGCCGGTTTTTTATGTTATATGACGGAAAAAAAGCTATATAGCAATATATATATATATATATATATATATATATATATATATATATATATAGATTATAGATATATAATTAATTAGTTGCATGTGTCATATACAATAATACATACCTAAACACAAAAGGGTGTTTGAATCTTTCAGCCACACTGTTCTTCCTCATTCCCATTCCCACTTGTGGATAATCTGACTTATTTTCTTGCCAAAAGATGGATTAAAAGTGTGATTCTTTCCTCTTCTTTTCCTTGTATAGTTATTACTACTGCGCAGTCCCAAAATGAGAGGCATATATATGGTTGTTTAGGTCATATTTAAACATATTTAGACATAGTAGTATTTTTTTTATGATTTTTTAATTATTAAATTTCTTGGACTAAAATTTGTCAAATTATTATCAAAAAAGCTTACTTCTTTGTCTTATGGAGTAATAAAAGTCACATTGGTATTTATTTTTTTCTCATGTGCTATAAATGCTAAGAAAAACTCTTAAAAATAAAATGCATTTTTCACAATACTTCAATTCATATTTTTTTTGTTGAAAATATTAATTACTTCAATGTATTCTTCTATTCATTAAATATGGATGTAAATTCACTTATTTCCAACAACAACAAAAAATTTGAGATATTCTTTGCTTAACATATGGAATATAGTTTATTGTGATTCACAATATTTGTATATGTGATTGAAAAAATCAAGGGTCAACTCTATATTTTGTTAAAATACAATGTAAAGATATATTTTCTTGACAAAAATTGATTGAAAAATTAAAGATATAGAAGGTTTTTTTTTTAGTGTATGAGAAAATTGAGTTTAAAATATTAAAATTTGTAATTATTAATGCGCTTCAGGTAGCTTATATTATTTTTTATAATTATATTAGTTAAAAATTAAACTAATCAATATCTTTATTTTTTTATTGAAATAATTCAGCTTATTTGATTATTAAAACATCATAAATAAAAAACTTGTGAAATGGAAATAGTAGTTATAAGTATAAATTGATTGAAAAAGACTACAAGTTGGCAAAGATAAAATTCAAGTCAACTTAGGGAACTCTAAGTTTCTCAAATTGTTTAATTTTGTTGACTTTTCCTCCATATGAAACGAATACCCATGCGGTTATAATGTTAAGGAATTCATTTTGATGAAATTAACTTTATAAGATGGTGAATTGACCAATATAATATTGACACGTCCAGATTACAATACATTATTAATAAAGAGTTATTCAAGGGCGACCGGTTCCTTTTTTTTACTCCCTAAATACTAAACTCTAAACTTATATGATTCTTTTTTTTACTCTCTAAACCTTAAATCCTAAACACTAAACCCTAAATTTATATGTATCCAAATTACACTTAAATAACTGAATCCTGTAAAAATTTGAATTAAAATAAATATTATAAATTTTTTAGAAGTCAAAAAAAAAGGGTCCGGTCGCTCAAAACCGGTCTCTTTAGAATTTTTCTATTAATAAAATACTTAGACAAAATTACTTTTATATTAAAGACCTGTCATGATTCTAATATCACTCTTGTATATATGTTGTTGTATCTATTAAAAGAATTACTATAAATAATTAGGGATAACAAAAATATTAATATATAAAATTGTAAAATATATTAAAAATAAATTGATAATTTTATATTAATAATTTTTTAAACTCACGCTGCCTTTTCTTTGATACGATCAAACTCCCAACCTCATGCTATATCCATTTTCGTTGCACATATATGTATAAAGCATTAAAATAGTCTTATTCCTTTTCCCGGTGGAATTTAAAGAAAAAGAGATTTTCAAACAACATAACCCCTTTTTTAATTAAGCTTTATTAACTATAATACCAACTGATTCCTTCTTAAATCCAACTATTTTAAGTATCTCTTACTCTTCACATGGAAGACTAAAAATGCATTATTAAAAGTCACTTAAATTATACATACAAGTATACAATTGGATTTAAATTAAGTCCAAAACTAAGTTCTACTATTTTTAACATCATCTTATATCTACACAAACAAATGAATTTACTCAATCTTTTCTTTCCCAAATTTGCACTGCATGCTTTGTGGGTTTTGATTCTGGGTGGTAGAGCTACAAGCTTTGGTGCTTAAAGAATGAGTATGAATGGGGGTGATTCAGCTACAAATGATGGTCGGACCAGGAATTTGCAGGACTTTGATCCGGCGGCGCATTCTCGGCCGTTGGATGACATCCAGCAGAGCTTGCTATCGGGTCCTGAGCAGAAGAAGATGAAGTATATGGATCTCGGTTGTATTATTGGGACTATTTTGGCAGCTGGGCTTATTGCTGGGTTTGTCACTCTTATTGTCAAGACTGTGCCACCGCATCACCACCGTAAACCACCGCCGGAAAATTACACAGTTGCTCTACGCAAAGCACTCATGTTCTTCAATGGTCAGCGCTGTAAGTGATTCACATCTCGCTATTTCAGATTTTCACAAACACTATGAGTTCTGCTCTATTGGGTTAGTATTTGTTCTTGGATCTAATGGTTTATTAGTTGTCAATGAGATTGTCTTTTAGCTTCTATGTAGGTAAGATGTTTGAGATCCATATGGAAATTTAGGATGGAATTTTTTTTTAACAATCTGAGTTAAAAATGGAAAGGGGAAAGATAATTTTCTGTACTTTTAATGATCAAACTTGTAATATCCCGAAAAAAAAAATAATAATATTAAATTTATATTCTTAAAACATATTGTTTGGAACTTGTCATTTATTTGGGTCAAACTAGTTATTTAAATTATGTGGGCTAATAAATATTAATAAGTGATAGATAATATTATGTGGTTAAAATTTGGGCCTTAATATTAATTTAACCCAAATAGAAGTTTATTAGGGCAACTTAATTAATAAATAGCTAAACCTAATATTACTTCATTATACAAACTGAATAAGAAGAGGTGACTACTTTGGAGATAAAAGAAAACGACTACAAAGGGGGCTCGGTGAAGAAAGACTAGAGATTTTGATCACTAGTGGAGAAATTTCATCAGTAATAAGTAAGTATATTATACATTATATAAAGTGGGGATAAATCACGTGGTTCCATATTAAATTATTAAATTTAGTATGTTGTTTTTTTTCATCATAAGCAAGTACTTTTGTAATTCAAGAACTAAGAGCGATCTTTAAAGATGGGAGAGTTTATTTATTAATGTAATACTTATACGGATGTACTTATTATTATTATTACTTTATTCCAATCAGATTGAACGGAGGGAGTAGTCTGTGATTGATTTTGGAGATCCTAAAATAATAAATTGATGATTTCTTTAAATAAAAATATATATATATAGCAATAGTAATTAAAGTTTACGAAAACTTGCATAATTTGCAAGAGATGTTATACAAATAAATATGTAAGATTATATGGAATGAATTAAATCTTAATATTATAAGTAATTATATTTTATAGTCGTACCAAATAGAAGTGTTCATATTTTTATAAATGTACTTACATTTAGTATTATTAATTTGTGTAATTAGTTCGGACGGAAGGAACTTAAAGAGTTATATTTGGAATATAAATTTTGGAGTATTAATAATTGATATAAGGCGATGATTAAATATTAAATAGATTATGAATTATTTTGGAATTATTGAATTGGATTATATTTAATTTGAGGTGAATATGTTTAGGTGATGAATAACGTTTCCTATTTGATATCGTTGGCATTTGAGGTAAGATTTTGTGGAGTGTCTTTATAAATGGTTTGAAAGTATCAGTGTACGGATTCTGTACTCTTTTCTCATGATACTCTTGTTAAATTTGATTTGTTCGTTTTTGTCGCTTGTTCGAAATTTCGCTATTATTTCACATAATTGTTTCTGTGAAATAAATATATTAGTTTCATTTTGGAGTTGATACATATGACTCGTATTTGTACTCTTTGAATTACGTTATCATGTTTAATATTTATTTTTGATAATTGTAGAAAGCGATACATGTTGTTACCTTCTTTTGAGACCTTGTAATTATAATTTGATTTGGTTCAACATGTACATATAGAACCCTTTTGTTAGTATTATGTTGCATGTGTTGTGACATGATATCCTTGTTAGAATATACCGTAGAGTATACCTGAGTTATAACCACTTGTGGGGGTACCACAGGCACGTCGTCTTGGCACAAAAGACGTGACACTTTCCGCGGCAGTGTGATTAGTCCACGGCGTCTCCATTTTGGGCTCCGGAGGAAGTGGGCCATTTAGTGTTTTGTTGTGGGGGGCGTATGGGTTAACCCTAGTTTTTCGCTCATGGATTTGTGATGTTGTGCCAAACACACCTATCCGATTTGCATACATTTGGATTCGCTATCCAATGTGTGATTTACTGTGGCATTATTTTGGTTATTCGTGTGTGGCATTATTTACGTTGATTCAGATATATTCCATTCGGATCTTTGGATATTATATTTTAATTCAGATTTGTACTTGAGGCTTTGTTCAAAGATTTTGTCTCGATTATTTTCAGATATCGATTGTATATCTTTTGTATATCCGTATCGTCTTTGGGCAATTGGCTCATGCGTTGTGTTTTTCTTAAGCAGTTCATAGGGTGATTCGAAGTAATAGTGTGATGAGATTTTTTGCCTTTGACCATTTAGGTTGATTCGAATTTTAAGTTTTGATTATTTTGACTCAGTTTGGAGAATTGTACTTATTACTTTATTAATGGATCACCACTATTAATATTTTGATGTTGTTAGTGCTTTGTTTATTTATTTTGAGGTTTGTTGTGCTTTGCACGTGACCTTACTTTTCTTTTCGGGAAGGGGGTGTTACAAAACTATTGGCCAATCAGGGGACAATTCTTTGTTTTGTGATATAAAAACCAAATCTTTTTATCTAATTTTACCATTTGTCATTTATGAGTAGTAGAATACACTCTGCAGTGTTTATTCAATATTATTTATTATATCAATTATATCTCACATTCACACAATGAATATTAATAAGCATTAACCTGAAGAATATTCAAGTTAGTCGTGGACATGATCTTTGCAAAGTATTTAAGTAAATATTAATAGGAAAATAAATTTAAGAAATTAAATAAGGATCTCAATTTTACATAGTAAAGAAAAAATCATAAGTATTAAATTTTGTTTATCTTCGTTCCCACTGAAATTATGGAGTTTTTTAATTTGATTTTGTAAGTTTTTTGGAAAAAAATGAGTGATGCAGATACATGGTGTTCCCGTGCGTATGACAGTCTGACAAATGTTTATAAGAATTTCTTTCTTCTTCATTCCAAGAGAGAGTAACAATATCCTTATTCTTCTTGTTGTTGTGGTACTTGTTGAAGCTGTACAGTCCACTTGTAGTACCCTCCTTCCTTTCATCTTCATCTTCATCTTCATCTTCATCTTCATACACAACCTTAAGCCCCATCTCTTTTATGAAACTACCTCTTGTATCAAACCCTTTCTCTTTTATGAAAGTACCACTTGATACAAAATCAACGGCAAGATGATCCCCAACTTCTAACAAAGTCCCTAACCTCCAATGACTCAACATTATTATTCCATCTTCATATTTGCCATCTTTCTTCCACCATATGAAACCATCTTTCCCAACTCCTTGTTTGTTCCCCACAACCAAAGGACGCCAATAATAAATCCAACTGAGCTCCTTGGTCCAATTACTAATTGTACATCCATCATACCGATAATAAGAATCATGTAGATGATAAGCAATGCACACATTCAAGCCTCGGATCCTCCTCTTCTTCGAGCTGCTGCTAACATCCGGAACAGTAAAAAATACTGAGCTTGACCCGCTCCTATCTATATAATCAAACCATGATTCTACCAGCTCTTCTCCTGGAATAATTGTGCTGAATACACCATATCCATAACGTACCTGAACCACACCAATCAAATATTAATATTAATAATAATAATAATGAATATTATGTAAATTTTGATACATAATATACAGCAAGATCAGAAACAAGGCCATATACGAGACTATATACCTTGATTTTTTCAACAACTTTATCGTCAACTTGAAACTCCAACAACCCCAGATTCTTTATAATTCGTTTGTCCACATTTTCAATGCCCACTAATTTGTAATATCCTTCAACTTCAACCAGATTCACACAACCCCGACTATTAATGAGTAATAAATTCCAAGGACTTGCTGTGGGACACACACAAATCTTGTACAGTACTTGGCAGACCTTCAACAGATTGCAGCAATGGACAGTGTGATAATCTGAGTTCCTTAAGCCTGTTAAGAGTTCTGATGCAATCTGGAAGGCTTCGAATTAAATTCCCACCTAAATCCAAACACTCCAGGAAGGGTAGGTTAGAAAAGTCCTTGGGGAAAGAAGCATCAGATAAATTCCCGCATCCAAGACTTAACTCAACTAAACAGCCCGGCAAATCCCACTGTTGGACCTCTCTGCTAATAAGAGGAATTAATGCAATATTTCTAGTTCTATCAGCATAAATCTCTTTCAGTGACTCCATACTCTTCATCCCCGTTGGAAACTCACAAAGACTTGAGCAACCGGAGATCATCAGTTTTTAAGACATCTTAGCCTGCCTAAGTTTCTTGGAAGCTCTTTTAAACTTGTGCAATCACTTAGATCTAGTAAAGCAAGTCCCTCAACAAATCCAATAGATTCACAAACATCAACCAAACCCGCACATCCTTTGAGGATCAACCTCTCAAGATTTGGGACTCTTGAGAAGTTAGGAGTTCTGGAAATCCATTTAGAATGACTGAGATTAAGGATCTTTAGGGATGGAAGGAACTGTTAATCAAAAGGAAAATAAATTAAAAGTGTATTTTTCAAGAACTTCGATTATAATACGAATGAAAAAGATTGAACCGAGTATTGATACCTTGTTTCCTTCCCAGACTTGTTTCAAGCTACTGTATTGCATGTCAAGAATAATCAATCTTTCTAATGATAAATCATTGGGAATAGATCCTAAATGGAATCCATGCCAACACAAACATCTTAATTGTTTAGGAAATTCTTTGTAGCTTCCCTCGAGTCTGATATAATTGAGCTTTAATAGCTTTAGTTGTCTCATCCTTGTGAAGGCATTAGTTTCAAAGTCCCCTTCGTATAAATTATTTTCCATCGGATGCCAAGAGAGGAAGTTAGAAGCATGACGTTTTAGTGATTTGAACCACTCAAATGTGTTGTCGTGAACGTCTTCAAAGCGATGTTTTTTTTCATTCTTTGCAATATAGTTTGATTTTACCCGGTTATCTTTCTTAAACATTTGCAGGTCAAAGCCTAGAGCTTTGATTGCTTCCGTACCCTGTTAAATATAGATAACCAACATGAACTGGATAAGTCGGAGAATGCAAATACACAATAAAAAACATCCCCAACACACACATATACATGAATGAGATAAGCATGTTTCTTACAATTTTGTCACTCAAAACGCTAGAGCAATCTTTTGGATGCCACAATCTACTACGTTTTTCAGGCTCATTAGGTGCTTCCTGCTTAACAATATCTCTTCCCATGTCTTTAATTAGTTGATGCATCCTCAACGTGTTATTGTCACGATCAATATGTAAGAGACATCGACCAACAAGATGCTCAATTGCCACTGCTGTTTGTAAGTCACAGGAGTCTAGTACCTTGATTATCCAATCCTTGTCCTCTCCGACAAAGAAACAAGCGACATGAAGGAAAACATTCTTGATGTCATTATCTGGTAAGCCATCAAAAGTTATTCTGAGTTTCTTGACAATATCGCCATCACCAACTCTTTCTAATTTCTCCAATAAGTAACAAAAAATACATTTAATAAGTAAGATTGTGTTGTATATGTATACTACAGTCTACAAACATATTTATGTCATAATTTAAACAGGTTATAATTGAAATATTTATAGAAAAATGACATATATATTGTAATGACATAACTATAATTACGTCATATCAGAATTCAGAAATGTAATGTAGTGTTTGAGTTACTATTAGAAAGGAGATTGAATTTCTTGATTATGTTTGATAATTTATCTTCAGTAACGTCCCAACTCCATATTAATGTAATAATGACACATCATTTGAGACACAATTATTTTATTTAAAATTAAACTAAGGGTGTTGGAAAGAAAAAAATGTTGACTTTTCCAAAAGTTTACGACAAAATACGTACCAAAACTGGGAGGTTGATCATACTGTAAATGAAAATCTCACATTCACACAATGAATATTAATGAGTATATATATGGTGATCCAGAAACATGGTGTTCCCGTGCGTATGACGCCAGTCTGACAAATGTTTATAAGAATTTCTTTCTTCATTCCAAGAGAGAGTAACAATATCCTCCTTCTTCTTCTTCTTGTTGTTGTGGTACTTGTTGAAGCTGTACAGTCCACTTGTAGTACCCTCCTTCCTTTCATCATCTTCATCATCATCATTTTCATCATCTTCATCTTCATCTTCATCTTCATCTTCATCTTCATCTTCATCTTCATCTTCATCTTCATACACAACCTTAAGCCCTATATCTTTTATAACTGAATTAGCACTAATTAACTTGACGATAAGATGATCCCCAACTTCTAACAAATTCCCTAACCTCCAATGACTAAACACTATTCCATCTTCATATTTGCCATCTTTCTTCCACACATCTTTCCCCACAACAAAAGGACACCAATGATAAATCCATCGGAGATCCTTGGTCGTATTACTAATTTCACATCTACAACCAAACATATTACTAATGTTACATCCATCATGCCAATAAGCATAACACACATTCAAGCCTCGGATCGTCCTCTTCTTCGAGCTGCTGCTATTATCCGGAACAATAAAACATACTGAGCTTGACCCGCTCCTATCTATATAATCAAACCATGATTCTACCAGCTCTTTTCCTGGAATGAACGTGCTGAATATACCAAATTCATAACGTACCTGAACCACACCAATCAAATATTAATATTAATAATAATAATAATGATAATAATAATGATTATTATGTAAATTTTGATACATATATACAGCAAGATCAGAAACAAGGCCATATACGAGAGTATATACCTTCATTTTTTCAACAACTTTATCCTCAACTTGTAACTCCAACAACCCCAGATTCTTTATAATTCGTTTGTCCACATTTTCAATGCCCACTGATTTGTAATATCCTTCAACTTCAACCAGATTCTCACAATCCCCACAATGAATGCATAATAAATTAGATGTACTTTTTATTATTTCCAAGGACTCACTGTGGGAGACAAACAAATCTGTTACAGTACTTGGCAGACCTTCAACAGATTGCAGCAATGGGCAGAATGATAAGCTGAGTAACTCAAGCCTGTTTAGAGTTCTGATACAATCTGGAAGGCTTCGAATTAAATTCCCATCTAAATCCAAATACTCCAGGAAGGGTAGGTTACAAAAGTCCTTGGGGAAAGAAGCATCAGATAAATTCCCGCATCCAAGACTTAACTTAACTAAACAGCCCGGCAAATCCCACTGTTGGACCTCTCTGCTAAGAGGAATTAATGCAATATTTCTAGTTCTATCAGCGTAAATCTCTTTCAGTGACTCCATACTCCTCATACCCGTTGGAAACTCACAAAGACTTGAGCAACCGGAGATCATCAGTTTTTCAAGACTTCTTAGCCTGCCTATGTTTCTTGGAAGCTCTTTTAAACTTGTGCAATCACTTAGATCTAGTAAAGCAAGTCCCTCAACAAATCCAATAGATTCACAAACATCAACCAAACTCGCACATCCTTTGAGGATCAACCTCTCAAGATTTGGGACTCTTGAGAAGTTAGGAGTTCTGGAAATCAATTTAGAATGACTGAGATTAAGGATCTTCAGGGATGGAAGGAACTGTTAATAAAAAAGAAAATAAATTACAAGTGTATTTTTCAAGAACTTCGATGATAAAACGAAGGAAAAAAGATTGAACCGAGTATTACATACCTTCTTTCCTTTCCAGGCTTGTTTCAAGCTGCTGTATTGCATGTCAAGAATAATCAACCTTTCCAATGATAAATCATTGGGAATAGATCCTAAATGGAATCCATGCCAACACAAACATCTTAATTGTTTAGGAAATTCTTTGTAGCTTCCCTCGAGTCTGACATAATTGAGCTTTAATAGCTTTAGTTGTCTCATCCTTGTGAAGGCATTAGTTTCAAAGTCCCCTTCATATAAATTATTTTCCATCAGATGCCAAGAGAGGAATTTGGAAGCACGACGTTTTAGTGACTTGAACCACTCAAATGTGTTGTCGTGAACGCCTTCAAAGCGGCGTTTTTTTTCATTCTTTGCAATATAGTTTGATTTTACCCGTTATCTTTCTTAAACATTTGCGTCAAAGCCTAGAGCTTTGATTGCTTCCTGCACTCGTTCAATATAGATAACCAAGATGAATAGATAAGAAAGAGAATGCAAATACACACTAAAAAAATATCCCCAACACACACATATACATGAATGAGATGAGCATGTTTCTTACAATTTTGTCACTCAAAACGCTTAGAGCAATCTTTTGGATGCCATAATCTACTACGCTTTTTTCAGGCTCATCAGGTGCTTCTCGCTTAACAATATCTCTTCCCATGTCTTTAATTAGTTGATGCATCATCAACTTGTTATTGTAATAATCAATATGTAAGAGACATCGACCAACAAGATGCTCAATTGCCACCGTTGTTTGTAAGTCACATGAGTCTAGTACCTTGATTGTCCAATCCTTATCCTCTCCGACAAAGAAACAAGCAACATGAAGGAAAACATTCTTGGTGTCATTATCTGGTAAGCCATCAAAAGTTATTTTGAGTTTCTTTACAATATTGCCATCACCAACTCTTTCTAATTTCTCCAATTGACTCACCCATATATCTATATCTTTTCCAAACAAAAATGAACCTATAACCTCAAGAGCTAATGGAACCCCTCCACAATGTTGAAGTATACCTTTACAATGCTCCACATAACCTTCACTGGGGTGTTCTTGTCCAAAGGCATGCCAACTGAAAAGCTGAAGTGACTCATCACCATTTAGCTCATTAACTTCGTACATCTTACAAACATCATTAGATTTTGTCAAATGCTTGTGTCTGGTTGTTAATATAATTTTACTCCCCGGATGAAACCAATCTCGCATCCCAAGTACTGCATTTAATTGTTCCAACTGATCCACATCATCAAGAACAAGAAGTATTCTTTTACATGATACCACATCTCTAATCTTAATGGCGCCTTCATCAACATTGTATATCTTCTCCTTTCTTCCACTAAGAATATCCGAAAGAAGTTGTCTCTGTAAACGAACCAAACCGTTGGGTTGTTCAGAAGCATCTCTAATGTTTGCAAGAAAGCTGCTTCCTTCAAACGAGTCGAAATTCAGGTTATAAATAGTTTTGGCAATAGTTGTCTTACCTATGCCCCCCATTCCATAGATCACCAGTATGTCAACATCATTTGACCCATTTTGTACCCAATAATTGATGTCGCTCACAGGAAACTTCATTCCAATGAGGTGGTCGGGAACTCTTAAGACTGAACGTTTCAATTTTTTAACAATCTCTTTAACAATCTCTTGGATAAATTTGGCTTCTTGTCTGAAAAATCGTGAAAGAAAAATATATCATTGCGAGTATCAAATGAATATTATTTTCGAAATATGCAATAGAGAAGAGAATTCAAGAATATTTCTAAACTTAAATTAACGAGCAGTTTCTTGACAAGAGCACTTACCCTCACAATTTTAACATTTCTTATAGTTCAATAATTATCATTTTTTTTGTAATCAACTTTTTGTTTAGTAATTCCTTCCATAATCTACACATGTATATGCACTTATATAAACATAATTCTTCAGTATTAAACTTTTTGTATTTATCCTTGATATGTATGTTTAGCTGCTTGCCAAAATATAATGAGAATGTTGAATAATGTAGTTATATAAAAGACAAAACCATATTCTAAAGTATATGTTCTGGACAAGATTTAGAGGAGAAGAGAAGGCAAGCTTTGCAGTTTACACCAGTTTATATGCAGAAGGTAAAGACGGAGGAAGGAAAGAAAAAAAATACAGGGACATGCTTATCAAATTAATTTCATCCCTATAAACACCTAACTTATTGTGACTACTTATACTTTTTTATTATGAATGCCGTCGATTGTAAGAAAAAGGGTGAACAAAGTACATTACCCGTCCTGTAATTCCATTCCCGCCAGATCTGCAACTTCGCTAATGGCTGCCTTCCACCTCTCCACCTTCTCCATTCCTTCCCTGTTCTTCTCATCATTCTTCGACTTTAATCTCTCCACATGTCTGGCAAATGCATCTGCAAAACTCCCTGTTTGATGCCTAATTTGGGTTGGAACTACATGATAGAAAACTGGCAGAATCATATGATTGGTGGAATTCTTCTTGTGTTCAAGGATTTTCACAAGTTCATCAAGACACCATCTTGAAGAAGCATAATTTTTTGAGAATACCACTATTGAAATCTTCGATTCTTGAATTGCCTTTTGCAGTTTTGACTCAATATTCTCTCCCATCGGAAGTTCATCATCATCTCTGAAAGTTCGAATTCCTGCATTTGTCAAAGTTGTGTAGAGGTGATCGGTGAAGGTCTTACGAGTGTCTTGGCCTCTAAAACTCAAGAACACATGATAAGAATACTGGAATATAGTAGATGAGGCTTCTCGGGGGCTCACAGCAGCCATTGATCACTAAGAGATTGATGACTGGTGATCTATAAATTACACGATCGCTGAATGTGCCATAGGTAGATGTCAATGGAAAATAAAATAACAGCGCAAAGGAATGAACTCTAGCACAAAAACCAGAAAAAGGTAGCTAAATATTAGGAAACACATGAATAAAAAAAATTAATTCTAAAATAGTTATTATTTCATATCTATATATACATGCATGCACGAATCTCACAATAAAACAAGAAAAATCATAAAAAAAAATATTAATGTCAACTTGCTTATTTATTTCTTTTTAATTTATATACAATTGTAAATATGATGCTGATACAAATTATCTTCAACATTATATATGTATTATGTCAATAAAAAAATGAATGATAAATATATATCAATAAAAATTATCAAAATTGATAATTTTGTGAAAAAAAGTTATATAAACTTATCAGGGGCTATCAAACTTGTGTAGTAGTAAACTTCATCATCGAGACCTTTTAGTTAAACCATATTATGTCTGCTTAGATCATGGGTTTTCTTTTATCTTGAAGTACTGTGTGATATTAAAATTCCACATATGAACATAATAAAAGAAAATTAAAAGGACTATTATGCTCTAATAACCCATAGACCTAATAAGTTAACCACCCAATTGATTTAAGATAAGCATATATGGGTATGCGATTTCTCCAACAATCATGAGCTTATCTAGATTAATAAGTTTTTGGATCTATTAATCAAGACTGTAAGTAACTTAATTACTTACATAGTTTTTCTTTTAAGTTTTATATATAGGCCTACGATATTCACAACAATACAATCGAAAAGTCAGAAAACATTGGGCTGAACCACCCATTTTAACTAATCAAAACTGTAACTTAATTAATCACTTGCACAGGCTTTTTTTTTTAATTTGGTAATTAATTTAGGAATGATTATGAAATGTGTACGTACGTACCTTTAATTAGTTGCCAGTGAAGATCCCGCCCTCCTGGATACTCCTATTGAAGAAATAAAGAAGAAGAGTATGAAAAAGGATGAAAACAGAGAGGAGAAGATAATAATTAATGTGTGAATGAGTAATCAAAGAAGGCGGCTAGAGAGAGAGAGAAGAAGATAGATTATCCTTTACGGTTTTGGCACATTGATTGACAAAGTATTATTTATCAAGTAAAATTTATTTAAAATTTCATCATTATCCCTTTATAGGAAGTTAAAAACTATTAATACAAGAGAGATAGTTTTTTGGGACAATGAGAGAAGGTAATGGTAATATAGAAAAGTAAATAATTTATTCTTCTCGAAAGTTATAAACGACAAACTTTTTAGAACAAATTTTTTTTTCTAAAACGACAATCTTTTAGGAACGGAGGGAGTAATAAGAGAGATTAAAAATCAGTGATCAAAGAAGTCGTGAGTGGTTGGCTTTACTAATACTCCCTCCGTTCATAAAATATTGTCGTTTTAGAAGAAAAAATTTATTCCAAAAAGTTTGTCGTTTACAACTTTTAAGGAGAATAAATTATTTACTTTCCTATATTACTCATACCTTCTCTCATTGTCCCAAGAAATTCTCTCCCTTGTATTAATAGTTTTCAACTTCCCATAAAGGGGTAGTAATGAAATTTCAAACAAATTTTACTTGGTAAATGATACTTTCTTAATTCATGTGCCAAAACCTTAAACGACAATCTTTTAGGAACGGGGGGAGTATATAAGTAGGAACACCCCCACGGACTTTACTTTTAGAAGAGTGGAAAGCAAGCAGTAATGCCGGCTGGGTCAACCAAGTGTCGGTTGGTGGAGCCTTTTTCACGTGATTTTGATTCTCCCAAAATAAAATAAATGGGAAAAAAGTGTTTTTATCCCACTGTAGTTATAGTATTTTAAGCAATTAGCCACTGTGTACTTTTAAAATATTCAATTAGCCCACTGTACTTTTTAAAAATATTCAATCAAGAAATTCCGTCCAATTTTGCTCACAGATGTTAAAAAAATGGGGGAAAAAAGCATCTTTACCCCCACTGTATTTTTTAAAAATGTTCAATCAAACAATTACGTCCAATTTTGCTCACGAACGTTAAAAAATCGGGCCAATTTTTCTACGTGGCTTTAAAAAATAAAATACAAATGACGTCTCATTTTCAATGGGAGTACCATTACATCCTATTACCCCTTCACCGCATTGTGCCTCTCTTGAATCTCGTGATCGCCTCCATCACTTGCCTCCCCGCCTCCCGAATCGCCTTCCGCAGGAAAGTCTCGGCTGTCATCTGGAGATTAGAGAGTCTAGGTCGAATCGTTACTTTCTCTTCTGTCACGGTGAAATCATCGACACCGAATCGGTGTCTCGGTGATTTCACCACCATGACCATGGCGGAGGTCGTGGAAGGAGGTCATGGAGTTTTTGTGGAGACCGCTGACGACGGAGGTGCGTGTTTGGTCACGGAATTTGTCGGGCCGCAATGGGAGGGTGCGGTTGGCGGCGTTGGAGCTGGTCAAGGATTCGAGAAGTGAGTTTGATGAACTTGGCCTTTTGAGGGAGGAGGAGACGTGGGCGCCCATTTTGGAACCGGAGGTCTTTGTGATTTGGCGCCAGAGGGTTTTTGATTGGGTGTGGGAGGATTGGAGTTGGTTGTAGAGGGTTTCGAGGTGTTTGAGCTCGTCTTTAATGGCTTCAACATCTTGGAAGAATTTTTCCAGATTTACACCATCTCCAGCTCCTCCATTACTGGACATCTCAATGACGTGGGAAGGATTTTGATCATCGTTGTTGTATCGAGAGAATGAGTCGGAGGTAAATAGATCGTTCATCTTGATAATTTAATTCCCTTTTGCTTTATTTTCAGGTGGTTGGCTAATTGAATGAATGAGAAAATTAGTGGTGGAATATGAAATGGAATGGTTAGGGTGAAGAATCAATAAAGGGAAGTAGAGGAGAGAGAGAGGAATTTTGGAGAGGAAAGAAACTCGGGAAGGATCGGGAAGAGGATTTGTTATTGTAGTCAAGTCTACTCTTTTCTTTCTTGTTGTAGTAGTAGAGAGAGAGAGAGAGAGAGAGAGAGGAATTTTAGAGAGGAAAGAATTGTTGAATTGGACGGAATTGCTTGATTGAACATTTTAAAAAAGTACAGTGAGTTAATTGAATATTTTAAAAGTACAGTGGGGTAAAGGTGTTTTCCCCCCTCCCAATTTTTTAACGTCCGTGAGCAAAATTGGACGAAATTGCTTGATTGAGCATTATTAAAAATTACAGTGGGCTAATTGAATATTTTAAAAGCACAGTGGCTATTTGTTTAAAACACTACAACCACAGTGAGTAAATGTGTTTTTTCCCAAAATAAATGTTTTGAAGAGGCAAAGTTAACTTACCAGATCAAAAGAGAGAGAATGAAGTTGCAGATTTGATTACTAAGGTTAAAGAGGCTGTTGGAGATAATTTTTATGATGTGATTCACCTATTTTAGTATCCGATTCCAAAGTGGTTGAAGAGGCTGTTGGAGATGCTCTTGTGCACAAGAATTAAATAAATGATTTTATAGCATTAAATATAATATCAATTATCTATATTATTCTTGTATTGAAAAAAGAGTGTTATTTTTTGGACAAAAAATAATGAGAAAACCAAAATTATATTTAATACTTGGGGTAATATTGAAAACTAATCAATTATTGTTTACTTAAAATTCTCAATCGATTTAACCCTTTATTATCATGATCAACGATTGAAAAGACAGTTGTTAGAATAGTGTTTGTGTCAATCATTGTTGCGTGATGAAAACTATATATATATATATATATATATATATATATATATATATATATATAGAGAGAGAGAGAGAGAGAGAGAGAGAGAGAGAGATATCACATGTATTGTAATAATAATAATTAAAATATTTTGTATTGAATGTAAGTTTGTTAGACTATATATATACTAATTAAATTGAAGAGGCTATCGGATTAAATTAAAATTTAAAAAAAAAAAAATCAAACCGTCAATGACCATTTGAATTACAGATGCGCATGTGCTGAAGGACAAATGCTTTCATTTTATTCTTATATTCAAAACACAATTAAGTTGACTAGTAAATTAATTCGTATAGAAAATCACAACACTTTATGACTAAATATGATTATGAATATTAAAAAACTGGAAAAAATAACATATTTGAATGTCTTATCAATGCGAAAATTTTCGCATCCATCATTCATAATTAAAATTTTAAATATTTGTTTGCCACTAATAATAGAGGTCCTATTTTCTATATATCCCGACTTAGTGAGTTTTTTTTTTTCGTGATAAATTGTTAGTGTAAGTCTTATATTTTGTATTTGTGAATCAAAGAGAAAGGGGGCTCAATGAAAAGAGTCAACCTATTTCAAATATACAACATGAATTTTGACAATGAAATATAATTGAACTCTCGTCGATTCGAATGAATCATTCTTTTTACGGAGGACAATCTTTATCTGCTAGACAAAAAGATAGCAAGTTACAAATTCTATTTCGATAGGACATGCATTTCTATTACTATAAAATTTATAAATAAAGTAGTTAATGGTGAAGTTGTCACTATTCTTTTTGTGACGAATCTTGCATGTGTTCCTAAGAAAAAGAATTTGTCATGATGATAATAACAGTGGATCCCGCAATTATCAGAATTCATTGAAAATAATTAAATCTTGTTGGTTTGTTGTTTATATTAATTATATTAGTGTAATTCTGTAATTAAGCACACTTAGAGGGGGTGAATAAGTGTAAATATTCAAAAGTGATCTACGATGGTCAATTTTTAAAGTTTACTACAGCAAGCTATAACCGGACGGGCTAAATCTGTTCGTATTAGTATATATTCTTCGTTTGTTATAATCGGACAGCTAATACCTATCTGTTTTAGTATATATTCTTCGTTTGTTATAATCGGACAACTAATACCTATTTGTTTTAGTATAATTTGACCACGACTTAAACCAAAATCTGCACATAATTAAAGCATATAACAAAAACAAAAGAACAGTAAATCACGCCAAGATTTTTACGTGGTTCAGCCCCTATCCTCTACTCTAGTAGCCTAATCCAAGTGCAATACCAAATGGTATTAAAAACTCACTTTATTAAAATAATATTCAGCAATTACAAAGAAAACAGAACTCCCTATTACAACGACGATCGATTGGACACATTTGCCCCCTTTGCACTTCTGCAACACCTCTCACCTCTGAGACTTTGATAGCTTCATTGAACAGCCTTAATATTACTAAAATAAAACCCTCAAGCCAACCTAGACTTGTACTATGTTTACAATAGATATTAGGAGATGGATTACAAAGACTGCTATAATCTGAGACATAAAGAAATGACACAAGGACTTGAATAAGACTCAGATATGATTTGGAAGAATGCTCTGTGAATTTCAACTTTGTAGTCGTGCAAAGTGCATATATATATAAGAAAGGAGGGCAACGACTAGTTCTAACAGTTAGCAAGATTAGCTCAATAAGATATAGCAATCTGTTATAGCAACCGCTATAATATCTTTTAAAAGAGCATGTTGAAGAAAAGGAATATAATATAATATTTGCTGAAATAAAGGAGTCAATCAAATAATATCTCCTTTAAAAACTGAAACAACTCAAATTCGAATTATATCATATTCCTTAATTATACCTACTCCTTGATAATCACAAAATCAATTTTAAATTGGTAACCATATATATATATATATATATATATATACGGGAGGATCTAAAGCGGACCAAAAGAACGGACCAAGGAGCGGACAAGGCAAAACACGCTGGTTTCTGTGGTCAACCCGTGTGTTTTTCCGATTCGCACTCAAACCACAGTGTTTTTGGTTTTGGTCCGCCTTCGTCCGCTTTTAGATCCTCCCTCAGATATATATATATATATATATATATATATATATATATATATATAATAAAGTATATATATATTAGAAAAAGATATATCATAGCCATATTAATTAAAAATATAACAGACTAATATTAAGGAATTAGAATATCAATGATAAGGTTTAAAAATCAACCTGTTACCTTTTACTTTGAATTAAACACCAATTCCAATCTCCTTAAAATACTCCAATTCATATTCGAATTGATCTTCATATCAAAACATATTAACAAAGATATATAAGTCAATATATCAAGATATATTAAAGAACCAAATCCCAGCAATATTGGATTTCTTAAAATATGCCAAACAGACTTCTATATAAAGAAGACTTCCTCAAGATTCTATAATTGAAAAGCTTACTTGGCAATATTTACATTAGAAACAAAATCAAACCTGCTGAAATTTAACAACCCGCTTTTATGGATCATCCCAATTAGTCCATAATACACACATATTCCTGCCATATCAGCCCAATACAAAAATCATGCAATCCATACCATATTTAACATATCTCTTTCTCTTACTCTTTCTCCTTTGTTCATCTTCTCCCTTTCTCAAATATTTAGAAGTCTTTCAAAGTTTTTAGAGATGAGGTCAGACTTTGGATATGAGTATCTATTCTTCTAAAGTTTGTCAAACTCTACCATTGGATATGACTTTTTGAATACCAAAATACTTTTATAGATTTTGTAAAAGTCTCAATTTAATATCACCTAACTTTTAAAGACATTACAAAAGTTGTAATTGAATACCAGTAAACTTTTATAAACTCTTTAAAAGTCTTGATTGAATACAACTAAACTTTAAAGTCTATAAAAGTCTTTAAAAATCTTAATTGAATACACCCTTCTAAATTTTTTCTTGAAAAAGAATTGAATTTTTAATTTTACAAAATACATGAAAATATTTTCTCCCCAAAAGTTTCATAATATTTAGTGATTTAGTCGCGGGTGTGGTGGAAAAGGTGGCTGAGGAATTGATGAAGATTACAGATGTTTTGGCAGATCAATTTTCCAATGACAGAAATCTCAAATCAGTTGAAATTAATAATGTGGCCAAAGAAGTTGCCGAGGATGATAATCTAGCAGAAGAACTAATTCACAAGGTATATTTAGTGTTTGCTTAAAAATGAGTTATTCTCCAAAACTATAAGCTAGATGTTAAGTAGTATATATATATATATATATATATATATATAGGGTAAAAAACAAAGTAGGCCACTGAACTTTAGGTGACGTCTAGCTTAAAACTTGAAACCAATGACCAACTGAGCAAAGAAGCCTAGTTGCTATAATTTTGCAAAGATTAATATTTATAACTGAACAAATCATTTCCCCCAAATTAAAACAAATCCCATATCCTTAGATCTGTTATGTACATAACTAAAACAATAACAACAACAACAACAATAACAATAACAATAACAATAACAATAACAATAATAATAATAATAATAATAATAATAATAATAATAATAATAATAATAATAATAATAATAATAACAATAATAATAAAATATTGGAGCATCGGCTCCATTTTCCTCCCTTTGTAGTTCCATCTCCAGTTCATACTGATGTGTTAAAATTATGTACTGCAAGTGCACAGTTTCGAATTGAAGAACTGGCAAGTACAGGTCGAACCCACATAGACTAGATTAATTCTTTAATATACCGTTAATATCTATTTTAGGCGAATTAGAAATAAATATGGTGGAGAGAATTTATTAACTAAATTATTCAAACTACTAATTAATAACGGAAACTATTAATGAGAAAACATACCTAGGAATCAGAATCCACCAATTATTGACATAATAAATAATTTCTTATTTCATAAATCAATTCCCAAATTATTCTCACTCCCTCTAAAAATAATGATTCATATAATTAATATGGGCAAGCATAAGTTATGAAAAATTCACAGATTAACTATAACTTATCAAAACCTCGCAATCAATATAAAAATCATATGCAATTTATACGGAGGAAAATATGAAGGTGAAAATAATTAGGCATTAATTATGGAACGGAAAGAAAATATAATTATGAAATACTTAGTTTCATCATAATTCTAGGTATTAGAAATTTAGCTAGTCATGGAATTAAAAACAAAAACAAATAATATTAGTACTACAATTAGCATGAAATAAGAACAATAATTAAAAAAGAGAATTTCTATTATATAAATAAAAGAAAGTTACACATACTCCCTGACAGTATGTTCCACGCGTGATTGGAATAAGAGAGTTAGATATCTTCTCCCTCCTACACTAGTGAAAAACTAAGAAAAATAAAATAACAAGTGATCTCCTTCTTTCTAAAACAAGAGGCCTATTTATAGGAAAAATAACTTTGAACCCTAATTTAGGTTCATTGAACTTGGACACCTTTGTTCCCGTTCCATGTAGGATTCAACTTCATAGTGACAATCAACTTCTCAAAAAGATCTTTTAGATAGACTTTCCTTTCTCTTGTTGAATTTGACTTCACACCAAAATTGTTCCACCTCTTTCCTTCTCCTTGTAGAATTCTTCTTGGATATTCCTTATATGAATAAAAGCATTAAATATCCTGTGATCACCAAGATTTTGACTTTATTGCAACAAATATTAAATCCTACAAAATAAAATAAAACATATTAATTTAATAAACTAATATAATTAAAAGGACAAAATTAGGGATAATAAAATATATGAATTACGTGTTTATCAAATACCCCCATACCTAGCTTTTGCTCGTCCTTGAGTAAAATAAATAAAAATAAAAATAAAATAAAAATTACACCACCCCATTTTAGTAGGAAACACGATTGCACTTAGCATGTGCAACCTTTAAACCCCAAAGTTACCCTAAGTGGACGAGTTGTGTCTCGTTAGGGTTTGCAGTAAATATACCCACAAAATTCAAAAAAATAATTTTGGATTCAACAAATTATGAAATTGAAAGAAAACTTCTAAATATCTATGGAAATTATACATAAGCAAGACTAAATTCAAAATCACACTTTTACCTTATCAAAAATACTCAATCTTCATTTTAGACACCATCCTTCATTAAATCAACTTCATGTGATGCATGCATTGTGTATATGATGTAACTCTTAGTAGGGATTTTTACCATGAAAATCAAGCAAGCTCATTTTTTCTTTTTTCTTTCCTTCTTTTTTTCATCATTTTTTTCAAATTTTGATTATTGACTTGTGCAATGTCTCATTTTCTTAGGCTTTTCAAAGTTACCCATGTAGAGCGAGCATTGGATCAATGACTCCCAAACCAGATGGCTTTAGGGCACTAGGTGTAGAGACACCCCTAAGGGCTTATTTACTCGAGTAACAAAGGCCATAAAATTACACCAGTCAAGCTGCTTTTATCCATCACACTTTTCAGCTTTAATATCGATGTTTCTCGAGTCTTGGATACCCAGTTATTTCATTTAATGGACATTGAAGCAGTTATTTATTCCTTTTTTTTTTCAACTTTTCTCAACTTCATTTTTTTTCTTTTCATTCTATCTTCTTTTCTTTTCTTTTCTTCTTTTTTTTTTCTTTTTGAAATTACTCGAATCATGGTTTATACCCCACAACTAAGAATTAGTGCAAACGTGAAGTGCAAAAATACTTGTGAAATCAATTTTAAATTCAGATGGTGTTTTGAACTAAGATTTCGTATCTTATCAAAAATTCAAGAGTTCTAAATCTTTCAATCTCACTCATGCGTTTTGCTCCACAAACACTTATTATAATTAATTCAATCCATAAAAAGTCAAACAAAATTTTTATTTTATTGTTTTTTTTGTTTTTTTTTCGTAAAAAGAAAAAAAAATCTAATACAAACAAACTCCCCCCCATACCTAAATCATGCATTGTCCTCAATGTATGCAAATGAAGAAAAGAGAACAAAGATATGAAATAATTGTACCTTGTATGCGGGGCATTTGTTCTGCAAGAAGATGTGGTGAGAAAGAAAACAAATGTACATATCTACAAATTTTATAAATCCTAAAAATTATGTGACTAAAAATGAATGTTACAAATGGATAAGTGAGTGTGAACTTTTTATTATTTTCAAGAGGTCTAGGAAATTGAAAATAGTCAGAATTTTCATCACAGTTATGCTTCAAGTTTACCTCAAGAAAACTTTCATTAACATGTTCAAATGATGGAAGAAATGGTTCAAATACATGTGCTAGTTTAGTTGACTTATTTGTAGTGGATCTCAACAGCTCATTGACCTTATCTAAATATTCAGATTCATTCCAATTTTGGTCAAGGTGATTTAAGAAAAAAATTAATTGGATCTTTTTCAATCAAGAGTCTATTTTCATTTATTGCTTGGGTCATTGACAACTCTTGTATCAGGTTTACTTTAATGGTTTGGTCCAAAAAATAACTAGGTGGCTCTCCCACATTAAACACATTTAAGTCAATTGTCATGTTTCCAAATGTCAATTTCATTAGCCCATTTCTACAATTAATTAACGCATTAGAGATTGCTAGAAATGGTCTACCTAAAATGATCGAAATTTGATCATTGGGATTGACAACAGGTTGAGTTTCAAGAACAATAAAATCAACAGGGAAGACAAAATCACCAACCTTAATGAGTACATCTTCAACTATTCCTTTTGGCACTTTAACTAACAATTCATTTAATCGAGTGTGACACTTGTCTTTTCAACTCCCCCAAGCTTCAAGGTTTGGCACACGTAAAATGGTAATAGGTTCACACTAGCTCCTAAATCAAGTAAAGCCTTTTCAATTAAGGTGTCACCTATGATACATGAAATAGTAGGACAACCGGGGTCTTTATATTTCACAGGGACTTGACATGACAAGATAGAACTAATATGGGTTGTTAGAAAAGCTTTCTTAGGAACATGAGTGGTTCTTTTGTGTGTGCACAAATCTTTTAGACATTTAGCATATGAGGGAACTTATTGAATGGCATCTAAAAGAGGAATGCTAATTTTTACTTGTTTGAACACTTCTAGAATTTTGTCCAACTGGGCTGACTGCTTGTTTGAAATAAGTCTTTGAGGAATGGGGCTTTTGGTTTCAAGACTTTTTCGGTTGACTCATATATAGTATAGTTGAATCATGTTTGAAACATGATTAAAGTGGATGGGCCTCTTCGACTCGTAGTTTGTGGGATTTTCAGTGGGTTGACTTTGAAGATGGATCGTTGTAATATTCAACATTTAATTTTTTTTTCTTCTTCATTATCAATTCTAGCATGATTGATAAAATAATTTCCGCATTCTAAAGAGATTACATAATTCACATGATCGACTTGGTTGTTTTCAACCCAATTAACATGATAAGGTTTTTGAGTAGGATCTGAAATTTTGGATTGGTCTCAGTTGACCAGAAGTTTACCCTTCTCTCTTTCACTAACCGCAGCCGCTAATTGACTCATTTGGATCTCTAAGCTAGAAATGGCTTGGTAAGTGCTTTCATTGAGATTTTATTAAAGTTTCCACACTCTTTCTAAGGTACTAAATCGCTTTCTCACTTTCATTAGAAAAAACCTGGTGGATATTGAGGTGTTGGATTTGAATTTTGGTACTGGACGTGATTTAACTTTTGGTAAGGTTGAAAAGATTGATTCGTAGACTGATTGACCTAATTTGAAAAATTATTTGGGTAGGGTCCTTGGTTCCATGCAAAATTAGGATGATTCCTCCAACTGTGATTATGTTAAGTAAATGGGTCATTCCAAGGTCGTTGAAACATTGCATTGACTTGTTCATATTCTTCAAATTGGGGCACGACTTCAGGGACATTCCTCAATCACATGGCTTGGTGAATTACACTTAGACACAAAGGTGTTGGTGTTGAGACTTGGTTCACGTGGTGATTGTCCCCTAGTTTCTAAATCTTCAAGTCTTTTAAGACACCAACCAACTTAACTTTCAGAGTAATCGAATCATTAATTGTATGAACACCCCTAGATGAACTAGGTTTATCAGCCTCTCTGTGTGGTTTCCCATTGCATGGTTTTTTTCGCTAAGTCTTCTAAAAACTCCCAAGCCTTTTCCTCATCATTATTCAAAAATCCCTTGACACATCGACTATAACATTGTTTTAGTGGGATAGTCTAAACCTTAAAGTTAATTTGACACAATCTCCATTTTTCAATTCCGTAATTGTGGGCACCTTTGGGATAACAAATTTTAAATCTATCAAAATATTTCCAAAAGGACTCTTTTTCAAGTTGGCAAAATTGATGAATTGCAAATCAATTTTAGCAGCTTTTATGATTTGGAAAATATTTTTTAGAAATGTAACAACAAATTCCTCCTGATTGATATGGAATTATTTGGTAGGCTATATAACCATTTTTAGCATTATCTTTTAAAGCAAATGTTATAAATCTTAGCCTAATCGAGTCATCGACAATTGTTGAATTTTCATTAAGGCACAAACTTCCTCAAATTTCCGAATAAATAAATATGCATCTTCTATCCCCCGTAAACCTAGGTAACATATTTATAAAATGTGGCTTAAGTTCAAAATTATTACCGCCACCGCCACTGCAAGGTAGAGATCGACATGAAGGTTTGGTCAAGAAGGGAAGGATAACATTGATCCCTTACGTAAAACAGAGCTGCAGACCTCTATTTTTGTTAAAGTGAGATCTTTTAAAGTGAAACCAAAAATCAAGTTTTCTCACTAATCGGGATGTTTAGTCCCTAATCCACAGTTTTTGCATACACTAATTAATAAATAATCAGATAAGCACAAAAAAAACAAAAAAAAGAAATAAATAAAAATAAATTTACTTCTAAGGTCAACCTAAATAAAATCTAGACAGCTCCTAACTGTTCCAAGTTACACCGCAAGGTCCACCAAATTAAATTAATCACACCACTCAGCCGTGTAAGTAAGTAAGAAATATAGAGTCTCTCCGTAGAAAGCGGTGACTAATTGAAAAACCACACAATCTTTTAGGCGATACCTTTTGAACCACTTGCCTAGCCACCAAAGAGTTTGATTAATTTAAAATTCGAACTCTCTGGGGTTTTTTGTCTTAATTGAGCTCGAGAGTCCTAGGGCCGTGTATTTCACTTGATTTTATTAGGTTATGGTTATGCAAAATGCAAATTGGGTTGTTTATGGGCCAAGGAAGGGTGATGAAATCCCCACCTTATCTTGTTACAAATTGTGCCCTTAATGTTAGATTAAAGATGAAAATGCACAAAAAAAAACTATAAACAAATAAAATGTCCTAAAACTATGTGAATTACTTAAAGTTAAGGAGAAATTTTGACGTATCTCAATCCTCCAAATTATCACCACGCTTTTATATTTGATAAAAATAAAAAAATACAACCTAACAGGATGTGCTTTCTACGTGAGTGAATGCATGAATGCGACAAGTAAAATATATATATATATAAAAACTAAACTACTATTTTTTTTATTATTTCAAAAAAAAAATTAAAAAATATGGAGATACAAAGTAATCAAGAAAGCGCAGCAACAAAATCTTTATCTTTTCGCTTCTTCGATCCGCTCAATAATCCGAAAAAAAAAATGAGTTAAAACTAATTGAATAAATAAAATTAAGGAATAAATAAAAATTAATTTAGTCCAAGAATCTGCGCTTAAAAAACTTGATGTGTTAAAATTATGTATCGTAGAAGTGCACGATTTGTCGAATCAAGAACCTGCAAGCATGCAATTCGAACCCACAGAGACTAGATTAATTCTTTAATATACCCTTAATATCTATTTTAGGCGAATTAGAAATAAATATAGTGGAGAGAATTTATTAACTAAATTATTCAAACTACTAATTAATAACGGAAACTATTAATGAGAAAACATACCTAGGAATCAGAATCCACCAAATATTGACATAATAAATAATTTCTTATTTCATAAATCAATTCCCAAATTATTCTCCCTCCCTCTAAAAATAATGATTCATATAATTAATATGGGCAAGCATAAGTTATGAAAAATTCACAGATTAACTATAACTTATCAAAACCTCGCAATCAATATAAAAATCATATGCAATTTATTGATATTATTATTATTAGTGTTGTTATTATTATTTTTATTATTATTATTATTATTATTATTATTATTATTACTATTATTGTTATTGATATTATTATTATTATTATTATCAAGTATTGATATTATTATTATTATTAAGATTTATTATTATTATTATTACTATTATTATTATTATTAATATTATTATTATTATTATTATATTATTATTATTAATATATTATTATTATTATTATTATTACTTTTTTGATATTATTATTATTAGTACTGTTATTATTATTATTATTGTTATTATTAGTAATATTATTACTGTTATTGATTTTTTTTATTAATATTACTGTTATTGATAACCTGACATTAAGGGTATGATTATAGAAACTAAGCTTTTTGCTCGGGTTGGTCATTGGTTTCAAGTTTTAAGCTAGAGGTCAAGAGTTCGAATCATGGCAGCAACATAATTGTTGGGATTAAGTTCAATATTTATTCGCCACGCCGCTCACGTAAAATAAAATAAAAATATCCATGTCGGATCACACGCGTGTGCCACGTAGGTGCCACGATGCAGTCAACGATATGTATACCGAATCAAGTCCAAATTTTTAATGTAAAGTGGCTCAATTTCATACCGACCAAAAGAAAAGGGCTCAATACCCAAAAACCCCTAAAGTTCAAAGGGTTCACTTTTGCATTTTACCTATATATATATAAGGATCTTAAGATGCCCTTTATTCAATATATATTTGTGCATACCCCTTTGTCGACGGGCGCCGCACGATGGTTCTATTCGTCATTATATGTTGTTCGTCGCTAAAAGCTAAGACGACGGTTTATATATAATGACCCGAATCAATCGTCACTCGTCCGTTGCTAAAAGGGGATATGCAAGGTATGTTGGATAAATGGTATGCTTAAGATCAGGACTATATCTAGGACTAAGCAAAAAACGGGTATAACCGAATCAAACCGAAATAATTTAACCGAAATTTTTTAATAATTCGGGTATTTTTTGTAATTCGGTTATATCCGAATTTTTTTTTGCTTTACGGTTACTTTTTCGGATTTCATTTTTATATTATTCGGTCTACCCGAACACCGAATAAGCCTTATCTTACTCTCTCCGTCTATCTTATCTCTTATCTCAGACTCTCAGTCTCAACCCATATCTGATCTCGATTTCTACTCTCTGTCTACTCTCTCCGTCTGTCCTATCTCTTATCTATTTTGTATAGAGAACTCCGTCTGTCTACTCTCTCCGTTTCCCATGTCATCACTCTCAAAAGTCAGATCTCGATTTATCAAGACCCACTTCCATACCGGCCGACTTCTGTGGCCATAGCTCTGTACAGGGTAATTCAAAACTCGATGTTGGGTTCTCCTAATTGCTTTCCAAAAAGAGAAATTCATATCATCTATTTTAGCCTTCTTAGATCGAACATCTCTTTCCACAATATCCACGTGTCGTGCGGCTTTTGCCCATGCATCACTTATTCTCACTCGTTCAGTTTTTTCTTCTTTCAGCTCAGATTCCATCTTTATCATCTTATACCGCCAAAGAATGCTTCATTTCAACATCACATATCGGGTAAATACAAGCTTGAATTGTTGTGATCCTTTTGTTCCACGATCACCGCCGCTTCTTCAAATTTCGCTTCTTCTAACTCATGAACACGATTTTGCAATTCTACATTTCGATCATAAAATTCTTCTAATAAATTCTCCTCAGTGCTTCTTCTTCCTCACTCTCACCGCTACCTCCGCATGACTAAATTTCTGGGTGCAACTATTAATTCTTTCTCTCACCACAAGAATATCTCTAATTCCTTCTTCGTCTCGACATCACATTATCATGGTTAGTGATTAGAGGTATCCCCACGCCTCATTCACTCCATTGTTAGCATTCTCGATGTTATTCTCAATATTGCCATAAAACAAGGGTTAATTAAATAAATTAACGTATCACATAATATCCAGATATTACGACCCCACCAACAAATAAGCTTTAGTAGACACACTAACGTAAGGATTTACTCATCTCTCCCCTCCTAGTTATATTCCCCGATCTTCGCCAGAGACCATATCCCTAAGCTCTGATACCAAATGTGACAACCCCAAAATAGGTCCATTCCATCCAACCTATTCTGAGTCCCCAAATACATGGTACAAAAAACAACTACAATTTTATTACAACAATTGTCGTGTAAAATACAACAACACATGCTGTGAGTTTGGATACAAATATATACCAACTGTGACTCTCATCCCAACCTTGGATAGCACGTCACAATGACACCTTACATAAAGGTATAGTCAAAAACTGTTTTAAAAATTAGAATCTTTGGGAAGTGCTCAAGGAAACCTTCGTACATGGGAGGCTTTGTGTGACGCCCCCAAAATAGGTATACAACACCCATTCTGAGTCGCCAAAATACATGGTTAACGTTCTCATAAACTCCATTGTTAACGTTCTCAGCAGCCATTCTTAAATACTGCCATAAAACAAGGGTTAATTAAACAATTTAACATGTCATATAATATTCTATATTACGACCACCAACAAATAAGCTTAGTAGGACACACTAGCGAAGGATTTACTGCCTCTCCTCCTAGTTCTATTCCCGATCTCCGCGCAGATCATATCCCTAAGCTCGATACCAACCGTGACGCCCCAAAATAGGTATACAACACCCATTCTCGAGTCGCCAAAATACATGGTATAGAAAGCAAACTACAACTTTGACAATACAGATATGTGTAGGTATAATACTTACAATACAACTGTGAGTTTGAATACAAATATTGTCTTCTAGACAATATACACCCAAATAAGTCCTCATTAATTATTCATACACTATTTTACGTAAATAATGAGGACAAATACTAAAACATCTTCCTAGTAACAATTACTCCATACCTCGACTCGATCCTCGCTTATGTTCTCACCTCCCCGAGAAGAAAAATGGAACAAAAGGAAAAGGTGAGTTTCAACTAGCCCAAGAAAGAATATTGTGACTAAGATAATATACAACAAATTATCGTTAGTCTTCAACAGGAAAAATCTAATGTAATACAATAGACAACAAGTTTTAGATCAACAAATGCAATGAAACAAAGAATCCATTGTAAGAGTCACGTAGAGAAAGAATTCTACCGCCTTCTAAGGTTTAAAAGTCCATCATCAATAGTTTATCCCTCGTAATAACAATCAATATACATCTTTAATCATCTTGCACTATGTGCCAAAGATATTCATTTCAGATCACCATTGGGTCATGTTCATCTCAACACTGCTCATCTTTGCACTACAAAGCCAAAGATATTCATCGCTTAATCGCTCATCTTTGCACTATGTGCCAAAGATATTCATTTATATCACCATTTAGGACCGAGGATGATGAAAAACATTTTTAAAGAAACGAATCCAAAGTTGAAACAAAATGACAAGGATTAAGGATTAAGGATTCGTACTTTGTTTTTTACCCATGCCTTCAAAATACTTCAAAATAATCATATTGGTGTAAAATTCAAGAATGATCAAAACATGGATACAATCAAAGCTAGTATCCGTAATAGATATTTTGGACAAAAGAAAAATTTTTATTTTTCTATGAATAAAGGCCAGATTCGTGAATAAAGGTCGATACGTGAATAAAGGTCAGACACGTGAATAAGAAACCCCGACACAACAAGTTCCAAATTTGATAAAAAAAGTTCACCAATACTTCGGCATAATGATATTGAAGAAAAAATATCATTTAAGAAGAAAATAATACCCCTTACCTCAAAATAACCGCATTTCGATCGAATTTCTAGATAGTTCCCGTAAACAAAACCCGCATCAGATAAAGAAACACTCAAAGTATACTCACAAGAATACGCTCGATAATTTAGAGAGAGAAAGAGAAAACTTAGTTTCGTGTGATTTTCAATTCTAACTTAGCCATCTATTTATAGAAAATGTTGTAACGCCTGTGAAAGGAGACTAAAATAATAAATTAATATTATTTTTATTCAAATTTCCTACGCCAACCTCTCGATCAATTTAGGCCTTCTTCTTTGAACCAAAATCAGCATCCCATGTGTTGTATTCAACACCCACCAAAAGTGGGTCCCACCCATAACTTAATAAAAATTATTTTATTTTTCAAACTTCAATAATTCATAGAAAATAGTCTCTGCTTATCGAGAAAAAATTCAAAACTTTGCGATTTTCTATGGAAATTCCATTCTCTACAACTTTATGTAAGAAAATTTTTCCAAATTCCAAATAGAAATTATCCAAATCCACAAACTGACGATTTTACGATACCATAATAAATTTTCTACAAGAATTGTGTCCACCGACACACAAAACATGTGTTAAACATTTAATGCCACAAAATACTCTACCTCCTCATATACTCATATATCCCACATTCATTATAAAAATATCACCGTTAATATATTATTAAAATAATATATTTAAATGAATTATTTTATCAGAAAAAGATAAAATATTAATTTTCAACAATTGTCACATTAAAAATTTTCTCCATCTATATCCACATAAAATAAATATTTTCTTTATCATAATAATCAATAATAATTAATAATATTACGTAATCACAAGATCGACAACCGTGCCGCTCCTGTGAAAGAGGGGCTTTCCAATAAGGATTTCTCCTTACTCTGCAAGCAATTGTGTGAACAAACCTCTCCTTAGATGTAACTTTCTAGACATTGCCAATAATGTTATCCGATAATATTATTCAAATAATATGAATTATTGATTTGATAATGGAAAATATCGCGTAATGACAATTATGAAACAATGTTAATACAAAATATCAACGCAGCAATTATTGAATCAATAAAATATAATATTGAATAAGAATTCATCAGAATAATTATCGAGTAAAGGCCTTTCACGTAAGGATCAATAATTCAATAATACTGCGAATAATACCGCACGCGCATGCCATCGCGGCAACCACGCCAGACATCAGATTTTAACCACCGTGTAACCCAACAAGGTTAATTCTGTGAATAATTTACGCCGCCATTTATAAAACTCAATCTTTGTCATTTTCCTTCATCCAACTTTTTTCCGTTATGGGGCCCACCAATGATCGCGCTTGCCGCATTTAAGATTCCCGACAAAAAGAATATTCCACCACCAAACTAATATTCCCTAACAATAATGAATATTTTATAACCACTGCTTATTTTGTAAACTTTGCACATTTCACCCATAACCAAAGAATTATATCAAATTAACCCTTATTAATTTAGAATAATGAATAAAGGAAAATTCAATTTTATTTATAATAAGTTGGGGTCTTACAACCTCCCTCCTTATGAAATTTCGCCCTCGAAATTAACGTGACGCACTGTGTATCGAAAAGGTGAGGTACTCGCTTTCATCTCCGATTCCAACTCCCATGTCATTTCCTCAATTGCATGGTTTCTCCACAAAACCTTAACTTGTGGTATAACCTTCGCGTAAGACATGCTCTTTCCTATCCAAAATCTCAACAGTATCTCTCTCAGAGGTTAAATCTTCACTATCTCGTCTGGTTCTAATGCAATAATGTGGTTCGGTCCTTTCACATATTTACGAAGCATAGATATGTGGAATACATCAGGAACACGAGACATACTTGGAGGTAACGCTTTAGTCTATAGGCTACGCTTTCCTATTCGGCCAAGAATCTCAAATGGACTAACAAACCTTGGATTGAGCTTTCCTCTTTTCCCAAATCTCGTAACTCCTTTCCATGGAACAATACGTAACAATACATGATCTCCAATATTAAACTCCACGCCCTTTCTATGAAGATCAACATAACTCTTTTGTCGATCTTGTGAAGTTTGAATACGCTTCGTAATCATTTGGATATTTTTTCGTGGTCATGCGTATTTCAATTACGGTCCCAACAATATTGCTTCTCCCACCTCGCCCCAAAGATATCGGGAGAACGACATTTTCGGCCCATACAACGCCTCAAATGGAGTCATGCCTATACTTTCTTGATAATCGTTGTTGTAGGAGAATTCCACCACCGGTAGGTATTTATCCCAACTTCCTTTGAAATCTAGGACACGTAGTCTTAATAGATCTTCAAGGGTTTGAATAGTCCTCTCGATTGTCCGTCTGCTTGAGGATGGTAGGTCGAATCAATTGTAAACCGCGCCCATAGCTTTCTCGCAAGCTAACCCAAAATCTTGAAGTGAATCTCGGTCACGATCCAAAACTATGGATACCGGCATGCCATGCAATCGCATAATCTCATTCACGTACATACTGAGCAAGACGCTCAAGGGAGAAGTCTCGCAGACGGTAAGAAATGGGCGCACTTGGTTAATCTATCAACAATAACCCAAATTGATCACGCCTTGAGAAACTTTGGGAAGACCAGAAACAAAATCCATAGTAATGTGTTCCCATTTCCATTCCGGAATCTCAAGTGGTTCAGAATGGACCTTTTGGCACTTCGATGTTCGCCTTTACACGCCGACAAAGTTAAACATCTTGAGAAAAACTCCGCAATCTCTCTCTTCATATTGTTCCACCAAAATGTATGTTTAATATCATGATACATTTGGGTACTCCCGGATGGATCAGAACGCAAGTGTGTCAGGTGCCTCCATCATGATTCTATGCTTCAAATCGTAGTCGTCAGAACGCAAAGTCTAGAATTGACTCAAGTATTCCTTCCTCATCAATTCTTACTTCCTAATAGCTCCTTCTTTGCACTTTATTCTTCATACGATCGCCTCTGTGTCCGTAGCTCGAGCAGCTTTTAACTTTATCAATTAAAGTCTGTTCTACTTGTATATTCGCCATCATTATGTGGGTCCCCGGAGTCTTTAAATCTACCTCCATCCTTTGCAAGTCATACAAAATGGGCCTCATGCGTTGACAATATCGCACTCAGATTTGCATATATGATCTTCCACTCAACGCGCCACCTACTACGCTCGCTTCCAGGATGATATTGAATAGTGTGATCGTAATCTTTTAATCAGCCCAAACCAACGCCGTGCCGCATGTTGAGTTCTTTTTGGGTGTAGAAATATTTGAGGCTTTTTATGGTCCGTGATAAATCTCCACTTTCTCTCCATACAAGTAAGGTTCCATATCTTCAACGCTGAATACGATCACGCTAACTCTAGATCATGAGTAGGATAATTCCTCTCATATTCTTTTGAGTTGTCGGAGGCATAAAGCTATGACTTTCCCATGTTGCATGAGAACACATCCTAACCCTCGCTTTCGAGCTCTGGAAGCTCTTTCTCGTGCATTCCTCGCTCCATAAGAATTTTGCATCCTTCCGAGTCACCGAGTTAACTGAGTAGCGATTCGAGAAAATCCTTCCACAAATCTCCGATAATAACCAAATAAGCCCGTAAAGTCGCAGACTTTGGCCACCGACTTCGCTGTTGTCTCTAACTTTGTATTGCTTTAATCTTCACGGGTCAACAGATACTCCTTGTTTTTGACACCACGCGCCCAAGGAATGCTACTTCTCTCGCCGAACTCGTGATTTCTTCAAATTTTGGCATAAAGCTTGTGTTCACGTAAGTCTTGTAGTAAGACTACTTCAAATGGTGTTCATGATCTTCACGACTTTTTGAATAGATGAGGATGTCATCAATAAAGACAACAACGAACCGATCCAAATATTCCTTGAATACACTGGCTCATCATATCCACGAAAGCAAAGCAGGAGCATTAGTCAATCCAAAAGACATGACCAAGAATTCATAATGCCCAGACGAGTCCCGAATGCCGCCTTTGGAATATCCTCGCTTTTAATCTTCAAATGATGATATCCGTAACTAAGATCAATCTTTGAAAAGAATGCGCTCCTCCTCAGAATCGGGTCGAAACAGTCATCAATGCGAGGTAGCGGATACCTATTCTCGATGGTGACATGGTTCAATTTCGATAGTCAATACAAAGTCGATACTCCCGCTTCTTTCTTCTTTATTTAATAAAAACAGAGCACCCCAAGGAGACGACCAGACTAATGAAACCGATGTCTAATAATTCCTCAGTAGTTGGACTTTTAACTCAAGTTCAATAGAGCCATTCGATATGGGGTTTTAGAAATGGGCTTTGTATCTTGCCTCAAGGTCAATAAAGAATTCAACATCACGCTCGGGGTAGACCGGAAGCTCTTCAGAAATACATCGTGGAATTCTCTAACCACGTAAATATTATTCAAATCGACTTTGTCTTTATTCAAATCCATAATATGGGCTAAGAAAGCTTGACATCCGCTTTTCAATAAACTAATAGCTTTTGTGGCTTGATATGACATGATGATCGATTTTAGTGGTTTAGTGGTTTGAATTGTATTTGACAAAGTCAAGTTAAGAATATGAAAACTAACAACCTTACGAAAACAATCAATTTTGGCACGATGAGTGGTTAACCAATCAATTCCTAAAATCACATCAAAAGCAAGTATCTTTAAAGAGATAAGATCAACAGTAATGTGATAAGGCCAACTTGGATCATGCAAGATTTATAAATCAGATATGTAATCTAAGGTTTCACCTAACTGAGTTTCAACAGATAAATCAAAATCTAATTTCTCCGAGTCAAGTTTAAACGCTGAGCACAAGCAGGAGAGATAAAAGAATGGGTAGAACCTAAGATTCTAGTAAGGTATAAACTTCGTAAGAATTCAAGATTAGCTTACCCGTGATCACCTCGTTGGGTTCCTCACGCTTTGTCCAACACGACAAACGCTTCTTCCAGAACCTACCGATTTCGACTTATCCGGGAAATTTTTGGAATCACCACCTCGCCGAACTTGGTTTCGCTGACAAGATAATCTCGAGCGATGTGGCCTTCCTTTCCACAGTTGTAACATACCTTGGATTGTTGTGGACAGCATTTAATGATATGTCCTCCTTCCCGTGATTTGTAACATCTAATCGGCCATTGCTCTCCTCACCTAGCATTTGTTGTTGGCGCTTTGGTGTCGCCGCTGATATCTTCCCCGTCATTGTTGAATCTCTCTTTCAAATTTCCACTGAGTCACCTCTCCTATTATCATGTCCACGATTACCACCGAGTGGTTACCGCTTTTGTCCAGATTCTTTCCTCCTCACCGGTTATCATCGCTCGATGACTACCTCGATCAGGGTCCCCATTGAAAGTATACTCACTATCTCGCTTCTAATAATCGAGCCATGTTGACAACATCCTCAATACGTAGAAAATTTACGGAGAGATAAGGTATCGACGAATCTCGGTTTTAGACCTCTCGTAAACATACGCCATTCATTCGCTCCTCATTCTCCACCAAATGAGGTGCAAACCTCGATAATTTTCGCTAACCTTGCCTCGCATCGAGACACCGCCATGTTGTTCTCGCTCAAGTCTAATAAACTCTACTTCTTCATATGACAAATACTTTCCGGAAAGTACTTGTCATTGAACAGCTTCAAATCTTTCCCAAGACATGTTAAGCCATGATCTCGTTGGTACGCCTACGATTCCCACCAAGAATCGCTTCACCACTTAAACATAAAGGTGGCGAATGGAACCTTCGTTTCTCCTCCGCACCCCAAGACATCGAATATCTTGGTAATTTGCTTGACCCACGCTTCGCTTTTGATCGAATCCGGCTTCCATGGAAATCTGTGGTCCCAACTCTTCGAATTGTTTCGCCGTGACAAACCGCAAGACGTTACTATCATTTCCTCCCAGATTTTATACACGAAGTCTCCTCGTCTCGATTTTTGCATAAACCGCAAAAAGCTTCTAAACATCCCGTCGCTTATCATTTGCTCAAAGGGCGTTGTTCACAGGAGGAACATTGCCGCACTGTCAGACGTTTCTCCTCGTTGGTGAGTAGACTGAATTGTGTTCCACGGCCTCATAAACTCCATTGTTAACGCTTCTCGCAGCCCATTCTTAAATATCGCCATAAAACAAGGGTTAATTAAACAATTTAATATGTCATATAATATTCCTATATTATGACCTAACCAACAAATAAGCTTTAGTAGACACACTAAAGAAAAGGATTTACTGCCTCTACCCTCCTAGTTCTATTCCCCGATCTCCGCCAAAGATCATATCCCTAAGCTCGATACCAACCGTGACGCCTCCAAAATAGGTATACAACACCCATTTCGAGTCGCCAAAATACATGGTATAGAAAGAAACTACAACTTTGATAATACAGATGTTGTGTAGAATACGACAATACAACTGTGAGTTTGAATACAAATATTGTCTTCTAGACAATATACACACCCAAATAAGTCCTCATTAATTATTCATACACTATTTTACGTAAATAATGAGGATATTTAAAACATCTTCCTGTAACCATTACTCCATACCCCGACTCGATCCTCGCTATGTTCTCACCTCCCGAGAAGAAAAATGGAACAAAAAGGAAAGTGGTGAGCTCAACTAGCCCCAAGAAGAATATTATGACTAAGATAATATACAACAAATTATCGTTAGTCTTCAACAGGAAAAATCTAATGAATACAATAGACAACAAGTTTTAGATCAACAAATGCAATGGAAACAACAATCCATTAGAAGAGTCACAGAGAAAGAATTCTACCGCCTTCTAAGGTTTAAAAGTCCATCATCAATAGTTTATCCCCTGTAATAACATTCAATATACATCTTTAATCATCTTTGCACACAGCCAAAGATATTCATTTGTATCACCAATGGGTCATGTTCATCTCAACACTGCTCATCTTTGCACTCATGTGCCAAAGATATTCATCATTAATCGCTCATCTTTGCACTACGGTGCCAAAGATATTCATTTATATCACCATTTAGATCGAGGATGATGAAAACATTTTTAAAGAAACGAATCCAAAGGAAACAAAATGACAAGGATTAAGGATTAAGGATTCAGACTTTGTTTTACCCATGTCCAAAAATACTTCAAAAATAATCATATTGGTGTAAAATTCAAGAATGATCAAAACATGGATACAATCAAAGCTAGTATCCGTAATAGATATTTTGGACAAAAAGAAAAATTTTTATTTTCTATTGAATAAAGGTCAGATTCGTGAATAAAGGTCGATACGTGAATAGCCCAGATACGTGAATAAGAACTCCCACACAACAAGTTCCAAATTTGATAAAAAGTTCACCAATACTTTAAAGATAATGATATCAAGAAAAATATCATTTAAGAAGAAAATAATAACCCTTACCTCAAAATAACCGTATTTGATCGAATTTTAGATAAAGGTCGATGTAAACCCAAGACCAGATAAAGAACACTCAAAGTATACTCACAAGAATACGCTCGATAATTTAGAGAGAGAAAACTTAGAAAACTTTGGTGTGATTTTTAATTCTAACTTAGCCTCTATTTATAGGAAAATGTTAGAACGCCTAAAGCGAGACTAAAATAATAAATTAATATTATTTTTATTCAAATTTCCTACACCACCTCTCTTGATCAATTTAGGCAGCTTTCTTTGAACCAAAATCGTTGAAATTTCATGTATGGTGTATTCAACACCCACCAAAAGTGGGTCCCACCCATAACTTAATAAAATTATTTTATTTTTCAAACTTCAATAATTCACAAAAAATAGCTTGTTTATCGTAAAAAATCAAACTCATGATTTTCCATTGGAAATTCCATTCTCTACAACTTTGCGTAAGAAAATTTTCCAAATTCCAAATAGAAATTATCCCAAATCCACAAATGGACGATTTTACGCCTATAATAAATTTCTACAAGAATCAGGGTCAATTTACACACACAAAACATGTGTTAAACATTTAATGCCACAAAATACTCTATCTCCTCATATACTCATATATCCCACATTCATTATAAAATATCACCGTTAATATATTATTAAAATAATATATTTAAATGAATTATTTTATCGTAAAAAGATAAAATATTAATTTTCAACAATTGTCACATTAAAAATTTTCTCCATCTATATCCACATAAAATAAATATTTTCTTTATCATAATAATCAATAATTAATAATATTACGTAATCACAAGATCGACAACCGTGCCTGCTCCTGTGAAAGAGGGGGCTTCCAATAAGGATTTCTCCTACCTAGCGTAATTAGGTGACCAAACCTCTCCTGTATGTAACTTTCTAGACATTGCCAATAATGTTATCTCGATAATATTATTCAAATAATATGAATTATTGATTTGATAATGTAAAATATCGTGTAATGACAATTATCAAACAACAAAGAATACAAAATATCAACGCAAAGAATTATTGAATCAATAAAATATAATATCGAACAAGAATTCATCGTAATAATTATCGAGTAGTGCTTTCACGTAAGGATCAATAATTCAATAACATGCGGTAATATTGCGTGCCATCGTGTGCAACCACGCCAGACATCAGATTTTAACCACTGTGTAACCCAACAAAGTTAATTCAGAATAATTTACGTCGCTATTTATAAAACTCAATCTTTGTCGCTTTCCTTCATCCAACCGCTTTTCGTTATATGGGCCCACCAATGACCGCTACTGTCGCATTTAAGATTCCCGACAAAAAGAATATTCCACGACCAAACGAATATTCCCCACAATAATGAATATTTTATAACCACTGCTTATTTTGTAAACTTTGCACATTTCACCCATAACCAAAGAATTATATCAAATTAACCCTTATTAATTTAGAATAATGAATAAAGGAAAATTCAATTTTATTTATAATAAGTTGGGGTCTTACACCATGCTTCTAGGTTATGATAGATATCATATGGCCACAGAATTATCCTTGGTTGACCCAATAGAAACCCAAAGAAAAACGAGAAGATTACTATCATATTCTTCCCAATGGTGAGTCTTTCTCGACATATCATTATCTCTACACTGCCTCTAATTGAGAATTATACTTCAAACAAACACCCGTATTATATAGGTAGTGCTCAGAATATATTCAAAGAAGTGGATGCATAACCTTGTCTTTATGATGACACGAGGTTGTATGTTATTAGACATCTTGTATGACAGTGGCAAAACACCCTTCCAACGCTGGGTTCGCCTCACCCTATATGATTCACCAAATATAACTACTAAAAGGTGTATACAACACACTTGTCTATACTGTTTAGGAGAACTCCACGCCTAGAGACCACCGCTCTATTTCCTGTTACCCTCGCCGACCCAAATACACTCTTATTACCGAAAGGAATTGTGAAACAAAAGGGTGAGACAACTAACTAGCCCAAGAAGAATATCATGACTAAAGATAATTAAATTATCAATAGCCTTCATCAATAGTAAATCGTAGATTTAGAACATATGGTAGATGATAAAAATTTCAACCATAGTTGCAATGAACGAAAGCAATCCATTAGAAGAGTCAAATAGATAATAAAGTCTATTATCTTCTCCGTGTTAAAAGTCCACCAACAATGTTTTATCCTCAGAATATCAATCAACAGCCTTTCCACAATCATATAAATATCTCATAATCATAATTGTGATTCTAAATTCTCTTCGCACTCCAAGATGAAGATAATTTTCATCACATGTCTTCACCAAACATCAAAGATCATGGTTATACCAAATCACGCCTCGCTTATAATCATATTTAACAATTTCATCTTTGCACCACGGGCCAAAGATATTTATCAACATACCATCTTTGCACCATCGCCAAAGATATTCATTCAATAACAGTCATCTTTGCACTACAGCCAAAGATATTCATCAACAATTCATCTTTGCACCACAGCCAAAGATATTCCTCAACAGCTCATATTTGCACTACAGCCAAATATATTCATCAACAGCCTCATATTTGCATTATGTGCCAAATATATTAATATCTCAAAGAAATATATAATCATTTCGTAATTTATATAAACAATAATTATAACTATGTTGATCATTTCACCTTTTGCACTTAAGCTAAAGATATTCAATTATAAATTCAATGGTCATGATCATACCACCAACAATTCAACTTTCAGACCATCGCCAAAGAGAACTCATAGTCACGATCATACCAATAATCTACCCATCTTTACACTCAAGTCAAAGAGAAATTAATATCATCATTAGGTTATAAAAATGTTATATATAATAATAAAAATAATATAATCAACATATAGATTTAATCTCAAGAGTAATATTCATAAATCAACTATAATTTGTTAGAAAAAAGAAATCAATTTTGTCATGAATAAGAATCAAATTGAATAAGAACCATGAATAAGAACTCGTGAATAAGAACTCATGAATAGTAAATTTAACACAAAAAGGTAGAAATTCCACAATAAAATTCATACCAATATTTCTAAGATAATGATATTGAAATAACATTTCTTAAACTTATAAACAATTTATTTTAATTGTTTACACTTTACTAAATAATGCATTTAATCATCTTAAAATGCCAAACTCATAAGATTTCATCACCAATAACCAAAACCCTCATCAAAAATCTGCATATAACTCATATATGATTCTCAAGCCATAAAATCATATTTTCCAATTTTTATACTTCACATAACATATTTAATTCATTTACTAATAACTAAAAATACCAAATCAGTTCCGAAAATATTTATTTTCTGGAATTTAGCAGAATATAGTCCCATATTGAACATATATTTTTCTCGGAATTTTAAAATTCATTTATTTATTATTTTTATATACGGCCAAAACCTTTAATATTTAGACATTTATCATAAATTGTACTTTTATCCAAAAATTTCAAAATTCACAGAGTATAATCGATATTATATAGATGTACTTTCAATAAAAATTTTATCAATTTTGGAGTTAACCACAAGGAGTTATAAGGGTTTACTTTTAAAATAGTCTTTTCTCAAAAATTCATAACTCTTAATATATACATCCAAAAATCACCATTTTTGGACACAATCAATAAAACTCATCAAAATATCATTTCAAAATTTTCCAGAATTTTTTGAAGGTCCTAAAAGTACTAAACATGAAAAAACATAATAACCCTTAAAATCCTTACCCTTAAAAAAGAAAGAAAGATTTCGACTGAATATCTGATATAACGTGAATCTAACTTGCATCATATAGAAACACTCAAGATATCTAAATACTAAAAAAATATGCTTGATAATATAGAGAGAGAAAACTTATGTTTTCGTGTGATTTTCAATTCTAACATAAGCACCTATTTATAGAAAATGCTAGAACGCCATAAGAGACTAAAATAATAAAATATATTATTTCTTTTCTTCGCCACGCCACCTCAATTTGTCAAGCTACCACCACCATCTTTGAACCAAAAGATAGCAAACCCATGTGTTGATAACCAAGTGGGTCCCACCCATAAATTAATAAAATTATTTTATTTTTCTCAAACTTCAATAATTCATAGAAAATAGACCGCTTATCGTAAATATACTAATTTTATGTCCATTCTGTATGAAATCGAATTCTCTACAACTTTGTAGCTTTGAGTTTTTTCAAATTCCAAACATAAAATATCTGAAATCCACAAACGGATTATTTTTAATACCTCCACACCGACAAAATACTCGATAAAACATCTCAAGATTAATTCTTTCATTTTTATCCACATAAAATAAATATATCCATCATTTATATCCACATAAAATAAATATTTCCTTATTATATAAATTAATAATTAATTATTCACAAATAATATTACGTAATCACAATTATGACAACCAAAGTGCGCTCCTGTGAAAGAGGGGCTTCCAATAAGAATTTCTCCTCATCGGGCGCGCAAGCAATTAGGTGACCAAACATCTCTCGATGTAACTTTCTAGACATTGCCAATAATGCTATCTAATAATATTATTCAAATAATATGAATTATCGATCCGATAATGAGAAATATCAGGTTGATAATTATCAAACAACAATAATATAAAATATCAACGCAACAATTATTGAATCAATAAAATTAAATATTGAACAAGAATTATCAGAATAATTATTGAAAAGGCCTTCTTACGTAAGGATCAATAATTTAAAAATACTGTGTAAAACCGTATGCCATCGCAAAACACGCCAGACATCGTATTTTAACCACGGGTATTCCAACAAGTGTTAATTCGGAATAACTACGCCGTTATTTATAAAAACTCATTTTTTGTCATTTTTTCATCCCGACGCTTATTCGTTATGGGCCCACAATGGTCATACTGGGCCGCATTTAATATTCTCCGGCGTAAAGAATATTTCCACCACCAAACTAATATTCCCCAACAATTGAATATTTTATAACCACTTCATGTATTTTGAAAAAAAATTCATATCTCACCCTTAACTTTAAACTTTTATCAATTTAATCATTTACCGAATTGTAATTATAAGAAAAACTGAATACTTTTATTTCATAAAATTCGGGGTCTTACATGTGTGGCATGGCATTGCATGCATTATGCTTCCGTCATCTTTATTTTATATCAAACTTTAGAGTATATTTAGGTTAGGAATTGATATTTTCACAATTAAATTTGATAGTTCCACAAACTCCTTCCCATATGAATAGTAAGTATGGTACATCTTCATGTGAAAGAATATCTTGTGGAATTAACAATTTAATTTGCGAAAATATCAATTCCGTATATTATTAGTCTAGACAGACTAGTAGTATTTCAATGACAAAAAAAGGTGTTAATTTAATTGGGTATGGTGCTGGTACAAGGGGTTGAGAAAGAAGTTGAATCACTTATTGAAGCTGTCATTAGTCAAGTAAATAGTAATGTCACAAAAAAGAAGCAAGTAATGGTAGCATACAAATCTATGATAAAAGAATAAGAAATCCTTCACATTCCTTAATTAATTTCTTTTCGTAAAAATAATTTGTCATTGATTAGCACCACCACTTTGTATGTGTCAGATGAAATTTTAAAAAAATAATAAATAGAAATTCTTCACTTATTTTGTAAGACCTCAAATTTTATGAAATAAAAGTATTTAATTTTTTTTATAATTACGGGTAAAATGTAAAGTCGACCACTGAACTTTAGGGGTTTTTGGGTATTGAGCCCTTTTCTTTTGGTCAACGCAAATTAAGCCCTTTTTATTAAAAAATTTGGATTTTGAGCCCTCAGCGCCCACATGTGGCCGATTGCTTACGTAGGCGCTTACATAATGGAAAAATATGACGCACGGATATTTTTGAAATTTTTCCATAAAACATGTAGTTGCAAAGATTTGAACTTGGAACCTCAAGCTTGAAATTTTGGCACAATAACCAACTGAGCTACACAACCAAGTTGTTTAGATTTTGCAAGGATTAATATTTATAACTAAAAAATTAGATCCCCAAATTAAAATAAAACAGATCATAATAATAATAATAATAATAATAATAATAGTACTAATAATAATAATAATAGTAATAATAATAATAATAATAATAATAATAATAATAATAATAACAATAATAATAATAGTAATAATAATAATAATAATAGTACTAATAATAATAATAATAATAATAATAATAATAGTACTAATAATAATAATAACAATAATAGTACTTATAATAATAATAATAATAATAATAATAGTACTAATAATAATAATAATAATGATAATAATAATAATAATAATAATAGTACTAATAATAATAATAATAATAATAATAATAATAATAATAAAAATAACAACAACAACAACAATAATAATAATAATAATAATAATAATAATAATAATAGACTAATAATAATAATAATAATAATAATAATAATAATAATAATAATAATAATAATAATAATAATAATAATAAGTAGTAGTAGTAGTAGTAATAATAATAATAATAATAATAATAATAATAATAATAATAATAATAATAATAATAATAATAATAATAATAATAATATAATAATAATAATAATAATAATAATAATAATAATAATAATAATAATAATAATAATAATAATAATAGTAATAATAATAATTTGGGGAGATCTGTTTTATTTTAATTTGGGGATCTAATCTTTTAGTTATAAATATTAATCCTTGCAAAATCTAAACAACTTGGTTGTGTAGCTCAGTTGGTTATTGGGCCAAATTTCCTAGCTTGAGGTTCCAAGTTCAAATCTTTGCAACTACATGTTTTATGGAAAAATTTTAAAAATGTCCACGTCATAGCGGCCATGTGTAAAATAAAATTAAAAATATCCATTTCATAAGTCATTACGAAAGTGCCACGTAAAAATAACGCATTACGTGGCACCCGGGCTCAAAGTTTAAATTTTTTAATAAAGAAGGGCTCAATTTGCGTTGACCAAAAGAAAAGGGCTCAATACCCCAAAACCCCTAAAGTTCAGTGGTCGACTTTGTATTTTACCCTTATAATTACTATTCTATTCAGTAAATGGTTACATTGATAAAAGGTCAAAATTAAGGGTGATATGTGCAAATTTTGCAAAGTAATCAATGTGACGCCCCCAAAATAGGTCCACACAAACCATTCTGAGTCGTCAAATACATGGTACAGAAAACAACTACAACTTCATTAATCCAACTGTCGTGCAAAATACGACAACATATATCTTATGGATACCAACCGTGACTCTAATCCCTTTACTTGGATAAGACTCACATCGATATTCTTACAATGGTACCTTTAGACATGGTAAAAGAGGCAGACAGGCCTCGCAAGTTAAAGTGCAGTTAATACCGCCCAGGCGTTAGGCTTCATTGATTAACCCATTGAATGTGCGGGCCTTTTTGGCTCCTACCATACAAAGTTCGCCAGGGGTGGCCCGCAATTTTTTTTTAAAATTAAAATGTTGCTACTTGTGGGTTGTGAGGCTTGAACACAAGACTTGTAAGTAAATAAATAAGAGTTCAAACCAACTGAGTTACAACAACTATTTGTTTTTAATGCAATCTTCAATATATTTTAACTATAACTAAAAACTATAATTAAGATGTAGTTAATGTAGGTATTAATAATACTAATTTATAATACTATTAAAATTTTAATTGATTGAGATATGTAGTTAATGTAGGTAATTAATTAATCGTGTTTGTAGCTTTATTCTTTGTTGTTCGTTTTATTATTACAACAGTAATCATGATTGGTGCCTTAATATAGTCATGATCATCGGATCTAACGGTAATAATGGCTTGCTTGGATCAAATCAATTGCTTTTCATATGTTTTAGCTTTCTAATGGATTTAATAAAATCATTGTGCATCTCCAACGATTATAATTTTATATATTATAAAAGGAGTAGAAATGGCTTCATATTCCGCTTCGGGACTTGTAGCTTTATTCTTTGTTGTTCGATTTATTATTTTTAATATTTATTATTATTACTATTTCTGGTGTAGCAAAGAGTTTACAAAAAAAAAAAATTAAAGGAAGAAGCCCGAGGGCCGGGTCAGCCACGAGCCTCACATTTTCAGCCCACCAAAACCCGGGCCATTTTGGCCCGGGTCGCCTGTTTTCCAGGTCTACCTTACATAAAGGTATAGTCAATAACTGTTTTAAAAATTAAAATCTTTGGAAAATGCTCAAGAAAACCTTTGTACATGAGAGGCCATACATCTAAGTTATAATAGATATCATATGACTCGAGAATTATCCTTGGTTGACCCAATAGACCCCAAAGAAAAATGAGAAGATTGCTATCATGTTCTTTTCAATTGTGAGTCTTCTCTTGACATATAATTATCTCCATTGTCTCACATTGAGAATTATATTTCAACCAAACTCCATGATTATATATGTAAGACCCCAACTTATTATAAATAAAATCGAATTTCCTCTAATTATTATTGTGAATAATAAGGTATTAATTTGATATAATTCTACGGTTATGGGTGAAATGTGCAAATTTTGCAAAATATGCAAGTGGTTATAAAATAATCATTGTTGTCGGGAATATTCATTTGGTCGTGGAATATTCTTGTTGGTTCGGGAATATTCGTGACGACCGCGATCATTCATTGGGGCCCATAATGTAATAATTGTTCGGATGAAGAAAACGACAAGTCCGAGTTTTTTTTAAATAAATAGCGTAGTTGTTACTGAATTAACATTGTTGGAATAGGGTGGTTAAAATCTGATGTCTGGCGTGGATGCATGATATTGATGAATTATTGATCCTTACGTGAAGGCACTACTCAATAATTGTTACACGTAGAATTATCGCTCAATATTTTATTTTATTGATTCAATAATTTCTTTGCGTTGATATTTTATATTATTGTTGTTTCAATAATTGTCATCGCACAATATTTCCCATTATCGGATCAATAATTCATATTATTTGAATAATATTATTAGATAGCATTATTGGCAATGTCTAGAAAGTTACATCAAGGAGAGGTTTGGTCACCTAATTGCGCGCCCAAGAAGGAGAAATTCTTATCGAAAGCCCCTCTATCCACAGGAACTACTGGTTGTCATAAATGTGATTCTCGTAATATTATTTGTGAATAATTAATTATTGATTCATATGATAAGGAAATATTTATTTTATGTGGATATAAATGTTGGATATATTTATTGTGGTTAAAATGAAAGAGTTAATGTTGAGGTGTTTTATCAAGATTTTTGTCTGAATGAAGGTATTAAAAATTAAACCGGTGTTTTTGAGATATATTACGTGAGTTATAATTTTTAATCAAATCGTTGGATCGTTGTAATTTTTGGATATGTTATACATATATAAGTTGAGTATATATCCACAAATTTTGAAACGAATTAAAAATGAACGTATGATTTGTTATGAATTTTAAGAGGTGGTGATTCAAAATTGTTAAAGTATTCGAATTTAGCATTTTGGTGAAAAATTCTAGAATTGAGTGGGCCCCACTTGTGGTTGGTGAAGAAATGTGCTGAATTTTATTTTAAATGTGGTGGGTGGGAATAGTAGTAGAGTAAAAGCCATCGTGTTGCAGTCAAGTCTGCTAACATTTTTCTATAAATAGTAGGCTGTTAGAATTGAAAATCACACCGTAAACATAAGCTTTCTCTCTAGATTATTGAGTGTATTTTGTGAGTATTTAGATACTTTGTGAGTTTTTATTCATCGATTGCAAGTTTCTTTCAAATTTTTATACCGATATTCCATCAAGTACTTGATATTTTGAGGTAAGGGTTGTGATAAGTGGATTTTATATACACTTTATTAAATAGTATCTTTACTTGAATTAGTTGCTTATATTTATGTGTCTTAGTTACTTTTCATGCATTTTGTGTTCATTTTGTAGGTTATACGTTTGGGAGCGGTGTGAGCAACTATTGGTAAGGAAAAGCAAAGAAAATGCAAAAAAAAGGAAACCGGACATCATTTGGGCTTTCATGTTTACTTCATGTTCTTGGTTTGGAACTTAGCTTACATTGAAGAGCATCGTCTTAGCTTTCCAGAATATTTTGAATCATTCCAATCGAAGTTCGGATGCAAGAGTTATGATCGTTGTACCAACGGACGTCGAACGTCATGGTTTTGGGTTGTCATTTGCATAGCAGTTACTTCCAGCTCAATTTTAGCCTTCATCCGCCCAGAAATTCTCAATCCTCAAAAATTAAAAGTTGTAGATCTCGTCGATATCTTCGATTTTATAGGTACCAGGCCCCGTAACTCCTACCGGATCAAAAGTTATGGTCGTTTTTCCAAAGGATGTCGGAGCAGAAAATGTCAGAACTTGGGGCCAGTGTTGGGTCGCCCATTATTGGCCTATGCCCAGCGTCGGTATTTGGGAGCGATCTCGAGCATCAAGACCAGCTATACTGGGTCTTTGGGAAGGGCTTGATGCGGACGCTGCGTTTGGGCAAATTTGACACCTTTTTGACTCCAAATAGGATTGGGCTTGTTCCTAAGCTAAAAATTGGACTTGTAACCTATAAATACATGATGTAAGGCATAAAATAAAGAGAGATTACATAGCTTAGCTTAGATAAAACACTCCATTAGATTAGAATATAAACCCTAGTTCTTTATTAGCCATTGGAGATTGAAGCAAATTGAAGAACACTTGAAGATCGAAGAAAGAGCAAAGAGGGAGCATCGATTTCTTGACAGCAGATTCTATTCTCTTCTCTTATCATACTTTTATCTTTTAATGTCTATTCAGTTGTGGATTCTTGATTTTAATTCAATGATTGTGAACTAACTCTTTTATTAAGATTTCAATTGAACCTTTCATGTCTATAAATTAGTTATTTGATTTGTTCCAATTATTTATGTCAAAGTGAATTGTTTATCTTGTCTTGAGCTTATTAATTAATTATCTGATCAGTAATTACTTTGTTACTCTAGAAGGAATTGAAAGAGGAATTCTAGGATTAGAACTGGGCATGATAACATGTGACTTAGTTATTTGCACTGTGAATAATTAGGTTTGTGAATTGAATGGAAATATCTGTTCACTGCATATAACACATAAGGAATTGGGATTGAAAGGAGTTTAATTCAATTATTGTGCATAAGAATATAGCAAGATTAATCTGGATTAAATAGAAGGCAAATGATCACTTGAAAAAGGACTTTTGGCACTTGAGAATTCATGTTAACAATTCAGTAGGCATAATAATTGGGATAATTGGATAATTGGTTTATAGTTCATAATTGGGGATATTGTAGTCTTAACCTTTATTTATTTGAATTCATTTATAAAGCAATTCAGTTTAATTAGTTAATTTAGTTTTCTTAATTAGAAAAATCACAATTTATGGTTGTTTAAATAAAATTGATTTGATTAAGAGTTAGTACTTGCTAATTTTTATTAAATAATTCCTCGTGGGAACGATACTTTTCTTATCACTTTATTACTTGTTGACCGTGTATACTTGCACATATATTTTGATTGTGAAATCGATCAACAGGGTGTTATATTCTTCTTAAAATGATATTTTCTTCAATATCATTATACCGAAATGTTGGTATGAACTTTTTATCAAATTTGGAACTTTTTGTGTCTGGGGTTACTTATTCACGATACTAAGACTATTCATTTAATACTGAAGACTATTCACCGAAAAATGAAATTTTCTTCTTTTTGTCCAAGATGTCTATTATGGTTACTATCTTTGATTGTATCCATGTTTTGATCTTTATTCTTGAATTTTGCTTCAAAATTGGTTATTATTGGAGTATTATTGATCTTGGATAAACTGTTATATGAATCCTTACTATTTGTCCTTCTGTCTCACTAGATTCGTTTTCTTTAAAATATTTTTCATCATCCTTAGTCCTAAATGATGATATTACTGAATATCTTTGGCCTGTAGTGCAAAGATGAATGATTAACTGATGAATATCTTTGGCCCGTAGTGCGAAGATGAACAGGTGTTGAGATGAACATGACCAACTGGTGATACAAATGAATATCTTTGGCCTGTAGTGCAAAGATGAATATTGATTAAAGATGTATATTGATTGTTGTTACGAGGATAAAATTGATGATGGACTTTAAATCTTAGAAGATAGTAGAACGCATTTCTACTTCGACTCTTCTAATGGATTGTTGTTTCCGCTATGATTGTTGATCTAAAACTTGTTGTCTATTATATTTTATCGATTTTTCCTGTTGAAGACTAACGATAATTTGTTGTATATTATCTTAGTCATAATATTCTTTCTTGGGCTAATGAAAGCTCACCTTTTCCTTTTTGTTCCATTTTCTCGTGGAAGTGAGAACATAGCGAGAAGAATCAGTCGGGGATCTGGAGTGATGGTTCTAGAAAGATGTTTTTAGCGGTCCTCACTATTTCTATAAAATAGTGTTTAAATAATTGTAATGAGGACTTATTTGAGTGTGGATATTGTCTAGAAGACAATATTTGTATTTAAACTCACAGTATGTGTTGTCGTATTTTGCACGACAATTGTATTATTGAAGTTGTAGTTTGCTTTCTGTAACATGTATTTGGCGACTCAGAATGGGTGTTGTATACCTATTTTGGGGGCATCACAATATAGGTAGTGCTCGTAGATATAATCAGCAAGTGGATGTGTACAACCCTGTCTTATGATAACACGAAGTCGTAGGTCATTAGACATCTTGTATGATAATGACAAAACACCCTTCCAAAGTTGGGTTCACCTCACCCTATTCGGTCCACCAAAATCAACGGTTAAATGACGTATAAAATACAACACACTTATCTCAAATTCTCAATAAAATTATTTTTATACTGTTTTAGGAGAAACCTCAGCAGCTATAGACCACCGTTCTATTCCCCTGTTACCCACGCTCGACCAAGCAACACTCTTATTACCTGAAAGGAATTGTGAAGCAAAAGGGTGAAGATAACTAGCTTGAAAGAAAGAATATCATGACTAAAGATAATTAAATTATCAATAGCCTACGTCAGTAATAAATCAGAGATTTAGAACATATGGTAGATGATAAAACTTTTCAACCATAGTTACCGCGGAACGAGAAATCCATTAGAAGAGTCAAACAGACCATAAAGTCTATTATATTCTCCATGTTAAAAGTCCACCAATAATGTTTTATCCCTGTAACATCAATCAATAGTTCCTGTCCACAATCATGTGAATAACTCATAATCATAATTGTGGTTCTAAATTTCTCTTCGCACCGGTGATTTTAAGATAATTTTTATCAATTGCCTTTACTTGAAACATCAAAGATCATGGTTATACCAAATCACAGTTCATGTTCATAATCATACTAATAAATTTATCTTTGCACTACGAGCCAAAGATAGTCATCAATAGTTCATCTTTGCACTACAGGCCAATGATATTCAAAAACATGTCATCTTTGCACTACAGTGCCAAAGATATTCATCAATCAACAATTCATCTTTGCACTATAGCCAAAGATATTCAACAACATACCATCTTTACACTCTAGTGAAAGAGAAATTTCATCACCAGAGTTATAAAAATATTATATATGATAATAAAAATAATATGATCAAAACATGGATTTAATTTCAAGAGTAAGATTCATAAATCAACGATAATTTGGTCAGAAAAAGAAATTAATTTTGTCGTGAATAGTACCCCATGAATAGTAAACCCGTGAATATTAACTCGTGAATAGTACCCCGTATTCGTACATAGTTCCATATGTATGAATGGATAGTAGAACTTGTGGTCTATTATATTTTATCAGATTTTTTTCTGTTGAAGACTAACGATGATTTGTTGTATATTATCTTAGTTATAATATTCTTTACTGGGCTAGTTGAGCTCACCATTTTTCTTTTTGTTCCATTTTTCTCAGGAGGTGAGAACATAGCAGGAACTAGTCGGGGTACGGAGTGATGGTTCTAGAAAGATGTTTTAGCGGTCCTCACTATTTTTGTAAAATAGTGTTTGAATAATTGTAATGAGGACCTATTTGAGTGTGGATATTGTCTAGAAGACAATATTTGTATTTAAACTCACAGTATGTGTTGTCGTATTTTGCACGACAATTGTATTATTGAAGTTGTAGTTTGCTTTACGTACCATGTATTTGGCGACTCGAGAATGGGTGTTGTATACCTATTTTGGGGGCGCCAAAGTTAGTATCGAGCTTAGGATATGGTCTCTGGCGAAGATCGGAGAATAGAACTAGGAGGGAGAGATGAGTAAATCCTTTGCTAAAGTGTGTCCTATCTAAGCTTATTTGTTGGTCACCATAATATAAGGATATTATGTGATATGTTAATTTGTTTAATTAACCCTTGCTTTTATGGCGAGATTTAAGAATGGGCATTTACCGAGAACATTATTAATGGAGTGTATGAGACTGTGGAACAACCTTTAGTTACAAACCAGGAGAACGTGCAACAGGGAAGGCAATAATCCTCCCTGTAAACAACACTATCGAACAAATGATGAATGATGTGATGTTGAAGTTTTTTGCATTTTATGCACGAAACCGCATTTAGGAATCTCGTACGTATTAATCTGGTGGAAATGCTAGCAATGCGCTTGTCACACAATGCAAGCTTTAAAGAGTTGGGACCACCGAGAATTTAAGGAAAGTTGGATCCGATCACGGCGGAAGCGTGGGTCAAGCAAATTACCAAGATATTCGATGTCTTGGGACGCACATGTGCAGAACAGAAGGTTCCATTCGCCACCTTTATGTTTAGCGGTGAGGCGGACTCTTTGGTGGGGAGTCGTGGAAGCGCATCTACCGTGCACTCAAAGATGTCTTGGGAAACATTTCAGAACTATTCAATGACAAGTACTTTCCTAAAAGTATTCGCTATATGAAGGAGGTGGAGTTTATCGATTTGGAACAAAACAACATACGATTTGTCCCAAAGACGAGGCGAAGTTTGCAGAGTTATCCAGGTTTGTACCTCATTTGGTCAAAATGAGGAACAAATGACAAGGATGTTTCGAGAGGTCTAAAAGCAGAGATTCAAGAATATCTTATATCTCATAAATTTTCTTTATATTCGGATGTTGTAAATGGGGATCAATTATTAGAGTGAGATAATGAGTATATGCTGCAACTAAGGGACCACAACAAGGGTCATATCGGTGATGTGATCATCGAGAGCGATGATAACCAACGAGGAGGAAAATATGAACAAAAGCGGTAACCACTCGGGTGGTGGTCATCGTGGCCATGATAATAGGAGAGGTGAGTCAGTGGAAATTTCGGAAAGAAGAGATTTAACAATGACGGAAGACATCGGCAGAAGACCAAAGACCAACAACAAATTCTAGGGAGGAGAACGACCTTGAGTTAGATGTTACAAATGCGGAAAGAGGGACATATCACCCAAATTGTCCACAACAATCCAAGGTATGTTACAATTTGTGGAAAGGAAGGCCACATAGCTCGGGATTTTTCACAGAAAGAAACCAAGTTCAACGGGGATGGTGACTCAAGGGTTGTCTGGATAAGTCGAAATCACGGTTCTGGAAGAAGCGTTTATACGCGTGATCGCCAAAATGCGAGGAACCCGAACGAGGTGATTACAGGTAAGATAATCTTGAACTCTTGCGAAGTTTATACCTTACTAGATACCGGTTCTACCCATTCTTTTATATCTCCTGCTTGTGCTCAACGTTTAAACTTGACTTCGGAGAAATTAGACTTTGATTTATCAGTGGAGACTCCATTGGGTGAAACTTTCGTTACATCCACAGTTTATAAATCTTGCATGATCCAAGTTGGCATTATCACATTACCTGTTGATCTTATCTCTTTAAAGATACTTGCTTTTGATGTGATTTTAGGAATTGATTGGTTAACCACTCATCATGCCAAAATTGATTATTTTCGTAAGGTTGTTAGTTTTCATATTCCTAACCAACTGTCATTTAATTCAAAAACTAAACCACTAAAATCAATCACTATCATATCAAGCCATAAAGCTATTCGTTTATTGAAAAGCGGATGTCAAGCTTTCTTAGACCATGTTATGGATTTGAACAAAGACAAGTCGATTTGAATAATATTTCATTGTTAGAGAATTTTCGATGTATTTCTGAAGAACTTCCCGGCCTACACCCCCGAACGTGATGTTGAATTCTTTATTGACCTTGAATTTGGGTACAAAACCCATTTCTAAAACCCCATATCGAATGTCTCCTATTGAACTTCGTGGAGTTAAAAGTCCAACTATAGGAATTGTTAGACATAGGTTTCATTTGTCCTAAGACATCTCCTTGGGGTGCTCCTGTTTTTATTCAGAAAAGAAAAGCGGGAGTATGCGACTTTCATTATTGACTACCAAGAATTAAACCATGTCACCATCAAGAATAGGTATCCCCTACCTCGCATTGATGACTGTTCGACCGATTGCAAGGAGCACAATTCTTTTCAAAGATCGATCTTCGCTCGGATATCATCATTTGAAGATTAAAAGCGAGGATATTCAAAGGCGCCTTCGTAGAACTAAGATGCGGGCATTATGAATTCTTAGTCATGTCTTTTGGATTGACTAATGCTCCTGCTGCTTTCATGGATATAATGAACCGTGTATTCAAGGAATATTTGGATCAGTTTGTTGTTATCTTTATTGATGACATCCTCATCTATTCCAAAAGCCGTGAAGATCATGAGCACCATTTGAAGCTGATACTTGAAAGGCTTCGTGAAAACAAGCTTTATGCCAAGCTGAAGAAATGTGAGTTTTGGCTTGAAGAAGTAGCATTCCTTGGGCACGTGGTGTCAAAACATGGAGTATCTATTGACCCCAAGAAAGATTCAAGCAAAGACAAAGTTCAGGAGCAACCAAAGTCGGTGGATCAAGTGCGTAACTACGGGCTTATTTGGTTATTATCGGAGATTCATGGAAGGATTTTATCGAATCGTTATCTGCTAACTCGGTGACTCGGAAAGATACAAAATTGCGTATGGAGCAAGGAACGCGAGAAGAGTTTCCAAGAGCTCGAGAGGAGACTCATTTTAAGCACTTGTTGCGGCAATACCATATCCGGTACGGATGGATTTTTTTATATACAATGATGCTTTGGGCAAAGGGTTAGGATGCGTTCTCATGCAACATGGGAAAGTCATAGCCTATGCCTCACGACAACTCAAAGAATATGAGAGGAATTATCTTACTCATGATCTAGAGTTGGCGGCGTTATCGTATTCACGTTAAAAATTTGGAGACACTACTTGTATGGGGAGAAAGTGGAGATTTATACGGACCATAAAAGCCTCAAATATTTCTTCACCCAAAAAGAACTCAACATGTGGCAACGACGTTGGTTTGAACTATTGAAGATTACGATCACACTATTCAATATCATCCTCGAAAAGCTTAACGTAATGCTGACGCGCATTGAGTAGAAGATCATATCGCGAAAGTACAAGTGCGATATTGTCAATGCAAAGGCCCATTCTGTATGACTTGCAAAGGATGGATGTAGAATTAAAGACTCGTGGACCCACATGATGATGGCGAATATCTGAGTAGAACCGACTTTAATCGATAAAGTTAAAGTTGCTCAAAATACGGATATGGAGCCGATGTATAAAGAAGAAAGTGCGGGAAGGTGTTATTCCGAATAAGAATCGATGAAGAAGGAATACTTAGATTCAACTCCGGACTTTGTGTTCATAACGATTCGACTTGAAGCATAGAATCATGATGGAGGCACACAACACAATCTTTTCAATCCATCTCGGGGAGTACCAAATGTATCATGATATTCAACATACATTTTGGTTGAACAATATGAAGAGAGATCGCGGAGTTTATCTCAAGGTGTTTAACTTGTCGGCGTGTAAAGGCGAGCATCAAGTGCCAAAGGTCCATTACAACCACTTGAGATTCGAAATGGAAGTGGGAACACATTACTATGGATTTCAAGCATGTGTCTTCCCAAAGTTTCTCAAGGCATAGATGTTATTTGGGTTATTGTTAATAGATTAACCAAGTTCGCCCATTTCTTGTCGATACGTGAGATTTATTCCCTTGAACGTCTTGCTAGTATGTACGTGAATGAAATTATGAGATTGCATGGCATGCCAGTATCCATAGTTTTCGGATCGTGACCCAAGATTTACTTCACGATTTTGGGTTAGCTTCACGTAAAGCTATGGGCGCGAGATTCTACGATTGATCTGGCGTCAAGATACCATCCTCAAACAGCAGACGGACAATCGAGAGGACTATTCAAACCCTTAAAGATCTATTAAGACTTTGTGTCCTAGATTTTAAAGGAAGTTGGGATAAGTACTTGCCAATTGGTGGAATTCTCCTACAACAACAGCTTATCAAACAAGTATAGGCATGGCTCAATTTAAGGCGTTGTATGGATTTAAAGTGTGGATTCTCCAAGATCTTTGGGACGAGGTAGGATAAGCAACGTTGTTGGGACCGTAATTAATACGCATGACTACAAAGAAAGATCCAAATGATTCGACAACGATTCAAACCTCACAAGATCGACAAAAGAGTTATCTTGATCTTCATAGAAAAGGACGTGAAGTTTAATATTGGAGATCATGTATTGTTACGTGTTGCTCCATGGAAGGAGTTACAAGATTTGGAAGAGAGGAAAGCTCAATCCACGATTTGTTGGTCCATTTGAGATTCTTGACCGAATAGGAAATGTGGCCTATAGACTCGCATTACCTCCAAGTATGTCTCGTGTTCATAATGTTTTTCACATATCCATGCTTCGTAAATATGTGAAAGACTCGAACCATATTATTGCGTTAGAACCGCAGACGAGATAAGCCAGAAAATTTAACGTCGAAGAAGTACTGTTAAGATCTTGGATATGAAAGAGCATGTCCTACGCACCAAGGTTATACCACAAGTTAAGGTTTTGTGGAGAAACCATGCTATTGAAGAAATGACCTGGGAGTTGGAATCAGAAATGAAAGCGATGTATCCTCACCTTTTCGAAACACCAGGTACGTATGTCAATTTCGAGGACGAAATTTCATAAGGAGGGGAGGTTGTAAGACCCCAACTTATTATAAATAAAATAGAATTTCCTCTAATTATTATTGTGAATAATAAGGTATTAATTTGATATAATTCTTTGGTTATGGGTGAAATGTGCAAATTTTGCAAAATATGCAAGTGGTTATAAAATAATCATTGTTGTCGAGGAATATTCATTTTGTCGTGGAATATTTTTGTTGTCGGGGAATATTCGTACAACGGTGCAGTCATTTGTGGGCCCCATAACAGAATAATTGTCGGATGAAGAAAACGACAAGTCTGAGTTTTTATAAATAACGACGTAGTTGTTACCAATTAATAATCGTTGGAATCAAGGGTGGTTAAAATACGATGAATACGCGTGGATGCACGTGATTGATGAATTATTGATCCTTACGTAGTTAAGGCACTACTCAATAAATTACGATGAATTCTATCGTTCAATATTTTATTTTATTGATTCAATAATTGTCTGCGTTGATATTTTATATTATTGTTGTTTCAATAATTGTCATCGCATAATATTTCCCATTATCGGATCAATAATTCATATTATTTGAATAATATTATTAGATAGCATTATTGGCAATGTCTAGAAAGTTCATCAAGGAGAGGTTTGGTCACCTAATTGGCGCTGCCAAGAGTGGAGAAATTCTTATTGAAAGCCCCTCTATCCAAGGAGAACTTTGGTTGTCATAAATGTGATTACGTAATATTATTTGTGAATAATTAATTATTGATTCATATGATAAGGAAATATTTATTTTATGTGGATATAAATGTTGGATATATTTATTGTGGTTAAAAATGAAAGAGTTAATGTTGAGGTGTTTTATCAGTATTTTTGTCGGAATGAAGGTATTAAAAAATTAAACCAGTGTTTTTGAGATATATTACGTGAGTTATAATTTTTAATCCGACCGTTGGATCGTTGTAATTTTTGGATATGTTATACATATATAAGTTGAGTATATATCCACAAATTTTGAACCGTTAAAAATGAACGTATGATTTGTTATGAATTTTAAGAGGTGACTGATTCAAAAATTGTTAAAGTATTCGAATTTAGCATTTTGGTGAAAAATTCTAGAATTGAGTGGGCCCCACTTGTGGTTGGTGAAGAAATGTGCTGAATTTTATTTCAAATGTGGTGGGTGGGAATAGTAGCAGGTAAAGCCATCAGGTTGCAGGTCAAGTCTGCTAACATTTTCCTATAAATAGAGGGCTAAGTTAGAATTGAAAACCACACCAGAAACATAAGCTTTCTCTCTTTCTCTCTCTAGATTATTGAGTGTATTTTGTGAGTATTTAGATACTTTGTGAGTTTCTATTCATCAGTGCAAGTTTTCTTCAGTCTTATACCGATATTCCGATCAGAAGTACTGATATTTTGAGGTAAGGGGTGTTATATTCTTCGTAAAATGATATTTTCTTCAATATCATTATACCGAAATGTTGGTATGAACTTTTTATCAAATTTGGAACTTTTTGTGTTGGGATTATTATTCACGTATACGGCACTATTCACGATACAAAGACTATTCACTTAATACTCAAGACTATTCAATTTAAAAATAAAATTTTCTTCTTTTTATCCAAGATGTCTATTATGGTTACTATCTTTGATTGTATCCATGTTTTGATCTTTATTCTTGAATTTTGCTTCAAAATTGGTTATTATGAAGTATTATTGATCTTGGATAAACTGTTATACGAATCCTTACTATTTGTCCTTCTGTCTCACTGGATTCGTTTTCTTTAAAATATTTTTCATCATCTCAGTCCTAAATGATGATATTACTGAATATCTTTGGCCTGTAGTGCAAAGATGAATGATTAACTGATGAATATCTTTGGCCCGTAGTAGTGCGAAGATGAGCAGTGTTGAGATGAACATGACCAATTGGTGATACAAATGAATATCTTTGGCTCGTAGTGCAAAGATGAATATTGATTAAAGATGTATATTGATTGTTGTTACGGAGGATAAAATTGATGATGGACTTTTAAATCTTAGAAGATAGTAGAACTCATTCTCTACTTGACTTTCTTCTAATGGATTGTTGTTTCCATTGCAGGTTGTTGATCTAAAACTTGTTGTCTCATTATATTTTATCGATTTTTCCGTTGAAGACTAACGATAATTTTTTGTATATTATCTTAGTCATAATATTCTTTACTGGGCTAGTTGAGCTCACCCTTTTCCTTTTTATTCCATTTTTCTCAGGAGGTGAGAACATAGCATGAACTAGTCGGGATACGGAGTGATGGTTCTAGAAAGATGTTTTAGCGGTCCTCACTATTTCTATAAAATAGTGTTTAAATAATTGTAATGAGGACTTATTTGAGTGTGGATATTGTCTAGAAGACAATATTTGTATTTAAACTCACAGTATGTGTTGTCGTATTTTGCACGACAATTTTATTATTGAAGTTGTAGTTTGCTTTCTGTAACATGTATTTGGCGACTCAGAATGGGTGTTGTATACCTATTTTGGGGGCATCACAATATAGGTAGTGCTCGTAGATATAATCAGCAAGTGGATGTGTACAACCCTGTCTTATGATAACACGAAGTCGTAGGTCATTAGACATCTTGTATGATAGTGGCAAAACACCCTTCCAAAGTTGGGTTCACCTCACCCTATTCGGTCCACAAAAATCAACGGTTAAACGACGTATAAAATACAACACACATATCTTAAATTCTCAATAAAATTATTTTCATACTGTTTTAGGAGAAACCTCAGCAGCTATAGACCACCGTTCTATTTCCCTGTTACCCACTCTCGACCAAGCAACACTCTTATTACCTGAAAGGAATTGTGAAGCAAAAGGGTGAGCACAACTAGCCCAGTAAAGAATATCATGACTAAAGATAATTAAATTATCAATAGCCTTCGTCAGTAATAAATCAGAGATTTAGAACATATGGTAGATGATAAAACTTTTCAACCATAGTTACCGCGGAACGAGAAATCCATTAGAAGAGTCAAACAGACCATAAAGTCTATTATATTCTCCATGTTAAAAGTCCACCAATAATGTTTTATCCCTGTAACATCAATCAATAGTTCGTGTCCACAATCATGTGAATAACTCATAATCATAATTGTGGTTTTAAATTTCTCTTCGCACCCAGGACGAAGATAATTTTTATCACTTGTCTTTACTTGAAACATCAAAGATCATGGTTATACCAAATCACAGTTCATGTTCATAATCATACTAATAACTTTATCTTTGCACTACGAGCCAAAGATAGTCATCAATAGTTCATCTTTGCACTACAGGCCAATGATATTCAACAACATGTCATCTTTGCACTACAGGCCAAAGATATTCATCAATCAACAATTCATCTTTGCACTATAGGCCAAAGATATTCAACAACATACCATCTTTACACTCTAGTGAAAGAGAAATTTCATCACCAGAGTTATAAAAATATTATATATGATAATAAAAATAATATGATCAAAACATGGATTTAATTTCAAGAGTAAGATTCATAAATCAACGATAATTTGGTCAGAAAAAGAAATTAATTTTGTCGTGAATAGTACCCCATGAATAGTAAACCCGTGAATATTAACTCGTGAATAGTACCCCGTATTCGTACATAGTTCCATATACATGAATAGTGATGTATACGTGAATAGTAATCCCGATACGAAAAGGTAAAAATTTTACCATAAAATTCATATCAATATTTCGGTATAATGATATTGAAAGAAATAACATCATTTACGAAGAAAATAACATCCCTCACCTCTAAAGAATAGTACTTCTGGCTGAAATATCGGATATAATGCTGAAGAAAACTTGTACTGTATAACAAAGCTCAAGATATCTAATTACTCACAAAAATACGCTCGATATTATAGAGAGAGAAACTTCTAATTTTGGTGTGATTTTCATTTCTAACTAAGCACGCTATTAATAGGAAAATGCCAGAACGCCAAAGCAGACTAAAATTTAATAAAATAATATTTTATAAAACTTTTCACGCAGACCACTTGACCAAGTTCAACAATCCACTTTGGAAATAAATTCTCAGCACATTTTTCCACCAAAAAACAAAAGTGGGTCCCACCCATGTTTTTAATTAAAAAACACATTTATTTTCAAAACTTCAATAATTCACAATAAATAGTCATTTTATCAGAAAAATATGAATTTTATGTCCATTCCATAGGAATTTTAATTCTCTACAACTTTGTAAAAGAAAGTTTTTCCAAATTTCAAACAGAAAATGACCGTAATCCATATACGGATGATTGTTAATACCTCCATTTCGACAAAATACTGATAAAACACTTCAGCATTAATTCCTTCATTAATATCCACATAAAATAAATATTTTCTTATCATATAAATTAATAAATAATTATTCACAAATAATATTACAGAATCACAATAATGACAACCAGGTCATGCCCAAGAAAGAAGGGGCTTTCCGATAAGGATTTCTTCACTCAAGTATGATTAGGTGACCAAATCCCTTTCTGCAGACGAACTTCTTTAGACATTGCCAATAATGATATCTAATAATATTATTCAAATAATATGAATTATTGATCTAATAATGAAAAATACTACAAAGTGACAATTATTGAAACAACAATAATATAAAATATCAACGTAGCAATTATTGAATCAATAAAATAAAATATTAAGCAAGAATTCGTAAATAATTATTGAGTAGTGTCATCTTACGTAAGAATCAATAATCCAAAAATACTGTGCAACAACGCGTATTACTTTACTTTACCCACCGGGTATTCCAACAGTTTTAACGGTAACAACTACGCTGTTATTTATAAAAAACTGATACTTGTCATTTTCTTCCTCCGACCATTTTTCGTTATGGGGCCCACAAATGGCTGCGTCGTCGTACGAATATTCCCCGACAGCAAGAATATTCCAAGACCAAAAGAATATTTTTCGACAACAATGGATATTTTATAACCACTTGCTTATTTAAAATATTTGCGCATTTTACCCATAGATAACCACATTAATCAAATCAATCCCTTACTATTTCAAAATAATAATTAGAGGAAATTTCATTTTATCTATAAAAAATTTGGGGTCTTACAATCAAGATGTCATAAAATATTCGTTTGATCAGGGAATATTCTTTTTATCGGGAAATATTTGTACAACGAAGCAATCATTAGTGGACCCCACAACAGAATAACTGTCGGATATAGAAAGCAGCAGAAATAGCCTTTTTATAAAAATAACGACAAAACTTCTACCGTTAAACTGTTGAAATACCCTATGATAAAAGTACGAAGAATACGCGTTATTCGCTAAAGATAGACATTACTCAGTATTATACAAAGATCTCGATTATTGATGCTTACGTAAGAAGTCACTCAGTTTCATTCAATAATTGCCATAGTAGTTGTTGCATAGTATCTCATATTATTGATTCAATTATTGTCACAGTATCATCTGCACAATATTTTATATTATTAAATTAATAATTGGGACGACACAGTTATTCATATTAGTATTTGCATTATTGACAATGTCTAGAAAGTTCAGTCGAGAAAAAGGGTTTGATTATTTAATTGCGCGCCAGTAAGGAGAAATCTTTATCGGAAAGCCCCCTCTTTCCTGAGAAGTATCTGATTGTTAATATTGTGAGTTATAATATTAATGATGAATAATTATTGAAATATTAAAAATATGTTATATATATTTATTAGCGATAAGTGATGAGATTTAATTTAATAGTTAGTCAAGACCAATTAAATAGTTTGAACTAACTAAGAAAGCAAAAGTATGTATAAAACACAAGAAAATGAAATTAAAACTCGAATTTGAGTTCTGAGTTGAATTTGGAGACACAGGCGAGATATTTGAGTCCGGGACGATGAAGTTAGTCAAAATAGACTATAAACACAAAATTTGTTGGGTTGACTTTTTGGTCAAAAAGTCAACAGTTGACTATTTTGGAAAATGTCAAATTTTGAAAATTTAAAGATGAAATTATTGATAAAAATATTTCCATTGTGTTGGAAATATTAGTGTTAGTGGAAATTGACATTTATTTCGATAATAGTTAATTTCTGGATGTTAAATTGACCAAACGGGTAATTAATCAGATAAATGAGAAATTAATTGCTATTAGTTCACATGCAAGGAACAATTCACATGCAAGTACTATTAAGGGAGGTTACGTAAGATTCATAATACTTGATGGACTAAATTAAAAATAGAGGCAAAGATGAAGGTACTAAAGTATAATTAACCTTGTAATTTACCACCTTTTTTTAGCCTATAAATACTCCTTCATCCATTCATTATTTCCTACCAATTTTGAGGAGCAAAGTTATAATCACAAGTTATAGTGAGAGAAACTATAGAGAGAGAAAGAAGAGGAGTATTCTGCTACTACACTATTGTAGTATCCAATCTCCTAAGGTAAGAGATATTATTTTTCGTATTCGTAAGGGATATTATTTTTCGTATTCGTAAGAGATATTATTTTTCATATTCGTAAGGGATATTATTTTTTCGTATTCGTAACGGGTATTATTTCTTTCGTATTCGTAAAGGATGTTATTTTCTTCATACTCATAAGGGTTGTCATTATATTCCTTATTAATATGTGAGAATAACTTATCTACGCGGATTACCGCATACCTGGTGAATAACCCTTCGTATTCATTCTTTATTAATTTGAGGGAGTAACCTGCTTATGCGGATTACCGCATGCATGGTGAATGACCCTTCGTATTCATTCATTATTAATCTGCGGGAGTAACCTGTCTACGTGGATTACCGCATGCATGGTGAATAATCCTTCGTATTTATTCTTTATTAAATTGTGGAAATGATCTCTCTACGCGGATTACTGCATGACGGGTGAAAATTCATTTGCACTTTCGTATATTCTTTTATACTTGTATGAGATATCATTTCTTTTGTATTCATCAAGGAATATCGTCTTCTTTCATATTTCTCCATTTATGGTACGAATTTATTGTTTGTTTCCATAACCTTATTATTAAATGGTGAAAACCCTTGAAATTAGTGGAATATTCTTAATAGTTTGTGCTTCTTCTATTATCATTTCACTATTGGTCTGAACTTTCTTATTGAAATTATAATATTTTCATTGCGGGATACTATTTATGTCGGGGTATTATTCATTTGGAATATTATTCATTCGGGATACTATTCATTCGAGTACTATTCATTCGGGGTACTATTCACGATAAAATTGATTTCTTTTCTGTCCAAATTATTTTTAATACATGAATATCAATCTTGAATTTTACTCCATAATTAGTTATCATGTTGACAATTTGGATATTTTTGAACTCTGGATAAATTGAATTATAAATATTTAATATTTATCCTTGATCTCACTTTATTGCTTCGTTATAATCCTCAAACTTAAATTTGTGTTGGAAAGTTATCTTTGGCCCGTAGTGCAAAGATAAACTGTTGATTGGTATGATTGTGACAACCCAAAAATTTAAAAAATCTTAAATGATTAAATTAAAGGTTAAAGTATAAAACCTAGAGTGAAAATATATGATTTATTTAAAAATCTATACGGTTTAATAATTGAAAGAGATTATGTAATAATAACTATGGCAAGCCATTTGAAGAAGGTTTATTGATTGCAGCAAACCATATTAAGAGGTTTAATAGACATTAAATTAAATGTCTAGTCTAATTTATGAGTATATAAATTATTTTATGATTTATAAAGGATATGTATGTTTACGTGAGATGGTAAATATATTAAATTATATTTACTATATGTAAATAAATTGATATAAATAATTTATAATGTGAGAAAATAAAATTATAAATTATTTTCTATATGTGATGTGTGCATGTTTGGTGTAACTTGTAATGAAGAGTTTATATATATATATATATATATATTATGAGGAAATAAAATTGTTGGGGAACAATTTGTGTAATGAAAGCAAGTTAAGCATATAATATTTATATATATTTTACCCAAGAGTATTAAAATAAATTCTTAATTGAATTTATGATAATGAGGTAAGGATATTATATTATAATATCTTGAGTATGTAAATAATTGTATTTACATAAGAAATTATGTGTAACATATTTATTTTACAATTATAAAATAAATATGTAATTTGAGTATGTTATGTTATATTTTATATAATTTATATATCAAAGATGAGTTATGTAAATTACATAATTCCAAGAGGGTAAAATAAATTAAGGAGATTTATGTAGTAACTTATTTGATTAAAGTAAGTTAATAAGATTGGGTAATTAAATAACTTAACAAAAGCAAGCTAAAGATAAGAGAGGGAGAATTGTGCGAGTTACGAAAACCTTAGGGTTGAAAACCTAATATTTGAAACTTAAGAAAATATCTTAAGGAATATGCTAAGGAATAAAGAATATTCCGAGAATATGCTAAGAATATGTCAGGGGTGATTTGCAAGCTTTTAAAGACGAAGGGGAAGACTAGAGAAGACTTAAGTTGGGTGACCAACTTATAAGAAAATTGAAAGTAACTTTTATATAAGCTTTCATCTGAGTAATAAGAGAGCTATTGAATATTGGGCAAAGGTCCAAAAATACCCTTGACTTTTACCCCGAAATCCCACTTACACCCTAAACTATTTTTTTTTCAAAAGTACCTCTAACGTTATAAAACGTGGCTCAAATATGCCCCTCCCGTTGAAAAAATGACAACTAGACAAATGGATGTTAATTTATTTATGATGTGGCTGCCACATGGCAAGATTGATACTTATGTGTAAAAAGTGAGTTATTTTATAAATTTTCTTTTATCATTTATGTGAGTGAAAAAGCAAAAATTATAAATTATAATAAAAATAAATTAATAGTTAAATTAAACAATTAACCAAAAAAAGAAGAAGTATATAAAATACCCTCCTCCCCTTCCCCTTCCCATTCCCATTCCCAGTTCCCCGCTTCCCCATTTTCCCCCTCCCCCCCTTCTCTCTTCCTCGTCCCTTCCCCGTCATCCCCGTCCCCCTATTCCCTTTACCCGACATCCCTTTCCCCCATTCCCTGTAGCAGATATTTCATTCCCCTTTCCCGTCATCTCTTATTCCTTTTCCTTTCATCCATACTAGATAGCAACAAAAGGAAAAAAATAGAAAGATTAGCACAAAATAAACCATCTGTACCATCGGCAACGAGTGAAGATGCCGACGATCTAATCTGCAACAAGTGAAGACACCCACGAGCATATCTACAAACATACTTTCATTTTCACTGTTCTCCCTCTTGTTATTTTTCATCTTTATTTTCTTTTCTTTTTTCCTTTTTCTTTTTGCTTTCGTTTGGGCTTGTTGGTGACAATAAATTTGTTGATTTAGGTGTTAGGGTTTTGCTGCAATTTGAGACCCTTTTAAATTTCATTTATTTGAGTGGTTGATTGTGCTTTATTTCATTTCTCTGCCTTGTTAAAATTGTTGTTGTGTTCTGGATTATCTTATTATGGGTGATGGTAGTGATGAAATTTTTTGGTGGGTGATTTCTTTCCATCTTCTGTTCTTTTATTTTTTTCGATTTGGGCTATGGTGGTGTTGTGGTGAGTGGTGTTAACGGTGGTGGGTTGTGCTAATGCCTTAGCGGTGGTGGTGGCGAGTTGTGCTAACGCCTTGGTGGCGGGTGGATCTCGTGGTGGTGGTGGTGGTGGTGGTGGTGGATCTGGTGATGGCGTGACCGTGCATGGTGGTGGATGGTGATGAATATCTGAATTAATTAGATCCAAAAAAAACTTATTTCACTAAATATTCATGTGATAATTACTTAAAAAAATAAGTGTGGAAAGAAATAATTATTTTAAAAAATAATTATTTACATAAAATATAGTTATTTAAAAAAGATAGTTCATTCTACCTAATCATTTTTACTTATTAAAATTAGTAATAAATAAAACTTATTAATAAAATATATATATAATATATAAATTATAAAATATATCTAAAATATTATTTTTATATCCATCAAATGTCACATTAGTAATTTTTGTTTTAATTATTTGCCAGTCAGTAAATCTTATCACGTGGCAGCCACATCACAAATAAATTAACATCCGTTTGTCTAACTGTCATTTTTTTAACAGGAGGGGAATATTTGAGCCACGTTTTATAACGTTAGAGGTACTTTTTGAAGAAAAAAAATAATTTAAAGTGTAAGTGATATTTTGGATAAAAGTCAAGGGTATTTTTGGACCTTTGCCCATTGAATAATTGTTGAGCACCATTCCATTCTTGGTTCTCTGCTCTCTTCCTCTTTCTTTCCAAAGATTATCCCAAACCCATTTCATGCTTAGTTCTTCCTATTTCAACCTAAAATCGCAAGAATACATCAATTTTTGTTACAAATCTCACCAAATCTATTAAGAGCTGAAGCTATAAATTGAATTTGAAGGAGAAGTAAAGCAAAACACGGACCAAGAAGAATTCAATTCCTACATAAATAAGCTTGAAGCAAGAATTCAACTAATATATCAAACAATAAAGGTAAGTCACCTTGCTAAATTTATGAAAATTGAAGTAGATAATATCTGTTATTGCTGTGATTAGTTGTGGGAGTTTGGATTACGGAACCATAAAGGTTTCAAAAGATATAAGGAAGAATATATAAGGAGATGGCATGTTAATGTGTTTAGATTTTATGAAAACTAAGCTTTTGAAACTGTGCATGCTATGTGTTTGCTAAAATACCTCAATGAGGTTATTTTGCTAAAATATGAGAAATTACTTGGTTTCTCTGCAAATTGTTGAGGATATGTGAGTTATATATTAACTCAAGTAGTATGGATAATTGAAATTAAGTTCAAAATGGTTTTGAAGAATTTCTTACAAACTAGTGAAAACTAAAATTTTTGTTAAACGTAGATTTTCGAGCTCTTCCTTTTATACCATAAAAATGTTTATAAAGACCCAACCTTGGTGTAATTGGTACCATGTAGTGTGGCCTAGAAGTGAACAAGTTTTAAGTTCTTTGAACTTGCGATGTGGAAGATATGATTGAGAAGGTAGCATGAGAAGCAAAAGAAATTTGCAAAAACAGAACCCTCGCCTATCTTATGCCCAATTTGGACTGGTTCAGCCTTGCCCTGATCTCTATTCTCTAAGTTCACCATTTAGGTAACCTTTGATATCTAAAGGATAGCTTACAGGTTCTACACACGGAAGGAGGGAGGGGAAAGTATGAACCACATGTCACTTCAATATGGTTTTGGTCGGTGATTGTGGAGATTACTTTGGTTTATTTTTATAAATCCAATTTTGTTAGAGTTGTACTTCTTGGGAAATGGTTATAGGGTAAGGGAAGTAGGAAACACTGGGAGGCAGTAATGGTGGGTTGTGCTCCTACGAGTTCTGGAAATAATCCAATTGGAATGAATCAAAAAGGAGCTAAAACGAATTTATAGTGAAGGCTTTAGTAAAACATGTTAGAAACCGAAAAATTGTGAACTGCTGACCCTAAGGACAAATTCGGGGATAGCTAGAGTTTCCAGAAAACTCTGGCATTTTGGGGTATTATAGTACATTGAATAAGCTTTCCATAGACTCCGGAACGGACTAATTCTGACTTCGGAGCAAAGAGTTATGACCATTCAAAGTAGTCGCGTCATAACTGTTCAACCAATTCTGACCAGTCCCCTTTGCACGAAATTCTGGAATTTTGTGTTAAGAATTTGAAAATGGTCAAAAAATAAAAGTTATAGCCCCAGAAGTTAGCTTCGCGTGGGCTCAAGAATCGCTCAAAAATGTTTTGAAACGAAAAAGTAATGACTGTTTTAGCGAGAGAAGGTACAACTGGGAAGAAATTGAAACTGTTATGAACGTCTAATTTTGACGCATTGTTTGGGTTACCTAATGAACCCGAATTGGGTGACTCGTATTTTTTAAAAATAGTCTTACATACCATGTATAACATATTCGAAAATGGGAGTGATGCGGCATGCGAGCTAAAAATGGAAAAAATTGCAAAATAGCCGTGTCGCGAAGGGAGCTGCTGCCCACAGCAGCAGCGCACAGTAGCAATTGGCAGCGAGCAGCTGCAATAGCAGCGTTAGCAGCCTATTTTTGGCTTTGTGGTGTAAATTGATAATTTACCCATAAAGCATAGTTTTTAATTTCCTAAATAAACAAGTACAAGAGTTATAAAAAATATAAATGAATGAATACTTAAAAAGATAAAAGTTAGCAAAGGTGAGCGTCCAAAAATTGGGAGGCTACGCTAAGCCCGGCTGAGCTCCACATGGCCAAGCAAGGCTTGGCTGCCGACATAGCTTGACAATAAGGGACTGTTTTGGCATTGTATAGTAACGCGATAGTATTTAAACCGTAAATTCATGGAAATGAAATTATAAATTATTACGGAAGTTGTAATTTATCTATACAAGTGATAATTATATTTGGTGCATGAAATGAGCTATAATATTACTAAAAATGACATTAATAAAAAGAGAGACAAAATAGAAAAGGGGCAAAATAGACATTACATTTGGTCAAACTAACTTATTTTGAAATGACTTATAAGCCATTATAAAATAAATTACAAATATTTGCTTAATTTTTTGACTTAAAAATCAAGTATAAAAATAAGTCATTGACAAAGAGAATGATATATAGTGACAAATGACTTATAAGTTGGTAGACTCCAAGTGTCGGTTGGTGGAACCCACTATTAATGTAATAATGACACATCATTTGAGACACAATTATTTTATTTAAAATTAAACTAAGGGTGTTGAGTTTTTTTTATAAAGAAAAAAATGTTGACTTTTCCAAAAGTTTTTGACAAAATACGTAACCAAAATTTAAGAAATTAAATATGGATAGTAATGAAATCGTAAGTAGTACTCCCTCCGTCTCAGGAATGAAAAAACAAAATTATTCATAATAATACGTCATTAATTATTTTCAATGTAGGTGAGAAAGTGACTTTTTAGCTTTTCAATTCAAAATATTTTTAGCACATAAGTAATTATACTTATTAAATATGGAGAGAGAATTAGAATAAGAAAAGTATGAGATATTTAATGCTACGTGTATAATAGAAAAAAATGTGAAAAAGTTTGGTTATTAAAAGAAAGTGGACATTTAACATAGAACTATCCAAAATAGTAATAAGGACTTTTATCATGGGATGAAGGGAGTATTAAATTTTGTTTATCTTCGTTCCCACTGAAATGATGGAGTTTTTTAATTTGATTTTGTAAGTTAATTGAGAAGTAACGAGACAAATAAAATTACATGCCAAATATGAGTTGGGAAGTTTTTTTTAACACCTTTTGTTAAAGTTTTTTTTAAAAAAAAAAAAAAATCATCGATGATTATTTTAACTAATCAACCACCCATTTTAACTAATCAAGAACATGAAATGGATACCCATTTTAACTAATCAAGACTGTAACTTAATTAATTACTTGCATGGTATTTTTTCTTTTAATTTGGTAATTAATTTAGGAATGATTATGAATTGTGTTAGTACGTACCTTTAATTAGTTGCCAGTGAAAATACCGCGCTACTGGATACTCCTATTGAAGAAATAAAGAAGAAGAAGAAGAGTATGAAAAATGATGAAAACAGGTAGGAGAAGATATAATAAATGAAGCACGTTTAACATTATAATTATAATAATTTATGGCAATCGAAGCACGTTTTTATAATTAAAGTTAAATAGTTTGGAGTCATTGAAATGATGAAATATGCAGGGAAAAATAATAAATACAAGGATAGCCAAATAAACCAATTATATATAAAAAATGTACGTATTTTTTTATGCATAATATGTTTGTTTATAATATATATATATATATATATATATATATAGACATATTTTGTTTGATGATTTTATTTTTTAATATTATTTTTCTTATAGAAAAAATTTATTATTTTAAAAATATTGTTTTCTTATAAAGATTACATGAAAAAAGGTTCTTTTTATTTTCCCTCTTAATCCTATTTTTTGAAAGTTGACTATCCTTTTAAATTAACCTATATGTTACGGCACTCAGATTTCAATTTTAAATCATTTAAAACGCTAGACTATTGGAGCGAAGAATATGCCATTAAAACATTATTCCATAGAAATTTTTTCACCCCCATGAAGCTGGACCTTAGGATTTAAGAACGAATAATAAATACATATATAAATAAAAAATAAAAAAAATAAGAATACACATTTTATAATAATTTATATATCAAACAAAATTTAAATTATAGCTAAAACATCATAACCGCTATATTATTATGAGGCCCAATATATTATTAGTCGAATTCACATAAATATGAACCAATCTCAAGACTGAATTTGACACTATCATCATTTTACTATTACTATTTATTTAGGAAATTATTAAACTCACATTAAAAAATATTATTTTTACAATAAAAGTGTCGTTATAGATCCTATAGCGACGGTTTTTACTGTCGCTATACATCTACAACGATATTTTTATTGTGAAAATAATAAAAAATAATGTGAATTTAACAATTTCTTTTATTTATTATGTGACTCGAGCCCCTTAGCTAAGGTCAATGTTTACCTGCTAGTACATATATGTTTGCCTAAATAATTTTCTTGCATAATAAATATGTGGGCCTTAAGGAAAAAGGAGAAAATGGCGTTAATGTTGACCAGACTTTGTCCACTCATTTTACAGGTTCCATATTAGTATAAGGTTATAGGGCAGAAGAAAATGATTTTAAATTTGATATACTGTCGTACACGACACGACAGGTGTTTGAAGTAAGAATCATGACAAATTAAATGATATACACGACAAATTGATAAAATAACAGTAATTTTGCAAAAATATTGAATTTGATTCCTCTTCTTCGGATTGGATTATTTGATCAATTGATTAATACAGTACTTATACGTAGATAAAAATTATTTCTCACCTGCGTGTCGATACTATATTGATCAATTGACCAAAGTTTAATTCATAATAACAATTCCCCTCTCCTTCTACTATAAATAGGAGTGAAGGCATGGGAACAGAGTATGTAAGATCCCAAATTTTATGAAATAAAAGTATTCAATTTTTTATAATTATTATTCATGAGTTACTATTCACGAGTTACTATTCATGAAGCATGATAATTTTTTTCGTAAGAAGACATTACTCAATAATTTATTACGATAATTCTTTGTTCAATATTTTATTTTATTGATTCAATAATTGCTACGTTAAAATTTTATATTATTGTTGTTTTAATAATTGTCACCACACAATATTTTTCATTATCAGATCAATGATTAATATTATTTGTGAATAATTAATTATTGATAAGGAAAATATTCATTTTATGTGGTTATAGATGGAGAAAATTTTTTTATTTGACAATTGTTGAAAATTAATATTTTATCTTTTCTGATAAAATATATTATTATATTACAGTAATATAATAATTGTGATATTTTTACAATGAATGTGTGATATATGAATAAATGAGGAGGAAGAGTAGTTTTGTTGCATTAAATGCTAAACACATATTTTGTGTGTTACAAAAAAAATGTTTAACACATGTTAAACATGATGGTGTACACAAATTTTGACTGAAATCTGATTATAGTTTGTAAATTGTCCGTTTATGAATTTCGGTCAATTTCTGTTTGGAATTTGGAAAAACTTTCTTTTGCAAAGTTATAGAGAATTGAATTTCCTATAAAAAGTCGTGAGATTCAATTTTCTAACAAAAGGCTATTTATTTATGAATTATTGAAGTTTCAAGTTAAAATAATTGATTTTTGGGAGTTTTAGTTAATTATTTTGAGAAAAACGTTTTTGTGCAATTAGTGGGCTCACATGTGTTATAAATGATCCGAATTCAGATCTTCAAAGGTGGGCTTGACAAAATTTAATTATATTAATATTTTATTAAATTTTACGCTTTTGGTGTTCTAAGCATTTTTCTATAAATAGGGTGCTTAGGTTAGAATTGAAAATCACACCAGAAACTGAAGTTTTCTCTCTATTTCTCTCTCTATATTATCGAGTGTATTCTTGTGAGTATTTTGATATCTTGAGTGTTGCTATACGGTGTAAGTTCGTTCAACGTTATTCCAGTCAGAAGTACTGTTCTTTTGAGGTAAGGGATATTGTCGTTAGTATGTAAGGGTTATTATGTTTTTCAATTTTGAAATTTTTCTGAACCTTCAAAAATTCTGAAAAAATTTGAAATGCTAATTTGATGAGTTTTGTTGATTGTATCCAAAAATGGCGATTTTTGGATATATAGATTAATAGTTATGGATTTTATGAGAAAAGACTATTTTAAAAGTAAACGCTTATAACTCCTTGTGATTAATTCCAAAATTGATGAAATTTTTATTGGGAGTACATGTATATAACAAAAGTATACCGTGTAAATTTCAGAATTTTTGGACAAAATTATAATTTATGATAAATGTCTAAATATTCGGCAGTTTTGGCCATGTGAAAAATAGTAAATAAATTTTAAAAATTATGAGAAAAATACATGTTCAATATGGGACTATATTATGCTAAATCCCAGAAAAGAAATATTTTTGGAACTGATTTGGTATTTTTCATGAAAATGTTCTAGTTATGAGTAAATGAACTAAATATGTTATGTGAAGTAAGAAAATGTGAAAATAGGATTTTATGGCTTGAGAATCCTATATGAGGTATATGAAGATTTTTGATGAGTGTTTTGGTTATTGGTGATGAAATCTTATGAGTTTGGCATTTTAAGATGATTAAATGCATTTATTAGTAAAGTGTAAACAATTAAAATAAATTATTTATACGTTTAAGACATGATTAAAATATTGTGGTAGTATTAATAATATTAGATTATGAGATTATTAAGTGATTTATAAAATTTGGATTAAGGTGTTATGAAATCATTGATTTATGAATCTTACTCTTGAGATTAAATCTATATGTTGATTATATTATTTTATTATCATATATAACATTCTTATAACCTTAATGATGAAATTTCTCTTTCACTGAGTGTAAAGATGAGTAGATTATTGGTATGATCGTGATTATGTGTTTTCTTTTGGCCAAGGTCTGAAGATGAATTGTTAACTAGTATGATCGTGACCATTGAATTTATAATTGAATATCTTTATCTTAAGTGTAAAGATGAATTGATTAACATGGTTATAATTATTGTTTATATAAATTTCGAAATGATTATGTATTTATTTGAGATATTAATATATTTGGCACAGAAGTGCAAATATGAACTATTGATGAATATATTTGGCACGTAGTGCAAATATGAAGCTGTTGAAGAATATCTTTTGCTTTGTAGTGCAAAGATGAATTATTGATGAATATCTTTATTGCAGTAGTGCAAAGATGACTGTTATTGAATATCTTTTCACCTGTAGTGCAAAGATGAAATGATAATGAATATCTTTGAAACAGAATGCAAAGATGAATTATTGATGAATATCTTTGGCTTCAGAATGCAAATATGACTTGTTGAATATCTTTGGCTGTATTGCAAAGATGAATTATTGGTGAATATCTTTGGCTCATAGTGCAAAGATGACATTGAATATCTTTGGCCCTGTAGTGCAAAGATAAATTATTAGTGAATATCTTTGCCCGTAGTAAAGCGCAAAGATGACTGTTGTTGAATATCTTTGACCCGTAGTGCAAAGATGACATGTTAATGAATGTCTTTGGCCCGTAGTGCAAAGATGAATTTATTAGTATGATTATGAATATGAACTGTGATTTGGTATAGCCATGATCTTTGATGTTTTAGGTAAAGACAGGTGATAAAAATTATCTTCGTTCTGGATGAGAAGAGAAATTTAGAATCACAATTATGATTATGAGTTATTCATATGATTGTGTAAAGGAATTGTTGATTGATGTTACAGGGATAAAATATTGTTGGTGGACTTTTAACATGAAGAAGATAATGGACTTTATGGTCTATTTGACTCTTCTAATGGATTGCTCGTTCCGCTGCAACTATGGTTGAAAAGTTTTATCATCTACCATATGTTCTAAATCTCTGAGTTATTACTGTTGAAAGTTATTGATAATTTATTTATCTTTAGTCATGATATTCTTTACTGAGCTAGTTGTGCTCACCCTTTTGCTTCACAATTCCTTTCAAGTAATCTACAGTATATTTGGGTCGGACGGGGGTAACGAGGGGAATAGAAGCGGTGGTCATCATTTAGTAGTTATATTTATTGAATCAAATAGGGTGAAGTTAACCCAACGTTGGAAGGGTGTTTTGCCACTATCATACAAGATGTCTAATGACATACAACTTCAGATCATCATGTAAAGACAAGGATGTTTCATCCACTTGTGAGTATATATAATCGAGCACTACCTATATAATCTTGGAGTTTGGTTGAAGTATAATTCTCAATTAGAGGCGGTGGAGATAATGATATGTCAACAGAAGACTCGCTATTGGAAATAATATGATAGTAATCTTCTCATTTGGGGGGTCTATCGGGTCAATCGAGGATAATTTCGTGGGCATATGATATCTATAATAACCTGACGCATGGCCTCCCCATGCACGAAAAGTTTCTTGAGCACTTCCCAAAGATTTTAATTTCTAAAACAGTTTTCGACTATACCTTTATGTAAGGTGTCATTATGAGGTGATGTCCACGGTTGGGACATGAGTCACAGTTGGTATATATTTGTATTTAAACTCACAGTTTAAGTGTTGTTGTATTTTGCACGACAATTGTTGTAATAAAGTTGTAGTTATTTTCTGTACCATGTATTTGGCGGCTCAGAATGGGTTGGATGAAATGGACCTATTTTGGGGACGTCACAGAGTACCTATCCTGTTTAGTACTCCACTTGTTAGAGAAGTGGTTAGTATAAAGTTTATTTTGGGATAAGTTGATCAAATGGCTAATAGAATACTAACACACAGGCGAGACTATATGTGTGTCAGCATTTTATTGGCCAATCAATAAGTTCAGGGGATGGCGGTTTCAAGTGAATGAGAGTAGTGATGGTCAATTTATTTTTATTTTTTTTGCTTTTGACTACCAAATAACTAATGTGATTTATTAGAATTAAAATTTTTGCAAAATGCAGAGATTTAGGTGTCATTTGGATACATGTAAAAAATAGAGTTATAAAGTCTGTGCAACCCTTTTTTTACATGTATCCAAATGACACCTAAATCACTATATTTTATAAAAAAAATTCAGTTCTAATAAATTATATTAATTATTTGATAGTCAAAAACAAAATAAAAATAAAAAATAATAATTTCTGACCGGTCACTACTCCCGTCGGAACCCTCTGGTCACAGTAGAAAGATTCTTAACCAATTGACTAACTTACTTAAAAAATAACTTCATGTTAACTGGATCCCTACTTGTTACATTAAATATCTTGTTTACACATTTATAAGGAGGTTAGAGAGAGAGAGAAAAGAAGATATAATAAATGAGTGATCAAAGAATGAATGACTCTACTAATAGTTTTGAGTTCTTCTACGGCGATATTGTTTTGGCGACATTGTAGCGATATTTTTATTTTTTTTATATTTTGGTTTTTTTTTGTAATACCTCTCAAAAAATGTATAATATTTATTCTAATTGAAATTTTTGTAAAAAATAGTATTTTATGTATAATTTAGATACATACAAAAAATAAGATTTTCAGACTGATGCATGCATGTGCTGAAGGACAAATGCTTTCATTTTATTCTTATATTCAAAACACAATTAAGTTGACTAGTAAATTAATTATTTGATGCCCCAGCTTATATTCATTTGAAGTGGCCTTAGGAAGTTATTTGATTCCCCAGCTTAATACCTTTTATACGAAATATATATATATATATATAAATAATAAAATATAACTGATTTTAAATTTTTCGCTCACCCTAATAAATCATCTAAACCGTCCAAAATTTAGAATAAATTTCACACAGGACACAGCTAGCATATATATATGGCATAATCCAAAATCAACAGCTACTGTCAGAATATTTCCAGTCTAATCATTTTGGACCATTCAAATAATAAGCAACAAAAAACTATTCATGGGAAGTTCTTTAAGAATGTTTTATCTATCCGTGACCATTTGTACTAAATTTTAAAACATCATGCAAGAGAAAATATCAGTCGTTACCTCTATTATTTTGTATTCTTCGGGATGAACTGACTGAATATATTAATGAAATCACATAAAACAATAGAACACACACACACATAAACTTACTTGTTTGTGTCCAAAACACATACTCTGTTTTCCCATATGTACTAGATGTCTCATGTATCATCTTGATACAAAAGTGAGGAGAATAATCACAAGACTTGAAAATAAAAATGTCCAGAATGAATAAACAGTACTGTACAAATAAAATCAAGATTAATTTCCAAATAAAAAATTCAACCGGCACCATGAATTCCTACACAATTGAACATTAATACTACAATTCGGATAGGTTACAAGAAGTAATGTGAATCGCTGCTCGTTGATAATAAAACCTGATCAACAATACAACAATTCGGGAATGTTACAAGAAGCAACCTGAAGCATGTGCTCATTTTAATTCACTTATTTTAGGGGTTGTAAATCTCATAAAAATGAAAAGGGCACCTATATGTTTTTCAAATACTCTCAGTTGGTGTATCTGGCTGCTTTTCTGGCATAGCGTCCTGAAAAGCAGGTAGCTCTTTGTATGCCTCATTCAGCCTTGATAGAAGAGGGTATTCGGTCTGCATAAACATTTGAGCGTATAAACCTTTTATAGTAGAGCTCATTCAAATAGGTAGCATGGTTACTCCTCTCTTTAAAAATAATTGTTTCACAAACAATATATTTATTTTAGATGATATTTTATTAATTTTGTGGGATGGTACTTATTCAAATCGTTGAAAGCTTATAGTACGTGGCCAATCATGGTGCCTAACAATTTGCTAACTTTGCTATGATTATGCATCCATCATGTGATCCATTAATGTCGACTAGTATTTAGTGTTGAGATGCATGGATGCAGTAATACCCATCTATATCAATATATATAATAAATAGCACACAAACCGTCTTTCAACACTAAAATTTAAGAATTGTCGTTCTACTCAAAATTTTAAGAAATAATTTAAAATCCTACCTGTAAGTAGATAATAAAACTCCAAATAGAACTCTACCAATTAAAAGTTCAACTAAAATAAACTTCTTCATCCCATTCAACAAAATACATTCCTTCATGACCATTAGAATTTAGAGTTTTACTCTCTTTCTCTCTGTATTATTCCAACTACTCTGTCTAATAAAATTAAAAATATGTATACTTTTCAATCTTTACCAATTTGAAAGATCGAGAAGTTGGTTATTGATACCATACCAGTAATGCCGCTTCCCTCAAAGTAATTCCCATTAATTCTTTATATATGCTCATTTGTTGTTATGCTCTATTTATATAGCTGTTTGTTTCTAATGTTTTTGTGAGTTATATTTTAGGAGAAAGGGTAGGATTTTTTTTCCAAAATTAAATACAGATTTTTAATTTTTAGAATTCTGCAAATTGACTTAAAAAAATTAAAATATATCTCTAATTTTGGAACCGAGATACTACTTATTAAGTTGTATTATTTTTTTGCAAACTTTTCTATATGCATATATAATTAAATTATTTTTTCCCGTTAAATTATCAGTTCTTGGTAAATATAATTAAATTCTAATTTTGAAGTAGCATAAACCATTGGAACATTCAGGGAGTGATACTTTTAGTAATTTTAGAAATAGCAAAACGTATATGCGGGACATGTTTAGACAGCGAACTAGATAACTTTGATGTGCATTTACAAATCTGGTTTTATATCATATTCTGGGGCAAATATAAACCTTTTAAGTTTAGAAACGTCTCATATTATCTTTTAAAAAGTAAATATTAATTATGTTGGAACGGAGGAAATACATAATACGAAATATAAGATGACTAAATAATGTACAAAAATCATTATTGTCATTAAAAAAATATACAAACATAAAATATATGAAAATTCCAAATAAAAATAGAAATAAGATTATAAAAAATATTTCAAACATAACCTGTGCTTTGCTTTGGAAGCACAGGGCCGATGTGCTAGTTAATAGAAACAGCAATAAATTTCATGCACTGACAATAACATCAAACACCTTCCTAGAAAAAGGAAATTCTAGAACAGGCAATTAATATAGCCAACAATTTCAAACAAACATATAGACTCAGAGAGATACAAAGCGTCAAGAATGCACAGGACTTACCATGTCAAGATTGAACCTTTTGATAGATGCATGAATCTGAAGGTGCCAGAAACAAGTCAGCCTGCAAGTGAAGTAACAAGTGGGTTAATTATCGAAGATCAACAAAGCACTAAATTATAACAAAAAGACCTGTTTTACACCATTAATGAAGTCAGGTAGCTGACAACTTAATATTATCTGTAACAAAAAGAATTTCATATCAGGTTATTAACTTCAACTATATATATACTTCAACCTCTCCCTCCGCCCCCAAAATGAGAGTTTTATTCGACTTCTCAACCTTTTTTACACATTAAGGTTTGCCTTAACACAGTCGAGAATAAATTTTTTCTCACAACATATTTTAGTCTTATAATTTAATACTGAAAAATAAATCATCAGACAAATAAATTCTAACTGAATAGACACATTAATATGCATAAAAGGAATATTCGAAAATTGAGCCTCATTTTTCGAAATGATGAAGTTTCTTTATTGGGATTATCATAGCACTTCAACTAATATATTACCCGTGTTCCACAAAAAGAGTCCTATTTGACCTTTTGAAGTCAATTCGTGAAAACTTAAAATTTAAGATTCGTGTAATACATGCAAGTGTTGAGAACAGCAAATTTTGTGACTAGTTTACAACAATTACAATTGTATTAAATATCAATTTTAAATTTTAGGATTCTGCACAATTAACTTCAAAAGGTCAAAATGGGACTCTTTTGGTGGACGGAGAGAGTAGATTATAATGAGTTATTGTACATTATCTTAATCACGATTTCAATTAATTGGAATATATTTGGAGTCTTAAGCGAAAGCAAATACGAATATGATTTTTTGGATTTACCAGAGTTCAAATTTCTATTGGTACTTCTTCTTTTATGCTTGGTACTAATTTACATATGGTCACCCCCTCAGAATATAACGTATTTAGAGTTTAGTGTATCTGTAATCAATTGTTATATTGTCAGCTTTCATGCAGACCAGAAACATGAATCAGAGAGGAACAAACCAGGAAAACTTCATCTCCAGTGGCATACTTTCCAGCATATTTGTTTAATAGCTTCTCAAGAGCTGCAACAGTTCAATAAAAATCAGACAAACCCGATATGCTTGAATTAACAGAAATCTTTTCATAAATGTCAACAGTCAGGATTGTTAAAATTTATTCAGGCGTTACCAATCAAACAAATTGAAACAATAGAACACTAAAACTTTGCACACTCTGTCTCTGCATTTTGGAGGATTACTTTCAGAGATATACTGAAATAGATTGCACTGTGCTTCTCATTCCAGTTGTTACAATGGACTTTATAACAATGATAGAATCAATCAAGAATTAAAGATTTCTTATTGGCCCAAATAAATGTTGTAGCAATCATCTAACTATGATTTGACAAATCAGGTAAAGAATCTCGACTTATGGACTTGAGCAAGGTAATATATGCTTCCTACATCCCAATTTAAGTGAGCTCCTTTCTATTCTGGATGTCCCAAACAAAGTGAGCTCACGCTATCCTAACAAATTAATCTTTCCATCCACTCATTGTAATCTCTTTAGCCGATGATTATAAGAAAAAAGGACCCCAAGGGGTGGGAGAAACGGCAGGGGCCTTGAGGAATTACCTCAAGATCGCTAGTTGCAATCCGCGAACCATGGCCAAATTTAGCTATTTAAGAAAAAATGATTGTATGAAGGAGTAAAGAACTCATTATATTGGGATGGAAGGAGTCTCATTTAGGCTAATTGACCATTTAGATTATAATTCCAAGACTATTAATCCTAGAATTATTGAGAAATTATAATCCGGGACCATATTCCCATGGATTATAATTCCAAGACTATTAATCCTAGGATTAAATAGTCATAGTCACTAAAGTTTGTTTTTAGCCAAAACTCAGAGAGTAGAAAAGAAAATGAGTTGGACTCATTTCAGTATGTAACAAAAGAATAACATTAATGAAAGTGTGATGGGATTATTCATGAGATAATTTAAAATAATCTCATATAGAGCCAATATATTTTTTTTTTGTCCAGGATTATTTAAAGTATTGGATAAAAACTTACCTAGTTGGATCTCCACTACTAAAGAATCAAGGCAAAGGCAACTATGTCTTCAAACCCATATTTGGATCTTCATGTGCTCCGCCTTGAAGGTGACCTCCGTTGTTTGCCATACACAAAACTTGCAAAATTCCAAATCGCACGTTTTGACACCTTTCAAGAATCGCCTTTTGTGAAGTTCTTTCACAAGTCTTTACCTTGGTAATTTTCATGACACCACTCAAACCAACTAACAAAGATATCATATTCTCATTAGTTTGAGCGAATTTTTCAATCTGCTTACCCTTCTTCTTGTTATCTTCTTCAACAATGGACACCGATATATGATAACACTCAACCTCGAGATTTATCGCCTCGATCTCCCCGAGACCTTTCTCGTTCCTCATTGGAATACTTCTTTTGATTAGACCCCTACCACGCCCATCCGAAAAAGTAAGAAGACCATCTCTCGATTCCGGAAGTAGTGCACTGAACTTATCTCGTCCAGTAATCGGCCGACATCACATTACAAGGAGTGTAGAACGGAGAGTTGAGTATGAATCGGTAGAGACAAGAAGCAATAAGCTTTTTATCTTCTTCGGCCCAACTTCACATCAATCTTTGGTTAGTTGGGTCACCAATCTATTAAAGGCAATTCCTTCTTCAAATATAACCGATTGGACAGAGACTTTGACTTGTAAATTTTTCAAGTTTCTCCCACAAGTCTTTCAAGAGGTTTCATCAAAACTCGATATTTGATCCGTGGCGCCAAATTCAATCGATTGTTGCCACTACTTTAGCTTCAAGTTCGGCCCATTTTTCTTCCGCTATAGTCGCCGGTTTCTTCCCTTCTACAGTGGTTTTGTCAATCCTTGTTGAGCCAATACAGATCGTACACCGCCAATCTTGAAATTTGACTTCATCACAAATAGCTCAACTTCATACCTCACACTGTGCTTGCCATCTTCAGTATTTGTGACCTCGCCTAATTTCTCTTTAAACCGATACTAATAACAAAGATATGATAAGATACAGATAGATATGATAAGATAAATCGGTCTTTTTAAACAAAGTTAAAGGTTAATTTTGTCCACAAATTTTTAGTCCCAAATGGTATGAATTATAATACCTAGTTGGATATGGTATTAAATAGTCCCCCTTTCAAGTCATTTTATTTTCCCGGGACTAATAGTCTCAAGCCTATTTTTAAAAACAAACAAGAGACTTGGGATTAATAGTTCAATTCTAAGTGTAATCATTGCAAACAAACATAGCCCTAGTATTTAGTCACAATGTTGTTGCTCTGGTCTATGACACAACTACCTGGAAAGTGGATATTTAAGATCCAATGGAAAGGATTAACAAACAAATGTAGATAACAGCTTGACTCATCTAATATTCATTCACTGTGTCGTGAGAAAATAAAGTTTCCGGTTGTTTGATTAGTTGGTATTTTATTGTTAGATATAGATGGCTATAAACATATATGCAAAGCGAAGAGATAATCATTTACTGAATAGGATTAAGCATAAGGTCATGTAAAATCTTACATCAAACATCACAATCAAATACTTTATTTTTATTTTTTTTCCTCTTTGTTTTTTTTGGTTGGTTGAAGCTAATAAGTTGAGGAAGTGGAAGAATTGTAACTGTTTTAAGACAAACTGGTAGATTCCTATAAATGTAATTTCCTGATCTAAGATCGATTATAGGTCATTCATATATTGCCTCTTTTTTTTCTTCGTGTGAGTACATTTTCTGGTGAGAAGTGAGTTGGGTAGTCAGGTGAAAACTTACCTGTGAAGCCCTTTCTGATATGAGATTGCATCCAAGGAAGACTCTCACCAGGACCAATTTTTTCATCAATATACTTCTGCAAACATAATTCAGGGGAAAAAAAGTGTGTAATATTCAGATGATGTCATCATCTGAATAAGCAATTCAAGGAGAATTAAGTACTCACCAGTATGCCAAAATTCTGAAGAGGCTGTATGCTTGATGAAACTATATTTGCAGCCTAAAAAGTTAATGATAAATAATTATAAGAATAAATTCATAAGAGTAGGCAGAAAAGAACAGTGGTCTTGTAACAAAATATATGAATGTGTGTGTATTTGTGTATATATGTGCCTCAAAGAGATCGGGGGAAAAAAATCACCGTGTCATTTTGTAATATACTTGGTGGAAGAAAACAACTACTTGAAGGTTCTCAAATCAAATTGACAACCATATAAACGGACAATCAGGTCATTCTCTCAAAATTTTCACCCCAATGGGCACAATGGTGGGGGGGAGGGGGTATTGTACCTATTCCATGAGGTATTGGAATCTGTTCCACAGTTCATTCTAGACTCAAAGTAATTGTACATCCAATTGAACAAGGCTTGTGTGGTACATTATTCATAATTTCTGACATAGGGACTAATGTCCAAGGATATAATATACTTTAACAACTAGGGATTTAGGTGTTATTTTCAGTCAAAAATAATGCTTTATGACACTTTTGTCAAATTTCTTGTTGAAGATTAATTTTTAAACAATATTTCATTGTCTTAGGTTGTGTTTGTTTGGGTCTTAATGGCTCTGAATAAGTGTGCCTCTGATTCGGTCAGAGGCACAACTTATTTGGTAAACATTTTTATGTCTCTTAATACCTCTTAATTGGTAAGATTCAAAAATAATGCTAAACCATTCAGAGCCTCATCTGAGCGAAATTTTTTTTTTTTTGGACAAAAATAATCTCAACAATACTACAAAATTTCTTTTGTATCCCCATTTCTACCATCCCTGACCTCAGAGCTAAAACATTCAAATCGCCACCAGCCACAAAGCTCACCATCATATCCAATAAAAAGAACAAATTCATATATATATATATATATATATATATATATATATATATACCTTCAGATTTACAATTCCACCATTAATAAATTTACAAAAAAAAAACACCAAGCACAAATCCATGCCGATTGAAACCAGATCTGGAGAGAGAAAAAATAAGAGCTGGAGATAAATGGAGAGAGAGAAAGAAGTTATAAAATTGTTACTAAAAGATTGGATCTAAATGGAATTGGAAGGCTGGGTGTGAATAAAAATGAAGGATTTTGTGAAGTGATAATTTGATTCTATATATATATATATATATATATATATATATATAATTTAGTGAGAGAAAATATGATCTAAAGGAAGGGGAGAGGATGGTGGTGCAGCTGCAGGCGGAGGAGCAAGGAGGAGGTGGAGCTAGGAGGGAGAGGTGGAAAAAGAGGAAGGAGGGAGAGAGTGAAGAAAAAGAAATGAGAGGGAAGAGAGAGAGAGAGAGTGAAGAGGGTGAAGAAATGAGGAAAGTGAAGAGGGTGAAGAAATGAGGAAAGTGAAGAGGAGAGTAATCCTGTTTGTTTAAGGGTTAAAATAGTAAAATACTCTTACTCAAATATTATATAAAAATTAATTATCAAACAATATTTCTTCATTCAGATACAATTCTAAACAGATGCTCTATATATTTAGACGTCTAAACTGTTCAGATCTTAATATTCAATTTTATCAAACACCACCTCAGTCTTTACCATGTCTGAACTCATTAGCTTTATAACGAATTGCTTTTATCTTACTGGTATGTGTACTGTTGTATCTTAAAAAAAGAATTAAGCACAATGTGAACCAAATGCATTTACCTGGTAATTTACTGCCCTTTTCTCAAGATCATTAGGCAACAATTGATGTTGAGTATACTTCTCGTCCAGATACTATACATCACAACACACTCATTGAATTTGAATAAAATATAGAAAATCAAGGGGTGAAATAACATTGATATTATATAATTCATGAATTCAAAAGTTGAAGAGGGAAAGTTATGCAATGACGCACCATTAAGATGGCCAAAGAGTCTGCAATTGTTATGTCACCATCCACCAGCACCGGTACATAACCAATAGGATTGAGCTTTAAGAGTTCTACGCTTTTCAAAATAAAATAAAAAGTTATCAAAATGACATATCTTTGCAAAGGAAATAGTAACAGGTCTGGTTCCCATCAGATCTGGAGCAAGTACCAAAAGGGTTGGCCTAGTTTCCATGTGGTTTAAGACGCATTCTCAGAAACCAAAAATGGAGATTTAAGAAAACTGAAACCAATGTGCGATAACCAAGTTAATAAATTTCAGAGAAATATTATATATGGAACAAATTAAATATCCCTGCAAAACAAATAAATACCACCCAATATATAGATCAGAATCAGGATACTTGAGCAAGAAAAGATGCCCTAAAGGACTGACCAGGGAACCTGAACAAGAAATTTAGTTATTTAAATTATTGCATTTGTGGCACTAACAAAGCCTGCGTTAGAAGGATGCTTGGTAAAAAAAGAAAACCTGGCTAGGTTATCACAAGAAAGCCAATGTTCATAGTCACCTGCCTTAATATATGATGATTTCTTTACGGGATCACAACTTAGCAAACATCTTTAAGTATGCACAAAAAAGATTATGATAGACAAAGCAACAGTACAAAAGAAGAAAATGAAAAATAAAGAAAACGCTGTAGCGTAAAGACTAAGAATGATTTTGTGGACTAAGCTAGCCAAATGAAGATGCTCCAAAATGGAATAAGGTTCAGCCTTGCAGTTCATAGAGTTTATGCAAACTAGAGACTTAAAGGTGATAAAAACAGTTTTATAACGTAAATTAGATAATAAGACAAGGAGGATAAAGCCAGGCGCATTAAAATGATAATTATTTCAATTCCTGCATTTACTGAAAAGGGTTTGTCACATCAATGTAAGATTCACCCTTTTATGCCTGTGTTCAATGTCTTTACACCAAATTGTGCAAAACATAATGTAATATCCTTTCAAGACTTTAATTTGGGTTAAAAGTTATAACATATTTAAGTAATTGTACTCTCAATTTGCACAATTATCATATCTTACTAAGATAAATTTAAGGGATGTTTGTTTAGGATTGAATACATCTAAATGGTTGAATAATTAAACCATTAAGTTGCGTTTATTTTGAAAAAAATTATCCGAATAATAGCGGTTAGATGGTTGATCGAATGGCTAAGTCGAAATTTTTTTTTGAATAATTTTGAATAAAGTAAAAAATAAATAAATAATATATTAACTATTATATTAAGTTATATTAAATAAATTTACAACTTAGAATTTTTTCAAAGGGTAAAATAATAAAATCAATGTCACACCGGACGTTTGAACATATTAATTATTAAACATATTTTTTAATTGATTGATTCAGATTCAATTGCACAAGTATCTTATATTCCCTAAGGGCCAACAAGTATCATCTTTGCATAAATGACACAATTACCAATAACTATTTACATACTCTCTCCATGCCAGAATGATACAGCCATATCAAAAACCTCGCACTTTAAAAAGATTGTCAATTGCCAATTTAACCTACTTGTCAATCTAAAATAATATTACTGATATGAAATGAAAGCTAATTAACCACTTCTCATTAAAGGCAAATTTAAAACATTACATCAGTTTTTAGTCTATTTCTAAAAGGTGAACCTTTTTGGGGGGGACAAGCAAAAATTGAAAAAGAATCCCCATTTTGGGATGTATGGAAATCATTAGAAGAAAAAAAACAGAATCAGATTTTATGAACCCATACAAATCTACACACATTATTGACAGGATACTAACAAAATGGCTCCTTTTTTTTTTTTTTTTTTTTTGGGGGGGGGGTAAGGAGGAAGATAAAACACAGATAGTTACCTGGATTGAACTGCTCTCCTTTGAAACAATTAACTGCTTTATACTCATAATCAATCCCTGTTTCCATTACAGAGTATTAAAAAAACAAATTTTGGGTAATTTCAAGAAAACGGAAGCAACAAAATTAGTCAATTAATTTCCCAAAAAATACAAAACACAGCTACCTTTCAAGTTGAGAGCAATTCGAACGCGACAAGAACAAGTACTTCGATAGAAGGAATAGAGCGTTGGCTTCTTTGGTTCCTCAGCACCATTACTCCCCTGTAAACCCCCGAGAAAAAAAAAATCAGTTCTTCAGTTGAAATTTTAGTAGTTTTGTTATAAAAAAAAAACTTTCATTTTAGCTAGAGATAGAGAGGCACCATTATCAAACCAAAATGGCAGAAAAATTGAAAACTGGATATACTGAACTAATTGATGATATACTGAACTAATTTTTAGTGGGGTGAGCTTATACAAAGAACTACTAATTTTTAATGATTTGGGATGGGTGAGAGTCACATCTATTTATTATTTAATGATGACAAATGTTGTCAATTTCTGCTAGTTATTGGTTCGTATTAATCAGACCAAAAACAATTTAACACTCAAGATTTGTCCACTTGCAAACAAGGACATGATTTAAAATATTTTTCCATCCTGGTTGCCTCATCTAAAGCGGAGGATGTTGGGGTTTTTGGCTCTGGTTCTTGCCGATGGAGTTAAAAATAAATCTGTGTGATTTTTGATTTGGAGTTTATACTTATATAAATATATATATATATATATATATATATATTTATTTTATTCTTTGATTTAATTTTTAATGCATAACAATCAAATATTTTTAAATTTAAAATGTAAGTTTTGAAAATAATAAATGTTATAGTTAGTAGTACTTTTTAGGTAATTTATCACATTCATAATTATATTTATATAAATAAAATGACTTCACATAAATTTTGAGTTTGAAAATATTTAAATTGACTTTTTAAAAATTAATATAAATTATAAATTAGAACGGAATGAGTATTATAATTTCGCTCATATTATAGTTATTAAATTAAAAACTTATTATGCTTGTGAGTAAATATGAAAGAATAATATATTTTTTAATTTAATAAATTATGTAAATAGAATTTTATTTTATTTTGTTAAAAAGGTGGGAGCATCATAAACTCCACTCCTAATATATAATTTTTATAGGAAAACTCAATTTGAGACATGGTATATTTAGTGTATGTGTATGTATAGGTTCAATAGAGCGACGCAATGCATGACGAAACAAGGTTGGCTACTTTGCTGAAAAGGTGAGGAAAATGATGATGCGAATCGATAATTTTATGTTAAAATATAATATTTTTATATGTTTCTTTTCACATTAATAATGAATTAATTTCATATAATATTGAGAGAGTTTATGTGAAAATATTAAATTTTTATAAAAAAATTGTTCTAAATTAGATATATATATATTTTTTTAGTCCCTTCTAAAATTAGAGATATATTTTTATTTTAAAATTATAAAATGACATGATAGATGTTCTTAATTTTCATTATTATTATTATTATTATTATTTTGCTAGTTTTTGTCATTACTTTTTTACTATTAATTTTAATATCAAATCATATATAGCTGAATTTCTAACTAATACTAAGATTATATTTAAGAACATAAAATTATTTTTAAAAGTCGTTGTTTTATAAATGTATCTCTAATTTTAATACTGAGGGAGTATATCTTAACCGTAAAATATTGAAATTTTTAATACAAGTAGATTTATTCATAAATTATTTATATATTTACATTTATTTATATGTTTAACAAAAATCGCAATATATTAAGGCAAAATTCATTTTTTGTGCAATGTGCATGACTTCACTTGTTCGACTATGGGAGCCCAAATTAAGGTCCACCATCGTTCCATAAATTGGGCTAAGGTCCACTCGATTAAGCAAATTTCAATTTGAAATAAAGACTCCAGTACAAATTCCTAATAATTTGAGCCCATTAATGTACTTATATTGGGACCATATAGGTCTTACTCAAGGCCCTGAAAATGCGGGGCCCACAAACTATCAGTTCAACAAAAATCTTTATCAGCAATTCTTGTGTAAGTGCGACTAAAGATCCACATGTATTTTTGATATTTTTATATGATTCTCTCTCGCATAAGTATATAGTAGGTCTTACTTTCATGTCAGATATAGTGGATCCTACTTTCATGTGAGAAGGAATGATGTAGAAATATCAAAAATACATGTAAAAATAGTACTCCCCAAGATAACACTGTGACGATAGATGATATTTAGCACAGAAATGAAAAAAAAAAAAAGAAAATCAAAGAATTTAAATTGTATTGACAACTTTTATATTTATTATTTATCATGATAAAATTATTTAACTAATTATATTAAATTCTAAATCTCTTGATTTTTTCATAAATTTCTTACGTTGTTGAAAGATGTAAAAATATAATTTTACTAACCATCTATATATAATTTATTCTGTATTGAGACATAGGTCTGGCTAAGAAATGAGTGACTACTCATTTTGGCAAATGATGCCATCAAAAGGAGTATTACATGCATGATGCTTTTCATGTACAATCACTAAAACGTATCTAATTTTGTACAAAAACGGAATCACACTAATGAAAGTTTAATGCTCTAGTGTTAGAAAATACTCTCTCCGTCCCAGGATAAAAATTTTGGTGAATTTTTCACGCATATTAAGAAGATGAATGAAATGACAAAATTGCCTATAATAATGTCATTAAATATTGAAAGAGAATTAGAATAAGAAAAGTATAAGATATTTAATGCTACGGGTATAATAGAAAAATATGTGTAAAAGTTTAATTATTAAAGGAAAATGAACATTTAACATGGGATTACTCAAAATAGTATTAAGGACTTTTATCATGGGACGGAGGAAGTGATAATTATGTACCTTAGAATCAGGGTAAAACCTGTATTTATAGTGATCTCACCACTTAATGGGATCAAATTTAATTCCTTAAGAAAAGAAAGTCAGATTAAAACCATACAATTTCCTTTAGGATTAAAAGTCAAAAATAATTGAGAATCTTTGATTCCTTAAAATTCTCAACTGTCAAATTGAATTCTTACCTGAATTAAAATAACTCAACGTGAAATTTAGTCCATCATATAATTCGGGCCCAACTATTCATATCCCAAAAATGCCCATGATTTCATTTCAAGTACTACATTTATTTGGATATGAATCATCTCACAATCAAATTGTTTATTTAAAAAGGCACTTACACATGAGTCTTAATTTGGGAAGAAAGAGTGAAAATAAAATAAAATAAAGTCTTTATTTTCACTTTAAGCAAGCCATTTTTTTAATAAATAATTTCATTGATGAAATTTTAACATATTTTTTCTTTATTTATTTATTTATTTTTAAAATTTATCTTGTAGGAATCCTTTGGTAAATTGTAGACCATCCAAATCGTATGCAATGCCACTTATTTTTCAATATAATATACAAGTTCATTGGTCTTAGCTAGATAAGAGATGAGTGACCATGGTTTGACGACACACCCCCATAACCATTTTGAGGCTAACATAATTTCACTTATGTTTTCTACTTGCAGTCGGGCAATCAGAAATTTAATTTCCAGTGTATTTGTCTATAAATAAAGAAAATTGATAAATTTACAACACAACATAATATTTATATATGAAAATTGTCGTTATAGATCCTATCTATAACGATACTTTTTATGTGAAAATATCAAAAATATTAAAAATATCAATTTCCTAAATAAATACATAGATTATGATATTACAAAATAATAATCTCTATTTAAAAGTTAAGTGTTTTTTTTAATAGTTTTTTGTCCTAATTTAAGCTTTTTATTCTTTTCTTTTATATCAAAAACTCACAAATATAATATAAAAATTTCTCTGATTTCATATCAAATCATTTGAAAAAGTTTTATCTAATATCCTAAATTTATATATATAAGTATCTATACCATAAATATATAATAAAACTATCTCTAAAATACTTTTGTTATTTAAAAAGTCAGCGTAGGCAATTGTCAACACTGACCAACTCTAGATCCACCCCTGATTTTATTAAACAAAAAAAAGAATTAACCTCCTAGCTCAATTTATATAACATTAATATTAAAATGAGAAAATAAAATTAATTAAAATGACAAAATATCTTTGAGGGATCTTCTTGCAAATGAATGTTTCAACTCCAATTTTCTCTTTTGAATAGCCTGATAGTTGCAAATAATACCAAAATAAAAAAGATTTTTTTAAAAAAATAGTTCAAATTAAGAGAAAAATAAAATAAAAAATAAAAGAGATATTGGAAAATGATTTGGGGGCCCCATGGACTTATGTAGGACATACATATCTGTGGTTTAAACTGATTCTCATGCTGTTGTAATGGTGTCAACTCAATAATCAAACACTTCATACTCATTTGATAGTTCTAGGGACAACAATTTAAATAAAAAATAAAAATAAATTTAAGGGGTGAGTAAAAAATAATATACTTACTATTTTTTTAACTTAACTCCTTAATGGGACCCAATTCGGGAAGGCCAGATTCTTCTATTTCATCCACTTCTATTTGTTGATATTATTCTTGGCCTTTTATCTTTTTGCTAATAAATGCAGTGTCCCAAAGTCTCTGGTATTATTTTTTCTATTTTTATTTTCCCAAAAATTTATAATCACACTTTATTTTGTGGCCAATTTTTTCTTAGCCGTGAAGATTTTATTGTTTTTTGTTGCTTGTTAATTAAATGATTTAGCTATATGTCATTTGTCATATTCTCAATGATGAAGGCGATATTTTAATAAAAGAATAATGAGTTTCAAGGATTAACTATCTATCTTTATTATAAAAGTTTTGGTTATTTTGTGTCACGTACAGTCACTTTTTTTTTACTCTTTTACTACTACAATTTTAAATATATTATTATTATTATTATTATTTTTTGTATCTAGTCTTTCAAATTTTATAAAATTTTAATTTTATTCCAAATAATCTTGTATTATTATATATATGAGGGATCGATGCAGACATTGTGTATAGGTTTATTTCAAAAAAAAATTATTTATTAATTAGCTACTTCCACATGCTTACTAAATTAATTATTTTTTCTAATTTTTATCTTCACTAAATTTAGCAAAAATAAAATATATAAAAGTAAAAATATAAAAGCAAATTAATGAAGTTATTATGCATGCCCTATATTATTGACCCTCAAAGTATTTTTTTTGAACCAATATTAGGTCATATAATTTTAAAAATGAGAATACAACTCATCTAAGGTTGTAAATGAAGAAAGTAGAAGTCGGTAGAGTATTGAGTTCTTTCGATTTTGGTTTATAAAATTTATCGAATATAAAATTAAGTTTGATTGAATTTCATTTAACTATGAAATGAAAGACGATCTCGAATCGAGTCGAAAGCAGTTTGAATTTTTGAACAAATAAAATTCAAAATTCGAGTATCAATAAAAAACTACAATTTGAAGATGTTAAGTAATAATTTATCAAATTTTAAAATTTATTTAGATTTGAATCATTTATATTTCGATTCGGAAATTTGAATTAATCTTTTTAATCAAACGAATACAAATCAAACTCAATTATTTACTCGTTTCTTTGCCTAAATTGCCCATCTCACCGCAATGCCAAAGGCCAATTAAAGGGGCATATTATGCTTAGATATGCCGCCAAAATAACTAACCCTCTTTCTGATGTAAGATACGTACTAGTTACTGCTTCATACTTTATCCTTTTCGGGCAATGCTACACAGACAGGTTAATTGGACAGGTTTATTGGATATTTTCAGTTTTTTTTTTTTTTTTTTTTTTTGCTTGTGACTCTTAAAAAATGTATAGTATTTATTCTAACAGAAATTTTTATAAAATATAGTATTTTAGTTGTAATTTGTATATGTATGAATACATATACATATACATATCTCTATATAATCATATTTTTGTGTATGTATTCAAATTATCCTAAAACACTATATTTTATAAAAATGCTATTAGAAGGCTAAAAAAAAAAAAAATCACCTATCCAATATTCATGTCTAAAAAACCGGTCTGTGTAGACTTATTCATTCTTTTCTTCTGTCAGGGATCCTTTTCTTCTGTCAGGGAGGAGCGAGAGACGTGGAGAATAAAAAAAAGTCTTGGCAGACATGAAATTGGGACCAGAAAATTGGACAGTTTTGATTATTTATTTTTGACTCTAAAAAAATATATAGTATTTATTATAACATAAATTTTTACAAAACACTATGTTTTTACAATCTATATAACTCTGTTTTTATATATGTATTCAAATTACACTTAAAATACTATGTTTTGTAAAAATTTGTTATAATAAATACTATACATTTTTTAGAAAGGCACAACAAAAAAAAAATAGAAAAAATTCAAAAGCATCCAATTTTCGGTCCCAATTTTATGTCTGTGTAGTATTTAGGAGAATAATATCCCATGATTTTTATATTGAGTCACAATTCTGAGGATCTGTCATAATACACCTATATTTTTTTGTATGTGTCCAAATTACAACTAAAATACTATTTTTATAAAAATTTAGTTGTAATAAATACTATACATTTTTTGAGAATTACTAAAAAAAAACACTAAAATGTCACTAAAACAATATCCCTTAGACTTATTGTTTTAATATTGTACATAATATATTTTTTTCTCACTAATAATAGAGGAGGTCTTATATCCTTTTATTATTATTATGACAAGTAATAATTGGGGCATCCACAATTATTACTAGTGAATTTATTAAAAATAATTAAATTCTTGTTTGTTTGTTTGTTGTTTAAATATCCACACCGGACCCCCAAAGTTTACATGATTTCCTTTTACTTTAACTAGGATAATGAATATTATAAATTATTTAAAATTATTATTAATTATAAAATTTATTATTTTATAATTTTAATGAATTATCTTAATTTAAAATTTAAAATTAATTTTCAAATATCAACAATGATCTTATAATTGAAACAAAGACGTCTTTAAATATCTACCAGTCCATATACTCTTAATTCCTAATTTAGGGTTGCTAACCATATAAAATTATAATAATCAATCTAAGTATTTAATTATTACTTCATACATTTTAAAATTAGATTAGATATGATTTGACTTTTAAAATCAAACAACGACATATTAAATTTAAAATTAATGTGAATTTATTTAATTTTAGTTGATACAATTATTATAATTATATAAGATATAAAAAAATATTAATCACAAAATTTATTTTATTCAAAATATTTATAAATTATACAAATTTTAAAATTTAATATACAATCATTTGATTTCAAAAGTAAAATTGTATGTCTAATCACGAACCAAAGAAGACAAACATTCCAAAAACCCAAAAAAAAAGAGAAGGGTCACATATCAGGAAACAAGTCCCCCGTAAGTAAGTACTTTAAATATGCTATGCTGTAAAAGTTAGTTTCAAGTCATATAAGATGTACCAACTCAGTAAAGCAACCACTTGATTAAACCAAATGTCAAGGTTCAGATGAAAATGTAAGCATGATAGGCTTTAATTTTTTGTGGCTTCCAAATTTCTGTTTTATAATTCTGAATATTTCTGGTTAAATGTTGATGTTTTTATTTTTTTCTGATATCTTTTTGTGTATAAATGCCTAGGATCATCTGGGTTCGTTCAGAAAAATAATGCACAACCAAGAATTTTAGAAAAAGTGCTTATTTTCTGCTTATAATCTGCTTCCCTTTTGTTTCTTCAAATGGCTCAACAGTCAATTTATGTGCCTCTTCTTTCTGGGAAAGGTGAGGGTTTTGATTCTGTTAAGAAAACACCCCTTTTGATATCATCTGCAAAATGGGTTCTCAAAATTGCAATGTGGGGGATTTTCATTTCTTGGGTTACATTTTTATTTCTTTACCCATCTGAATTTGGGAAGGAATTGAATAGGAAATGGAATTATGCTACTTCTGAAACTCTGTTTGGTGTCACAGGTTGGTTGGCAGCTTTAATTCTGTTTAGCATAATTTTATTATTTTGATTATATACTCAGTGATCTTAAATCCATAAAAATGCAGGAAGTGTATTTCTGTTATTCAGTGGTCCAATTCTCATAATTGCATTTCTGGCTATAATACATCTTATTATCTCTGGGGAAGAGGAAATTCACGAGTAAGTAATTTGTTTTGTTGTAGGGAGTTCTTTTTTTCACTCTTAGCACTATATATTTTATTAATTTTCTTAAGGCTATGCTTGTTTGTAAAAATGATGAATTGGATAGGACTATTTTTTACTTATTTAATACCATTAGGGACTATTGTATCCCATTATTAGTTCTTTTTTTAATCTAAGTCGTGTTTTGTCATTTCTAAGGCCATTGATGATAATCCCAAGCGGAGATGTGGTATTATATAATCCCTTTTTGAGGTATCAAATGACAAATTATAACTAATAATCCAAGAGATAAAATAAAGGACTGTTCATGGGATAAAATAATAACTGTTAATGGTATGAAATTAGTACAAATAGTTTTGTTCTATACATCATTTTTGCAAACAAACATAGCCTAAGAGTGAGCTTAAGAGTTTATGTAGTAATTCTGTATATAACATTTTTCCTATAGGAAAAAGAAACCGAAAAAGGCAAGCTTCCGCTTATGGACATTCCCTATTATTATCGACGGACCATTTGGGGTTGTTTCGGCTGCAGAGTTGATTGGAATTATTCTGTTTTCTGTGTTTATCATATGGATTGTTTTTGCTTATACTTTACAAAGTATCAACGCAGTATCCAGGTTTCCGACTTTTAAAGAGAAAAGGTATGATTTTATGCCTTAATGATATTATCTTGGACTCTTTTTGCCTTCAGCTGAGAGATTTTTCTAGTTTCTCTAGTTTTAGTACAAAGTTATCGTTTAGTTTGTGATATTTCATCCATTAACTTTTAAAATGTTAGTTTGAAATATTGAAATTTAGTTCAGTTTGCTTTTCATGGATGTTTCGTTCATATTTTAATAGTTCTACATGCTTTTTGATAAAATAAAATAAAATGATCCTTCTTCTAATTACTAAGAGGCTTTTTGTCTTTTACAGAAGAAAGCTAGCTAGCTAGCTAGCTTAAAGTTCATGTACGTCAAGCTACCTAAATACCCTTTTTAATGCAATTTATTGACAATTCATGTAATTATGAAAGTTCACTTGATTCATCATCTGGTTACAAGATTTGTAATGAGCTTGCCATGTATGATGCTTACTTTTTGAAGCATATCTCCCTTCACCTCCAACCATATTAGTTAAACACGCAAAAAGACACATGCCTAGGTCCAAGGCGAGGCAAGGTGTACCTCTAGGGCCTTGTCTTGGGTAAGGCAAGGCACGTTCAAAGAGGTGCCCACCTTTTGGGCCTAGGTCAGAGGCTCATGGCATAATTAAGGCGCATCTTGATGAAGTCTTCTAAAACAAGTCTCCAAGTAATATTTTGTTTCATCTTCTTTTCGTCCACTATTTTTCTTCTTTCTCCTCCCTTTTCATTCTTCTTCTTTTTTATGGAAAAAGTAATCTAAGGCATGACTTAAGGTATTGAGTGTTTTGATTTGGTGAGATTGTTTGGTTTAAGGTAATTGCCGATGGAAATTAAGGGTTGCCCTTCTCTGTTTTTGTTAGTTGATATGAGTAAAGACATCCCAGTTACTGAGACTTTTACCATCTTTAAGACCATTAATTTTTATTTGAAAATAAAATATTGGAGTATACAAATTTACAAAAATAAAATAAGTGCTACAATAGTGGAGTAGATTTGCGATAGTAGAGTAGCTCTGCTATAGTACAGGCTGAAGTTACTCTAAACTCTACGATTTAAGTAATGACTCTACGATCATTAAGTCATGACTCTACGATCTTTAAGTCATGACTCTATGATCGTTAAGTCATGACTCTACGATCTAAGTCATTACTCTACAATCGTTAAGTTATTATTCTACGATCGTTAAGTCATGACTCTACAATCTAAGTCATGACTCTACGATCTAAGTTAAGTCATTCTGCGATAGTAGAGTGACTTTGGCCTTTACTCTACGAACTGGGATTCTACTCAACGATCTTAAAGTTCTCTTTGAGCACTTCACTTCTTTACTCTGCTAGACTTCAACCCTTACAGTCCACAGTTTAATTTTGCAGATTAGGGCTCAAAGAAAAAATCGATTTAAAGCTATAAATCTTCCATTATGTCGTTTTTACATATTCTTATTGCAGATTCATGAAAGATTTAATAGCTTTAAATCGAACTCTTCTAGTTCTAGATCGCTACTGCCACTAAATGAGATGAGATCCAAAAGTATTAAATTGCGGATTGACGAGGGGTATTTTGGACACCAACCAATCTGTAGAATATCCTTACTAGTAATTGGACTAGATTAACCGGTTCAAAGTTGAATTTTGATGTGGATTAGTGTAAGTGTAGCTAGCAGTAGACGTCTCTTCCTCTCTTTCTGCAGCAACAAACGGACGATAGCAGCAACTAGCAGTAACCATATTAGATCTGGTTTTGTAACTCGGCTGGCCGCAGGTCCTACTAGCGGGTAACCACTTTGAAAATCTAAAAAAACTCGAGGGCAAGTTAGTCATTTCCCTGGCCAATAGTCAGAGTTGCATTGGCCACTAGTCCTTTTAGCGGCCGGGCCCATACTCAAGTCGATCTCGGCAATTAGATTTGCTATTGGACGGTGAGAGATCTGTTTGCTGGAATAGTGTCCATAACATCCGTTCGCTATGGTTCTCCTATATTTTTTTTGAGGTTGTGTGTGCTCACTTTGATGGGGCGCACACCTTGCTCCTAAGCTAATGGGAGATCTTGGCGTCTTGGTCTGCCTTTTGCCTATAACAACTATGTGCCCAACTTTCTGTCACTGTTGTTTAGTTCCGTTTTGAGTCATTAAATGATATCACTATATTGCTCAGCAATGTCAGTGGGTTAAAGGTTCCAGAGATCAGTTCAGAGCTGATTCATTTCATGGATTTATGAGAATTATCTATTGATTTTTTCCTTCATGTCCGTGTTCCGTATATTGCTGAAGTCTTAAACACTTGTAATTGTTCTGTTTCGCTAAGATTATCTGGTACCAATACATGTATTTTATTGTGGTGCATTTCATTGTGAAAAGTCCGTGTCCACTTAACTAGTCTATTTGATTCATCTCAAAAGATCATTGACCTACGAGGGACAGGGAAATATCATAATGCTCACCATGCACAATTTGGATCTTTAAATTAATTAATTTTGGTCCAGATAAAGGAATACCATTTACAATGCAAATTACTAAGCAAGTAGGACTCTTTTTTAAAAATAAATAAAGAAAGAAAATAAGTTCTGGATGGAGGGAGTACTATTTGTTCTTCTTAGAATTTCAACTTCAATTTTACTTCTTTTCTTAATATCCTATCTGGTCATCGACTCATTGACATTGTAACTTAAAAACTTTTTCCAGTATTGAGATGCTGGCACTGTCAGGACTTCGCTTTGGATTGCTTGGATTATTTTGCTTAGCATTTTTGTTTCTGCCAATTTCAAGGGGATCAGTTCTTCTCCGACTTATAGACATCCCTTTTGAGCATGCAACCAGATATCACGTATGGTTGGGACATCTCACAATGATGATCTTTACTCTTCATGGCCTATTCTATGTGATTGTGTGGATAATAAAGGGCGAACTTGTAAATAAAGTGAGTCCTAATTTAGTGATTCACTTCATTGATATATAGACTTGCATATTTTGTACATACGTACAAAAACAGTTGTGATTTATATATTCATGCTTATATGCTGTATGTTTCTCAAATTCATCTTATTGTGCTGTTGGCTGAAGACATCAACATATACCCAAATAATGAAAGCTTGCGCGGTACACTAGTCAAAACCATTAATTTTTTTAGTTCTTTTTAAGTAAGACACCATTCACTAAGTTGCGCTCTTAATAAAAACACAAGTAAGTTTAGGTGAAGAAGAGTATGAAGAATGGCTTTAAGGAGATGCTTGATCTGTTTGCATACACCTTCAAAGAAACTATATGAATTAGGGTTTAAATATTTATTATTAGAAGTGGATTGAAAACCATTGAAGAGTAAAGTTTGATACTTAGAACTATTGATAGTCCATCTTACTGGATGCCCCTCCTTTCTGGACTTATCTGCCATGATTTTGCCTCTGGTGTCCAGGATTTTTTGTTAATCCCTTCATAGGCATATATTTCGTATCCAAGCATAAATTAGGTGCTAAATTTAGTTTGGTTTCTGGATGAGGGCAGTCTATCTTATACATTATATAATTATATTCTATTCTTCTGTAGAACTGAAAAGTGTTGGGATCATTTGTGGAGCATGAATCGTTTTGAACATCAAAATATAAGCATGCAAAATTGTTTTGGTTTATCATTCCACTCCATACCTTCTAAATCTTTGTGTACATTACATTCATTGTATACAGAGGTAACTGTGTCAGACATATGACAAACAACATTAAAAACTAGTTTGCTTCTCCAACTTTTTAGTAGAATACTAAAACAGGGTTTATTTCTCTTGCATCTGGTTAACTATTATCATAAAAGAGCATATGATGTCAACTGTGCACAGATTTCAAAATTCCTTTCATACCATTGTTGGAAAAGTTTTTATATGCCTTTTGAATTTAGTCTAAGGGCACCTTTAGTAATTTCAAGGAATGACAGACCACAATGTGGAGAAATTGTTGACGGAAGAAAAGTTTCTGTCAATTCTAATTTCCTCGATAAGATCTCTCCAATGGAATAAGATGCTAAAATTTTCTGATATGTTATTTTATGCAGCTATTAGAGTGGATAAATATTGGAGTTGCCATTCTTCCTGGAGTTATCAGTCTTTTATCTGGTCTGCTGATGTGGGTGACATCCCTTCCTCCAGTGAGGAAGGTAAATTTTGAATTGTTCTTCTACACTCATCAACTGTACGTAGTCTTTGTCGTCTTCTTGGCCTTGCACGTAGGGGATTTCATTTTCAGTATAGCTGCTGCAGGAATATTCCTCTTTATGCTTGATCGTTTTCTTCGATTCTGTCAATCCCGAAAGACTGTTGACATAGTTTCAGCCAGATGCCTTCCTTGTGGAACAGTTGAACTAGTTGTTTCAAAACCTGCAAGTAATTACACTTCTTCATGTAATAGATTTTTTTTTAAGTAGTTCTTCAAGGATTAATTGGATCCTTCATGACTATATAACTTCCCTTCCCAATTTAGGTCTGCGCTACAATGCCCTCAGCTGGACTTTCCTTCAAGTTCGAGAACTATCTTGGCTGCAGTGGCATCCTTTCAGTGTTTCCTCTAGTCCTCTAGATGGTAAATACCATCTTGCTGTTCTCATAAAGGTTCTAGGTGACTGGACAGAGAAATTAAGAGGACGTATTGTGAATTCTGAAGAGGGAATTCGAAAAGAGCTTCTCCTGCAGCCTCATTCTAACATAAAGGCTTCTGTAGAGGGACCTTATGGGCATGAATCTCCATACCATTTGACGTGAGTACTCGACTCTTTGGATTAGATACATGTGCCTACCAGTTGGTGGATACCATGGCTTAGCTTTATCCTATATCAATTTAAGTAAAACTGATGCGGAGAGAAAAAGTATTAGAATTGGAAATATTTTAATGTTCCTAACTAATTCAAAACAAGTTTTACCTCCATTTGATGCCTTTTTTTTACTGGATATTTATGTAACTTATCTGACTGCACCATATATAGAAGTCGACAAAGTTACAAATGGTCATGCAGAGGGAGTAAAGAAGGAAGAAATAACCTTCACAAGAAAAATATGCCTGATTGCCTTTCAGCATGTTCTATTACAGTATGAAAAATGCTGTATTGAATCATCTGTTTTACTTATCTAAGTTAAAGTAAAATTTTCTGGTGGATTGACTTGGCTATTTTTTTTCTTCTTTAGGTATGAAAACCTCATATTAGTTGCAGGCGGCATTGGAATAACTCCATTCCTGGCTATCTTGAATGATATTCTCCACCGTATAAACGAGTGTAAACCTTGTCTACCAAGAAATATCCTTATAGTTTGGGCTGTGAAAAAATCGAATGAGCTTCCGCTTCTTCATTCAGTTGATATGGAGTCAATCTGTCCAAACTTCTCCAATAAACTGAACCTTGAGATTCAAACTTATGTCACCAGAGAATCGGAACCTTCACTGGTAGGTCTAGAAGTTTATACCATGCTCTCCTAGCAAAATAAATATACTCAAAATCAGTTATTCATGTTCTGAGACACGACTTCTTAACTGCAGGAAGAGGGTGAAATTCACAAATCTGTTAGTTCTCCTGTCTTCCATGTCTCCAAGGAGTGTGGCATGTCTGTACTGGTCGGAACTGGAAATATCATATGGTCTGGAATTTATGTTACGTTGTCTACAATTGGCTTGGTGATTTTCCTGGGTTTGTTAGATATATATTACATTAATCCTTATAATATAACTCACTGGTGGTACAAAGGGCTTCTATTTATAGCTTGCATGGCTGCTAGTGTTCTTATCTTTGGTGGTCTCGTGGTCGGTTTATGGTATCTTTGGGAAAGAAAAGTTTCAGGAAGGGAGGAATCTGAGGATGATGAGAAAACTGTAATCATGCAGCATAATGAGCCTTCAGTTGACAAGGATTTGCACAAGGAACACTTTTCCAAAACTATTTGGTATGGTCAAAGACCAGACTTCAAAGGTATGTCCGTGGCATTTAGTTTCTTTTTCTTAAAGATAAACAAATAGAGAGGGAAAAAGGAATCTGAACTTCATCAACATAGTTGAAAAAAGTGAGTTTTTTTTTATAATCTGCGATTGTTAACCAACTTTAAGAGCATGATGCATTCAAACATTATTTGAAGATTTCGCACTATAGTTATTTTTTTGCTTTCCTTAATTTGATAGATGCTTGTTGCTTTAGATTCACCAAGGTCATTTTACTTGCATCTAGTATCCATTCGAACTATGCCTAGAAGCTATACATAAATAGAAAGGGGTACTACGGAAATGTGGAACTGTCTACACTTGAATACCTGTCCAACTGGTGCTAACTTTACCTTAATTCTACGTTCACTTGTTAATCATTTACTGAAGAACTTGAAAAATCATTTGATTTACCTGTCTGGCCTGTTATTTATATCAAACCTCCTTTACTTTTATTAGGTAATTTTTACAGTACTACTTGCATTTTTATACTCCCTCTGTACTGAAAAATGAACCCCTGATATAGTTTTTTTTGGGGAATTGATATTTTCCACAAGAGAATTTGATGGTTCTACATGAATAGTAAATGGACCCACATTCATGTGAGTAAGATCTTGTGTAAATATTAGATCGTTTGGAAATAACAATTCCCTTTTTCTTTCTTCTTATGATCTTTTTTAGTATTAAACTTAAAACTTTAAAGACTAAAATTTATTATTGAATAATATTTATGTCTAACTTTATCGATTTATCCTATTGAGTCCTTAATATTAGGAAAAGAAATCATAAATTAAGTAGGATTTTTTTTCTACGATGGAGGATTATTCTACATATTGTAAAACAATTCACATTATCATTATTTCAAATTTTACGTACTAGAGGCTAAAACTTCAAGTTTCCTTTGAGAGAATTTGATGGTTCTACATGAATAGTAAATGGACCCACATTCATGTGAGTAAGATCTTGTGTAAATATTAGATTCCCATTGTGGAAATAACAATTCCCTTTTCTTTCTTCTTATGATCTTTTTACGTATTAAACTTAAAACTTAAAGACTAAAATTTATTATTGAATAATATTTATGTCTAACTTTATCGATTTATCCTATTGAGTCCTTAATATTAGGAAAAAAAATCCATAAATTAAGTAGGATTTTTTTTCTCTGATGGAGAGGATTATTCTACATATTGTAAAACAATTCACATTATCATTATTTCAAATTTTACGTACTAGAGGCTAAAACTTCAAGTTTCCTTTGAGAAAATTTGAATATGACTCCCCCGAACTCAGCTTACAACTTTCATCGTGTTGTGCTCTCCAAAGAGCAACTCTTCTCAAAATCTCACACAAAATGTGCTGTGTAACAATTAGCCAATATACCATGAGATGGTATAACCCCCTTGTCCATCAGAAATACCCGATACTGAGGAATAAAAAATAATCAAATTTTCCTCTAGATCCTTTTCTTGAAGCTCAATCTCTCCCCTGGATGAACCATATAACCAAGAGAAACCATGAACCAGAATAGAAGAGCTTTCCCCACCGTCTCTGAAAAATGGACAAATTCCTTTTCTTAGGAACAAATACAAGATCCATCACAAAAAGGATAATGGCCTTTTCAAATCTTTAAATAAACTGTGGTTCCACTGTATTGAAAAGCTTTTATTTTATCTCCTTGGAACAATTAATACCTTACTTTCTTGCTTGATAATCCTTAACCTGAGCATCTGAGAGAAAACACCGAAAAGAATCAGTTGCATGTATTATCGTAAAGGTGGATGAAACATTAAGATTTAAGAGTAGAAGCAAGTAAACTACTAGTTTGTGTTGCATCCTTTTGCAGTTGCAAAATCCAAGAACCAACCCCATTCCCTTTGTCGAGGCAGAGAATGAATAAATTTTCTGAACAAGTTGTTGCAGTTTGTTAAGTAGAACAAAAATATCATCTTTAAATATAATTGAACTTCAATGTCGTAAATGTCAGTAAATAAAAAGCTTTAATTCTTTTATCCGGTTTTCTTGACTCTGCTGTACTCATCTGGCTGCAGAAATTTTTGGGTCCAAGGCAGAGAGGTGGGCAAATGTTGATGTTGGTGTCATTGTGTGTGGTCCTTCAACTCTTCAGACAAGTATTGCTAAAGAATGCAGGACACTTAATTTAGGGAGAAGAAGCAATCAACCGATCTTCCATTTTAATCGTCACAGTTTCGACCTATAGTTACCACCAGACGTATATCTTCCGAATGCAATGTGGCTCAGATAGGCAAGAATGTCCCTAATATGGACCTAGACTCGTGTTTTTGGCGATATACGCAAGCTCAAAATGTTATATAGTGGGTATATAAGTTGGATAATTTGAAGGGGTAGGTATTTCTTAGGGGATCTTTAATTCAATAGCTTATAAGGAGGTATATAATTAAGTTATATAACTGTAGGTGCAGGTATTACTTGGGGATCTATAGTTCATAATCTGTTAATATGGTGCAATATATACTTTTAGCTAATATGTAGAGTTGAGCACTCCAATATATATATATATATATATATATAAGATTTTCAAGTAAACAAATGTACACATAAATGCTACTTTTTTGTTGCTTACTAAAGATTAAGTCCATATTAAAATACAAGATTCAACCCAAGTGTATTTTCATGTTGAAAAGTAAAATCTACTATTAATGTAGTATAAACTTAATTTAACAGAGGTTGGGCAAATTAATAATACTGTTATGCCTCTCTTTTTCTGGTCACATCTCATTTATTATATTATAGACTAAAAGACAATTTGAACTTCAAATTTTATTCTCTATTTACTTTTGCACCCCAAATTTAAAAAGGTGTCTAAATACATCCCAAATTTCATTATATGTAACAAAACGCACACTTTCTTCACTTAATCGGTCAAAAGTGACCGGCTAAGGCTGTAACACAAGTTTGGGATGCAAATTATCTTTTAGTCTTAAAAATTGGCAAAAATAATTAATTTTAAATACAATAAAATAATTAATTTTAAATAAAATAATTAATTTTAAAAATAAAAAAATAATTAATTTTAAAATAAAATAATTAAAATAAATATTTGAAATTAATGATTAATAATTAATCATTAACTTGTAAAATGATTATTTTATTTTTATTTTTAAAATTAATTATTAATCATTCCGGTTAAAAAAATCATTAACTTGTAAAAAATCATTTTTGCCACAAAAAAAAAAATTCTGTTTTTGTTCTTAAAAACAAAATTTTTAAAAATAGATTTTTTTCAAAAACAGAATATTTCAAAAACAGAATTTTATTTTACAAGTTAAAAAAAATTATGTTTTTGTTTTTCTAAAAACAGATTTTTTTGTAAAAACAGAATTTTTAATTTTTTTTTTTGTAAAAACAGATTTTTTTTAAACAGAATTTTATTTTACAAGTTTTTAAAAATTCTGTTTTTAAACACAATTTTGTAAAAAAAATTGTATTTTACAATTTTGTAAAACACAATTTTATTTTACAATTTTTTGTAAAACAGATTTTTTAAAAAAAATTGTATTTTACAATTTTGTAAACACAATTTTACAATTTTGTAAAACACAATTTTATTTTACAATTTTTGTAAAAACAGATTTTTTTGTAAAACATAAATCTGTTTTACAATTCTGTTTTAAAAAAAATATTGTTTTTAAAAAATATTGTTTGAAAAAATTTAATTATTAATCATTAATTCCAAATATTTATTTAATTTTATTATTTTAATTATTTTATTTTAAAATTAATTATTTTATTTTTATTTTTAAAATTAATTAATTTATTTAAAATTAAGACTAAAAGACAATTTGTACCCCAATCATAAATATTGTGAACTCTCCATAAGGTATTATTAAGTGATCAGTCTAACAACATCTCCAACTTATGACTTCATCATATCTACACCGTATTTTAACAGTGCGTTGATGATTTCATCATCTCTTCACCGTAATTCAATGGTAATGGTCGAACACTCCCTTATATAGAGTTGTTCAACTCAGTTAATACAATCGGGAATTCGCACCAACAAAAATTTGGTGCGGAGTATTCAACTTATCTTTAAGGAATTTATTGAAATTCAAACTCTTAGTAATCATTCAAACATGAACAATTTGTTGACAGAGTTTAGCTGAAATAAATGACATCAACTCTTTAATATGCATGTATCTCCATAGTACAATTTCAACAATTGAAAGAATGCATGAAACACATTACCAAGAATTTAAAGAATTCAAGAGAACTTGTTGATTTAGCTGTTTAGTCTCGTATCCTTTTTATGTACTCAATTTTGAGTCGGCTACAATGTTATGAAATATTAATTCCCTCATAATAATATTAACATTTCTCGGTTACTTCCCGTAATTATATTTTAATATTATTTATTCCTTTAAACCTATTTTGAAGGTCACTTTCTATCCATTTTTGTATTTCGACACTCAAAATTTTATTTTTTTTGAAAACTTTAGTCTCATGGCTTAGTTTTAACTTATATTCATCAATAAATTTTTATTATGCAGTTTTTTTGCTCACTTAACAGTTTTTTTTTTATTTTCCCGTTCTCCGTACCTTGCACCAGTCATACTTGCCGAATTAGTTATGTCAAACTCTTTGTACTATGGCTAGACATACTCATTTTATAATTCCTTTGAAAATTTCCAAAATTTTCCGATTACGTTTATTATTTATTTCATAGTTGTTTCTGCTCAAATTTTCAATAATCTTCATAATTAGAAATTAAATCCAAAAATTATTAATTTTGGATAATTAATATTTTCCTTACATTAGAATACACTTTCATTTAAAATTCCTTCATTACACGTCCGTTTACGTTCATTCTTGGGTTGAAATACACCTTATACTACCAGGTTTCATACTCTAAAAGCACTGATTTTTATTTCCCTTGTTAACTATCCAAAACTTTCTTTTGAAAAACTAGGTCAGAAAGTTACTTAAATTGCCATGTTTTGCTAGAAAATTTATCAAAAATAATTTACAAGGAAATTAAGTCTCAAACCTGTGCAGGATTTTAGCTGACTTACAAAGCTATCCATCCCAATAAACCTTACTCAAAAATTCGAAATACACTAAAAGTTCTGATCATTACAAAAGCAGGCCCTGGTTTAGGGTTTTTGCCCTATTTTGCTGAGAACTTCAATAAAGTTTGTTTTAATTTTTCTTTTCTTGTTACTTGTAGGATTTTTTATTTTCTTTGCCATGGTCCATGCTATCACATCCTAACATGTTATTATTTACTCTTAGCATGTACAAATTCATATACATACATATTTAATCCATAAAATATTTTTTAGGAATTAGGTTAGGGTTTTAACTACTCTCGAAACTGTTTAATTCATAATTAATTTCTCTAGAACTCCGATTGTGGTCCAATTTTTGGCAGAACCTCCCCTATAATATCATTTTTCTCTACTTAGGAGTCCAGGGTCAGCCTTGCCCTCAAACTCCACCACAAACAAGCAATTTAAATTCTTCCCTGTTCAGATCAACCTACTTACGGAATTCATAATAAATAATTAGCTGCAGAATAATTCCCAAATACTCAGAAAACGTAGCTAACTTCCAAGTCTATAACATATCAAAAAATCAGATTTTATCTTCTTGTGGTTTAAGAGTAATAGCTTTCATAAAAATAGGGCAGAAACTGCCTTATTTTCTCTTTTTTAATTAAGTTTTTGCCAAGTTTGCTTGTTTTATGTTTTTGATTTCTTTTTTAATTAAAGGTTAATTTTATCCACAAATTTTTAATCCCAAATTGTAGGGATTATAATACGTAGTTGGACATGATATTAAATAATCTCCTATTTCAAATCATTTTATTATCTCTCACAAGTTTGTTAATAGTCATTCTCAAGAATAAATCTTGCAAACAAACATAGCCCTACTGATTTGAATAGAAAAGAAAAAAGATCTTCTTTTTTTATATTCCTCTTAGAGATGGGAATATTTTAAATTTTGTATAGTATTTAATTGATGCAAATTTGGATAGTACTTATGGTAAAATGAATTAAGAAAACTATACTAAAAATTGGTGAAATCAAACCAATCCAAACTAAATTTGTGCTTTTAATTATATAGTTGATGTGTGTAATTTGAAACAAATAATGAACTGTAAATTAGAAAGAAAAAAAATAAACTTAAGAAAGGAAATATTAATTAGTTAGTTAGAATTTAAGGGACAAAAGCATCCTAACAAAACGCATTGAACTCTCCCTCTCTCTATATGCACTCATCAAATAATGTAAATTATCATTCTATTTAACAAAATTATAGAGTATTAAATAATGTAAATTATCATTCTATTTAACAAAATTATGGAGTATATCATAAAGGATTCAGTGGAAAAGGGGAAAAGTTGAAATATCTATGATATTGAATTCCACGCTCAAATAAAAATTAATTTATCAACTTTTAAAGTTAAAATATGATGCGATTCAATTAACTTTAATTACTACAATTGCGAGTATTGTTTATATTTAAAATTACAATTAATTATATCAATTTTAAAATCATGTTTTAAAATTTATAATTATAATGTTTAGATAAATTTTACATACTAATACTCAACCAGACCCATGTGTTGCAGAGGTTCACCTAGCTACTAGTTCTTAATAAGTTTTTTAGTAACAAAAATTACCTTAGCCGTTCCAAATTATATAATCAAATTAATATTGACTTATTAAAAGTCAATTTTAAATTTTAAAATTGATATTAATTCATGTAGTTTATAATATACAATTATAAATATTATAAACTACTTTAAACGTATTCATTGGTTATAAGATTTATTATTTTCAAAACTTAAATAAATTATATCAATTTTAAATTTAAAAATATTTTAAATTAATTTTTAGAAAGTCAATATTAATTTTATAATTTAAAATAAAAGAAATATTATGTATTTGGTCTTAAAAAGTTTAACTATAGGCTAATATTATTATCGTTATACCTTTTGTAATGCATGACTAGTAAAAAATTAATGCAACAGGCAAGTGTTGTCACTAAATATGAACTTTTTCTGCCTACACTTGTACTTACCTTTTAGCGATCAAATAAACTAGAATTCCTAAATTAAAAAATAACTTATTGGATAGCATTGCTAATATCTCATTATTTTACAAGTAACAATATATATTTTGGTTAGCTCCCAATTTACCCTAATAAAGAAATGGATTTTGCATCCACGTTTTCTTGTGAATTATAATCTCAAAAATCAAAATTACTAATCTTAGTAGTACTATTAAATAATTTTAATCACATGTTTATTTTGAATGAGATTATTTATAGAATAACTTAAAATAATCATTTGTTATGTTTGTTTTGTCAAGAATTATTTAAAGAATTAGATAAAAAATTACCGTTTGGACTATTATATCATTACCATTAATGACAAGACGATCATATTCTCAGTAGTTTGAATATAGATGGATAGAATAAGATACATCGACATGTCATTCTAAACAAAAATATATTAAGGATAATATTTTTAATATAAGTTGCTAGAGATTATAATACATGGTTGGATATAACTTTAAATAGAACTTATTTCAAGTCATATTATTATCCTATATATAGTCCCAAGTCTAATTTTAAAATCGGACTAAATACATTTATGTTACACCAAGTATCACCAAATTCATAATTCGGTCCCCAAAGTAATAAAAAAACTCTATGTGGAGATAAAAATTAGACATGAGTGTATTTGAATTTCACATATTTTATCAATTTTCATGTCCAAGTTCCAAAGTAATTAGACTTACTAATTGCTACATAAACTACAAAATTGCATACAATGTCCCTCCCTCCCTCCCTCCCAAATTCATATTCCGACTGAAATTGGCCAAAATACTTGACCCGGCCGACAAGCCAATTGTATTCGATTGGTTTTATACGATTTAATTGTATTCAGATATGGTTTGACTTCATTAAAATAAAATATTTTTAAATATAATTAATCCCAAATTAAAATATTTATAAATACCATCAACCCCAAATTAAAATACTTTTAAATATAATTAACCCCAAATTAAAATAATTCTAAATATAGTTTATCCCAAATAATGTTGACTTAAAAAATATAAACATAAAATTATGCCAAATAATATTTGACAAAAAATAACAAGATTTTAAAAAAAGAGGCCTAAATATAGAAAAGTACCTTGAACTATCCACCATCATCTTTCACACCACTACCATCACCACCTACCAGTAGACAACACCACCACCAACTCCAACAAAAAATAATACTAATAAGAGAAAAACCACTGCCACCCATGAGAGGCCATGACCGTCATTTCCCCATCTCCATTAACTACCTTCACAACCACCATGTATTCATCAACATCATAGAAAAACCAAACCTCCAAACTCCGAGTCAAGAACCAGTACTTACACGAAAATGTACATTCACCTTTTCCCTTTCTATTCCACTGTTGTATACCATCCAGAATTTTTCGACTCAGAACCTTGTCTATAAGATCTCATATAAATGAGTCATTCCATTCCTACCTTCATTACTCCAATTCAAATACAGTATTTTTTCAAACAAACATAGCCTTAAGATTAATGTGTTTAGAAAATCTAGTTAAAATCTTACAATTAAGGAGAAGAATTAAGGTGTGGGCCCATGTGCAAAATTAGGGTTCACATGACCTAATTAAATGCACAATTAGGGTTCCACGGCCTCATTAAATGTGCAAATTAGGGTTCGCATAACCTAATTAAACGGATAAGTCAGAAATAAAAGGACTAGACCCGGGAGAAGCCTCGACGGGTCCCGAGGCGAAGACCGTGGAGGCGGCTCGTTTGAGAATTGATTGAGGATTGGATTGGTGGCATTTAGAAACTGAGGCGATATGGGCATTATTCTAATGACTAAATGGTATTTTCGGAATTTTCTCGAAGACATGTGCTTGGCATGTGATTACTTAAATTCGAGAAGCTTCATAAATACCCCTTCCATTTACATGAAGGAGGGACCTCTCTCCAGAGACATGACTCAGACTCTTTTGGTGACTTAAGGCTTGGATATTCCACCTAAAAGCACTAAAAGGGTTTGGGACACTTGCTCTCGACTCAAAGGACTCTTTTAGTAGCTTAAGGCTTGGATATTCCACCTAAAAGCACTAACAAGATTCGAACACTCTCTCAACTCGAAGAACTGAAGAAGGCTCTTGGAATCCCAATAACCCTAACACGGTTTCCTGATTCTAGGGGTTCTGCTACGCGTCGTTGGAGTAATCGCCCACCTGTCGTTCTCCCCTCTACAATCAATCAATCAATTCTGTATTCTTTGTGAATTTCTCTCCTCCTCAGCCAACACGAAACCCTAACCCTAGCAAGGCGCGATTTTCTTGCCCACATTTATTTGGCGACTCTGCTGGGGAGGTGTAGAATTTTTGAAGGGTATGCCCACAACTTGAAGTGGGAGAACTACAAGAAGAGTTGCTTCACCAACAAATAGCATTACCTCACCGGATCCGGTTCAAGGCAAAAGCAACTCCGAAGCTTTCCAAGCCTTAATCTGGATTTTGACCAACCACTTATTGAAGACGCTTGAAGGAAGTTCGACATCACCACATATGGTCAATCAATAACAAACCAACGTAGGAAGGCGAGGTGAGGATCTGAAGTGAAGAGAAGCAAATGTTGTAACTGTTGGAGATGCTTCAAGGCGTTGAAGGAAGCACAAGAAGGACAAGGGATGATGATGACCATGATCTTTGGAAATCAGAGAGGAAGCAAGAGGAAATGGGGAATTTTTGCGTGATTGATGCTGATCCCAACCTTGAGGCCATGTTCCTGAGGCGATTCGCTTGAGAGAGAACAAGCAAGAGTGGAGGACAACAATAATGGGAGCAACAACAAAGAGAACCAGATTGTACCTCTATTGACGGAAAGTCAATCGGTTCCAATAATCAACTTGGAGCCCCAGAACAGTGGTGACATGCCACAACCTATGTTGGAAGCAAGCCAACCTCAGACAAACATCATCCCAACTACTCTCCCAGTATTTTTACAGGTGCAGATGCCAACCATCCCAATCCATGTCCAGCGAGTGAGCCAGCAACTGCCACTAGTGCCAGCTTTGCACGATGCAAGTGTGCATCAACCATACACACCACCGGTACAACAGTATATCACAACACCCTAGAGAGTTCATGCCACGAGCCAGTACGTGACGAAGGATGATATGATCGATGTGATCAATCAACTTGCAGCGGACATCCCGACCCTCGAGTTAACTTTACTCCACCTTATCCGCAGCACACATTCGGAGGCAACCTTACCCGACAGGGTATATTGAGCATCCCCCACAATTTGTAAAATACAACAGAGAGAAAGGAAATGCCAGGGAACATATTGCCAGGTTTGTAGAGTCGATGTCTCCGTGGCTAGGATATGATGAAATGAACAACCATAACTTGTTGATGCGAGAATTCAACAAGACTTTGACGGATAGTGCCTTCAGTTGGTACTATAATTTAGAGAAGGGGTCAGTCCATGATTAGGATGACCTAAAATTAGAATTTTTTAAGAAGTTTTTCTATAATGTAAAGCAGGTAACCATTGTAGAGCTCATGCGGTTTAAGCGAAGCCAGAATGAAGAGGCGACGGATTCGTTAGTGAGTTTGGGGCCCAAGCACAGAAGTGTGTAGAACCAATTGAAGAAAAGAACTTGGTTAACATATGCAACAATGGTGCTTTAGACTCCTTCAAGCCCCACCTCATTACCAAGGGGTGTGATTCATTTGCGACCCTCTCATCTTTTGCACAAGACTTGGGGGGAATCATGACATTCCCCACCAGTCATGCAATGGATACATGGAAGAGCAATAGGACAGCAATTGTGGCTTTGGTAGATTCTCAGTCAAAACCACAAGGGGGTAAGAGGGAGAAGAATGAGACATTTGAACGAAGTAGAGAAAAGTATGGGGACAAGTATACCACAATGCTAGTTCCGAAGGCTATCACATGCAGCGAGAAGGCGTTCGAGAACTGTCATTGAACAATGGGTCGAAGACAGCAGTGGTGAAACCTCCAAGGCCCGATCGGTTTATGGCGAAGAAATGAAAAGAAGATCAGGACTTACGTGTATACCACCAATCGCGAGAGGCATTCCACTATGGATCACATTACGGTCTGGAGGATATACCATGAGAAATTGGCGGTAGGGAGATTGAACTAGAGAAGAAAGCGTGCAATACCATCACTCATGGTGCGATCCAGGAAGTCAAGAACTCAAATATTGGCTCTACGTGCCATCGAACAAACTCGAACTACGGATGAATTAAAAATCCACCCAAGATGGTGGTCCACCAAAAATGGTGGTTTAAGTCCTCAGGAATATCCCTTGCCAAGTAAATTGGATGACCAAGGGAGGAGGCACAAGAATTGACGACTTAAAAAAAAAAAAAAAAACCCACCCAAGATAGCGGTCCACTCTAAACGGTGGTCAAGTCCTCGTAGACTGCACTTGCCAAGAAATTGGACGACCCAAGTGACGAGACACCCGATTTCAAGTCCTCGTAGACTGCACTTGCCAAAATATTGGACGACCCAAGTGACGAGGCACCCATTTTTAAGTCCTCGTAGACTGCACTTGCCAAGAAATTGGACGACCCAATTGACGAGGCACCTGACTATAAGCCCTCTGACCCGAAAAGTTATACTTTCAACTTTAATAAAAGTAATTGAGGCGCCTGAGTATAAGCCCTCAAACTCAAAAAAAGTTACACTTTATCTCTAAAAGTGGTGAACGTTATGCTTTCTCCGACAAAAGCAAGATTTATTATATGAAACGTTATGCTTTTTCGTTAAAAGCAATTTTATTATCACTAAATTGACAAACTTTCACTTATACTTGAACATTTTTTTACAATTTCTTAAAAAAAAAAAAGCAAAGAAAAGTATAGATTCAAGTGTTAGTTTGTATGAAATAAATGTACATGATTTCATGATACAGGAAATGAAAAGAACTACGAAAGTTCATGATCCAAAGGTCATGACTTTGTCGAATCGATTGATAGAGGAATACCTAAAGCTTGATCTTGAGGCTATCAAAGAGGTCTTGAGGCCCTCGGCAGGTCTTCAAGGCTATCGGTAGATCTTCAAGGCTATTATCATGTCCTCGATCTTTATCGGGCCTTGAAGCTATCGCCGAGATCTTTGAGGCTATCGGCGAGGACTTGAGGCCCTCGGCAGGTCTTGAGGCTATCAATAGATCTTCAAGGCTATTATCAGGTCTTCGATGCTATCAGCCTTGAAGCTATCAAAGAGTCTTCGAGGCTATCGGCCAGGTCTTGGCTATGAGGACTTCGAAACTATCGGGCCTTCAAGAAATGTTTGTTTCTCAATGACTCTTGATTCCAAACGAAAAGAGAAATTTCAAGAGATGGTAAAAAAGATTAGATCGAAGATTTACAAAAATATCCCGGAGAGCTCCTACAAGGCTGCCCTTACAGTGGTCCGCTCCTATAGAGGTTCCCTCTCCTAGGACTTTCGTTTTCGAGGATTACAAAACATCAAGCCCCGCGAAGTGTTCAGACACTAGAATCAAGACTTCAACACATATAATATTTTGCGCGATCATCTCACCAAAGGCGTGACTCACGTGCAGGGGGCAAATACTTACCGATAGATGACATAGACATCCTCCAGAGTAAAAGTGCATTCACCCCAAGCAGTGATGAATATTTAGATAGAAGAACACCATGGTCCTATTGGATACGAATGTTCCTACATAGCTGGATGCAAGAAGAATGTCAGCTATCCACATAATCAGCATTCCCAAGTAGCTAGTCGATCCAATGTTGCTATTCTTGAAGGTGGTTAGATGAATCAGACAAGAAGTCATCCCAACTTCCACAAGCCATTGGATATAGAAACAAGCCTTCCTTCTATGGTGGAGGAAAAGTTGTACGGGCATAAGTTTGGACTTGTTTCCAAAAGACGACGAAAAGACCAAAGGAGGGGAGCCCTTTCCCAATCATTGAGAAACGGGGCCTCCTTGGTTGTTCCCGAGTCTACAAAATGTTCAACAGATAGGGACTGCTATTCTTGAAGGTGGTTAGATGAATCAAACAAGAAGTCATCCCAACTTCCACAAGCCGTTGGATATAGAAACAAGCCTTCCTTCTATGGTGGAGGAAAAGTTGTACGGGCATAAGTTTGGACTTGCTTTCAAAAGACGACGAAAAGACCAAAAGAGGGGAGCCCTTTCCCAATCATTGAGAAACGGGGCCTCCTTGGTTGTTCCCAAGTCTGGAGAATGTTCAACAGGGAGGGCCTGCAAGAAAAAAAATTGCAAGAAAAAAAAAAGTGTTCAGTATAAGGGATCTAAAGAAGCAAGGAATGGACGTCAAATAAAGTGCTTGAGCTCGAAGTGCTCACCATGACAAAGAGGAATGTCCGAGAGTAAAGCTTCAAAACACCTGAAAAGAAGATGAAACAATGTCAGAAAGAGTTAGGGATCACATTTATGCAAATTAGGGTTCGCATAACCTAATTAAACGGATAAGTCAGAAATAAAGGGACTAGACCCGGGAGAAGCCTCGTGGTCCCGAAAGGAAAGGCTCGTGGAGGCGGCTCGTTTTGGGAATTGATTGAGGATTGGATTGGTGGCTGAAGGGCGAGGCGATATGGGCATTATTCTAATAACTAAAGGGTATTTCTGGAATTTCCCTGAAGACATGTGCTTGGCATGTGATTACTTAAATTCCAGGAAGCTCTATAAATATCCCTTCCATTCTATGAAGGAGGGGACCTCTCTCCAGAGACATGACTCAGACTCTTTTGGTGACTTAAGGCTTGGATATTCCACCTAAAAGCACTAAAAGGGTTTGGGACACTCGCTCTCAACTCAAAAGACTCTTTTAGTAGCTTAAGGCTTGAATATTCCACCTAAAAGCACTAACAAGATTCGAACACTCTCTCAACTCGAAGAACTGAAGAAGGCCCTTGGAATTCCAATAACCCTAACACGGTTTCCGGATTCTAGGGGTTCTGCCACGCCACGAGTCGTTGGAGTAATCGCCCACCTGTCGTTCTTCCCTCTACAATCAATCAATCAATTTTGTATTCTTCGTGGATTTCTCTCTTCCTCAATCAACACGAAACTCTAACCCTAACAAGGCGCGATTTTTTTGTCCACATAAGAGAAACCTAAAAAGATTCTAAATGTGAGGAGACTATTTTTTTCAAGATGTATATATTATTAGATGCACACCAACTTTGTAACCAAACAATATCTATAAATTAAGTTTTCACGTACGGAGGGTTCAAGTTTTATATATACAAGCTGGAAATGTACTTTCATGCACTAACTGTTTTAAGGACTTTGCTACTATATATAAACATGTCTGAACTAGACCTTAAAAGATTTCAAGGTCACAGATTAAATGCTAGGGACTAGGGAGCTAGGTTGATGTAAAGGAGGCTATATGCCTCTCTCTCTCTCTCTCTCTCTCTCTCTCTCTATATATATATATATATATATATATATATATATATATATATATATGATTTGTAACTAAAACGTAAAAAACTACTAGTATATATCGAAGTAATTAATCAGATGCTGGCACGAGCTAGCTCACATAACAAAACTAACTTTCCTATTTGATCAGTACAATAAAAGTAGAAGAAGCAAGCCAAATTAAAGTTATTTCTCTAAACAAATCAATTAACTTTTTACAAAAAATATCATTAATTCCTCTTCAATACATTTAGATTAATGCTATGTCCATCGAAAATTAGAACAAATATCTAGCGAAAGTATGAAAGTATATATACTGATGCAACTTTTTCCTACATTAACGTCAAATTTTTTATTTTGAAATATGTCATCCTATAGTAACAAGTTGCATTAATTGGTTATTCGGTGCATGAATTTAAGTAGGAGACGACAGCATTATTGATATATTTACATCAAACAAATCCTAAATCTCATGCTAATAGAAAAAACAAAATTCTACCAAGAAAAAAGACTCCAGAATCAGAATAAATAACAAAAACATGAAACCCATCAAAACTAAAATACTGATTCCAAATTGTTATCTAAAAGGGAATCGTAATACTTCAGTATCTTGTTGAAAAAGAAATTAATTAAAAAAAATAAAGAAAATGAGTGTTTGATTTATTTAATTTCAATCTTGTTCTTTCTCTTTTCCTTTCGTTTATGTGTGTGACATTGGTAGGCTTTTGATCCTGATAGATATATTTTTTTTCTACATTGAGAGTTTAGGAAATATTTTTAATTAAAGCATGAAAAGTATTAATTAAAATCACTAAAGAAGTGCAATTTCCTTTTCTAATTTTTTCACAAAATTGCTTGATTCCTTAACCAGTTAGCCATCCTGATCACAAGTGAGACTCGAGAATGGTAGTTCTTATAAAGCAATTAGAAAGCTGCTGAGGAATAAGTAGAAAGATAAGTTTGTTAGTGAAAACTGACACAATTAAAATGATCAGGATCGTCTCCATTTCAATTTGGAATGGAGTCTCCATTTAAATGTCTAAATTTAAAATTATTAGATCTAAAATTTAGAAGTTGCCAAATCATTGATTTTGTGTATGTAAGTTCCTCTGTGTATGTAAGTTCCTCTAGAAGTATAACAGTTCATTTGGGGTAGAGTACTAATTACTTTGAGGTGATAATTGGAAAAATAAGCCACCTCATTTAAAAGCCACTAACTTAACTATAACCACCTTATTTAAAACTCACTAACCTAACTCTAGTCACTCCATTTAAAAGTCATTAACCATTAATTAATATAACATTAATATATTATTATTATTATTATTATTATTATTATGAGCACTTTATTATGTCCCTCATTGGTTTTTTTAATAATTATTTATTATTATTATTATTATTATAAAATTGTTTAAAAAATTATTATTATTATATTAATATAACACTAATATATTATTATTATTATTATTAGTGTTATAATAATAATAATAATAATAATAATAATAATAAAGTGCTAATAATAATAATATATTAGTGTTAAATTAAATTAATGGCTAGAGTTAGGTTAGTAATTTTTAAATGAAGTGACTAGAGTTAGGTTAGTGAGTTTTAAATAAGGTGGTTAGAGTTAAGTTAGTGATTTTTAAATGAGTGGCAACTTCTAGAACTCAGATCTAATCACTTTAAATATGGATTTTTAAAGTGAGACTCCCATTTCAAATTAAAATAGACAATGATCGATTTGTCCAGGCTAAAATACAAAAATGTCCGCTGTATTTGTGTCGGTGTGATTTCTTCGTCCTTTAATTTAATTAATTAACCAAACTCATCCCTTGAGGTGTACATTTATTAATCAATCATTTTCTCTTTTAAACTATAACTTGTAGTGCAAAACAAACCCAGATGGAACGGTTTAGCACTACTAACTGTATCTTGAAAGTTTGTTTTGGTAATGCATGCAGAAACTCAGGCAAAAAAGTCACAGGTGGCTAAACTGAGGGCACAATTTCGCATATTAGTGATCAGACTAAAATGAGAAAACCTAACATGAGATATATTAAAAGAACTTTACTCTCTTCTTTTATCAAACAGTCTAAATCGCCTGAAATATATTCAAACTATAAACTATTACAAACGATAAAAAAAAATTACAATACAAAGAATTGAGCTGAAATGATAATCTTTTCATACATAATAACAGATAATTAGGAAAATGTTCAACCATAACAACAACTAGTGGACACTAGATATATTCCTGAAAAACAATCATAATCCCAAAATAATAACATATTTGAACAGTTCTTCAATACGAGCAAAAGAAGAACTGGCCATCATGATAATGCCATTCAAGTACCATTCACGCACAAAAAAATTCTCACGAATAAAAAAAAAAATCCCAATTAAATAATATATGATAATAATAATATATAAAAAATTCCCAATTAAATAATATATGAATAATACATGATAATGAAATCTTCTAATAATTAAAGAAAAAAAAAACCAGTCATGCATATCATTGAGAAAACAAGTTCCACAAAAGGAAAAAATAAAATTCACACGAAGGGAGAAATTATTAGAGCTCAACAGATCTAGAGGAGGGTCTCGCCAAAATAATTAAGTAGATTGAGTCCTTCTCAGATCTAAGATAAAAACTGAATGGGGGACTCGATCAACTACCTTCTCCCTCCGAACCTTCATTGATCCAAACTTTAGATGAGAGGGAAGAAATTTACTTCACATTAACAAAGATGTTTAGTAAATATCCATCCAAGGAACTACAAATATGAAACAAACATGAATGCCAAACTCAAATATATGTTTAATAGATATCCATCCATCCAGAACATACTAATGTTAAAATAGATGATTACCAAAATACAACAAAGAGAAGATTAATATAAAAGTTCTTTCAACAAAACCTAGTAATAAGGGGTGGTACGTAGCTAGTACTACCATACCATCTTCCTTGAGTACATTATTAATCATAAATAAAGGTCGCCCATAATTGCATATGAAAATTACAGAACTGAAATCTTCTAAATTCCCACACCAAGAGCATAAAAAGAACATGCTAATAATTAATAAGACTGTTCAAGGAAAGCAAGCTGTTGACATGAGCATGGACAACTTGACGCACATTCCACACAGACATCTCAAACGAACAACTCTCTCCGGTCTTGACATTGTGAACTATGCATCGACTGGATGGATATGTAAGGCGAAACACAACCAGCTCGCCTTCTCTCAACCAAGCAATAGGCACAACACGAATCTTAGGAGCTACAACCCATCTGTTATCATCACAACGAGTTTTTTCTTCCTTAATTATCCAGATCTGCCATGACAAATCAACATTAGGCATCTCCGTCCACTGGCCAGTTTTAAAGTCCGCCAATATCCAAACCTTCCACTTAAGGTCAGAAACTCGAAGCATGACAGATAAATAACACCCCATCCTAACATAATAATAATCCTTTCCGTGCATACTAGTACTTAGCGCAGGACATTGATACATAATCTCAGTTTCCAAATCAAATGTAAGAACATAAGGAACAGAATTACAAGCCCAACAAATAAATGCTCCAATAGAAATAGGCCGGCTCCTAAAAGCCAACTTAGCAATCCCACCTAAATGCTCACACTCAATCAATCTCCAACCATTACCGACACCCACAGTTAACACTAAACACGACTGAGGGTTTATATGGCCATCAAAAGCATTCACCACTTTGTATTCTCCATTAGGAGCACAAGCTAATAAAGAAAAGCAATAATTTGTATGTTGTGATAAAGAAGGGAGGGATACTCTTTTTGTTGTTACAGGATTTAGTAAAAACAAATATTTATCCCTTTCTAAAAGATCCTCCCACTTCCAAGATCTACGCCCCGGAACTAAATTTATAGGACGGCAAAGGTATGTTAACAAAAAACCATGGCAAGAACATAAAGGTTTCTCAATAAACTGAAGCCCATATTTCATAACCCTAGCATTACCATTACTAGTAAAATTATTATCTATATTCCCCAAATCTGCATAGTAAGTAGCACGAGAACGGATGGGTCTCATGATTTGGATTAGAAGGCCATGATCATTAGAGCAGTGAAGGCGAAAATGTTCCTTGATAAAACTTTGGTGGTTGATAATTTCATTCCAGTCGCGACAAACATACCTCATTACATGGTAAAGAATCTCGGCCGGTAGCAAAATGAGGATGCTGTATATCACTGCTTTGGGGAGAGAGAGTATGCTGGTGCTGCTGCTGGTGCTGGTTCTGGTGCTGCCTGTTTTCTTGTTTGTCACCATTTTTCTCCCCCGATACTTCCCCCAATTCGAAACAAAATCATTGAGTCCAGCCATTGGGGCGAAAAGATTGATTATTTTTTGTATGTGATTGAAATGAGAGAAGAAGATCCAGATATGGAAGTAGATTCATGAAATGAAAGGACAGAGAAGAAATAGAAGAAGGCGGAGATACCAAAGTTGATAAGGGAGTATATATATGTTGGCGATTTTTTAGGGTTTGTGTCGAAATGCGTATAAGAAGAAGAATAAAAATTGACATCTATACATGTTGTCGTAATATTATTTCAAGTAAAGTAAATGAAAATCTCACTATTGATTTTTCAAAGTTAATTAAAGACATTTTTAAACATAAAATTAAAATGAACTATTTTAATTTTAGTCAATATAATAATAAATATTGTAAACTATCTAAAAAATATTAGAATATTTTATTTTTTATGTGGCATCTACTATTTATGTAATTATTGGGTTTATATTTATTTAAGGCAAAACTAATGAAATACCCATTGGTACGTTTTAATGATTACACCATTAAATTTTTTTGATTTTTTAAATTACCCCACTAAATTAATTATTATTTTGAAATTGGGTCATTTCATTAAAAAAAATAATCGACAAAACTAATGAATTACCCACTGTAGTTGATGCGTTTTATTGATTATACCATCGAACTTTTAATTTTTTAAATTATCCCGTTAAACTAATTAATATTTTGAAATTGGGTCATTCTATTATCTTTGTCTCATGAGTGTTAAATCGTTTCGGTTTTTATCCTACGTGGATGTCAAAAACAAAAAAAAATAAACAAATTTAATTTACTCTCTCTCCTCCTTCCTCTCATCTCTCTTCTCCACCTTCTTCCAGATCAAATATATCTGCATACTTTCTCTCTCTAAAATTTATGAAAATTCCTAGATCCAAATATTTATCAAAATATTGAATTGAGTTTCAAAGTTCATCATTAGATATTACATTAGTCTAAATCCCTAACAACAACAACAACAACAACAGATGAAGTAAATGATGTTGCAGTAAGTTTCCTCCCTCTCACCTCCGACTATCAGCAGCATTATGTCTCAATTATCAAGTTTCATTTCTACTGCTGATGCATTGCTTTTCATTCGGGAAAAATTTGTATCTATTGATAAACATCTGATATTAGAGTACCCCAAATATTTTTATTTTTTTTGTTTTCACTTTCAAGTTTTTTATTATTTCTTTTGCCACATAAGTAATATTTTTTTATTTTTGAATTTCTTTTCCAAAGCCACATAGATAAAAAAAATTAATTAATGTACTTAATTTTTTTAACAGAATGATCTAATTTCAAAATATTAATTAGTTTAATGAACTAATTTAAAAAAATTAAAAGTTTAATAGTGTAATCAGTAAAATGTGCCAACTACAGTGGGTAATTCATTAGTTTTGTTGATAAAAAATTAATACCCGTTTATTTTTTTTAACGGAATGACCCAATTTCAAAATAATAATTAATTAGTTTAGTGGGATAATTTTAAGAATTAAAAGTTCAATATTGCAATCAGTAAAACGTGCCAATTACAGTGGGTATTTCATTAGTTTTACCATTAATTTAATCACTTTATTTATGAGTTTGGTAATTAATTATGTGACCTGTAAATAATATTCCTAATAGTATTTGGCATAATGGGCTCTAGAGTTTCATAATCTTGATGGACGATTATGACCCTTAGCTATTTTATAAATAAAACAGTTAAGTTTTGATTCCAATTGTCGTCTCAAGAACTTTATACACACCTATACATCCATCATAAGATTAAGAGAGGCAATTGAAGACATTCACCCTTAAGCGCAGCAGAAGCGTGATACATACAAGATGTCTTCATTCAATTCATGTAAGTGCCTAATTAATTAATTGATTTTATTTTATGTAATATATAACATTTTCTGATATAATTTATTTAACATCTGGTATCAAAGCATGATTACACTATTGCATAGAATAAATTAATTACGTTATTATACCAGAATTTTAATTCCGCAGAACATCTTGAACGGAATCATGTTTCAGAATATTGAAACATATATAATTATTATTGATTACACAATTAAACATGTTTTACTGATTACACAATTAAACTTTTTTAATTTTTCAAATTACTCCACTAAATTAATTATTATTTTGAAATTGGGTCATTCTATTAAAAAAAAAAATCGATAAAACTAATGAATTACCCACCATAGTTGGTGCGTTTTATTGATTACACCATCGAACTTTTAATTTTTTAAATTACCCCGTTAAACTAATTAATATTTTGAAATTGGGTCATTCTATTATCTTTGTCTCATGAGTGTTAAATCGTTTCGGTTTTTATCCTACGTGGACGTGAAAAACAAAAAAAAAACAAATTTGATTTACTCTATCTCCTCCTTCCTCTCATCTCTCTTCTCCCCCTTCTTCCAAATCAAATAGATCTGCGTATTTTCTCTCTCTAAAATTTATGAAAATTCCTAGATCCAAATATTTATCAAAATATTGAATTGAGCTTCAAAGTTCATCATTAGATATTACAATAGTCTAAATCCCTAACAACAACAACAACAACAACAAGAGATGAAGTAATTAAATGGTGTTGCAGTAGGTTTCCTCCCTCTCACCTCCGATTATCAGCAGCATTATGTAGGAGTGAGCAAAAAACAGATAAAATCGAATTACCGAACCGAACCGAACTTTTTTAACCGAATTATTTTGATTTTTCGGTTTTTTTTTTCTTATTTCGGTTATATCCGATTTATTTCTCATTATTCGGTTTCGGTTTCGATTTTAAAAAACAGATAATTCGGGTACCCGAATATCCGAACATTAATATTAAAAAAATAATAATTTTATAATATTATCTAATATCTATTATATTATCTACGCGTATTCAGTAAATTAAAGATATATCTTAGGTCTCCCATCCCAAATCTGAAATCAATTTCTCAGCTTCTTCTTGGCTTCTTGCTTCTCGACTCTCGCTCGACTGTGAACTTACTGAACTGTGGACTGTTGTCTCCGGGCTCCGGCATCCGCGACTCCGCCTCTCTCCGTTACAACTGTGCTTAACTTCGGGTCTTCCATTCTTCAAATCTAGATTGGGAAAAAATACTGTAGCTTCTGAAGGTATGTTATTATTTTATTATAATGAATCTATTCTCTTAGCTTTTTGGTTTTGGTTGTTACTTTAGATTTGAATAATGTAAATCATGTGTTTTGATCCTGTTATTCCTTTATTTTTTATATTATACTTGGGGATTTATACGTACATGGTAGTATGATATATGTACTGTATTCCAAATGTTAGAATTTTCCAAACTTGTGCTGTTTGATCTTCATTTTGATTTGTCAGAGTTGAATCAGATTTAATACAGTATGTTTCTTTTTATATTTTAATGTGTTTATGTTTAAATGTGTAGATGGTTCCAAATTTTATGTTCTCTGTTTAATTTGGGTTCCTTAGTAGAAGATCTGTAGAGATTATATGTTGAGGAAAGTGGAAATAAATTTGGTAGATATGCTGTTAATATGATGATACTGTAACTAATTTGTTATTTGGTGGGTACAGAAGGATGGAATAAATTTTAATTCTACGAAGTTTTGCAGGGATTTGAAGATATTGTGTGGTTGCATTCATTTTAACTTTGAGAAAGATTGATGTTCTGTATTGATTTAGGCCAATTCTATGTGGTAGATGATATCATATAGACTACTGAGAAAATAAAAAAGTAGTTTCCATTAGTCAGTCTTGTATGATCAATACTAGTAAAGTTACAAATTAAACATAAAGATATATAGTAGTAAGTTACTAAAACATAAATACTTGTTTTGCTCTTCCAAGTGAATTTGTTCCTCAAAATATTATTTCTAGTAGTAGTCAAAATTATGACTCTCATTTCTTTGTTTTTGTTGGGACAACAGATGAGACATTGTTTGGGACAGTTGAATGAAGGTGTTTGTGTAAGTTAGGGTGCCAACTTCAATTGTTATTTTTTATTACCCAAGGATTTTAGGTCAACTGCTTGTGATTGTGAAAGTCAGTCTTGCTCCCTGTCCCTCCTCTTGTAACTTGCAAGTTAGTTTGTGAATAACTAGAATTAAAGAAGATTGTTAAACTTGTGTTGCATTGGCAACTTCAAGCTGCTTGTGATGACTGATTGCATGGTGTGCCTTGAGCTAGCTTTAGGCTTTAGGTAATAATATTATTACACCTATGTTTTTGTTTTTGGTACATTGTTATACTCAGTTGGAAGGGAATGTCATGATTGATACAAGGGAGCATGCATGATATATGTATGTATGTATATAATAGTAGAGTACTTCTACGGCGACATTATTTGGCCGACATTGTTGCGACATTTTTTTTTTTTTTTTTGGTTTTTTTTGTTGTTGTAGTACCTCTCAAAAAATATATAGTATTTATTTCAACTGAATTTTTTTAAAAAAACAGTGTTTTAGGTGTAATTTGGATACATACAAGAAACAGGGCTTGTACAGTGTTTCTTGTATGTATCCAAATTACACCTAAAACACTGTTTTTTAAAAAAAATTCAGTTGAAATAAATACTATATATTTTTTGAGAGGTACTACAAAAAAATAAACCAAAAAAAAAAAATTAAAAAAAAATGCCACTAGAAATGTCGGTAAAATAATGTCCCCCTAGACTTATTGATAATAGTAATATAATAATTTACAAATGTAATTAGAACTGTTTATCATGAGGATTGTATTTCAACTCTATGAAGCTCATGTTCCTCCTCATCCTCTTCGCTTTCAGAAATCAACATCTCTTGATCTTCAGTACCCTTAAGAAACAAAGGCTGCCTGCTAGTTGCTGCTGTCTGCTGCCTGCTAGTCTGCTGCTAGTTGATGCCTGCCTGCTACTCTGTCTCTTGTCTCTGATAGTAGATTAATTTCATTTTGGCTTGTTGTTGCTTTGTTAAGTCATAAATTTGTTAAGTAGATTAATTTCATTTTGTATGCTGGACTGGACAGTTAATTTTTGTTGGCTTGTTGTTGCTGACTTGCTGTATTTTGGACAGTTAATTTGGCTTGCTTTGTTAAGTCATAAATTTCATGTTGGCTTATTGTTGCTGCTAGACAATTAAGTTAACAGTTGGCAGTTACTGGACAGTTGATTTGTTAAACAGGTAATAGGTTATGTTGGATGATATTTCGGTTATTACTCGAATACCCGAAATTACAATTCGGTATTCGGTAATTCGATTATTTTCAAATTTCGATTAACATTTCGGATAGTGAAATTAACAATAATTCGGTTTTCGGTTATAACAGAATAGTTTATTCGGTTCGGTTATAACCGAATGATCACCCCTAGCATTATGTCTCAACTATCGAGTTTCATTTCTACTGCTGATGCATTGCTTTTCATTCGGGAGAAATTTTTTTCTATTGATAAACATCTGATATTAGAGTACCCAAAGTATTTTGATTTATTTTGTCACTTTCAAGTTTTTTATTATTTTTTTGCCACATAAGTAATATTTTTTTATTTTTGAATTTCTTTTCCAGAGCCACATAGATAAAAAATTAATGTCTACTTAATTTTTTTAACAAAATGACCTAATTTTAAAATATTAATTAGTTTAATGGAGTAATTTAAAAAATTAAAAGTTCAATAGTGTAATCAGTAAAACGTGCCAACTACAGTGGGTAATTCATTAGTTTTGTCGATAAAAAATTAATACCCGTTTATTTTTTTTAACGGAATGACCAAATTTTAAAATAATAATTAATTAGTTTATTGGGGTAATTTTAAAAATTAAAAGTTCAATAGTAGTAAAACGTGTCAATTACAGTGGGTATTTCATTAGTTTTGCCATTAATTTAATCACTTTATTTATGAGTTTGGTAATTAATTATGTGGCCTATAAATAATATTCCTAATAGTATTTGGCATAATGGGCCCTAGGGTTTCATAATCTTGATGGACAATTATGACCTTTAGCTATTTAATAAATAAAACAGTTAAGTTTTGGTTCCAATTGTCGTCTCAAGAACTTTATACACACCTATACATCTATCATAAGATTAAGAGAGGCAATTGAAGATATTCACCCTTAAGCGCAACAGAAGCGTGATACATACAAGATGTCTTCTCTCAATTCATGTAAGTACCTAATTAATTAATTGATTTTATTCTATGTAATAACACGTTCTGATATAATTTATTTAACATCTGGTATCAGAGCATGATTACACTATTGCATAAAATAAATTAATTACGTTATTATACCAGAATTTTAATTCCTTAGAACCTCTTGAACGGAATCATGTTTCAGAATATTGAAACATATATATAATTCTTGCATAGATATATAATATAATTTCTCAGAATTTAGAATATATAGTCATGTGTTTCTGTTCTCGCATAACATAATATTAAAGTACGTTATACTACTTTATTCAATCATGTTATACTGCTTTATAACATGTCAGGTATTTTGTTTGAATCACTTCGAAATCATGTCTTATGGATTAAACTTCATGTATTCTGCATATATATAATATTCCCACAAATTATGCAGTACTTTTTATGCAAGTTTATTTTAATATAATATTATGATGAACATCCTGGACATAAATATTAAAATATTATATGTTAGATTTATTATTTATTATGTCTAGATAATATTATGATATTCTTATGCCCTCATGTATTCAAGTTAAAATTAACGTGATTATTTTTTAATCAATTCATGTTCATAATTATATATTTTAATTTAAGATTCTAGAACATGATGTGATATATTATTAGGGCTTTTAAGTTGTTACATGTAAATTATAATTAATAGTGTTACTTTTTAAACTTGATTAATATATTGTTTAAACAAAATTGAGTTTGATCATAATAATTTATACGTATGCGCGACTCTTTTATTGTTAAAATTAATAATATTCAACCCAACGAATGGTTATTAATTGAAACAATTATAGATTAAGAAAAAGTCACATAGTGTTACATTTAATAAATGAATATTTTAATTTTACCCAACAAAAAATTAGAATTAGAATTTATTAAATGGAATTTTATTGCATAAGTAACATGCATGTTTATTTTGTTTCTGCCTAATGGTGATGCGTGGATAAATGTGTTGTGCAATATAATATTTTTTGGAATGTTATTAGCATATTTTTAATTGGACCAACAAAAGATTTATAATTATGCGTCAACATCTCATTAAAATCTATTTTGGGTGCTGTAAATAGATTTTATATATGTAACTAACTGATTGTTCTACAATTGGTTTTATTATGATTAATTATTAATTAGTGTTGTACGTACATTGTAGATTTCTTTTAGTTTTTGGTAAGCATACTTGTGAGCATGATTGTGTTTCAGCATTGACTCCAACTAATATTTTTGGGTATCTCTCTGGAATTGAAGACTTGAATGGAACTAATTTTACTACTTGGAAAGAGCAAATGAAATTGTTCTCAGCGTTATGGATTTGGATTATGCATTACCTGAAAATTATTCAGGTAACAACTCTGAGGCAGGTACTAAATGTCGCTTCTGTAAGATGCAAGGACATATTCAGAAAAAATGCCCTAAGTTCATAGAATGGCTTAAAAAGAAAGGTATGTCTTTCAATTATGTAACTTATGAATCCTTTCTAATTGATGTTCCTTATAATACATGGTGGCTTGATACTGGTGATATGGTTCACATATTACTAATTCATTGCAGGGATTCCTTTCAAAGAAGACACTCCAAAAAGGGGAAAGAATCATTAAAGTTGACAATGGAGAATCTATACAAGTTAAAACTGTAGGAACTCTTCCTTTAATTTTGGAGAGTGGTTACCTTGTATTTATATGATATTCTTTATGTTCCCAGTATGAAATAAAATTTAATTTCTATATCTAAACTTGACGTTGATGATTTTTCGTTTAAGTTTGGGAATAATAAAATAATTATTTATCATTACTCTCACGTTATTTATTCTGGCTCCTTAGAGGGAAACCTCTATAAGTTAAATTTGGATAATGTCTTTGTTGAATCCTTTTTAACAATGAATATTGTGACCGAAAGTACCTCTAAAAGTGGAAATAAGAGAAAACTAGATAATGAGAATTCTTAAAAATTGTGGCATCAACGCTTAGGCCATATTTCAAAAGACATAATGCAACATCTTATAAAGAATGAAATTCTTCATTCACTAGATTTTTCTACTCTTGACCATTATATTGAATGTATAAAAAAAAATTTATGAAAGGAAGTAAGAAAAGAGCCATTAAATGTAGTGCACTTCTTGAGGTGATTCACACTGATATATGTGGACCATTTTCTCCTGGAATTAGTGGACACAAATCTTTTATTACGTTCATTGATGACTATTCTCGTTATAGTTATGCCTACCTAATTAATGAAAAATATGAATCACTAAATATGTTTAAAATTTTCAAGGCTCGAAGTTGAAAACCAACTTGACCAAAAAATTAAAGTAGTGAGATCAGATAGAGGCGAAGATTATTATGGTAGACACTCCGATACAAGTCATAGTCCTGGTACATTTGCCTTATTTTGTCAAGAAAATTGAATCGTCACTCAGTATACAATGTATGGTACACCGCAGTAGAATGGTGTAGCTGAGAGGCGAAATCGTACCCTTATGAATATGGTACGTAGTATGTTATGCAATTCTAACTTACCGATATTTTTGTGGACTGAGGCATATTAAAGATAGTTGTTCATATTTTAAATCGGGTTCCTAGCAAATATGTCCCTAACACTCCTTATAAAATTTGGACAGGTACGAAACCTAGTTTAAAATACTTATGAGTGTGGGGCTATCCAGCTGAGGCTAAAATTTTTAATCCACAAATAAAGAAACTTGACTCTAAAACTATTAGTTGTCATTTCATTGGACATCCTGATAGATCTAACGGTTTTCATTTTTACTGTCACTCGATTACCAATAGAATTGTTGAAATTAGGCATGCAGACTTTTTAGAGAATGGTGATTTAAGTGAGAGTGGTGAGCCTAGAAATATTGATCTTGAAGAAAACATGATTTATGTTTCTAATCCTATAATTTGAGAGGGTGAGGCACAAAAACCTCCTATTGAGGCGAACGATGCTCCTTAATTAGCTGAGCCACCACCTAATTGAACTCCACATTAATTATTGAAAATCATATTCCTGAAATTGTGCAACCTTTACATCGGTCCAAAAGACCTAGAAATCTTGTTAATTAATTTTGATGATTTTATAACCTATTTTAATGAGATTTACTATGATTCAAGTAAGATTAATGATCCAATCTCCTATAAAAAGGCCATTACGAGTGCTTAATCAACTCAATGGCTTGAAGCCATGAATGATGAATTGAAATCAATGGAGCTTAATAACATTTGGGATCTTAAAGAATTACCAAAAGGTGTTAAACATGTTGGTTGCAAGTGGGTCTATAAGACCAAATTAGATCCTAAAGGGAACGTTGAAAGGTATAAAGCTCGATTGGTTGCTAAGGGTTTCACTCAAAATGAAGGTGTGGATTATAATGAAACTTTCTCTCCAGTATCCAGGAAAGATTCATTTAGAATAGTCATGGCTCTAGTAGCTAATTATGATTTAGAGTTGCATCAAATGGATGTTAAAACTACATTCCTAAATTGTAACTTGCACGAGAATGTCTATATGGCACAACCAGAAGGTTTTCTGGTTAAAGGCTAGGAACATATTGTAAGTAGACTTAAGAAACCCATCTACGGGTTAAAATGGGCTTCTCGACAATGGTATCTTAAGTTTCACGAGGTGATGAGTAATTTTAATTTTAAGAAAAATATAATGGATCAATGCATATACTTGAAGGTAAGTGGGAGTAAATTTGTTATTCTTGTCTTGTATGTTGATGATATACTACTTGCATGCATGTAATAACTTAGGCATGTTGCATGAAACCAAACGTTTTATTTCTGGAAATTTTGATATGAAAGATCTCGGTGAAGCCTCATATGTTATAGGTATTGAAATTCATCGAGATAGGTCTCGCGGGATATTAGGATTATACCAAAGAGCTTACATTGACAAAGTTCTTAACAATTACAACATGCAAAATTGCTCCCCTATTGTCACCCATGTTGTTAAAGGTGACAAATTTGGCTCATATCAATGTCCTAATTAGAATTAACTTGAACGTGATCAAATGAATCTTATTTCCTATACTTCTGTGGTTGGAAGTCTTATGTACGCTCAAGTTTGTACACGTCCAGATATAGCGTATGTAACTAGCATGCTTGGAAGTTATCAATCAAATCCAGGTTTAGATCATTAGAAAGCAGCCAAAAAGGTTTACGTTATGTGGGCAAGGAAATCGTGCCTTGCTAGTTAGGGTTTCATGTTGGCTGAGGAGGAGAGAAATTCACGAAGAGCACGAAATTGATTGATTGATTGAAGATGGGAGAAGAACAGGTAGGCGATTATTCCAATGATACGTGTCAAAACTATCATAATCCAAAAACTGTGTTGGGGTAGTAGGGATTCTAAGAGTCTTCTTGAGTGCTTCGAGTTGAGAGAATATCCAAGTCTTGAGTGCTTTGAGTTGAGAATGTCCAAGTCCCAAGCCCCAAAAGAGGTCTCCCTTTCCTTCATAGAATGGAAGCCTATTTATAGAGTTTCCTGGAATTGAAGTAGTCACATATCAGGCATATGTCTTTAGGGAAATTCTAGAAATAACCTTTAGTCATTAGGATAATGCCCATATTTCCATGTCCTTCTAGCCACCAATACAATCCATCAATCAATTCCCAAAAATAAGCCGCCTCCATGAGCCGTCTTCCTCGGGACATGTAGAGGCTTCTCTCGGGTCTAGTACATTTATTTTTGGCTTTTCCATCTTCATTCAATTAGGCCATGTGAACCCTAATTTGCACATTTAATGAGGTCGTGGAATCCTAATTATGCAGTTAATTCAATTAGGTCATATACGCAACTTACAGGGTACTAAGGATTTTATGCTTACATTCAGAAAAACAGATAACCTTGAAGTTGTTTGTTATTCTGATTCTGATTTTGCTAAATGTAAAGACGAAAAGAAATCTATATCATGGTACATCTTTATGCTTTTAAGAGGTCCTATTTTGTGGAGAAGTTATAAGCAAGAGTTAACTACCAACGATGATGGCAAAATATGTGGCTTGTTATCATGCTACTTGTCACGTCGTATTATTGAGGTATCTTATTTCAAGACTTAAGGTTGTAGACTCCATTTCAAGGCCATTGAAAGTATTTTGTGATAATGATTCTGCTGTTAGTTTTTCCGATTAACAACACCAGTTCGAGTGGTGTTGGACTATATCTCGACACTAAATACTTATTTGTCAGGGAAAGAGTTGATCGAAGATCAAAGCGTTCTCATTAAGTATATTAGTTCGTATGATATGTTAGCGGATTCACTTACGAAAGACTTATCACTCAAACTCTTTTTAAAGCATGTTGCCGACATGGGTTAACTAGTGGTCTTAATTAGTGAGTTATTTTGATGTAAGACAACATTTTTTGAGCTCGTTGTTTTGAACTTCACATTATGTTTATGGTTTTCTATTCTCTTTATTGTGCACACTTGAAAACTTGTGAGCAAACAATTATGTTTTGGACCATATGAATGAGTTTAATCTATTACCACTTATGTAAACTCTATTCATACCAATTATGCTTAATGTTAATATTTGTTCTAATAAAAATATTAATTGTGTAACTAATGAGAATCTTGTGTTAATAGTGACACAATGATTGTATTAATTCACATTGGTATTTTTATTTGAACAAGATATAGACATTAAATTAAGGAAATTGTTAAATCCACAACAAAAATTGTTATTTCCACAACAAAAGTGTCGCTATAGATCTTATAACGATGGTTTTCACCGTCGATATACACCTATAGCGACACTTTTGTTGTGGAAATAACAAAAAGTGTTGTGGATTTAACAATTCCCTAAAGTAATACTTGGCCAAATTAATGGTTGCAAGTGTTATGTTTTGTATATAAACAGTATTTCGGCCAAGTGGGAGAATGTTAGAATATTTTATTCTTTATATGGCCTCTATTATTTATGTAATTATTGGGTTTACATATTGTATTAATTTAATCACTTTATTTATGGGTTTGATAATTAATTATGTGACCTATAAATAATATTCCTTATAGTATTTGGCATAATGGGCTCTAGAGTTCATAATCTTGATGGACGATTATAACTCTTTGTTATTCTATAAATAAAATAGTTAGGGTTTGGTCACAATTGTCGTCTAAAAAAATACACACATATACATCCATCATAAGCTTAAGAGAGACAATTGAAGATATTTACCTTTAAGCACAGCAGAAACGTGATACATACAAGGTGTCTTTTCTCAATTCATGTAAGTACCTAATTAACTAATTGATTTTATTATATGTAATAGCACGTTCGGATATAATTTATTTAACAAAAAATACCACTCTTTGTAAGTTTTTTTTTATTATTTTAAATCTTGTATTAATCATCTTAATTTTGAGCTTAAAAAATGTATCAATTAACTTTCAAAAGTCAATAATGGTCTTATAATTAATTTAGAACAGATGGAGTCCTTTGTTTGTTTTAAAAATATTAAAGTAATATTTTCCAAAAATATAAAATAAAGATGAAGGAGAATTTATCCACTTTAATTAATTAATTAATATAAGAATGATCCTACAATTCCATGTATGTGTATATATATATATATATATATATATATATATATATATATATATATATATATATATATATAATTCTTTTAAATTACAAATATATCTAGGTAATCTTGTAAAATATGATTCATCAAGCCTTTGTTGTAAATCTTTCCGAGTACACGTAGGTGATCTCTTATACTGCATAATTCCTTGCGTACGTATTTGATCATCATCATGGTGGATTTATGGACACCTTTTAGATGAGAAGTAATTGTTGAGTATGATTTGAAGAATTTTTGTTGATGTTTATATAGTAATTCTTTTTATCATCATACATGGAATGTATTAAATTCTAAGTACAATGAACTTATATATATATATATATATATATATATATATATATATATATATACAAATTAATTAAACTTAATGTGAATATAATATTTTTTTTGAAATAAAATGTGAATGTAATTTAAAAAGTGGATACAATGAACATTATTTAATTATTAAAAATAATTAATATTACTTATAATAAATTCTATTATTACATTAATTTAATAAGTATGATACATTGCATCAAAAAAAAGTATGATATAAACATCAATAAAATGCAATAATTTTAATGTAATTAAATTTATGTTCAACGAATAGAAAAACACTCTTTAAATTAATAAATTATTAATTTATCGATTAAATAATAACTCTCTAAATTAATGAAATTTTTTAGTCCCAACAGCATTAATTTATAAAGGTTCTACTGTATATAAGAAAAACAAAACACTAGTAATTAATTAATAATAACATTTGAAAGCTTAGGATTGAGCAAAAAATAGATATAATAGAATTACCAGAATCGAGGCAAGAAATAATTTAGCAAGAAATTTTACGATAATTGAGTTATTTTTTACAATTCGGTTATATCCAAAATTTTGTACAGTTTTCGGTTAGTTTATATGGGTTTTACTTTTGGGTTAACCGAATAACACTCGGTTCTTTTTTATAAACCATTTTCGTGCATAGAAATAGTAACATAGAGAGAGAATACATTATAAACCATCCATATCCTCCCCCTTTGCCATTTCACCCTTTTTCCTCAAACCCTTGAAATAAACCGGCACTGAAATTACAAAGTACAAGTATAAGAACAAACACAAAATTAAAAAGCTTCTTGATAACAATGGGGTCAAGCGGATCGATTTCTAAGCAATGACCTCAAAACTCCACGGGTATTATCTTCAGATCTGCTGCTTCCCACTACATCCTCTTGCATTTGTTCTTTTATCTTTCCTATTTATATTGTCTAATCCTTAGCACACCCAAAATGTGACGAGCCCAAAATAGGTCCATTCCATCCAACCCATTCTGAGTCACCAAATACATAGTACAAAAACAAATACAACTTCAGTAATACAATTGTCGTGCAAAATACGACAACACATATACTGTGAGTTTGAATACAACTATTGTCTAATAGACAGTATAAAAACTCAAAAGGGGTCCTCATTACAATTATTGATACGCTATTTCACAGAATAGTGAGGACTACTAATGCAACCATCTGGACCGTCAATCTATTCCCCGACTAGTCCCAGCTATATTCTCATTTCCTGAAGAGAACAGTGAAAGAAAGGGTGAGCTCAACTAGCCCAGTAAGAATATTATTATGACTAAGATAATATACAACAAATTATCATTAGTCTTCAACAGGGAAAAATCTGATAAAATATAATAGACAACAAGTTTTAGATCAACAACTTCAGCAGAATAAGCAATCCATTAGAAGAGTCAATTAGAGAAAGAATTCTACTATCTTCTAAGATTTAAAAGTTCATCATCAATATTTTATCCCTGTAACATCAATCAATATACATCTTGAATCAAATATTCATCTTTGCACTACAGGCCAAAGATATTCATTTGTATCACCAGTTGGTCATGTTCATCTCAATACCTGTTCATCTTTGCACTACGGGCCAAAGATATTCATTAGGTAATCATTCATCTTCAGACTACTGGCTAAAGATATTCATCGATTAATCATTCATCTTTGCACTTCTGGGTGCCAAAGATATTCGATAATATCATCATTTAGGACTGAGGATGATGAAAAATATATTAAAAAAAACGAATCCAGTGAAACAAAATAACAAATATTAGAGATTCGTATTACAGTTTATCCAAGATCAATAATACTCCATAATAACCAATTTCGAAATAAAATTCAAGAATAAAGATCAAAACGTGGATACAATCAAAGATAGTAACCATAATAGACATCTTGGACAAAAAGAAGAAAATTTCATTTTTCGGTGAATAGTGTCGTATACGTGAATAGTTCCATATATGTGAATAGTAACTCCGACACCAAAAGATAGGAATTCCACAAGAAAATCATCATGCTTCGTGAATAGTACTCGTGAATAGTAACTCGTGAATAGTAACTCATAAATAGTAACTCGTGAATAGTAACTCATGAATAGTAACCCCGACATGAAAAGTTTCATATTTGATAAAAAGTTCCAACCAATATTTCGGCATAATGATATTGAAGAAATAATATCACTTACGAAGAAAATAACATCCCTTACCTCAAAAAGATAATACTTCTGGCTGGAATACTGGATATAGTGCTGAAGGAACTTGCACCGTATAGAAACACTCAAAGTATCAAAATACTCACAAGAATACGCTCGATAATATAGATAGAGAAATAGAGAAAACTTATGAATTCTGGTGTGATTTTCAATTCTAACTAAGCACCCTATTTATAGGAAAATGCTTAGAAGCATATAGAAGACTAACCTCGCTAACCGATGGCTTTACTCATTACTATTGCCACCCACCACATTTGAAATTCAATTGAGCACATTTCTCGCCAACCAATTCTAGAATTTTCCAAAATGTTTTATCATTTAAACAATAATCAGAAACTTTAATAATTCATAGAAAATAGCCCGTTTATCAGAAAAATACGAATTTTATGTCCATTCCACACGAAATCGAATTCTCTACAACTTTGTAGCTTTGAGTTTTTCCAAATTCCAAACATAAAAATACCCGAAATCCACAAACGGGTGATTTTTAAATACTTCCAATTCGACAAATTACTGATAAAACACCTCAGCATTAATTCCTTCATAAAATAAAATAAATATTTTCTTATCATATGAATCAATAATTAATTATTCACAAATAATATTACAAAATCACATTTATGACAACCAGGCTGTTCCCAGGAAAGAGGGGGCTTTTCGATAAGAATTTCTCCACTACTTGGTAGCCTTGATTAGGTGACAAACCTCTCATCGATGAACTTTCTAGACATTGTCAATAATGTTATCTAATAATATTATTCAAATAATATGAATTATTGATCCGATAATGGAGATCTTGTGCGTTGACAATTATTGAACAACAATAATATAAAATATCAACGCAAAGAATTATTGAATCAATAAAATAAAATATTGAGCAAGAAGCTCTTTGTGACAATTATTGAGTAGTGCCTTCTTTACGTAAGGATCAATAATTCAACAATACATGCAATACCGAGTGTCTTCTTTAATGCGACCACAGCGTATTCTTTGTATTTTAACCAACCGGGTATTCCAACGGTCTTAATTGGTAACAACTACGCCGTTATTTAATTTTGTCGTTTTCTTAATCCAACCGTTATCCGTTATGGATCCCACAAATGGCTGCGCCGTCGTACGAATATTCCCCGACAGAAAGAATATTCCACGACCAAACGAATATTCCCCGACAATTGAATATTTTATAACCACTTGCTTATTTTGTAAAATTTGCACATTTCACCCATAACCAAAGTATTATATCAAATTAACACCTTATTATTCACAATAATAATTAGAGAAAATTCGATTTTATTCATTAAAAAAATTTGGGGTCTTACACAAAAACTGTTGGACCATTGTTAAATACTTCTGATTTTCTTCTTTTTATCGCACTAATCACTCACACAGAGACCACCCCTTTGTAATTTATGTAATTAGTGTCTTACGGTTTTCTTCTGTCTGATGGGCTCTGTTACTATCTTATGGTTTTAATTTCGGTTATTAAACGAATAACCGAATTATTAATTCAGTTATTCGGTTATCATGTATTTCGGTTAGTTGTTCGGATATTCAAAATAGGGCAACTTTGATTTTCGTTTATAACCGAAATGTTTATTCGGTTCGGATAATAACCGAATGCTCACCCCTAGCTAGGCTTGAACCAAGCTAAATCAAATGTTCTTTTATCATTATTAAGGTAATGAAATTCCATCCTCTTCTTCTTCATATCGAAACATCCAATAAAAACATCCCATAAGTACTTCCCCAGAGTAAAATAGATGCAATTACCTTTCTATTTCTGACATTCATCATCATCCTCTATAGCTATAGACACGGAATAACTTATGTTCCCTACAAACAATGAGCGATTACCCAAGTCTTCAACTTTTCTCCACCTTCCGGACTGTAAATCAAACTTGTACACCTGAAAAAATGAGTCCATTAACGATTTGCTAAAACCATTTCCCACTACAATTAGCAATTCATAAATTTGATTCCACCAAATAAGCGAGATTATCATTTACATCTAATCCTTTTGGGGGTGCGAAACTTAAGTTCGTACCAAAATCACTATAGTCCCATTGGAACATATGGCATAAACACCATTTTTATACCTTACCAGATCTACAAAACCATGATTAGTATCATCATTATAAATCAGATACTTATTTTTCTTAGTAATCCATTCTATGTAGTACCCCTGTCGAGTACGACGCTGCCTCTTAGCAGCTACCATGATATCTGTGGGCCCAAGTATAAAATTAGGGTTCACATGACCTAATTGAATTAAAAGCATAATTAGGGTTCCACGGCCTCATTAAATGTGCAAATTAGGGTTCGCATAACCTAATGGAATGAAAACGAAAAAAGTCAGAAATAAATGTGCTACACCCGGGAGAAGCCTCCACGTGTCCCGAGGCAGAAGACTCGTGGAGGCGGCTCGTTTTGGGAATTGATTGAGGGATTGGAATGGTGGCTAGAAGGACATGGCAATATGGGTATTATTCTAATGACTAAAGGGTATTTCTGGAATTTCCCTAAAAGCATGTGCCTTGCACATGACTACTTTCCAAAGAACCCTATAAATACCCCTTCCATTCCATTGGGAAGGGGACTTCTCTTCAGACTCAAAACTTGGACTCTTGGAAGATCAAAGGGACCCTTTTGGTGACTTAAAGGCTTGGAGATTCCACTAAAAAGCACTAAAAGGGTTTGGACACTCTCTCCACACTCGGGAAGACTCTTGGAATCCCAATAACCCTAATAAGGTTTCAGGATTCTAGGAGTGGAAGGACTCAAGAAGAAGGCTCTTGGAATCCCAATAACCCTAATAAGGTTTTCGGATTCTAGCTAGGGGTTCTGCCACGCGTCATTGGAGTAATCGCCAACCTGTCGTTCTCCCCTCTTCAATCAATCAATTCCGTGCTCTTCGTGGATTTCTCTCCTCCTCAGCCAACACGAAACCCTAACTAGCAAGGCACGATTTCCTTGCCCACATTTATTTGGCGACTCTGCTGGGGAGGTGTAGAATTCGTGAAGGGTATGCCCACAACTCGAAGTGGGAGAACTACAGGAAGAGTTGTTTCACCAACAAATAACATTACCTCACCGGATCCAGTTCCAAGGCAAGCAACTCAAGCTTTCCAAAGCGCAAATCAGGATTTTGACCAACCACTTATTGAAGACGCTTCAGAAGGAAGTTCGGCATCACCACATATGGCCAATCAACAACAAACCAACGTAGGAAGGCAAGGTGAAGATGCAAGTGAAGAGCAAACAAATGTTGTACAACTGGAAATGCTCAAGGCATTGAAGGAAGCACGAGAAGGACAAGGGATGATGATGACCATGATGCTGGAAATGCAGAGGAAGCAAGAGGAAATGGGGAATTTCCGCCAGCAGTTGATGCAGATCCCAACCCTCAAGGCCATGTTCCCAGGCAGTTCGCAGAGAGAACAAGCAAGAGTGGAGGACAATAATAATGGGAGCAACAACAAAGAGAACCAGATTGTACCTCTATTGACGGAAAGTCAATCGGTTCCAATAATCAACTTGGAGCCCCAGAACAGTGGTGACATGCCACAACCTATGTTGGAAGCAAGCCAACCTTAGACAAACATCATCCCAACTGCTCTCCCAGTATTTTTACAGGTGCAGATGCCAACCATCCCAATCCATGTCCAGCGAGTGAGCCAGCAACTGCCACTAGTGCCAGCTTTGCACGATGCAAGTGTGCATCAACCATACACACCGCCGGTACAACAGTATATCACAACACCCCAGAGAGTTCATGCCACGAGCCAGTACGTGACGAAGGATGATATGATCGATGTGATCAATCAACTTCGCAGGCAGACATCCCGACCCTCGGAGTTAGACTTTACTCCACCTTACCCGGCACACATTCGGAGGCAACCTTACCCGACAGGGTATATTGAGCATCCCCCACAATTTGCAAAATACAACAGAGAGAAAGGAAATGCCAGGGAACATATTGCCAGGTTTGTAGAGTCGATGTCTCCGTGGCTAGGATATGATGAAGTGAACAACCACAACTTGTTGATGCGGGAATTCAACAAGACTTTGACGGATAGTGCCATCAGTTGGTACTATAATTTGGAGAAGGGGTCAGTCCATGATTAGGATGACCTAAAATTAGAATTTTTTAAGAAGTTTTTCTATGTGCAGAAACAGGTAACCATTGTAGAGCTCATGCGGTTTAAACAGAAGCCGAATGAGGAGCTGTCAAATTACGTTGACAGGTTCAGGGCCCAAGCACAGAAGTGTGTAAAACTAATGGAAAAAAAGAACTTGGTTAGCATATGCAACAATGGTGCTTTAGACGCCTTCAATCCCCACCTCATTACCAAGGCGTGCGATTCATTTGTGACCCTCTCATCTTTTGCACAAGACTTGGGGAATCATGACATTTTCTGACCATGCGATGGATACATAGAAGAACAAAGAGATGACAAGCTGTGGCTTTGGTGGATTCTCGATCGAAAACCACAGGGGGCAAGAGGAGAAGAATGAGAAATTTGAGCGAAGCGAGTAGAAAAGCATGGGGACAAGTATACCACAATGCGGCCCGGAGGCTATCACGTGCGGCGAGAAGGCATTGAGAACTGACGAACAATGGGTCGAAACACGGAGTGGTGAAACCTCCAAGGCCCCGATCGGTTATGGCAGAAGAAATGAAAAGAAGATCGGACTTACATGTATACCACCAATACGCGAGGCATTCCACTATGGATTTATTACGATCTACGGAGGATATACCATGAGAAATTGGCGGCGGGGAGATTGAACTAGAGAAGAAGCGTGCAATACCATCACTCATAGTGCGATCCGGAAGTCAAGAACTCAAATATTGGCTCTACGTACCATCGAACAAACTTTGAACTACAGATGAATTAAAATCCACCCAAGATGGTGGTCCACCAAAATGGTGGTTTAAGTCCTCGGGAATATCCTTTGCCAAGTAAATTGGATGACCAGGGGAGGCACAAAATTAAGGGAAAAAACAAAAACCCACCCAAGATGGTGGTCCACTCTAAGCAAGTGGTCAAGTCCTCGTAGTACTGACTTGCCAAGAAATTAGACGACCCAGTGACGAGGCACCCGATTTCAAGTCCTCGTAGACCGTGACTTGCCAAAATATTGGGCGACCCAAGTGACGAGGCACCCGGTTTCAAGTCCTCGTAGAGCTGCATGACCAAGAAATTGGGCGACCAGTGACGAGGCACGAAAGTGTTATACTTTATCATCAAAAGTGAATGAGGCACCTGACTATAAGCCCTCAGACCCGAAAAGTTATACTTTCAACTTTAATAAAAAGTAATTGAGGCCCCTGAGTATAAGTCATCAACCCCGAAAAAGTTACACATTATCTCTAAAAGTGGTGAACGTTATGTTTTCACCGACAAAAGCAAGATTTATTATATATGAAACGTTATGCTTTTCGTCAAAAGCAATTTTATTATCAATAAATTGACAAACTTTCACTTATACTTGAGCGTTTTTTTTAAATTTCTTAAAAAAAAAAGATTCAAGTGTTAGTTTATATGAAATAAATGTACATGATTTTTACGACATGTGAAATGAAAAGAACTACTGACGATTCATGATCCAAAGGTCATGACACGTCGAATTGAAAGATAGAGGAATACCCAAAGCTTGGTCTTGAGGCCATCAAGAGGTCTTGAGACCCTCAAAGAGTCTTGAGGCTACCAAGTAGATCTTGAAGGCTATTATCGGTCTTCGATCTTTATCGAGGCCTTGAAGGTTATCGTGAGTCTTCAACACTTATCAATGAGGACTTGAGGCTATCGGGCCTTCAAAGCTATCGAGCCTTCACGAAATGTTTGGTTCTCAATGACTTCTTGATTCCAAAAGAAAGAGAAATTTCAAGAGATGGTAAGAAAGACTAGATCGAAGATTTTCAAAATATCCCGGAGAGCTCCTCTAAGGCTCGCCCTTCTACAGGTTTGCTCCTAGAGGTTCCATCTCCTAGACTTTTGTTTCGAGGATTGCAAAACATCAAGCCCATGAAGTGTTGGAATTAATGGAATCAAGACTTCAACACTTCTGATATTTTGTGCGATCATCTCACCAAAGGCGTGACTCACGCATGCAGGGGGCAAATACTTTAGAAAGAGAGCATAGACATCCTCCGGAGTAAAGGTGCATTCACCCCAAGCAGCGTTGATGAATATGTAGATAGAAGAACACCATGGTCCTATTGGATACGAATGTTCTACATATATTTGGATGCAAAGCTATCCACATAATCGGCATTCTAAGTAGCTAGTCGATCCAATGTTCTTTATTCTTGAAGGTGGTTAGATGAATCGGACAAGAAGTCATCCCAAATTCCACAAGCCGTTGGATATAGAAACAAGCCTTCCTTCTATGGTGGAGGAAAAGTTATGCAGGCATAAGTTTGGACTTGCTTCCAAAAGGCGACGAAAAAAGACCAAAGGAGGGAACCCTTTCCCAATCATTGAGAAAGCAGGGACTCTCTTGGTTGTTCCCAATCTGCGAGAGAATGTTCAACGAGGGAAGGCACAGTAAGAAAAAAAAAGAGTTCAGCATAAAGGATCTAAAGAAGCAAGGAAGAGACGTCAAATAAAGTGCTTGAGCTCGAAGTGCTCACCATGCCAAAGAGGAATATCCGAGAGTAAAGCTTCAAAACACCTGAAAAGAAGATAAAACAATGTCAGAAAGAGTTAGGGTTTGCCCCCTAGGCTTTGGCTCCTTAGGGTTCAGCCCCCCCTAGGGTTCGACTATGTTGGCTTTGTAGGGCTCCTCGCTAGCTTCGTTTTGATATATTATGGGCCCCGAAACTCCAAACGAGTCAAAAGTTATGATCAAAATAGTAACTACTCTTCCAAAAACTTCATTTTCCCCATAGGGTTCGGCCATGTTGCCTTAGGCCACCTAGGGTTCGGCCATGTTGGCTTTGTAGAGCTCGTCGATATCTTCGTTTTGATATATTATGGGCCCCGAAACTCCAAACGAGTCAAAATTTATGATCAAAATAGTAATTGCTCCTCCAAAACTTCATTGTTCCCCTAGGCCATGTTGCCTTAGGCCACCCAGTATGCGACCATGTTGCCTTAGGCCACCTGAGGCGACCATGTTGCCTTAGGCCACTAGGGTGGTTTCTTTCACCCCTTAAAAAAAATCTATATGAAGCCGACCATGTAAGCTTCGACTTCAAGGGGTCATTACCTTCATACCTTTGAGGTCTGTTTTTCTACCAATCAACTACTTACAAAAAGATAAGTATCTTTGAATTCATTTTAAATAAAAATATATAAAGATATTATTTGCTAAATATGAAAAGATTTAGTTTTATTCCCAACAAGGTTAATTTTGAAAATAGATTATTTTATATATATATATATATATATATATATATATATATATATATATATATATATATATATATATAAATAAGTAAAATCTTTTGCTTTCAAATTAAGAAAGATTTGATTTGATTCCCAAAAACAAAGAAAGTTTTAATTTCCAAAATAAAATTAAGATTTGATTTTATAAAATTAAGATTTTATAAAATTAAGATTTGATTTTGGAAATAAAATTAATGTTTGATTTGAAAAAAAAAATAATGAAAGAGTTGGTGGAAGTTCACAGAAAGTTCGAGCATGCATTCTTCTGTAGTAATGAACGATGAAATCCTAATCGTGATAGCAGGGAATGATATAATGATATAAAAATAAATTATTATTATTTTTTTTGTAATAGGAATGTTTTGATTTTATTTCCAAAATATTTGAAAGGATTTGATTTTTCAAAAATAAAATAAAATTTTATTTGTTAATATGTAATTTAATTTATCTTGATTTTGTTTCCAGGAAACAAATATTGGTTAAGATACAGAAAGATTTCAGAAGATTTTTCAATATGTCCGAGGAAGAGCCTCGCCAGTCTTCGCCTTCCTGAGGTTTAACTCTAAGGGTTTGGCTCCTGAAGTTCCATCTTACAGGACCATTATCTCTACAAAGACCGTAAAGTGAAGTCCCATAAAATCGTTCAAAGATTTCCAGTTTTCTTGCACGATTGTCTATTTGGAAATACAACTCTCGCGCATGGGGCAAATGTGGGCCCAAGTATAAAATTAGGGTTCACATGACCTAATTGAATTAAAAGCACAATTAGGGTTCCACGGCCTTATTAAATGTGCAAATTAGGGTTCGATAACCTAATGGAATGAAAGGCGAAAAAGTCGAGAAATAAATGTGCTAGACAGGAGAAGTCTCCACATGTCCCGGCGTAAGATTAAGTGGAAGCTGGCTCGTTTTGGGAATTGATTGAGGATTGGGTTGGTGGTTGAAGGACATGGCAATATGGGTATTATTCTAATGACTAAAGGGTATTTTCGAATTTCCTAAAAGCATGTGCCTTGCAGACATGACTACTTTCAGAAGAACCTATAAATACCCCTTCCATTCCATTGGGAAGGGACTTTCTTCGCACTCAAGACTTGGACTCTTGGAAGATCAAAGAACCCTTTTGGTGACTTAAAGGCTTGGAGATTCCACCTAAAAGCACTAAAGGGGGTTTGGACACTCTCTCAACACTGAGGAAGACTCTTGGAATCCCAATAACCCTAATAAGGTTTCCGGATTCTAGGAGTGGAAGGACTCAAGAAGAAGGCTCTTGGAATCCCAATAACCCTAATAAGGTTTCCGGATTCTAGGGGTTCTCGCAGCGTCGTTATGTAATAATCGTCAATTGCCGTTCTCCCTCTTCAATCAATTAATCAATCGATTCCGTGCTCTTCGTGGATTTCTGTCCTCCTCAGCCAACACGAAACTCTAACTAGTAAGGCACGATTTCCTTGCCCACAATATCTTGACGAAAATAACTAATCGCCACGACCTCAATCGTGTTAAAGTTACTGCCATGCACATGCAAATGATCACTAGAATATTTAGTCATCGGCCTTTTGAATACTAGGCCTTTTCTTATATTATGATCAAGTTGTGGGAGAGGAACCCTAACTCGTGTAACAGGGTTTATGAGTTGTGCCCTAGGATGATTTTGGCAGAAGATCCTGCAGCCCGTTGGAGATCCCCAATAAGAATAAGCCGTTGTAATAGGCATCTGGACCGGTGATTTCACATCGTTATTATTATTATTATTATGTGGAATCGGAATCTCTCTGCCTAAGCATTTCAACAGAACTTTGTTTGGTTTATAAGGTATGGAGTTATAGTTTTCCTTGGCCAACAAGCATGGAAAAGTTGTGCAGGGGTGTTTCGACAAGGCGAATAGCCATGAGGAACAGACTGCTATAAGAACAGCAAAATCCTCCAATGCGAAACGATCCGCAATCGAATAGAGTAGATCGTTTGGAAGTTGGGACCAATCGACGCCCATCTTCTTCTCTCTTTTTTGCGGTGGATCATTTTTCAAGGGTTTTGTGCTCACCTTGTATTTTGGTTTTCTCTTCATGTTGTGGAACTTGATGTTTTCTGCTATACTTTTCTAGGGTTTTAGGCTAAATGTTTTTGTTTTATAGACAAGAGAGTCTTCTTTTATTCATATAGTAGTATAAAATGATACAGTCTAGCTCTTTATTAAAATTTATTTTTATGTCACCAAAATCAGGCTAAATGTTTTTGTTTTATAGACCTTTTATTAATAGCAGTATAAAATGATACAATTTCTTTATTAAAATTTTATTCTCATGTCACCGCAATCAAATTAATAATTTATTATTTTTACAGGGTAAATATGGGAAGGAAAATGTAACCTTAATATTTGTATTTTTTTTATAAATAAGACATTTTTAGGTCAAATGGAGTATCAAATAAAGTTTGGAGTTTTAATTCACACCTCCCATATGTATAAAGGGAAAAAAAAACCTAAACCAAGAAATGAACAATAAATATACAGACACACATATATATGTGTATATATATATATAGCTATATCTCGTGCAGAACAAAGAAGATATGTTACACTTGAGGAAAGTTTCTGGAAGTGTACTATCTTTTATTGAGAAAATCACTTGATATATATAAAAATAATATATTTTTCTCTTTTTTTCTTGTTGCAAAAGAGAGAACTACTATGAGAAAAAATGTAGAAGAGAAAAAACAGAAAACATTCGGAAAGAAAAAATTAATAGTAGTATATAAGTTTTAGAACTCTGAACAGAACTCATACTGTTGTACATTCACATATATTATAGAAAGAAATCCAAATCAAATAAATTAAACTAGCTATATTCCGAGCAGATTAGGGAACAGAAGTTAAAATAGTTAAAAGGAAATTGAGATTTCTACATGAGTCTCTCACGTGTATATAAAACTTATTCACTATTTATATAAGAGAAATCATGTTCTTGAAACTTTGGAAAGATATGTTAAATTAAATCAAGCTTATCAACCCCGTACAAAACACAAGTTACGTGAATAATGATTTATTATGTTAATTATTAAATTATAAAAAAATAAAATAAAATATGTACTTAAAAAATTAGATGATGATTAAGTGAGAACCATGCCAGCAAATTAAATGATTTATTGTGGTTTAAAAACAAAACGGATCTTCCTTTTTCCTACCCCTCTATGAGATCAAAAAAAAAAATTAGTCGTATTAAAAAAATAAAAAGTTTGTAATAAAATTGGTAGAATTAAAAATAAAACCTCTTAATTAGTTACTTTTCCTTTTGGATATATGAAAGTTTTTGATTAATTGTGGTTCAAATTTGAGCTAGATCCCCATGTTGTTAATTTTACTAATATAACTTTTAATCTACTATATATATAATATAATTAGTCGATGGTTTCATGAACTCTCGGTTAACATAAATAGACCCATTTTGTTAATTTTACAAATAAACCTTAAAAAGCTATTAAATCTAGTATATAACTAGATACAAATAGGGCGTTGTGGGGGGATTGTTTATTTTGTTAATAATAAATTTATACGTGTAATTAATAAATTAAAATATAATAAGAAAATAGTAGATTGTTGTGCAGTGATCAAATTTTGATAGCATATATTACATTAGGTAAAAGTTTTGTGCACAAATACATATATTCAAGTATATAATTAATCGATCAGAAACTCCATGACATTATATACATGTTGTGTTTTGTGTGTGTGTGTGTGTGTGTGTGTGTGTATATATATATATATATATATATATATATATATATATATATATATATATATATGTTAGGGCATGATCTGGATTGAAAAGGGTTTATTGGGCCTAATTAATGGGCTGAAACCAGTAAAGGGACTAGTGGTGTTCGGGGTCGGACGTCCAAGTCCTTTGGACCAAAGTTCTATTCGGATTGTTGAGGTTCGGGGTCGGACGACTGAGTCCTTTGGGTCGGAGTCCTAATCGGATTGTTGAGGTTTAGGGTCGGACGTCCGAGTTCTTTGGACCGGAGCCCAGACCAATTTATAGGGGTTCGGATGATTTGGGCCCATATAGAAGGTTATTCTTCGTATGGAGTACTCCAGAGTTATAAGGAGTTTAAATGGTTAAGGATTCCAATCCTAACCATATTTAAATATCAACTCCAAAGGTAAGTGTTTGGATTATATCTAACTTGCACCTTTTAAGGAGATTGAGTTGGACCTAAACATACTGCCATATTTAGGAGTCCTAATCCGATTCGAAAATTGGTTTTAGGGTGGTGAGAATAACTATAAATACAAGGCTTGACTTCAATTAACAGGTAATACACTCTTGAGCACTAAACACCAAAGCATCCATTATTAAACCTTATATCAGCCTGTACTCATTCTCACACCGGAGCTATCACCCGGCGGCACAAGCCATCAAGCTTCTTATGTGATCTGTTACTGTGAAAGTTTAAGCGCGTGGATTTGGTGATTGGACGCGCAAGCAAAACTTTGCGTTACTATTGGCGCTAGAAGGAGGGAGGTTAGTACTTTAACAATCACTTTTGGAATTTTCCGGTTGAAAGTCATGGCGAGCAGAGACAGTGGTGCTTCAAACCAGGAAAAATCTAAAACTCATCAGACAATCCAAGTCAGAGGGTCAGTCAAGGATAGACTGGGGCCAAAAAACCAGGAAGGTAATTCAAACATACCAACAAAGACGGCCTGGCGACGACTTTTTTTTACTAACAAGATACTCCAATCTCCTCACCACACCGAGGACAATCAGTCCCGAGCATATGAAAGGCGAGGCAAGGATCGGGTTGAGGACAGTCGTGATCAGCGTTAATTCATTTTGATGAAAAAGATGCAGTAGAACAAGGACGTCATGATGGCCCTACATCTTTAGCAGGAAAAACTGAAGGAACAGATGGCCAAAATGGCCGGAGAACAGGAGGTTTCATCAAAGAAGCCCAGACATCGGAGCCGATCTAGGACGCCTCGTCCAGATGAGGTTGGTAGGAACAAGAGCAAATCCAGAAGTCGCTCTCGGGAAGGAAGGAGCCGACGAAGGAGTCGTTCAATTCCCAAGACAAAAAATAATTTTGATATAAATAGAGGGGTTTAAAAATAATATTGTGAGTTATAATATTAATGATGAATAATTGTTGAAAGATTAAAAATGTGTTGATTGAAGATAAGTGATCATGAATTATTGTAAATATTTATTCAATTTTTGATATAAATATAGAGTTTTGTCATTAGACGTTTGTTGTGAGTTTGACTTATTCTATGGGACCCATAGGTCATCATCTAATTAAGAGTCACTTTCGCCAATAGTACTTGCCTTTACCAGACGTCAAACCACTTACCTTTTCACATTACAGGTGTCAAATCACTTGCCTTTTCACATTATAGGCGTCAAACCACTTACCTTTTCATATTACAGGCGTCAAGCCACTAATTGCCTCTTTACATTGCAAGGGCTAAGTTAGAATTTTTCTATAAATAGAAGTTCATTTCTTCCTTCTTTTTCACCAATTCACTAAGACTCGCAAGAAAAATGTAAGACCCCAACTTTTTGAATAAAGATGAATTTTCTATAATTATCATTTTTGAATATTATGGAATGAATTTAATATAATGTTATAGTTGTCGGTAATATTTACAAATTTTGCAAAGTATGCAAGTTGTCATATTATATTCGATTGGCTCTGGGAATATTCATTTTAATCGGAATATTAAATAAAGGCACAATCATTGGTGGACCCTATTAACGGAATTATTGCCGGATCGAGAAAACGACAAAATACTTTTATGAAAATAACGGCGGAAGTTTTACTGTTAATCTGTTAAAACACCGGTGTTAAAAGTACAAGAATACGCCAGAAGTTGCACCGTAGAATGTTATACGGTATTGATTATTGATGCTTACGTGAGAAGTCACCAATTTTGCTTATTTTATGTACACCGCTTACCCGCTTTTCAAAATAATCGGTGAAGATTATACAAGACGTGACGCCCCCAAAATTAGGTATACGTCACCCATCTTGGGTCGCCACTTACATGGTACGTAATTCAAATACAACTTACTAATACAATCGTGCGTGTACATAAAATGACAAAACATAAATCGTGAGTTTGAATACAATTATTGTCTACTAGAGATTATACAAACTCAAAAGGAGTCCTCATTACAATTATTATCACACTATTTCACAAAATAGTGAGGACTACTAATGCTATCCTCGGACCATCACTCCATTCTCGACTGTCCCAGTTTATATTCTCATTTTCAAGAGAACAAAGGAAAGAAAGGGTGAGCTCAACTAGCCAAAGAAGAAATATTATGACTAAGATAATGCAGAATAAATTATCATTAGCCTCCAACAATGTTAAACCGATAAAATACAATAGACATCAAGTTTAATCTATGACGGAACAAAGAATCCATTAAAAGAGTCAGTAGAGAATAGAATCTACTATCTTTTATGATTTAAAAGTTTTTCATCACTTTTATCGCCGAGACTCATTTCAATAAATAATCCACATCATTAAATCATCTCCTCGCACTACTACAAGCCAAGGATATTCTTTAAGATCACGACCACTTAATTATCCATGCACTACAGCCAAAGATAATCGTGTTTTCATCAACCGGTCCGATCATGCCATAAAACAATTCATCTTTGCTCCCTTGGTCAAGAGAATCCATAGCCATAATCATACCAAAAGCGTCCATCAATGCACCACAGCCAATAAGGACTTTTAATTTTCACATTATTTATAACATTACTCATGATTATACCAATAATCCTCGGTCATAATCATATCAAGTCCATCTATGCACTACTTCTGCCACGGATGACTTTCAACATAACATAAACATGAGGATGATGACAATGATATAAGAATTCAATTAAACAAGTTCAAGAATTAATTTGTCCAGAACCAATAACGTCCAAATTGTCAACATGACATCGCTTTCAGAGAGTAAAATTCAAGAATGCTCGTAAGAATATTTCAACGAAAAGATATTGGATGAAGCCGCAAATATCAATGATATTTCACTAATTTCATGGAGTATAAGTCAAAATTTTAATCAATCGAGTATAATACCGAATGGAATAACAATAGATATCACCGTGCATGTGGTACTTCAGCATGAGTATCGGTTATTTCCACGTATAATAATAATCTGAACCAAAGTCGTGAAAAAAACACCGGCTGTGATGTTCCAAATGTAATAATAAATGATGGAACCGGAGGCCAGATATAGTAGACAGATGGTGAGGATATTAACGGCTGTAATAATAAAGATTTTAATAATAAAAATGGAACCAGTCCGGCCAGATATAGATGTATGTGATATTAAACGCGAGAATAATAAAGATGAATAATATAGAAGAATGTCACCAAGTATAGGGTAGCGGCATTATACAAAAGTTATTCCAATGTAATAAAAAAATGGAATAACAAAAGTTCTCTTTGAATACAAAAGAATAATATCCCTTACCGTAAAATAATACTTGATATAAGAGTAGTGAAGTAGAAATGGTAAAACTTTTTTCTATCTCTCTATATACTCTCTCTATAGTTTTCTCTCAGAGTTCAATGAATTCGTAAAGAAAATAATGAAGGAATGAGCTTCTATTTATAGGAAAATGGAATGCATAAGAATTAATCCATGAACTATCTGCATTGATTTACTTTAATCTGACGGTCCATATTTAAAGAAAAAACTTTTAAATAAAATATAATATATTCTATTTATATAAAAAGATTTTTACTATGCAAACACTACGCAAGCACTATGCAAACACTATGCATAATAAAATATAATATATTCTATTTATGTAATAACTTTAATAAAGTATTCTTTTATATAAAAAAATTTACTATGCGAAAAAACACTACGCATAATAGTAATATAATATATTCTATTTATAGAATAACTTTAATAAAGTATTCATTTTATATAAAAGATTTTACTATGCAAAATACTATGCATAATAGAATATAATATATTCTATTTATGTAATAACTTTAATAAAGTATTACATTTTTATATAAAAGGTGTTTCTATTTTAATACGCTAATAATAATGAATAAAACAAAACTTCTAAATCAACAATAATTGAATCAAATAATGTGAGATACTATGCAAAGAACTATTGTAGCAATAATTGAACAAAACCGAGTGATTTCTAACATAAATATCAATAATCAATACCGCGGCTACTACGCAACAACGCCAGACATCGTATTTTTACTACCGAGTAGTTCAACAGTATCAATGGTAAAACTTCCGTCGTTATTTTTAATAAAATATTTTTGTCATTTTCTCAATCCGATAATAATTTCATTTGTGGGGTCCACCAATGATTGTCTTAGTCGCATTTAATATTTTCATGCTTAAAACGAATATTCCCCACCAATCGAATATAATATGACAACTTGCATACTTTGCAAAATTTATAAATATTACCCACAACTATAACATTATCTCAAATTCACATCATAATATAAAAAAAAATATTTCGAGAAAATTAATTCTTTATTCATAAAATCTGGGGTTTCACACAGCATATATATATATATATATTATACGTGTGTGAGTGTGATGTGTGTGCATGTGGATATGTGTGTATATAAAGAAGAAAAAATGAAGATGGTGGGTGAATTATTATGCTAGGATGATATATATATATATATATATATATATATATATATATATATTTGGAAAAGTTGACAAAGTGGAATGTTAGTTTAACTTGGTCGGGAGGGAGTGTATGATTATATATATATATAAAGGTGCCAGGTGCTAGCTAATATATATATATATTATATATGTATATATGTATGATTGAGTGCAAGTGGGGAGGGAGAAGAATTTGAGACAGTCGGAGGGAGTTGTATTATTGTTATATTTATATATTTTATAAATAGAATATATTATATTTTATTTAAAAGATTTTGCTTTTAAAACTGGAATCGTCTCTATTAAAAAGTAAATCAACTGGACAGCTTCATGAATTAGTTATTATAGATCCATTCTTCTATAAATAAGCTTATTCCTTCATTATTTTCTTATGAATTCACTTTGAAACTCAGAGAGAAATTATAGAGAGAAATAAGAAAAGTTTTTACATCACTTCCCTACTACCTTATATTCAGCTTTTTTTTACGGTAGGGGTATTATTTCTTTTGTATTCATGAAGAGAACTTCATTATTCTATTATTTATTATTCATTGAATAACCAAGTAGATGTGACTACCCTATACTTGGTGACATTCTTCTAATATTTTGTCTTTATTATTATTCCGTTGAATATCCTCTTTTTTATGCGTTTTACTTCGGGACTGTTCCTTTTTTATTATTATTCGCTGGAATATCCAATTCATGCGTTTTACTGGGACTGGTTCCGTCAGATATTCTCTGTTGGAACATCCCGCTTGCGCGTAATTTAAATTCTCGACCTAGTTCCGCTATTTATTATTCTATTGAATAACTTGTCTACGAAATCTACCGCATTTATGGTGATTTCTTTTATTATTCCATTCTTGATTATACTCATTGGTTAAAACTTTGACTTCTATACTCCATGATATTAGTGCAATATCATTGATATTTCAAGGCTTCATCCAAAGATCTTTTCATGGAAATATTCTTTTGAGCATTCTTGAATTTTACTCTACAAAGCAAAGATCATGTCGATAATTGGACATAATAAGTTCCTAGATAAATTAATTCTTGAACTTGTTTTATTGAATTCTTATATCATTGTCATCATCCTCATGTTTATATTATGTTGAAAGTCATTTGTGGGCCAGTGAAGTGCATAGATGGACTTGGTATGATTATGACTGTGGATTATTCTTGTAATCATGACCGTAATGTTACAAATGATGGGAAAAGTCCTCATTGGCCGTGAGTGCATTGATGGATGTTGTTGGCATGATCATTGACCATTAATGAATACACAAATATTCTTGCCCGTAGTAGAGCATGGATAATTGTGGTGCATTGATACTAAAGAATATCTTTGGCCATAGTGCTTGTAAGGTGATTGATGATGTGGATTATTTATTAAGTCGAGTCTCAATGATAAAAGTGATGAAAAACCTTTTAAATCATAAAAGATAGTAGATTTATTTCTATTGACTGACTCTTTTAATGGATTGTTGTTTCACTGCAGCTTAAACTTGATATTTATTATATTTTATCGCTTTAACATTGTTCAAGGCTAATGATAAATTATTCGCATTATCTTAGTCATAATATTTTTACTAGGTTAATTGAGCTCACCTTTCTTTCACCGTTTCTCTGTGAAATGAGAAACGAATGGGACTACTAGGGGAACGGAGCCAAGGTCCTAGATGGTGCATTAGTAGTCCTCACTATTCGTGAAATAGTGTGATAATAATTGTAATGAGGACTCCATTGAGTTTGTATACTCTCAGATGACAATATTTGTATTCAAACTCACAGCATATGTTTTGCCGTATTTTACACGACTGTTGTATAATTAAGTTGTATTTGAATTTTGTACCATGTATTTGGTGACTCAAGATGGGTGATGTATACCTATTTTGGGGGCGTCACAAAAAAACTATAGAGAGAGAAAGAATAATAGTATTTGAGAAGTAAGCACACACCACCAACACAAAGTTCTACTACTATATTATTGCAGTATCTAGTCTTTTATTAAGGATGTTATTTTCTTTATACTTATAAGGGTTAATGTCATTCTATTCCTTATTAATTTGTGGGAATAACATGTCTATGCGGATTATCGCATGCCTGGTGAATAACCATTCATATTCATTCTTTATTAAGTTGTGAAAATGATATGTCTACGCGGATTACCGCATGACTGGTGAAAATTTATTTGCAGTTTTGTATATTCTTTCATACTCCATATTATGTAAGTGATATTATTTCATTTCATATTCCTAAATCTAAACTTACGATGGTAAGTATTGCTTTTATAATTGCTGAAATGATTAAAAATTCCTTGAGGTTTGCGCTTCATTTAATATCATTTCACTGGAATATTGGTCTGAACTTTTTTTATTAAATTTTAATCTTTTCAAGTTTGGGTATATTATTCACACCTGTGAAAGTATTATTCATTTAATTTTAATTTAATTTTCTTTTCATTTCCAAATTTTTTTTGTAATATGAATCTTAAAAATCACTCTTGAATTTTACTCCACAATTAGAGATCATGTTGACAATTTGGACATTCTTAAACTCTGAATAAACCAAATTATAAATCTCTAATATTTATCATTGATCTCACTTGATTCATTCTTTATATCATTTTTATCATCCTCATTCTTATATTGTGCTGAAAGTCATCTTTGACCCGTAGTGCAAGATGGACTGTTGATTGGTATGATTATGACCAGAAATTGTGTATTGGTATAATCATGATCTTTAATGTTACAGATAAAGGTTTGTAGTGAAAGTCCTCTTTGGCTCGTAGTACATAGATGGACAGGTGTTTGGCATAATCATGACCACTGGTGATACAAACGATTAGCTTTGGCCCGTATATAGTGCATAGATAATTTGTTGATTCAATAATTATTGATTGGTGTTAAAGTGATAAAATATTAATGATGGACTTAATTTTAAATATCATAGAAGATAGTAGACATTATGATCTACTTGACTCTTCTAATAGATTATTATTTCCGCTGCAGTTGTTGATCTAAAACGTGTTGTCTAGCTATTGTATTCTATCATATTTTTCCCTGTTGAGAACTAAGGATAAGTTGTTCTACATTATCTTAGTCATAATATTCTTTACTAGGCTAGTTGAGCTCACCCTTTTCTTTCATTGTTCTCTTCAGTAAATGAAAATATACTGGGATTAGTCGGGGAAAAGAGTGATAGTCCAAGATGGTTATTATAGTAGTCATCACTATTCTATAAAATAATGTGACAATAATTGTAATAAAAACTTTATTTGAGTTTGTATATTGTCTATGAGACAATATTTGTATTGAAACTCACAACTTATGTTTTGTCGTATTTTACACTATACTTAATAGTTGTATATAGTAAGTTTGTATTTGGATTCTGTACCATGTATTTGGCGATTCAGAATGAGTTGTGTAGACCTATTTTGGGTCCGTCACATATAATATACTTAATAAAATTTGGATAGTATTATAAATTTGGGTAATATTTAATTGTTATAAATTTAAATTGTATTTATACTAATCTAGTTAGGAAAGAAAAAAATTTAAACTGAAATTTGTATTTGTTATAAATTTGAATAGTTTTTATACTAAATAGAATTAGAAAGAAAACAACTAAATTAAAATTGTGTACAATCAAATTTGTGCTTTTAATTATATAATTGATGTCCATTAGGAAAAGACTTCACATACAACACCACTTCAACTAAAAAGTAACGGTGCTCTATAACCTCATATCAAGTAATTGAATTAATGTTTTTATATTTTTACATACTCTTTATACTTATATAGTTGAATTATTAAAAATAATTTTAAAATATAATACATTATTTCACCTTGCACAAAAAATAAAGACCATTATTTTCTATATATATGTACATATATGGAGATATGCATATAAAGAATGGAGGGGTAGCAAATTGTTTCTCTGTGCATATTTAGTTAGAGTGCATTTGGTTAGTTTAGTGTATTTAAAAATTTAAACACACTTTAAAATCTTATTTGTATATAAGTTTTTTATTTCAAAAACAAGTTATACATTTAACTCACAAACACAGTTTTTAGCTCAAATGCACGGCACCAAAATTATTTCAAAAAGAAATTATACATTTAACTCACAAACACAGTTTTTGGCTCAAATGCACCGCACCAAAATTATTGACAAACGCTTCCACTAAATTAAGAAGTTGCAAACGCTAATAATCAAATAACCCCATAAAACGATAGTACCTTAACGCACCAAAATCAAAATTTACATCAATTCGATCAAGCTAGTTTTTCAAGTTTATCCATCATCATATAAACCCCTAAACCCTAATTTAATATGATGGAGAACTTATCATTACTAGTATAGTTTACATTCATAACTAGTAGTTTACATTCACCTCTGAATCAAAGTCGAATAAGACTTCACCAATATTATCCCCATCACTTCCTTAACATGATGGGGTTTGCAGGTTATTAATTATAGGCGTATCAGTCACCTCCAACTAGCTATGTACTTCATAATTCTGGAGGAACTTAATTATAAGATCCACACCAACTTGCAATAGATCCTCACGGACAAAGAAAGCTCACCATTCAGTATACTGAGAAGGAGAAGGAGGGAACTACTGCAAGAAATTAATTTTGTCAAACAGCATCTTGTGGGGAAAAACACCTCCACATATTAAACTGATCCCCTAAGTACTAGGTTGATAAGGAACTAGATGAAACAGCACCTGGATGGATGTCAAATTTGATAACGTATAACCTCTTTTGTGAATTGTAAGGGCATGTTCCACAAGAAACACAACTTATAAGTTAAAATTTAAAATGACTTATAAATAAAAAGTGTTTAGCACTATTTTGACTTATAAATTTTAAATTAAGTTAAAACAAGTTGTAAAGTGTTTGACTAAAATAACTTGAAAGTTAAAATAGGTTACTAAAGGTTACTTATTTTGGGCAAAAGAGTCATTACATTTCAAACTTACTTATCTTAAAACTTACTTCAATAAGAAATGGCTTATAAGTATAAGTTGGTTTGATCAACTTATAAGCCATGGCCTAACAAACCCTTACAAGTCACTTTTTGAGAAGCAAAAAATTGTTGCTTCTCAAAAACTTTTATAAACCAATTTATAATTTAAAAAATAAGTCACGTACGAACACTACAATTAAAAATTGCGTAAAGGGTGTAATTTGAGATTGCTTATAAGCATTCAAATCTACTTATAATCAGCTTTAAGAAACAAAAAACTTTTGGTAAACTGATTTTAAAACTACTTAAATCACTTTTTATGTAAATAATCAGAAGCTCCGAAAATTGAATAATCGGGTTTCACCAAGTATATTCCTAATTTATTTTAGTAATTTCATCTATTACTCATATTTTTATTTGTCAAAACATTAATTCTTTTTTGGTAATTTACACTTGAAATAAGTGATTAATAAAAAAATGTATATCAAACATTTTTTACTTCTTACTAGTTTAAGTACTTTTTATTTACCAAGCACAAACTACTTTTCTAAAACTGATTATAATCATAAGCAGTAACCATAATCAATAATCACATTTTTTAAATAATCCCAAATATATATACTCTTAAAAGTAATTAATTTAGTCAACTTATAAGTCACTCCCGAATATGCATGCCCTAAATTACAGGACAGATCTACAAGGGGGCAAGGGTGGTCACTTGACCACCCTTAAATAATTCATAAATACTTCTAATAAGGATATTATGGTAAAGTGTGAGTACTACCCTTTCAAGGAAAAAAAATAAAAAGTACTTTCAGCTTGTACAAAATTAGAGTCTCAAGTTATAGTACTTACAACTTGAATAAAATTCAATAGTGATTTCAATTCAAAAAACTAGGTATGTCTCATCTTTAATTTCAATTAAAATTGTAAATTATAACTATGTTGATACTTTTTTTTCTATGACATTCAATCTCAATCAAATTCTTTAAATTTAAGTTTCAAGTTTTCCTAAATTTAGAATTTTCACTTCTTCTTGTGCATATTATCTTGAAGTGATTTTATTTAATGATAAACATATAAAATATGCTACGAATAATTGATGTGAATTGAATATATTTGTCTTAAATTATTTTAACGTATAAAATAATACATTATAGATGGAGTATATTTTTTTAGGAGTTAGGCTCTTTTTTCTTTTTCTTTTTCTTTTTCTTTTTTTCGTAATTGTTTTTAATTTGATTGTATTTTTTGTATTTATATTTGCTTCTTTTTTTAATAGGATACAAAAAAATATTCAAAGTTATTTTACAACAAGTAATTAAATACAAAAAACAACTTTATAATGATAAATATATTTTTAATGAACTCTATATTTGGTGAATTATATTAATGATCGATGTAAAACCGAATTAAGAGATATATAAACATTAGATCTATAAAACACACAAACTGCAACCCGTACGTTATCTGGAATTGAGACTGAAGCAAGAAGGTGGAAATGATACCTGCTGTAGTCTATATCTTCATAAAACACACAAACTGCAATCCCGTATATATTTAATAATAATTTATTTAATTGGATCATAATAAAGGTAAGTTTGAAATTTAAAATATGAGTCGACCTATATTTGAACCATAACTACATGGTTCCAATTCACACAACTCATATTAAAGTTAATATGATTTAGTTCTTAAATGAAATCATAACTATATTTTGTAAACCAAAACTAACTCATAATCATATTTTATCAAATCTATATATATGCATCATAATTGATCATTCAGAGCACCATGCACAATAGTTGATCAATAAACCTAACAAAACCTCTTCACCTTCCATGCATTACCATGCATGCATGTCTGATGAAAATTTTAATTGAAATTTCCACTTTATATCCGTCTGTAAACCCTCGGTGCATCATGCATGGAAAATAGTTGATTCGCGACTTTCATTTAATCAAACTCTAATGTTACGTTTGGATTGAAGGAATGGAATAGAGTAGGGAGTGGAATAGATGAGGGAATGGAATAAGGAAGGGAATGGAATAATTTTTTAATATTCCATGTACATATTTGGTTGATGTTAGGAATACATCTAAGAATGAAATAAATAATTAAAAAGTGACCTAAATACTCTCAAATGTTCAAATTTAACTTAAATTCAATTTATATTAAAAATTTAACACATATTTCATTCTTAGAAATAAAGGAGGGGGGGGGGGGGGGTGGGGTGGGGGTGGGGTGGTTGGTAGGTGGGTTGGGGTGACTGGGTGGGGGTGGATTGGTAGGGGGTGGGGTAGGTGGGGGTAGGTGGGGTGGGGTGGGTGGGTTAGGGGGTGGGGGTAGGTGGGGTAGGTGGATGGGTAGGTAGGTGGTGGGGTGAGGTGGGGTAGGTGGGTGGGGGTGGGTTGGGTGGGTGGGGTAGGTGGGGTAGGTTGGTAGGGGGTGGAGTGGGGGGTGAGTGGGGGTAGGTTTGGTGAGGGTAGGTGGGTGGGTGGGGGGTTAGGGTTAGGGGTGGGGTGGGGTGGCTGGGGTGGAGTGGGGTGGCTGGGGTGGGGTAAATTACAAAGAAATAGAAATATGAAAATTCCGAAGAAATTATCAAATCTCGGCCCCTTCTCTCTCGTCGTTCCCAGATCGATCGAATTGAATGAATATGTAAAAAGCCCTATTATATCTTTAGGGGTATATTTATCAATTACTTAAAAATAATGGATGGAATGATTTATTCCTGGCCACCCCTCAAGAAATGAAAATTAAAATTTTAAGTTAACTATCATTCCAGGAGGAATACATTATTTCATTGGAATAAACAAACCAAACAACATTTTTATCATTCTAATTAAATGATTCATTCCATTCTCCCTCCTATTCCATCGATCCAAACGTAGCATTAGGTTGTGTTTGATAAAGCTAAATATTAAGATCTGAATAGTTTAGACATCTGAATAATATATAATATTTGAAAAAAATTGTATCTGAATGAAAAAATATTGTTTGATAATTATTTTTTTCAAAATGTCTTAATAACAGTATTTTACCATATTACTCTCTTTAACTTTTTTTTTTTCCTGATATTTTAATCTCTTATCTAATCTCTCTTATATGTTCTTGCAATTTGATTGAACCATTTTAAAAATTCTTTTTTCTTTCTAATCTATATTCTTTTATCACCGTGACTAATCATTGTCTGCACTTCCAAATTTCATAAATTAATTAGTACCAAAGTTTCTGGAAACTCTATAAAGAAATTAACATAACTCTTGGTGTGAATATTATTTATTTAAACTAGACTGAAAGAGGGAAAGAAGAGAGAGAGAAAAATGCATGTTATCTGAATCTCAGTGGAGTTCATTTGATTGCTGTTGTTTGTATTATAAGCAGCTAAAAAAATCAGAAGCCATGGATCGAGCAACACCTGTACGGAATCCACACGCATCCACCGCCGATCTCCTCACCTGGTCGGATCAGATCCCTCAGTCCGACAATGCAACTCGCTCTGCCTGAAGAGAGAGATGAAGGTCAATTGGCTGAGGGATATGAGAGAAATTTTGTAATATTGAAGACGTTATTTTTGTCCAAAAAAATAATTAATGTAGTTCAGACCTACCTCTGAATAGTATAGATTTAATTTCATATCTTACCGATTAATAAACATTCACTACTAGAAAAAACAAGAATACGTGACGGAATTTTGTGACAATTTTTAAAAACTATCACAAAAGATAGTAATTTATGATGGACTTTTTAAGCAATCACAAAATAATAGTATATATAATGGCTCTTAGTGATGACTAATTTTGCCATCAATGTATTATAATTGTGATGGCCATGTCAATCACACCAATTTTTTCTCACAAAATAAATTTTCTTTTTGTGACGCACTAAGTCATCACTTATAGATATACCCTTTTCGTGATTACATTTAAGCTATCACTAATATTTTAATATAAGAAATAATTAAAACAATATTTTATGACGGTCGTGACAATCATTAAAAAGTTAGATTTTTGTGACGACTTTTATTTCCAATTACAAAAAGAATTTATTTTGTGATGGAATTTTCAAGCCATCAAAAAACAATACAATATATGATGGCTCTTAATGATGACTAATTTTACCATCATTATAGAGTATTTGTGACTGTCATTGCAATCACCAAATCTTATTTGAAAGTAATTTTGTTTAGTAAGTCAACTCATATATGTTTTCTTTTATATTTTGTTTTAAAATTATAATCATGATCTGGACTTTGGTGTAGTGGTAATACTCGTTATTTAGTTTGCAAATGGGAGAGGGTTCGAATCCTACAAGTATCATTTGATACAATTAATATAGTGAAATAAATTATACGTAAATAGAGATTCACGTTCTTACATTTGATCCCTAAAGTCTTATTTTTTTTGTGATGATTTTGACAATCACAATAGATTATATGTTAATGTGATTATATTAATCATCACAAAAGCACTAAGCGTTTACGTGATTGCCAAAACTATCACGTAAAACCTTTCATGATAGGCGTATACAAGACGGTCATTGTGATGCTTAAAACCATCACATAAACCTTTCGTGATGATTTTCCTACTTTTGTGATGGATTTAGGCCATCACAAATGACCATTTTTTTAGTAGTGATTAAGAGACAAAAAAAATTTTACCAAACAAGTTTTACCTTTGACCGAATCAGAAGTATATCAATTAAAAACTATTCAGGTGTAAACAAACACTACCTAAATCACATGCTTACTTGCTAAATCCTTCTTAATTAGGAGCTTCAAAATCGAGAATTAATAAAAACTTTAAACATGTTTCTCTCAATTGTCAATTTCTCTCTTTCCAAGTCTTCTTTATCTTGAGTTGATTCACAATCTGCTAGCTTCAAATTATCATTCTGTATCTACTATTTAAGTTTTTGTAAGCAACTTTATATTTTGGGGATGGATTTTGGACAAGTCCCTATTAATAAGTAGCTAGGACAAAGGTTCAAAAATATCCCTCACATTTTCCTCGATGTCTCACTTATATTCTAAATTAAATTTTTTTTCCAAAAATACACTTGACGTTACAAAATTTAGATCAACCGTGCCCCTGCCCCTAACGGACATGCCACATAAACTAACTATGTTAATACGTATACAATTTTTGCTGACGAGGCACGACGAGAGAACAAAAAGGGCAAAAAAGCCCTAATTTCAGAATTAAACTCTAATAAAAAAAAACTTTCATATTTTCAAAATTATTCTTTAATAAAATACAACAAAATAAAAATATCCAAGTTTTTTCTCATAAACTCACCCAGATCCACCCAGATCTGGATCTTTGTTTCCAAACCATTCGATCTAACTCCAAACCCAGATCAGAAGCCTGTCTCTTTCTCTCTCCATTTCTTCCAAACTCCATTTATCCCCATCTTCTCTCTCTAGATTTCAGTCTTTGTTTCTCTGTCAATCACAATCTGGTCCTCCAAACTTTTCTAAAGTGGGTCTCAAGTACATAATCAAAACATAATTCGGGTAGGCGGTGAGCAAAGAGTCGAAATTCGTCGCAACTGCAAATCGGTAAATTGGGTCCATCATGGATCTCGGGATCAACCTGAGGAGAGAGAAAGACGAGGAAGAGTTGAAGGATGTAGATACCAAGGCCCAGAGAGTTTGAAAACCCAGAACAAAGTTTCACCGCCTCCATCATCCATGGTCAAAGAAAGAATTTTCTATTTCTCTATTTTCTCCTAATCAAATATGGGTTACTCTTTTAAAAAAAATCAATTCAATTCCTTCTAGTAATCTTTGAAGATGAAGGGGGTAATATCATTTATTTTAATCCTATTTTTGAACTGATTTGAAAATTGATTGGATTTATAGATTTGAGATAAATTTTGAAACTGTTTGATTTGTGATTGAATAAGAAAGTGAGAGAATGGAGTGATTAAAAAATAAAGTTAAGATTTGGGTTTCATATGTGATATGTGATTGAAATTTATGATTTGGGTTTTTTTTTCATTGTGATGCATATTGAGGTTTTCAAGAATGGTTGCTTTGTTCTGTTCTGTTGAAGCTTTTTCAGCATATGATCTGAGTTTGTTGTTCTGTTAATGCCCCTATTTAGTTTGATATGTGATATGTGATTGGATGGTTGCTTTTTTTCATTTTCAACTTTGCTTTGCTTTGGTTTCCATCTGATGGTATTTTTTTGCAATGGAGAAGGTATTATTATTAATATTTTATTATTATTATTATTATTATTTGAAGTATTTTAAAAATAAAATTTGACTAATTTTATATAGTAAATTATAATAATTATAAATTATATATATAAAATAAAAGGTTTCATTAATTACAATATTTTTTGTAAACAAATATTTAAATTGAATGTAAAATTACAACACTAAATATGTTATGCTTTTTTATTTTTGAATTTAGTATTTTTTTATTTTGATTAATTTTAGTATTTTGATTAAATGATGTAAATATAGTTTTTTATTTTGCAGACGTCAGCAAATGTTGCCACGTGTCAGTCGCATCATAAATAAATTAACAATCGTTTGTCTAGGTGGCATGTTTGTTAACGGGAGGGACAGCGGTGATCTAAAATTTGTAATGTTAAGGATACTTTTAAATTAAAAAAATAAGTTTAAAATATAAGTGGGATATCGGAATAAATGTCAGGTGAATTTTTGGACCTTTGCCCATAAGTAGCTAATCTAAATCAAATAAATTTTACATGAAGAAGGTTTGGCTATGTTTTCATTCCCCTTAGGGACTATTGCAAAAAATATGTGAGAGGAAATTTTTTTGGACTAAATTCCAAATTGTACCCTAAATTTTAATTTTAAAATTGATTTGCACCCTAAATTTTATTTTGAATTAAATCCACCCTAAATTTTGAGTTTCAATACAACTTGTACCTTTTGCACTAAAGTATAGGGTGCCAATTATTTTGGTGTAGAAGGTACGGAAGGTACAAACTATTTTGAAACTCAAAAATTATGGTGTATTTATTTCAAAATTAAATTTAGGGTGTAAATTGATTTTAGAGTTAAAGTTTAGGGTTAAAATTGGAGATTAGTCAATTTTTTGCCTTCTGGATTTAGGTGAATAAAGTTGGGGCCTTGGCATGAAATTTACTTAACATTCACCTACTTTCTCTATCTGTTTTTATCTGTCCTCACTACTCACTAGTACATATTGTAATTGGGCTGTTCTATTATAGGGCCTTACATTTTCAGTTTTTGGTGAGCCAATTTTTTTGTTTGACTTTTATTAGCACACTATTTGAGTTGTCTCACTCTCACAGCCCAAGGATAGATACTTCAAAAAAAAAATTCCCCCATTTTCTTGTAATTTTCAGCTCCTGAATATATTATGCGTACATTGTGAAAACATTTGGAGTACACTAGTGGTTTAGTATATGCCTAAATAGACTATTAAGATGATCTTAATACTATTTAAAAACATAAGATTTTACCATAACAAATGGCATGTCTTAGATTAACATGTTCTGGACATTGCTAAAATTTATATGTAATCACATTTTGCTGAAATACATGTTTGATTTCTTTCATACATACAATGTACAAATCACCAAGTAGGAAATTAACCAATGGCACCTAGCTACACCAAAAATCCTAGAACAGCCCCAAAGTTATGCTCATGTAAGTCGCACGACATCAAATATCGGTATCTCATGGTTTCCAAGGAGCCGGTGGTGGTGGTGGAGTGGGAAACATCGGTGGAACAGCAGAGAACATTGTGTTCTTGTCGATTTGTTTGTCCCTGTCACCAGACAAAGCCACAAGGGCCGCGACTAAACCAGCATTGCCTGCAAGTGTTGGTTCTGTGTAATTGTAGTTGGTACGCACGTCATGGAAACCGTCACGCCTGTCGGGGCCAGCAACCATGGCCCCAACAATAGTATTAGGATTTGGCTTTGAGGTATCCCTCCACTTCCATCCTCCTTTACAGTTATACTTGATCTTGTTCTTAGGAATGGATGCTCCTCTATGGTGGACATGTTTCGGATAGTGATTGCCAAAACCCACCAGATAACTCATCTTTCTTGGATTTTTGCCAAGGATGTAGTCAATCTGCACGTAAAGTGAGAAATTTCTTTTGAAATGATAATATCTTTAATGTTGAAAAAAAAAAGGGAAAAAAATAGAGTAAAAGTTCGCAGGTCCTCCAAACTAAATCAAAGTTAGACGAAAATATCACATACCTGGGTCTCGGCAAACTTACGCAGGATGTCGGTTGAGTAGAAATTAGGTCCACAGTACCATCCAGGTGTATCTGCAGCATCAAGATAGTCACTAAACACTGTAGCCAAAAAGGCAGCATTGACTACATACTGAAGAGGCTGAGGCCTTCCATGATTCAACTGGATCAAGCCTCCTGCAATACGGCCACAAGAAACATTAGATGCCATTTCCAAGTTAAACCAGAAACGCTACATGTTATTTTCAAGTTTCATCGAGTAAGATACTTCAAGGATAATGAAGCAAAGCTAGTGCACCTTTTGTTCTGTTAAAGCTTGTAAAGTATGGAAGGTATGAGCACATAAATATGCTGGTCTGATTGTGAAATGTCTTTAAAGCTTCTTCATATGGATACCCAGGGCTCAAGAACAATCTCAAACGAGTTAGAAGCACCTACAGATATAGGAAAAAAGATCATATCAATAATGAACTAAAAATGGTACTTCAAAAAAATTTGTGAAACAAAATCTATGAGCCAGATAGATCTGATACGCACTACGTTGCACATTTGAAACCTTAAAAGCTAATCAATTGGTCCCATTGGAATAAGAATGATACTGTATGTATCAAAACCTCGTTCACTAGTAAAAAAAGTGAAAGATAGAGAGTACTACAAGGGATAATAGAGAAGAAAGGAGATAAAAATGGTACATGTTGGGGTTAGGCTGCAATGAATCCCATACAAAAGCGAGAAAGTAAAAAAGAAAAGAACATAATAGCAAAAAATAAAAGATCAAAAAAAGAAAAGAAGGAAAAGAAAAGAAAAAAAATTAAGAAAGAAAGAAAGAGAACAAATAAATTTTTAAAACAAGATAAGAAGATGCCCCTTTCACTTACTTGAGCTCCTGCAAGCTTGTTGTCCCAGCTAAGTACACCATAATCTGGGCCTCCCCAGAAAGCACCAGCATGTGTGGCCATTTTGATATTAGTAGCAAGGGAAAGGTAAGAATTATTGCCGGTAGCATAATACATCCAAGCTCCAGCCCACAGAAACTCATCCCAGTAACTAGTGGAATTATAGAAAATGGAAGCCTCATTCCCCGTGCTATACCTGCCACGCTGATCTCTAGAAAATTTATAAAGGGTTTTAGCACCATGGACAAGTTTCTGTGAGTAAGCCTTGTTGTCCTTGAAAACAATTGATGCAGAAGACAAAGCAGCTGCCATCTCTGCAGCTAGGTCTGAGCAACTATGACATTCAGTTACTGGCCGAGGGTAATCAATGTCCTCAGGACGCATCCAGCAATAATGATCATTATGACTTGGGCCTCCGGAGGTATCCCCCACTCCCACCTGTCATATCAAGGAAAAGAAAGCATCTTGATGCAAGGATTCTTGCTACAATACCAAGAAGGATATAATTTTATTCATCAATATATTAGTAATCAGTGAAAGCAAGAGAAGAATATTTATCATGAGTAATTTATTAGGTTAGCTAAAATCCATCCAAAAGAGAGGACAATATATACCTGTGCCACGATGCGGTCTATGGTATCAGCAGAAGAATTGAAAGTCTTGAGAAAATAATCAGTCCCCCACTTAATGACCTCTTTAACATGGTTGAGCTCCCCTGCAGCTTCATATTTGGCACTATACTCGATCACACTCCAGCTCAACATGGTCATCGCAAAAGAAGCAGGGAAATTGAACTTGATTGCATCACCCGCATCATAATAACCACCAACCAAGTTTTTGCTTATAGATGATGAATCGGACTTACCATCATTCAAACCAGAGTTACCCCTCCATGTAACATTATTGTGCTTAGGAAGTTTTCCAGCTGCAAACATCAACATTTATGATCAAACAAGAAATTAAACTACAAAAGGATAAAACATTACTGATGATGTGAAAACCAGAAACAAGAAACAACCAATTCACAAGTGTCAAGGGTAAAAACAAAAACTAAAAAAATTATAAAAACTCACGAGCTAATAAAATGAAATAGGAATCGGTAAACAACTAATACTATTGAATAAACACTGCACAGTGTATTCTTAAATGGCAAGTGGTAAAATTAGAGAAAGGTTGAGGCTTTTATATCACAAAACAAAGTGATGTCCCCTGATTGGGGTATAATTTGATCTATAGCATAGAAAATTATCTTTCCCCTCTCCATTTTTAACTCAGATTCACAGATTGTTAATTAAAAATAAATTGCATCCTAAATTTCCATACGCATACATAAATCCCAAAACTCCTAATAAATATAGAAGCTAAAAGACATTCATACAATGAAACTAATTATCCATCAGATACCATTGCATCCAAGAACAAATACTAACCCAACAGAGCAGAACAAATAATGTGTGCGATAATTTGAAATATCAAAATTTAAATCGCTTACAGCGCTGGGCATTGAAGAACATGAGTGCTTTATGTAGAGCAACCGTGTAATTATCTGGCGGTGGTTTATGGGGGTGATGCCGTGGCACAGTCTTGACAATCAGAGTGACAAACCCAGCTATCAGCCCAGCTGCCAAAATAGTCCCAACAGTCCACACAAAGAGCTTTCTGCTCACAATAATACAACCCAGATCGACATACTTCTTCTTCTTCTGCTCACCAGGACCCAATAGCCAGCTCTGTTGGGTCTCATCCAACGGCCGAGAAAGCGCCGCCCGATCAAAGTCCTGTAAATTCCTGCTCCGATCATCATCTGTAGCTGAATCTGCAGCAATTTCCAGTGGCCCACCCCATGGATCTCTCCCATACACACTCATTTTTTAAGCACCAAAGCTTGTAGCTTTACCACCCAGAATCAAAACTCCCAAGCATGCACTGCAAATTTGGGGAAAAAATTGATTCAATTCAGTTCTTGTGCAGATCTAAGAAGACCCACAAAAGCTTGTAGCTTTACTACCCAAAGATCAAAACCCACCAAGGATGTAATGCAAATGCGTAAAAATGATTGGATCAATTCAGTTTTTGTGCAGATCTAAGAAGACCCAAAAATGTGGATCTGAACCAGCTTTAGCTTTTAGTGTTTTGCTCAAAGATTTGTGACTGAACTCGGGAGAGAGTGGGGTGGACTGAAAAATGGTGGAAAGAAGAGGCCAATATATATATTGGTGGTGAACAGACTGGCTTTGATTATGCGGTTTACTTAGTATTTTAATTTTGTTTTAGTGATTTGTTTGTCTTCATGAACAATTTTCAATTTGGTTGATGACACTGACCAGTCTACCAAATGGACAGAGACTGTCTGTCTGACTCTAACCCCTCCTCTTCTCTTTCTCTCTCTACAATTACTGTACTTTCTCTATCTACAATTACCGTATCTTTTTTTGTCTCCTAACATAGTTTTCGGGAGTTTTTTAGTTAATAAAAAAAGGAGTACTTATTAAAAGAGAGAAAGAAAGAAAATAAATTTTTGTTTCCTTCACTTTTTTTACAAAAATTTTGAGCTCAAAATACACTCATTTTTCGTAGTTTTTTTTTAAATTAAAATTTCAAGACATTACTTTCTTTCCTTTTTTTATTTTCTCTAAGATACCATTTCTTTTTAAATTTTTTCACTTTTTTTTCTTTTCTTTCCAAATTAAAGTGTTACTGCAATATAATCAAATTTAGGATGATATTAAATATTTACGTACATACCTATAGTATGTATATGAGATATAAAACAATTTAACAAAAAAAAAACTCATATATTTTCTAACCTAAATATTTTACTAAAGTTGGATAAAATTTATCATGAGAAAAATAGAAATATAAACTTGATTTTATCGAGTTTTGTTTTATGTTTTTGGTTTTGTGGGTAAGATTAAGATAATGAACTGACATTTCAATATAAAATTTTGATATTTTCATTTGATTTCTTTCATAAGAATAATGAGTGAATCTCACTTTTATGTGAAAGAGATTCATATGAAAATATTATTTTAACATACGAAAATAAGACTGTAAAATAAGCAAACAGTTCAGACTCGATTCGTACTCACTCGACTAAAAGTTCGATTCAAACTCGACTCGAAATATAAATGAGTCAAATATGAGCAAATTTTAAAGCTCGATAAATTACTCGAATCTCCTCAAATTGCAATTTTCTATCGATGTCAATCATATTAATTGAAAAGTTCAAACGATTCTACCGATTCGAGATCGAGATCATGTAAATTCCGATAGTTAAATGGGCATCAACCAAATCTTATTTTATACTAAATAAATTTTATGAACCAAATCTAAACAATTCAATACTCATGATTAATTTAAACCATGTGAAAATATCAATCTCCTTAAGTTACTGCTTTGAACATAGCTTTTCTTGATTTACACTGCATCCGTTGGCCGGAGAGTCCACCTAACGGTTAGATTACGCGGGCCCTGATTAACGCCTGGAAATTATATAAATGAAAACCAGATGATTAATGTTTTTTCTCCACCGACAAATCGTATCCGAACTGTCTAATTTCTTCTACTCCCTCTATTTCAAATAATAATAATCCAATTTACATAATTTGTTTGTTTTATAAGAGAAATTTATTATTCTCATTTATCAATAATAGTATTGTTAACGTCAGGGTCTTCTGCCACGTCCCAATCACGTAAGACGTCTTCGATCTCGCGATAAACACCACCACAAGCTTCGATTACGATTCCCGTCGGGGATAGCTCAGCGTGAGAATTTAGTATGTGTTCACAAGGTTAATAAATGGAGGAATGTATTGTCTAACGTATGCAGAGAGATAATAATTATCAAGAATATATATGTGAGGAATCGAAAAATGATATGTATGAGAACGCACTCTGCAGCGATGACTTCTCTTTCACAGAGTTATACTATTTTTGCTCGAATTATCGCGGTCATCCACTACTACCGACACCCCTTCCGACCGATGGGCTCTGCTTAATCGTATAAGGTTTATCTACCGCTTTTAACATTGTTTTTTCTACATGGCATTATGATCCCATCCACATTAATGCATGGCGAGAGCCTTAGTCAACCGTCATGCTTTTCATCATCACAAGTCAAAGTAAGATATTAAAATATCTAATGGGTCGATCCACCTGATGACCACTTACTTAAAGATTAAAACGGATATAATATGGTGATCGAGTCCAAGGGCTTTAACTGATTAAAAATAAAGGCCCAATGGATTCTTTATGTGAGTAGGCCCAATGTAACCGTCCTAAAATTAGGAAATATCACGACCCAACATTGCCCCCTAGTTTTTATTAAAGAATGTTTAGTAGAAAACTATGAATGGCCCAAGATAATTTACTAAAGGTCCATAGTAGGAGATAATTGAAGTGTACCCAATTCGTCATTCACGAAATGAAAGGAAAAAGAGAATGGAGGCCCAAATCGGAAAAGCCCTATCAAATAAATACATGAACCTTAAGGACCCTTCTCATTCAAATTCCAAATCATTGCTAACATTTAATAAGTCGGCCTTGAACACCGTGTAGCAAATCAAGATAAAAGGTAACTTTACCAATTTTGACAGCTTTTTTACGCCCATTTGAATTTTGGCGCCTTTCCAACTCTCTCGACTTTTGAACTTTCTCCTTTCTTACGCAACTAATCAACAATGGCTTTCCAGGATTCTACACAAGGTTCTCCTATATTGATAACCCCACTCATGTACTGCTCCACCAAATCCTACCACCGCCGCCTGTGAAGGAGCCTCGACATCGAACCCAAAGGGTTTAAATCGATAAGAACCCTCCCCAAAAATCCCAAAACCCCTCCGAATACTACAGAATCTTGAGCGATTCGCGTGCCAATACTCCTCGATCGTCACAGAGGTGAACTAAAGAGGATTCGGCCTCGATACCATATCCAGGATACCCATGCAAATAGGGTTCCTAGATCCGGTGAAAAGATGTACCAACCACCGGAAGGTTCGACTACTGTTCTCGTGACTTTCTGTTGGAGAAGGGGTTCGTTTCCTCAGATATCTTCATAGTAACCTTCTTTGGGGTTTCGGGGTGGGGTTCTTTAACTAATCACCGAACTCATACATTCACATCTTGGCCTTCGTGGCCTTACGCCATGAATTGGGCGTGGAGCCCTCCCCGGACTCCTTTTTCACAATATACAAAATAGTACAATCTAGGGAGAAGGGTTCAAGGCCATTAATAAGCATTCTCAAGTCGGAGAGAAGTTCGAGAGGCATTCATTTGGTGAACACGCCTTGAGCAATGTGGGTTGGCATGAAAAGTGGTTCTACGTCAAAGGCCCCGAAATATCTTCCCTACCGAACTGGGCCACTGACGAGAAGATCTCTGCTGACTTTGGAGACATTTCTGAAGAAAGAGAAATAGAAATGATGGAACTTTTTGATAATTTTTCCAAGGAGGAGTGGAAGTACGGACTCCTCTCGAAGCAAGCATGGTTATATGACCATAAACGTAAGTATCGATCTATTTTATATGTATACGAATTTTTTGAAAATGCTTTTATATCGTGGATTCTAACACAGAATTGTATTGGTTATGCAGTATCTTTGATCAAACCGAGCTCTTTAGAGATAAAAGAGTTTGAAGATTTTTTGTCTGGGAGGCCTTCGTGGTCGTTGAAACTCAAAGCAGGTTTAGGCTTGCCCAAACCGAACCAATCCCGTAAACATACATGACGAGTTCCAAACAGACGACGAGGAAGCCGATGAGGTTCTCGCCTGGAAGAGACCCTCCGCCCCTCGGCAGGAAGAGGAGGCAATCGAAAACCCAGGACAACACCCTTTTCAAGCCCTTAGAAGTCACCCCGAAAGTTGAGCCAACCACCACATGCGCCTCGACGGGGAGGCCTACTCGATCGCCTCGACCAAGAAGCATCCTCCAACCAAAAAATTGAAAAGTAAGATAACGCCTTTGATCTTAGAAGAGCTTAGGGTGCCCCGATCTTGGTTATCCCCCTTCGTCATCACTGTAGAAATACAGATTGCCAAAGAGGGTGATCAGGATGAAGCTATTCAAACTCTGTCCAGGAAGAGGAAACGTACACCTGACAGCCACCCAAGCTCTGCATCGGTCACTTCTCTCCACGAACCCAATCCAAACAAATCTCCTCTCCGAGACCGTATACGCGAAGAACGAACCTCCCTCTGAGCAACCGGCTCCTTCCCCAGAAGGTCAAGACCTCACCGAACGATCTTGGTCCTTCGTGTCGTGGTTATCATGTTGAGTAGTGGGATCTCCAACTCGTGGCCTAGATTCAATGCTAACTTCCGATTCGACCTATTCGGGGCCTTCGTAAGGAACGCCGGCGATCATCGGTTCGATGATCACACTGACGGAATTTGCTCGATGAAGGGATGAATTATCTGCTAAGGTAAGTAATCATTTCTTTATTTTTTCGTCTTTCCGTTCTTAATTGTATATCTGGTAACCGCTCGAGCAAAACCTTTGTATGCGGACATATCGCGAGCTAATGCTTTTTTGACGCGTTTGCGTCCAAGACACATAAATGGGGAAGCCGAGGAAGATTTCATGAGACAGGAGATCAATATGTTGAGATCGACCTTGGCTCGAGAAAGGGCCGATCGAGAAGACACTCTTCATGTCATCGATGGCCTCCAACGAGACTTGGATCGAGCTAAGATGGACTTGAGGACGTCTGATGATGAACTAAAGGTCACAAGAGATGGGTTGGCCGCCTCCGAAGCCAGTCAACAAACTTTAACGGATCTCGAACGCAATTGGTGAGAAGAAAACACGCTCCCGAGGGCCAAGAATGAGGAGTTTTTTCTACCAACCGAAGTCCTGGCTATTCAACTTGGCGAGGCTCAATCAAAGGCCCAGGATGAAGGACGGAGACATAAGAACAAACGCCACCAGCTTAGTCTTAAAAATAAAGGAGCTTGAAGGAAAGGGTTCTCTCTCGATCAAGAGCTCGTAAAGCGAGATCTGAAGCGAGAATATAGGGATTTGGACGATCTTAACGTCGAGATCATGAAAGTCTATTCGTAAGGTTACGAAGACTGTCGGGAGAGAGGCAAAGAAAAACTGTCTGCTGCTCAACTGGATCCAACTTTGCTCAACTCCGGAAGACGAAGGTGGTGCCTAGGTGTTCTTCCTGCTTTCATTTGGACTTATGTAAAATTTATTTGTTTAAACTTTTTATGTTTTCGGGATCGTTTTGAAAACTTTATATATGGAAGTTTGTCACTGTTTCTATATTGGTGTATTTTTGTTCATGAATGAATAGATCGAATGAATGTTTTAGTTTTCCTGATGAATCTACAATTTCCTTAATTGTGAACTATATTTTCGATTAGTTTCTTGTCAATAATTCAATATCAGTAAAATGAACCTAAACAGTGAATCAGTTTAAGACATATGATAGTTAATGTATGAGACGAAGTGAATTGAATTTCATGGATGTAATTTAACTTAATCGAATCGGAAAGGATTTGAACTCAACACTTAAATAAAAATAAAGTAACACATACTCATCCATTCAAGTGTGAGATCTGGCCATTTGTTTACCACTCGAGGTGAAACAATTATATATAAGGACCAAGATATAAGAATCAAGATATAAGGATCAAGATATAAGGATCAAGATATAAGGACCAAGATATAAGGATCAAGATATAAGGACCAAGATATAAGGATCAAGATATAAGGACCAATTGTGACCATTGACTTACCACCTCGGTAAAATCAATATAGGATCTTAAATCGCTCACCACCGGTGGTAGAATAACGATAAATGGGCCGCCATCGAATGGCCAACGAGTCCTACCATACCTCCTTACACCATAGTGACTATTGATTTACCACCTGGTAAAATCAATATAGATCCTTCGCTCACCACCGGGGTAGAACAAATAAATGGGCCGCCATCGAATGGCCAAATGAGTCCTACCATACCTCCTTACACACCATAAGTGACCATTGATTTACCACTTGGTAAAATCAATATAGACAAATAAGTGAAAAAAAGTGAATGTGGGTGAGCCACAGAAGTCTTTCGTGTTGAATCCCAGTTCTTTCAAGAATATCATTGCCAAGAAGTGCTTTGTAGGTCAACAACTTGGGCCAAATAATTGCCACAAATGTCTTTGTGAACTTCCCGAAGAACATACCGCCTTGGATGGAACCAAATGTTTAAGCAATGATGACGTAAAAAGGTCCTTCGACAAAGATTCTCATCAATGAGAACAAAATGGACACTCTTATACTTGATCTTCTTGCACAAAGATCTCGATCCGGAAGGAAAGACGCATATCCGCCATCGGGTTACAAGATCAGTAGTGGCCACTTTGATAATGCACCTACGGTGGAATTGCTATTATGATCGACTCCTCGATAGCTTCTTTGCATCGATGCCAAAGAAATAGAATATCCATCTCGCATACAATATCCACGAAACTCGTCAATTGAAGAAGCTGCAACGGCTTTTTCGGACTCTCGAACTTCTCTTTAACTATTATCACTTTGGACCACAATGCCAACCGACCTTAGAAATATTTACCTAAGTGTTTGATTTCGTGAGTCAAGGCTTATAGATCTCGCTTTGGTGACGAGTCCTTCATTGCATGGCGAGAACACTCAAGACAGAGTGCCTTTTTGTGTTCTCGGGTGAATATACTCTTTGAATTACTCCTCGTCCGCGCTGCGCCATAGTCCCAAGAACCCCTAGGATGAGGTACCTTCTTGGATGCTTAGGAATATGGGTGCATTTTGTGTCTTTGAATCAAAAACTTGATTTTAGATGGGCATCTCCAAGACAAGTGTCTCATGTATGGTGTGCCTCGGTGGATTCTCGGGAGTATGATTTCGGATCTACTTGGTGAAACTTTCTGTCACTGTGGTGAGGATACTCAAGGCGTAATGCCTTATTTGTGATTCTCGAGGTGCACGCCCCGGATCGCTTTATTCGTTTGTCATGACCATAATCCCAAAGACCAATAGGGTGAAGTACCTCCTCTGCCAATCAAGAAAATGGTTGTTGGATCTTCATCTACTCGCTCGACCATAATCCCGAAGACCAATAGGCGGAATACCCTTCTCACCAATCAATCAGAAAATGGGCCATTGGGTCTTCATCTCTTCTGCTCGACCATAATCCCAAAGACCAATAAGGCGAATACCCTTCTCTACCAATCAATCGGGAAAATGGCCGCTGGGTCTTCATCTACTCGCTTCGACCATAATCCCGAAGACCAATAGGGCGGAATACCCTTCTCAGCCAATCAATCAGGAAAATGGTTGTTGGGTTTGCTTCGATCCCAAGGACGGCCTTGAGACATGTCTTTAAAGTATATAGACTTCTTTCCAATTCACGGTTGTCCATCTTTAGGCGTACTAACGCGTCTTTTAGGATCTGGACATAATTGAATGCTTTGTTCTCACTACATCTTTCGCTTCCGACACAACTACATCCTTGCTTCCGCCCAAGAGAACCTCAAATCTCTATCTGCTTCGTCCACCATCTTCATCACCGACCACTTTGGCATGGAAGTTCTAAAGCGGGATGTTTTTACTTGCTTTCTGGCCATGATCATGCTCTTTGTCAACAAAGAAAGACCAACTATCTTCTAAGTCACGAGGATCTCGAACGAGAACCCCTAATTTGTGCCATAACTTCCGATGTATAACAACTAAAAATATTGTGATTGATAACTCAAGAACACTAGAGGCCCTCCTTCTAGCGCCAATGTTAACGCCAGGATCTTCTGCCACGTCCCAATCACGTAAGACGTCCTGATCCCGCATGACAAGAACACCACAAGCTTGGCGGCGGTTCGGCGTCGGGGATAACTCAGCGTGAGAATTAGTATGTGTTCACAAGGTTAACAATGGAGGAATGTATTGTCTAATGTCCAGAGAGAGATAATAATTCTCAGTAATATATATGTGAGGGAATCTGAAAAATGATATGTATGAGAACGCACTTTCTGAGCGATGGCTTCCTTGCTAGGTTATACTATCTTTGCTGGATTAACGTGCCACCCACTTCCTCCCGGCACCCTTCTGACAACTGGTGGGCTCTGCCGACTGTATAAGGTTTATCTACTGCTTTTGGCCATTGCTTTTCTCTGTAGTAATTATGATCCCATCCACATTAATGCATGGCAAGAGCCTTAGTCAACCGTCATGCTTTTTCATCATCACAAGTCAAAGTAATGAGATATTAAAATATCTAATGGGTCGATCAATTTGAATGAGGCAAGACCTTAAAGATTAAAACGGATATAATATGGTGACTGGGTCCAGTGGCTTTAACGGATTAAAAATAAAGGCCCAATGGATTCTTTATGTGAGTAGGCCCAATGTAACCGGCCTAAAAATAGGAAATATCACGACCCAACAAGTATAAATATATTAAATTTATTATTATAAAAGAATTGAAGGAGTATATTATTATGTTGTATTTGTTTTTTACTCTGTTTTATTTTTCTAATTATAATTTTAGAAGTAACAAAATGAAATTAGTTAGAGTCCATAAACTTAAGTTTTAATTTATGCGTTTTTAATGAACATATATAAAATCAAAGGATGGAAATTTTAGGCCATTTTTTTCTAGTAAAAAGTCTCAATTTAAAAATTAAAAATTCATACAAAGAAATGATGATAAAACATAATGCCTGTACGTTTTAAAAGTAAAAAAAATAAATTAAAGTAAAGGATTTTAAAAAGCATTGTTCATGAATCCCTTATTTTTATTTTTATAAATAAAAAAATGAGAAAATGAAAATTTAGATGGGGGCTGGTTTGAATAATTAATTGTATAATTTATTAACACGGTTGTCCTCAAAATTGATTACAAATGCTATCTAACTCAACCAACTTATATTACATCTTGAAATGTAAACATCACATAGAAATACAATATCATATCTTCAAAAGATTTAAGTTGTCTTTGGTCTGGCGGTCTTCATTTGGGTTTGCTTTCTTGGAATTTAATTATTCATCCCTATGAAATAAAATAATGCACCAAAAAGTGCAAGGCAAATATATTAAAAAATATGAGACTACCAAATATAAATAGCAAGACCCCTCCATTGTTGGCCTTCAAGCTAAGAACCCCTCCATCATTGACCTTCCTCTCTTCAAAGCTTACTAGGTAAAACTATATATATATATATATATATATATATATATATATAAAGTAGTGATCGATAAGCTTTAGGTAGTGCTATAAAGACTACTGCATATTGGCTAACAAAATTATTGATTATAACACAAAAATTCCACGCTACATTTGGGTATGTTTGTGATAATAGGTTTTGAAGAGATCTGATACTTGAAACAAATGATGGAAAGAATCGAAAAACCCGAAAAAAGGAATCGACTGAAATTGGAAGAAGAATAAGAGGAAGAAGATGGGAAATATGAAAAGAGATGAAGAGAAACGGAAGAGTAACCGATCAATTGTATATGGGTTTTGGAATTCAGAATAAGATATTTAAGCCATCTAAAAGATTTGCGAAAACAAATTGATTTCAAATTGATCGAGTTCACTAGGGCTGAGTTTGTAACGTTTGAGTTTGAAGGATTACTTTGAGCAGTCAAAATATATGCTAAGATCGGTAGGATGGCAGTGAGGCGTTGATGATGATCTGTTGATTTGGGACTTATATGTTTGTGATAATGGGGTTTGAAGAGATCTGATACTTGAAACAAAGGATGGAAAGAATCAGAAAACCCGGAAAAGGAATCGACTGAAATTATAAGAAGGGGGATAAGAATAAGATGGGAAATTTGAAAAGAGATGAAGAGAAACGGAAGATTAACCGATCAATTGTATATGAGCTTTGGAATTCAGAATAAGATATTTAAGCCATCTAAAAGATTTGCAAAAACGAATTGATCGATTTAATTTTAATCGATTTGCTCACCTGATTTTCAAATTGATCGAGATCACTCGGGCTGAATTTTAAATTGGAATGCATCTGATTTTCAAATTAAGTGAGTGACTCACCCAATTCTAAAATTAAAAGGATCGATGTTGATGCCTTTATATATAAGGATTGAAGTAAGTATTGATTAGTCGGTGGCCTTACCTTGATCCAATCAACCGTTTATAAGGTGCACCAAATACTATGTACATTTCCAATTAATAAATTAAAAATAAATAAAGCTTATACTTTAGTTGAAAAACTTTTATGATAAAACAAAAAATAAAATTCAGTTTATATTATAACTACAAATTATACCCAAAAAATTATGTATAAATATAATAAAAAGGGGAAAAATTAGGAAGTAGTACCTATTATTAGATATGGACATGTTTTTATTAGTATGCAATACTCCTTCAATTTTAAAATTAAATATACAATTTTAAAATTTTAAATTAAACAACGGCATATTAAATTTTAAAATTAGTATTGTTCATAAAAATTTACAATAAAATAAATTGTGTAATTAATAGTTTTTGTTATATATTATACAACTATATATAATAATTGTATCAACTAAAAATAAATAAATTTGTATCAATTTGAAAATTCAATATGTTATCGTTTGACCTCAAAAGTATGGGTGTAATTAAGTCGAATCCCGACGAACACTCTAATACTCAGATTCAACTCGACTTGAAAAAACTGAGTTTGAGTTCGACTCAGATTCAATAAGTTATTTTTAATTTTGCGCTAAATTCGACTCGGATCATTACTTGTACCTACTTGCCTCATAAGTACTCGACTCGTTTATATAGCAAGGTACTCATAAGCCTTCAAATCGAGTTTCGAATATGAACTATTTCACTTAAAACTAAACAATATGATACAAATTGATAATCAATTCATTGATTTATTTAAGTACAAACTTATATAATTTCATACTACATTTTACAAATTATAAAGATTAATACAAATATCACATATTTTGATTGTTATTATGGACCAAACCAATATTCGAATGTAATCCATTGAGTAGGTATCGGTATGGTTCGAGAAAAAAATGAAATACTTGAACCTTAATTTGAGCGAACATTGGTATGTTTGAATTCGACTCGTGTATTATTAAACAAAAAACGAGTATGGATCAAATTCGACTCGTCAATTTTGAATTCGAGCTTTGGATCATATTATCGAGTCGAGTATTGAACTAAATGGTTCGACTTACACCCCTACTGAAAAGTCAAAATATATCTCTAATTTTGAAATGAATAAAGTATAATATTATTTGTGTAGAGTTTGCGCACGTATAATTTATTCATAGTGAAAAAGATAAACACCTTAAAGGATTTCTAACTTTCTAACTAGTATAGTTCATAAGGTTAATACGACAAATTTTAAGATTTTTTAGATAAATTTAAATGCACGAATTAAAAAATTTATAATTTTATATAAAAAATATGAATTTTTATATGATTTAGTGTGTTTGTCAATGACTATATAAAAATTCAATAAAGCTAAGTCAATATTGTAGTAATGGTAGAATACATGCTAAATTGAAAAAAAAAATTGATTCTTTTATTATTCTTCATTGACATCAATTTTTAAAAAAAATTGACAAGCGCACCGACAATTATTCTTCTTCATGGTCGAGCAAATGAAAGAAAGAATGGGCAACGGCATTATTTTGCAATATATTAAAACTATATTTGTTTGCAATGATTATATCTGTGGTAGAACTATTAATTTTAAGTGTCTTGTTTGTTTTTAAATTTGAACTTGGGATTATTAGTCATAGGATTATAAAATAACTTAAGATGAAGGATTAGTAATATCATGTTCTACGTGATATTATAATCCCTAGCATTTGGGATTAAAAATTGCTAGACAAAATTTACCTCAATCTTTTTCTAAAATGACCATCATATCCTGTAATTTCAATTATTATTACTGACAACTTAAAACTTACTGGTACAAATACTAAATATTACTCCCTCTGTCCCAGGATAAAAGTCCAAGTGGATTTTTCACGCATATTAAGAAGATGAATAAAATGACAAAATTACCCATAATAATGTCATTAAATATGGAGAGAGAATTAGAATAAGAAAAGTATGAAATATTTAATGCTACGGGTATAATAGAAAAATATGTGTAAAAGTTTGATTATTAAAAGAAAATGGATATTTAACATGGGACTACCCAAAATAGTAATAAAAATTTTTATCAAATGATTGGAGGAGTATTATTTTTTTGGGGGAGGGATTGAGTGTGAGCAGGTGGGGTGGGGTGTATACATAATCAACGAATATTAATTTTTTTTTGGGGTGAAGAGGAAGAGGTGGAGGTGGAGGTGGAGGTGGAGGTGGGGGATGGGACGAGTGGGAGTGTATACATAATCAATAAATATTATTTTTTTTTGGGGGAGGGGGGGAAATTTGGGTGAGGTGTATACATAATAAGTAAATACTCTCTCCGTCCCAAATTAATTGCTCAACTTTGACTTTTTAAGTCAAATTGACTATTTTTAGAATTACTAATTAAGCATATATAAATATATTTCTAAAATTATAAAAAATTGGGATTAGTAATAAATTGTATATACTTTCTTTTGGTTATAATTTCTTCACCTATATTTTAGCAAAAATAGTAAAAAGATTAGTTTTAATAATGGTCAATTTGACTTTAAAAAGACAAATTGAGTAATTAATTTGGAATATCATTTTTGGGGAGTGGGGAGTGGGGAGTGGGTGGGTGAGTGGGTGTTATCAAATTTTTCATGAATGATATATATATATATATATATATATATATATATATATAATATTTGTTTAATTATCTTTTTTTTAATACAATACATTTTAATTATAGTTTTATTTGTAATTAAGACTTATCTCATTCAAATAATTTAATTTAATTTAACACATATTTTTGGATAAAGTGAAACAAATATTAATAATTTTAAATTTAATTATTAATGGAGGTTTTCTAATTAAAATGATTAAGTATGTTGATAATTTAGTTTTTGGTGTTTAATAACAAAAATTATTATTTGAATTCTTAGTTCCATATTATGATTTTTATATGTTAATTTTTTTTTAATATATGTCAAAATTTGGGATGTTTATGATTTTAATTACATTTTTTAGTATACAACTAGTGTTTTTAATACAAAATTGAATAAAAGAAAATATAATAATATTTATTACTACCTTTATTTTATTAAAAGAATTTTTAATGCAATTTTTCTTTTTGGAGTAATAATATTTGTCATTTTGATTGTAAATAATTATGCTTAAAAGTTACTTATGTTTAGTTTAATATTTGAGAAAAATAATTAATGTAATTTTAAAATACATTTTTATATATGAATAATAAGATTCATTATGTAATAATAAGTTTATATTATGTAAATTTTAATATTTGGGAAAAATAATTATATTTGTGTTAATTTGTACTTTTATGCTTATTAAAATTTTACCTTTTTAATTACAAAAATATATTTGAATGTATATTACGTAAATTTTAATTTTAAGAAATTTAATTAGCAAAATGTGTGTGCCTTTATTTTCTTGATAAAATAAATATTTATTATTTTTTGAGAAATATGTTATTTATTAATGTATAAATTCATAATTTAATTAATTAGATCAAGTTAAGTAAAATTATAACATACAAATTTATATTTAGTGGATATATTAAATATTATTACTTGAAGGACATATTAGGTATTATATTATAAATATTTTTGAATATTAGTTGGTCAACCACACTAGGTGTGGTGAATATTACATATTATAGACTATATGGGTACTGACTAAAGTTGTAAAATGAGCAAACAGTTCGGACTTGATTCGTACTTGTTCGACTAAAAGTTTAGTTCGATTCGAAATATAAATGAATCAAATAAGAGTAAATTTTAGAATTTGATACATTACTCCAACCTTCTCAAATTGTAATTTTCTATTGTTACTCAGATCATATACGTTTAAAAAGTTCAAATTACTCGAGCTCAATTCGGGATCATGCTCAACTCAGTAGTTAAATGAGTCTTAATCAAATCTTATTTTATACTCGATAAATTTTGTGAACCAAATCTGAATAACTCAATACTCGACTCAACTCGATTCGGTTCATTTACACTCTTAGTACTGATTGTTACTTGAAAAATTAGAGGAAATATGAGTATTATTATCGTTATCTAGAGCCTAGAGGGGGTGTCACTATATTTTACTCTTTAAAATAATATTAAGAAATAACTTAATTCCAAACATATTTATTGTAAACAAATGCAACTTTAAAGAGTATAAATTTACAATAAATAAAAAAATTCAACACCAAAAATATCATTCCTATAAATAGAATGCGGATAAAAGAATATTCGAACTAAAACCCCAAAAAAAAAATCTGACTATGTGTACGGAAATACCTGACCCGCATCGTTAGCAATACATTCACCAGAGTGTGGCAAGCAAAAACACTAATGGTAGTAAATGAATTGAGTCGAGTATAGTATTGAGTTACTCAAATTTAATTTATAAAATTTATCGAGTTTAAAATAAGGTTTGATTGAGACTCGTTTAACTATTGAGTCGAGCACTCTCTCAAAGCAGACTCGAATAATTTGAACTTTTCAAATAAATATAATATGTGTATTAATAAAAAATTATAATTTGAGTAGGTTTAAATAATTTATGGTTACTTTAAAATTTTTTCATATTTAAAATCAAGCCAAACTCAAATCTATCTTTCAGTCGTCATTTTACGGTCTTAGCCTCCTAGGCAGTACTACCTCTCGTTCTCAAAAAAATATTCCCCCTCCTCTCCGGTCCCAAAAAGAGCAGCACGGTGCTTCTCCCTCCCATTCGATTTGTCTGTCGTTCAAATACTAGGGTTGTGTAAGCTAGAGACACAAATATCAGAGCGAAAATGGCAAATAAGTCGATATTAGCGGGGATGGAGGTCCCAATTATCGGCAGCGATTCCGTAAAGTGGCTCCAAGTCTCAGTCCCTTCCTCTTCTACAACTCCGTCGCAGCCGCTATTCGCCCCTCCGACCGAAGATGCAGCTTCCTGCTCCATTATTGGAAACCCTCCCACCTATATTATATGGTACTTTTTCTATATGTGCATATTTATTTAGTTTTGTGTGTATATTTTTGAAGTTTGATAGGCCATTTGCTTTTGTTGTTTGAATTTGACGAATCATTTACTTCATTGTTACTCTAGTTGAATGATTGCTATAGTTATGACTTATGTATGTCAAGTTGGCTATTTGATCCAGTTGTGGTTGTTTAAATGACCTAGTTTTTTTCTTCTTCTTTTCCTTTTTGTATATTTTTTAAATTTTATTGCCAATTATTTTCAATGTTTTACGGTGTTTTAAGGAATAAAGGTTAGACACGGCAAGTTGCAACAATTAGGCTGGGACAAGGAGGGTTGAGTATTTATTATGGGTAGTCAGTAGTGGGTTGTATTTTTTTTTAATTGATGGAAGGTGAGATGTCCCCAAAGGATTAGTTTGTTGAGTTGTAAACAAATACTGTTTCCATTGACACTATATGAAGCTCAAGTCATTAAGACTTTGCACCAAAGCAGCAGCAGTAGCTGAAGCCATACATACTTATCAATTGAAATCTCAGCTTCTGCGATGTCTAGTTCAGACATTTACAGCACCAACTATGGACCTGAAGTTTACTTGATCAAAGCCCTCGTAACTGTCTTAGTCAGTAACGTGAAGTTATTTAGAAGTTAAGAAGTTAGTGGCATTGCATAGCACAGCTGTGTTATATACGTAAAAATTCTGTATGTATAATTCAAAGATGTATATATAGAGAAAAAGGACTGATTGTTTGTACTTTGTACGAAATGGAAGTTCTTCATTTTATCTATGCTTTCCTTTTCTTGAATGTTTTTGAATCATTTCAAGTGATATATCAAACTTTAGAGTTTCCTTACTCAACTGTGGGAAAAAGATCATTTACCCTATGAGTTTGTTATTTTACTGTACATTCAATCGGTTGTGTAGTAAATTTAGTGTTGTTTGAAACTGTTGGTAGTGCTGTATAATTATCAACCATTGGGATGAGCTTAAATGTTATGGATCAACTAGTATATCTTGTTTGTCTTGAGCATAATAGAGAGAGAAATTGGTGTCGGTAAAAGTCTTTTCATGGGTTCCCTAATCGTTTGAAATGCAATATTTAACGGTTGCTTCAGTTGTTCAACATAGTTAGGTCTATGATGGACTTCTAATCTGAGTCATTGTTGTTCTCCCCAATGCATTTTGTAATTTTAAGAGCGGTAAATGAGAAGGTGGGCCTGGTCATGGTTGTTTTGAAAGGGGGAGGTTCTTTAGGATGACTTTTGAACACTTGGATATATTTTGTGCATCATTGTGGGATTTCTTGAAGGGTGTTTTTTTATTGGTAGTGTAAAGAGATTTGATAAAAGAAAGGTGCATTAGCGGTTAATACGTTGTAATTGGATAAGTTATTAGGAATATGACGGAACGAAAGACCGAGGAAAGAAAGAAGAATGCACCAAAATGTAGGTGCTGCACCAAACACTGGTGAGCTTTGCAAGACCTACAATTACGATTGATTGCTTTCTTGACTGCTTGACTATTTCTTGTGTGCCTGTTCAATACCATAATAAAAACTAGTAGAGCGAGTAGAAGAGGAAATTGCTAACCAGAAGTTTGGAACCCCTACCCCCCTATTAGATTAGTTTAGTCATAAAGGAACTAAAGGAAAGCCTTTTGACAACCATATTAAAGAAAGGGGATGCGCTCAAGCATGAGAAGAAAGCTCTTCGAGCTTCCCTTATATTCAAGAAAGGTTTGTAGAAAGGGGCTTCTTCATATATCCCATAAATGAAGTAGGGGCTTGAAACAAAACTTGTAGTTTAGGGGTGTGCAGGTTTGGAACCCTATACAAGGGGCTGCTTGCTGCTTGCCCCTATCTCTAAAGGTTGATCTGAGACTTGATCTAGGGGCTGCTTGCTGTTTGCCCCTATCTCTAAAGGTTGATCTGAGACTTGATCTCCGGCCATGAATCAAAGATTCCTCCTAGGGAGCAGAGCTGAGCCGTGAAGGTAAGGGCAAAACGAGGATTCCAAACCTTTATTGAAGGGAAGGAGCTCTTGCCTTCAACTCAAAGGTAACATGTGAGTTATGTTAGTCCCACATGGGTTGCAAAGTGTGAACTTGAAGGCTTAGAGTTGGTATATAAGTTTAGACCCTAGAGTTAATATCTCAAAGTTTTTGGGTCAAGGTGGGTGTAATAGTGTTATTAAGAACCTTCATTTGGACTCCCCAACAAATTAGTATTAGAGACATGATCAATGATATTGGCGAACTCTTGAGTAATGCGCAAGCCCAACGTGTGTTGAGAAGTTCTCAAGTAATTGCATATGTAATTCTTAAGTCTTAGCATATTGAGAGTATATGTTCACACTAAAGGGGAGCAATTTGACGGTGTTGGGGCTCACATGTGAAGGGTAAGATTTGTTAAAGGTAACATGTGAGTTGTGCTAGTCCCACATCGGTTGCAAATTATGATCTTGAAGCCTGAAGGCTTAATATTCAAGGTTAAGCCTGAATCCTAATAGCTTAAATTTTTGGATCAAATTGGGTCTAATAGTGTTATTAAGTACCTTTGTTTGGCTCCCCAGCTTCCCAATAGGTAGTAATCTATGTTAATCATTAAGATTAGGAATATGACATTGTATTACATAAACGCACAAAATATTTTTTTTAGCCTTTTGAGAATAATTTCTCAGAAATGATTTCTCAACAAATGGATCCTTAGTTAGTAATTTCAAAAGACTAAATTGTAGGATGGGCTCTTTTTGAAATCTCTAGAGGCTACATGATAGATTGTAAATTATTTAAACTTCAAGATATATACGGCTATAAACACTTTCTTGTTTCTATTAACAAAACATCCCCTTTAATTTTGCTTTTCCAGAACCGGTAGATTTCACCTAATCTTTTGATTTTACTCTCTTGAGTACGTTATACTCTACATTATCCTCCCTCCTACTCTCCCACCTTTTTGAATAAGTAACACAAGTTAGTAATATATGGTTTTTTCATTTCTGCTGTAGTGGAGACAATATATCATGCAATTTCTTTGTTTTAACATTGTCATTTGTGATAAATTCATGACTTGTTTAAGTTTGATTCTTCATTTGTGATAAACTTCTTAATTTATCGTGTAGTAAATCTAAATTAAGAAGTTTTTTAGTATGTGATCTTGTAATATATCAATTGTTTATTTTATTTGGCTCAGAGAGGGTATATTAAAAAAAAATCCTCAACTTTGAATCTTTGATAAGTATACTGGTAGAATTGTTTGTGCGAGATAATTAGGGGTTAGTTGCTCACCTATAACTTCACCCAAAGTGACTAGAGAAGTTTGAAATTTCATGGTTGATATTTGGCTAATATAAGCAACTTCACCTAATCCTAAGGTGGGTTTCCTAGTATACGTGCTATGTGAAAAAAAAAGATTATAATTTTCTATTGTTTAGAGTATGGTCTAGGATGTAAGAGTTGATAGCCTCATAGTCAAGTTGATTAGATCTGGTGGCTTGATATTCTTGTAGATGCTTCTAAGGCAAGTCTTATATCAATTCACATGTGCTCTTTATTCTGTCAGAGATATCTTCTATGTATTTCATATTTTGAAAACAAAGTTCTTCATTTATGGCATGTATTGTACCTTTTTTTGTCTCTTGTGAAACAGTTTAACAAGTTCTGGATATTGACTTGAACTTTCTATTATATAAGAAACAATTAGCTCTCTGATAATTAATATCCATGGGAGATCTGAATAGTCTTAGTCATTAGAAGTATTAATTCTTATATACTACATTCTATAAACCATATATATATATATATATATATATATATATATATATATATCTTATCAACAAAATTCTGGTCTTTTTACTAAATTTACCTTTTAGGGCTATTTGTCTTTTCTTTTAATTATTTGTCTTGGTTGTATTGTACTTCTTATATATGTATGTATATATATATATGAGGGATTGAGAAAGCAAAAAGTAAAAGAAGAAATTTTATTGTACTGTAGGTAGAATTGTGAAGGGAAGGAGTTTAAGTGGCAAGTGTATTTAACAGGATTATTGTAGGGGGAGAAGTGTGGAATTCTCATGGATTGTGTAGTAGGGTGAGGTGAGAGCTCCAATTTGTTGATGGTACTATCTTTTTTTCTCTTAGATATATTCAAGGCTTTAAGAATGTGTTAACAATTCTACAAGTGTTTGAGATTGTTTCTGGATGAAGATTAATTTAATAATTTGTCAAAGTGCAGCTTAGTGGGGATTTACATGGATAAGGGGATATTTTACCCTACTCTTTGATTGGGTGGAGGAATGAGGACTTTCCGCTTACTTATCTTGGAGTGCCCCTTGGGAGGATTGCTTTGTCTATCTCGTTCTGGTGGCCCGATTGCCGAGTTAGCGACTTAGTGATTAGATAGGTGGAAAACTTTGTACTTTGATGACCTTGGAGATTTCTTTTGGAAATCAGAACGTCATTTGGTAATTGGTATGCAACTTAATGGGTGGGATGCCAAGCTTGGGACTAATGTTAATCATTATATTTGTTTTAGGCATATGATATATTGTGTTGGGGATGACCATCGGATATGATTTTGGGTGGATTCTTGGGTGAGAGATAAGTGATTCACACTAGCTTTCAATCATCTTTATTGAATTTATTTGTTTCATGATTCTACTACCATTTCCATAAATCTTGAAAGGAACTTTTTTTTTTCTTGGGATTTCCACTTTTTAGGGATGTCACAAGTTTGGAGTCCAGTGAATTAGTATCTTCACTTATAATCTTGATTTCTATTTAGTTATGTTCCAACTCTGATAAGCGCATGAGCTTTAGACATTTGAGTTATTCCTATCCATTTTCACTAGCTTCGTACCTATGGAGGTCACTTCCAAAGTCAAAGCTTTTGTTTGGTCTTTGGTTTTACAAATATTATGCTAATGATTTATATTAGGAACGCACACCTTATAAGGTCCTATCTCGAACATTTCTTTTGTGTGTAGGTAGAGTAATGAGACGCATGCTCATTTATTGTATTTTGTGTTGCTTGGGGTTTTTGAGTTCTCTATTGCAGTGTTCGAAAAATAATAAGTGTGCCCTGCTTTGGTGAAATTTGCTTTCGAGGATTTGGGAGCAAGAGGATATCAAAATATACATAAGTGTTTTCTTTTATGTTTTATGGGAAATTTGGAATGATCGTAATGCAACTATTTAGAGGGAGTTTCTTATCTTTTAATTGGTTAAGGGATATGGTTTTTTTCTTGCTTTACTTTGGAGTTCTGCTACGTGGGCATTTAGGGGTACTTCTGTGACTGAGTTGTGCAGGGAGTGGAGGGTGGACTTCTTGTTCCACAGTTCACTGCATTTGCTCTTTTCTATTAACAAAATATTTTCTTTTATTAAAAAATGATAAGGTTTAATGGGTTTTTCAGACCACAAACAAAACACTTAATAATGTTAGATTGATTGCATGTAGGCAAACTAATGTTCTGAAAAGGTAGTAAAAGCGTAAATGTACGTTATGATTTTATAACCAAAATCATGATAAAGCTTATAGGAACTTTAGGTATTACCATACATATATTTGTACTGGTATTTAAACTTTTAAAAAGGATTAGTACAGTTCATGATTCTTTTAAATGTATGCATATTATAATCTCGTTGTTCCATACTGTCAATTCTTAGAGTTTTTTCACGCAGATTTTCAGATGTTCTGAAAACATATTTATAGATTGTATTTTAATATTTTTTATATTTAAAACCTACTTGTATGTTATTTTTCAATTATAAACGCATCTCAAAAATCTAATGGATAAATGTGTTTTGCACATCTTTCTCAAATCTGTGTCAAAAGCACTAAAAACGTGATACTTATCAAGAATCAGATTTCCAAAAACTATTAATTATGATTTATGAAATAATCTAATGGTTAATTATACCATGTGGAATGAAGTTGGTTTATAAAAAGTAATTAATTATCAGATATTATTAACTAAATAAATATTAACTATTAGGCGGACTGTAAATGTTTGAGAAATATGTTATATATCTAACAAAAGTATGACAAGAACAGACTATCAAATAAATATAAGAGGAAGAAATTAATCATATATATATATATATATTTACATTATAATATATAAACTAGTTAATGCTATATTATATAATGTTTTTGTTGTCCTGATTTACTCCCCATTCTATAGAAAAGAACCTTAATTGACTTCTATAAAACAGGAGAATTCACAAAAGTCAGCCACGTGTGCTGGAGATAGTGGAGCTCCTTGGTAACAAAGAATTTCCAAGGATTGGATTGCAAATTGAATTCCCGGATGCACTCTGTCCATTTGCACTAATATGCGAAGATGAGGTTTATCCTTCCAATTTTACTATTTTGTTTTTACCTTTTGACTTAGTGAAGTTAATAAGGTCACATGTCTTACGCTTACTGCGGTTTCTCTTGTTTGAAGGCTAATCGCACTTCTGGGTACCCATACATGCTTTATGCGCTGACTGTGTCTGGAGTTGCTCACCTTATTAGACTGAAAAATATATATAACTATGCAACTTGCTCTGTATTCTCTGCTACTGAGATCATGGAGTTCAATATTCAATCTAATCCTCATTACGGAGGAATAACAGCTGTTGCAGCAACTGCTGGATGCCTCATAATTGGGGGAAATGATGGATCTGTTGGTTGTTTTGGACTTGGTATGCTTGACCCTAGTGCTCCCGGTATGAAATAGTGTTTCATTTTTCTCCTCCTCTCCAAGTCAATGTTTTATTTACATTTAAGATATGTTGCTACCAATTGCTGCATTTGTGCATCATTTCTAACCTATCTAATAAAAAAACATTCCTAACATCTTATACATCACATCTTTTAGGTTTTCTGCTTGAGCTGCGGGATGATGCTGGTTTGGGGCGCTTGTGGGGTTTGATGTCAAGGTATTCATTTTTGCTCTGAGATATTTTTATGTTTAGGAAACTTTGTTCTCAAGCATCCCTTTTGTCCATGATTTCATGAGTGATATATTTGGTTATAAAACTAATATACAATAATTCAACTATTCATATGATTAAAATTAGAAGAATATTCATCTTTAAATAATGATTCATCTAGTTTAATATATATATATATCTATATATATATATATATATATATATAAACTAATTAGAAAATCTATTTAAACTCAAATAGTTGAACTTATATAATATATAATAATAAAATGATTGCATAATTTAATATACTTGATAGTGAGAATATGATTTGTATCTAAATAAAAAATGTATGAAAATAGGAGATGATGGTAAGAAGATAATTATGATAGTAAAAATATTGATGAAAAGATTTTGGAAGCAGAATTACGGATGAAAAAATACGTGAGTGAATCTTTTACCTAGCAAAACAGAATCAGTTTGTGATTTTAATTATATAAGATTTCTCCCCTACAATTTAAGATTGAAGGACTAAATACATACATATATATATATATATTTATAAATAGATTACTCTCTTGGTTCCAAATTATAAGTGATATAAAATCACTTGCTTTTGTATATTATTAAATAAGTCAAAATCTTCTGCCCTTTTATGGTAGAATGATGTGTTTTTTATATGCTTTTCATATGTTAAAAGGAGTTGCTTATAAATTACTTGTATTGTGTTGTTGTATGCGACTGAAAAAGGAGAGAGATGTCTTTTGCAAAGGCTTCTAGTAATTCTAAAATTTTGTGTTATTTATATTGATTGCCACATGAGTGTTTTCTTCCCTATTATGTTAATTGTTTATTCTCATGAATGAAGGACTAGAGTGTGAAAGGTTGCTGTATTGTTCCCTTATTTTTTGTACAATAGAATCACAAATATTTGGTTTCTTAAATTTGTTATTCAGGGGTAGGGCAGTTGCTGCTGTGCAGGACTTGATGATAGTAGAGGTGCATGGGAGGAAACTTGTTTTTGTGCTTCATTCTGATGGGACCTTACGAGTGTGGGACCTTTTAAGTGGTACCAGAATTTTAAGTCATACATTAGCAGGCAAGTTTTATACTAGTGCTCTACTTAATTTTATGATGTATTCACTTAATATTGATTAAGAAAATGGTCTAGTAAATGTTCTATATAAAATACAGATTGTCATTGAATTTTAGATTGTAAATATTAACACATTTTTGAAGCATCGGGATTTTTGTGATTCGTCGTCGTCTCAAATTTTTTGCTTGCTCCAATGGTATCTAACGTCTTTTTGTACTAAATATTATAACACTTGTCTGTATCAACTTTTTAGGTAGTAATAGTCTAATAGATGGTGGAAATTTGAAATTTGAAATATATTTTTAAATTTTAATGTATTTAGTTTTAGTTGGATGATACCTTTAGCTGTGCAGGATTTGTTTTTTCAGATTAGAGAAATAAATTTTGTTGATAGAACAGTAAGAAACAATCAAAGGAAGAAAAGGAGGCCACACACACTCTATAATAAAAAAAAATGATAATACTCATGAAAATTTCCGCTCTCCAATCTCTACAGAAATAGGCATAAAGTCATGCATGACAAACCCACATAGAAGCAAGAAAAATTGATTCTATCTCCCTACAAAGAAAAAGAACTGCATTTAACATCCTTCAAATCCCCTCAGAAAAAAATGAATAAAGCAACTAATCCTTCCCAAATCCTCAGAAATGAATAAGCAACTAATCCCCCACTGAAGCGGCACACAATAAATCCAGCCCTAACACACAAATATAGAGTTCCACAATCTATAATCAACATGCCAATGCAAATAACTGTGCATGATTTGTTAACTACTTGGTATAGGAGGAAGAAAAAGAATGATGGAATTTGTGAGGCTTCCTCTAGTTGTCTATAATAGCTTTGAAAAGTTGGTTTAACCCAGGGCTCTGAGGAGCTCTTTTTTGATTTCTCAGTGAGCAGCAAGCTCAGTAAAGTTAGTTGTTCTAGCTCTTGTGTAAAGGTAAATAATACGTGTGTTTCTTATCAATTTTTTTTTAAAAATCTTGTCTATTATTCAAAATATATTGATTGAAGCATACCTACTTAAGGCATACTTCTAGTTTGTGCGTAACATCAATACATCATGCTTAATTTCGTCGACATTTTAAAATTGTGTATAGTGACACTGCATGTTAACCCGGATTTTGAATTTTGTAATATACTAATATATTCTCACACTTGAAGTCATGTTATTATTTTTCTTTTCTGTTATATTTAATGTAAGTTTGCTTTCAGGAGCTATGCATATGAGGTTATGGGTGGGTGAAGCTAATAACGATGCATGTAAAATTCCTCTGGCAGTTCTATGTAAGAGTACTTTGGTATGTCCAAACATGATCTATAGTTTGTGTTTTAGTGTGCGTTATATATTTTAATTATCTTTTTTCAGTCCTTATTTTTCATTAGTTTTTTAATTTTTGAAGCAAAAGATGTCTTACCGCTGGTTGGTCTTTAGCCCACTTGTTTGAATGATTCTCTGTAGTTCATTTAACAATATTTTGAAATCTGTTTAAGAAAAGTGATAATGAGTTTCTTCTAGTAATTGCTGTTTTGGCTTCAATGCTGACTATTTTTGGCCTAATGTGAAGGAAGTTAGCACGGAAATGATCTGTGTATATAGCCTCCATTTTAGCGTAGGGGAAAAGATCATTTTGTCAATGGAGCCTTCAACTGAAAATATATCTTTGGAGGAGGTAATTAATTGATTTATCCATCTTTTAGGTTATCCTCTGTGTTCTTTCAGGATTGATTTCTGGTAATTGTTTCATGCCTACCTCTTGGACTCCTTTAGGGTGGACTCATCAGTGTCAGTCTTACGTCAAATAAAATATGGATTCTCAAAGAAGACGGATTGGAAATGCAGGAGTTATTTGTTTCAAATGTTAATGGGTAAGTATTTCCATGCTCGTTAGTTAGTTAGCAGTCATCTAAATTTCACCTTGAATTTAGCATGTCGATCTGAAATATACACTTGGCCGTCCTACTTCCCATTTGAAAAAATGAGCAAAATACTTTTGTCATACTATCCCTAGATATTTAAAATCTGAATATAATACTTGAATTGTGATCATTACTGCTGCAGCTCCAGTTTTTCTTCTCGAATATTGATAATATCAATGTTATGTTTTACTTTAATATTGTCTTCGTTACTTCATTGTTATTATTAATCTCATGTTTACATCAAAATTTCTTATTTTAGCATTTGCAATGGTTATTTGTAATTTTCTATTTGGATATTTATAGTAATTTATTTACTGATTCATCATAGTGTTTTCCTTTTAACAGCTTTGTTATTTCCTTGCATATGTTTGTACGAGCTAATCTTGCAATTTTTATTTTTATTTTTTTTCTAGGGGAGAGTCAAACTGCTATGCTTTGCAGGAATCATTTGTTGCAGACCAGCTATTTCAAAGTTCTGAGCATTCTTCGGATGATCTTCTTTGGCTTTCCCATTCAGTGTTTTCAACCTTGAAGGTATTAAAACATCCTTGCTAAGTCACCTTGATAATTTTCCATTACTTTACATCACACCTCTGCATGATTTTAGTTTTCACTTACCAGGAAGTAAAATAAGTTCAGATAAGTATATGGGAACTTGAGATTTTCTCATGTTTTCCATATCTAGCACGTAATAAATGGCAATGATTCACATACTCTTAATTACTTGTCTAACGTGACTTCAACAATCAACGTGTTCCTATCATAGTTGTCCGGTGCTACGCCTAGTCATGGCGGTAGCCGATCGCTCGACGCTTAGGACGCTTAATGCATGGCGTCGTGTATGGCGACAAGTCGTTTACAATGTGCAATTTATATATTATTTACTTATTGGCAATAAAATTTCATATACATTAAAACTCAAAACATAACACTATGAAATAACATTAACATTAAAGGCATAATTATGTAAATACTTAGTAATAACAATCCAAAAACAAAACACTTGATATTAAAAATTAGTAAAAGAAATTAAGAATTCAACAAACACCACATAGAAAATAAAGTTGCAACCAACCATCACAAATATGTAGTCTGATAAAACTGTGGTCGAATCCGATTACTAATAAGTTTTTAGAGTTTTATTTTCTTTCTCCTTGGTTTTTAATCGACGGGTCATGAGTTTGTAATCGATGGGTCATGAGTTAATGGATCAGAATTGTAAAATACTTTGATCGAGTCAGAGCTGCTAAGGCGTGCATCATGGCGTCTTAAGGCGCCCATATGTCCCCAAGGCACGCCTTTAGCAACTCCACCTCAAGGCGCCCATCGCCGTATCATTTTTTCATCGCCTAGGCGACGCCTTAACAACTATGGTTCCTATATTGAAGACAAAGTTCGTCATCTGTGAAACCTCTTGGATACTCATAAAGCACAACTAACAGTCCTTGGATGTTACAATGTAAGTTTCTTATATTTAGATGTATATGTGATTGCATGCACGCGATTGGTACTAGCTCTCACCTTTTTCTTTATAATTATATGCCGTGATAACTTCGATAATTTTGGTTTTGGTTCTTTGATGTTATGAATGTTCTACTATGCTCTGGGTTGCATGGACTGAGCAGAATGCAAGGTTTTATTGTCTGGCATCACACCATTCAGTTTGTTATAGGTTAAATCTCCTTTGCATCTCTAGGGCTTCTGAAGTGGTGTACTTTTGGGGGGCCTCTATTCGAATTTACGATCAACTAGTGGAAGATAATACATGAAGGAATTTGAAAAATTTCACTTTTTTTAATCGAGGAATTCTCATCCTGTCAATTATGTATTCTCTCTCTTTTCCAATAAAATACTCCCTCTCCTCATCAATATTTGACCTTTTGATGTCAATTAGAGAAATTTTCAAATTCAAATTGATATGAATTAATTTAGGTTTAGACAATATAATTATGAAAGTTATAAACTATTTATATAGTACTACTAATAACAATATTTAGTGCATTAAAAAAGGTAAATGAATCACGTCAAATTTCATTTGTAATAATATCTCAAATTGATTTTGTAAAGTCAAACTTGATCCTATATTCTTTTTCCTTCTAAAAACAATATCTTTCTTATATGGTACAGAAGCCACACTATTAAAATAAATTTAACATGCATTGTGTCGTAAAAGTATGTTAAAGAGAGTGGCCAGGACATTAAATGGCTGGAAGAGATTGTTTCTCTCTATTGGGGTTCTAACTTTCTTTGGTCTACTTGTGTTTGCTCGTGCTAAAAAATGAGTCCAAATTAAATTGGAGTTAATACGATATGTAGGGATGTCATATATCTATCTCGGGTATATGCTTTCTTTGGAGCATATATAGGCAATAAAGACGTAATGCTTTGCTCTTTAAAGAGTTATAACTATTTATCTTTTGTTTTGTTGAGAGATTGTGATTTTTTTCCGTCACTTCTTTATGGACCTCTGCCATGGGTGCTTTTAAGGAAATTTTTGTTTATTATCTTTCTAGATATCTATTTTGATTAGTTTATTATTTTCGCTTCTTATGTGGTGGGTGGATTACTTATTCACCCTATATTTTTTATAGTTATAATGGCGTCGCCTAGGCGACGACTTATCGTCAAGGCACTGGAGCACAAAACCATGAATGAATAGATAAATTTTTTTTTCCGAGTGTAGTGACGATCGGATCTCATGCGCCTGAGATCGCCGACAAACTTTATGATGTTGCACGTCGATGCTTGGGACTTCCACATCGGTGAATCGACCACCGAGCTCGCCTGATGAAGAAGATCCTTGTAGCATATTCATTCAACATCTAGCTTGGTTGTTGTTTCTAAGTGATAACTATTTTTGTGCTAACGTGTGTGATAGAGAGAATTGTGTACTTTTTTGTTTAACTTTGTACTTAGGTTTCTAATTAGTGGTGACTGACACTAATACGACATGTGGGTAATGAAGTTTGTGGATTGTAGTGCCTTGTATGTTAATTAGGCTTGGTCACTTTAGCAAATGACTTCCAGTGGAGGACAACTAGCTGCCACTCACTTATCTTAAGGCCTGTTTGGTTGTTTGGCAATGACCTTTAAAAACTTAAAAAGAGTAATAATGTCCATCTCTATGGTATCTTCGTTTCTTTTGTTTTTTCTTTTGTTTATTTTTAATAATTAGATACACAAATTCATACATATATACTTTTATATTAAATAATTAAAGTATATTTTGTGTTTTTAATGATATTTAATAGTGTTGATATATATAAGAACAACTTCATAATTATAAATGTATAAATTATACATTGTTAACGACTTATTGTCTTATGGACACATAAGTGGGCGCCTTATCGTTTAGGCGTCTTGGCGGTCAGGTACCGCCGCGCCTTGTCATGGTGTCGTGACAACTATGATACTTGTATTCCATATGTTCATCTATGGTTCAAAGTCGCAGTAGCGACCTATGGTTTGGAAAGTCATTTTTTGACTTAGTATTAGCTTTGGGAAAATATGACCAAGGTTGTTTTGGCGTCCAAGCGGTGATTCAAAGCTAGGTGAGGGGACACTTTGGTCGAAGTTACTAAGGCGAGCGGCTTGACAGCCAAAGTTGTCTTGGTTCGCCTAGGCAACGTCTTGGATGACTTCCTGTTAAGTTGTCGCCTTTCGATCGACAATACCAATTGGTTTAAAAAGTAACCCAAAACCAGGGAAGAGAGAGATTGCTGAGATGCCGACTGCTACTTTGTTCTTCTAAGACAAATGCCGACTGTAACTTTGTTAGCTTCTAAAGTTTTAAGGGACATTTGAAATGGATGAAGAAGATGTATGCAATGATTTATGAAGAGGATGTATGAAAACATACCCTTATTACAACTGGTTTCAACTTTGTAAAGGTTTGTGTTCATGTGGTCCCTTGTCTGGCACTTAAGAGACAACTTATGACTTATATGTGGTCTTATAAGTTGCCACATGGGCTTTAACTTATATATTTGAATTCAACTGATTTAAGTTTATAATTAAAAAAAGGATTTAAGTCTCATGTTTATTTTTGCACATTTTAAACGACTTCTCATAAGCACTTGGCTACCGCCTTGCCATAGCACCTTGACAACTATCATACATACGCATTGTTATGCTTCTCTTCAAAAAATTTTAAGAAAATTATGAAAAAATTCTAAATAATAAGAGCAAGATGGATCAATTAAGCTAAAAAAAACTATCTAGTACACATAGCATTGACCATATGATAAAATAGACATCTCGTAGACGTGTCTAATATTACATTGCATAAAAATTGAACAATAAAATCTTAAGATATTTTTAAGTGATACTTAATTAGATACTATATAGGTACAATTTTTTTAATTAATATTTATAAAATATGTATACTTTTTATTTCTAAACAAAATGGCTACAATTTTTTTAAAGCTCTAGTAAGTACTCTATAGTTTGTATAATTATTTTTTTCTAAGTAGTTTTAAGTGTAATTTTATAAGTTGTAGTTAACTTGAATACTACTTTTATTTTATTTGTTTTTAATACCAATTTAGGTACTAGTTACAGTGTATTAGATACATATTTTTGGTGGCGTTTTTCCCCTTTACGTCGAAATTTCTTTGCTATTTGGTCCGGAACCGTTCAGCTACGCTGAAATTTTACTGAAATATACTCTTTACATGGAAATAACTGATTTTTCGACTCGTATCAAGGTTGCGGTTCGCCAAGGGTCAAAACTGCTCTTAAACCTTGGCCGAAACTGCTCCGAAATGCCGAAATTTCGGCCGATAAGCCGAAACTTTGAACCATGTGTTCATCTAATTAAATTACTTCCTTTATCCAAAAGAAACGTTTCAGCTTCTTGTATTCTGCTGTAGGACTCCTTGTCCCCTTTTGTTCTCATCCCTTTTCTTTCTCTTATTTTAATATATACTAGGAGCCTTTCCAAGCATGATCTATACTCGTCCTTTGAATTTCTAATTTTTCGATTCTCTTTTGTTTCCTTTTTTTTATGTTGATGAAATAAAATAAATTTATGAGGGAGAGAATGAGAGGTAAGAGCAGAGAACAAGTACTGCTGCCTGCCTCTCTGAGTATCCCAAATAGCAACTCCCAGATATGCCCCCAAGAGCAGAAGCCAATAGAGAAGCTAAAAAGCTTACTCTAACCCATGAAAGATGAAAAGTCAGAAAGTTCAAAGTTCTAGAAACAATCCAAGCATTTCTCTTTGTCCATATGACACATAGAATTGCAAATCATCCACATTTCTCTACAAAAGTTTTTCACTTCTTTGACCTCCCAAGACCACTAACCTAAACCTGGAAGGAAAAGGTTCTGAAGGTCAAACTCAAGCTGTATGAAAAGATCCAAAAAGGGGAACTTGAAAAGCACCTCACCATTGAGCTTGTATATGGAGCGTGTCTTGCTATTTTGAAGCAAAATCACAGACATTGGGAGACAAGGGTTTATGAATCCTTTGCCTCTGTCACATATCATTCCTTTTGCTGGCTTTCTGTAAACTTTGTTCCCCGCAAGGTAATAAAATCTGACTATATGAGTAGTGTATTACTGTTAAAAACCATTTAATCATATTCCAGTCCATAGTTTGTAGAACTTTACATGACTACAAGTTGTTTGCACAATTGTGCTTCCTTGACCATGTTATTGCTTACCGAGGAAAAATATTTGATTATCTCTGAGTATCAGTTTTTTTGCTATAATGTGGGTTACTTTCATATGCTTCTATTTATTTTGTTTTATTATTTTTCATTTTGCAGGATCAAGTTTCCCCGTTTGTATCTTCTATTTTTTTACGTAGGCTGCTTCGTCCTGGAGTTCATCAGATTACTGTTCTTCGAACAACATTGCAGGACTATAACAAACACTTGACCGATTCTGAGTTCTACTCCCTATCTGTTGATGGTCTGAAAAAGGAAATTCTCTCACTTATTGAGCATGAGGTTTGACTTTCAAATCTTCTCTGCCTTTTTCATTGGTTGATTTTATTTTTTTACCTATATTTTTGACATATATCCTCTTCGATGAGTGGAAGGCATTGCAGGATAACTGATAACTGCTTTTATTGGTCTAGGGTGTCTCTGGAACTCCTGTTTCAGTTCTTCATTGCTGGAAAACCTTTTGTAAACGTTATTTTCATAACTGGTGCAAAAACAGTGCACCATGCGGTTTGCTTATTGATTCATCGGCAGGTGCTATTGGTTTAATTAGAAAGAATTCGATCTCTTTATTCCGTTGTTTGGAGGACATAGAGCTTCTTATCTACAGTATGTTACTCCCTTTGTTTTCAATCAGAATTCTTTGAATGAGCTTTTGAAATTGTTTTACATAACATCTTTTTATGTAATCTATACGCTATTAGGTTCTTTTGAGGAACAAGGGGATCTAGTAAGTTATGGCTTCGAATTTTCTAATCTTGAACGTGAAATTCTTTTCGGGGTGCTGAGATGCATTAATAATGTCAGCCAACAGTTGGGTAGAGCTGCTTCAGCTATATTTTACGAGTCACGTTTCAATGCGCGAAATATATCATCCGAAGAAGTTGTTCCTCAGTTGCTGAAGATTCTAGAAACTGGATATAGTTCATCAATAGCAGCTCTTCATAGATCAGAGTTGGGAGCTGATATTGCTTGGGAGAAGGAAGTCGCAGACCATAAAAGTTTGAGGAAATTCTCTGCAGATATGTTTTTGTCTCTTCACTCTTTGTGCAGTAAAGCTACTACATGGGGCAAGATTTTGGATGTCATAGAGAGCTACCTGAAATTTCTTGTACCTCGCAAAATTGTACAGAAGTTGAAGAATGAAGTAGTGTTTAATGTCAAAAGTTCAGTTACAGTCCAATCTACTTCACAAGTTGCGAAAGTGATGTTCGAATCTGCATTGGATGTACTTTTGTTGCTCAGCTATCTGGTGGACATAAGTGGCCAGGTCAGGTTTTGTTGAAGTTACTACTACATGCATTGAAAAATTGAACAATGATCCATATATATAGGCTTTTTCTGTTTATTGTTTAATTTAAAATTACCCTATTACTAGTTCGTAGTGTGTGAAAATCTATATATTTCTTTTGTATTTTGTAATATTACCTCCAGTCAATAAATAAGGCAGGGAGTCTTTCAAAATCTGGTCGTACTCTTCGACAATAATGGAAAAAGCTATAAATTATCCCAAGTTAGTGTGTGAATGGTAAAAGACAATGTTTATTCCATATTATAGTGTACAACTAAGAGCCTTATATAGTCTAAGACTTAAAGCTAAACATGGAAAAGAAATCCATAAGTGAAATCAATAAGTAATCAATGATTACTTTTGATCATTCATCTAAACTAATTCTAACTTCACTAAATACTATCAGTATTCTAGAATCCTTTCAATCAACTCTACTAATCACACAGCCAAATATTTGTTTCTTTCCTCCTTGTTCGTCTGTTTAGATTAAATGACAATTTTCTTGTTTTTCAAGTCTGTTTAATACTTTAATGTATCTTTTCTTTTAGTATCTCTTTACTTTCTTTTGCTATTGTTCCAAAATGTTATATTAAATTATTGGTACAAATTATTTTATGAAAACACGTCATGAGTCAAGTGTTTTATTTTTGGATTGTTAGTGTCTAGTATTTAGATAATTATTCTTTTAATGGTATTGCATAGTGTTATGTTTTAAGTTTTGATGTATATAAAATTTCATTGCCAATATACTTGTGAAGTGAAATAAATAATATATAATTGCACACTGTGAACGACTTGTTGCCATACGGACGCCATGGCGGTCGTCTTGTCGCCTAGGCGTCCTTGCAGTCGGCTACTGCCATGCATCGCTGTAGGTTGTTTAGAGAAAGTTACTTACTTGCGTCTCTTTGTGCTTCTGCTATGGGAGTTTTTAGAGGTATCTCTGTCTGTGTTACTCGGACACGGATGGAGTGTCCGGTTGGACACAGTATCCGACACGGGTACTTCTCAATTTTGCCAATTTTTTACACTAAAGTGAAGTATCCAAGTGAAGTATCCAATTTTTGGACACGGTGTCGGACACGGGTACTTCAGGGCAAAGTGAAGAGTCCGAGTAACACAGATCTCTGTTACTAATTTTTGTAGAGATTGGAAGGCTGCACTTTTTTTAGTACTTTGTTTTTAATTTTTTAGTCCGAGAGTGGAGTTCTTGTATCCCATTTGTTGTATCCTTTATTTTTTATTAATAAAATTTCTTCTTTTATCAAAAAAATCTAGCTTCCTAGTTTTCTTATTTCCTGCAGAATAGCTGGTCATGAGAATAGAAGTTCTTTTGGGTATTTTGTGTGTGCAAGATAGTTTATCGTTCTGTTTTCCCTTTCCCTCCTTTCCTGCATGCGTCATCCCCAAGATTTTGTTAGCCATTGTGACTTGAAATACTTTTTTCACCTAAGAAGTTGTGGCTTTTGTTTAGGCCACTATTTGAACCATGTTTTGATTAAACAAAATTGCCCCTTTCTCTTCTGTCTATCATTTTGGAACATTTTGTAGCATATCTGTGGCTTTTGTTTAGGCCACTATTTGTTTTGATTAAACAAAATTGCCCCTTTCTCTTCTTTCTATCATTTTGGTACATTTTGTAGCATATCTGTTACCTAGAAATCTTTGCACATTGCGAGTATATAAAATGAGGGAAGCTAAATTTACTTTCTTTTGCTTCTGCAGATTCATATGTTATATGATGATGTTTCCAGAATACAACATGAGCTAGTTCCGATGATTCAAGAGGTTGTTACTGAGTGGCATATCATCCATTTTCTTGGAACCACACCATCTGAATCACCTGCCATTGAGGATTTTAGCTCTCAACTTTCATCTTTACAAATTGGTAGGTTAATTTAGTAATTTACATCTGGTTTATAGAAAACCACTGTTTTTCGATTGCTTAGGTTAAGTTGACGGATAATAATATGAATTCATATGATTATAGTTTCAATTATTTCTTAGAAGACAATATATTGATCAAATGCTATATATATATATATATATATCAGTGTTCTAAAAATTGTTAGGCGGGCCTAGGTGGCAGAGGGGGCGCCTAGGCGTTTTCCTAGGCGCACTATGTGTTTTCTTAAGCGGTCATTTATTTATTTTTCCTACTGTAGATATATGTTATACTATACAAAGAATATATTAGATATAATTTTTTAAAATATTGCATAAAACATTCTAAAAAAAAACAATCTTTTAAGGCTTAACAAATTCATTTTAAGTATTTTAGAGCTTTAAAGTAGATGTCTGATTTTTCTTAGGCGGAGGCCCAGGTGCCCAGCCAAATCGAGGTAGTAGAGGACCGCCTAGCGCCTAGGTAGGGATTAACAATGTTCTAAAAGGCGAGGGGCCTAGGCGGGATTTTTTATTGTAAGTCAATTTTAATATTTTATCTTACATTTATCCAAACAAAACAATAATATAAAGCAAAACAATCTATAATAAAGATAATAAAGGCCTTTGTTTAAAGTTCAAACACATCCATATTGCTAATGTCAAAGTTCAAACACAAACATGTAATTGTTCAAAGTTCAAACATATATTTAACGTATTAGTTTTATTGATTGCTATTAAATAATAAAATTTAAAATTTCTAGAATTTAATTCAATATTAAAACTTAAGAAACTAAACATAAATTTAAGAATTATATTGACTTAAACTAAATATTACAAATGTATCATCATTTATATAATTTGAAGTTGGTACAAGTTTAAAAAATTATAAGTATAATAAAATTATCCATTTTGACTTAATATTGTTCACTTCTTATTGTGATTTGATATGTTACAACCTATATTATGAATATGATAAATCATTAGAAAAATAAATATATCAAGATATGGTTTGGGTTATTAAAATAAAAAAACCTTTTTGCCTAAACCCCGCCTAGGCTCCGCCTAATTTCTTGGAGGGATTTTTTTGCCGCCTTGGGCCTAGGCGAGGCGCCAAGGGGGCCTAGCGCCTAGGCGAGGCGCCAAGGGGGCCTAGCGTCCAGGCGGGGCGCCAAGGGGACCTAGCGCCTAGGCGGGGCCTAGGCAGACCTAGGCGGTGATTTTTAGAACACTGGGGATTAATCGAACCTAGGCAATGATTTTAGACCACTGATATATATAATATTAAGTTCAAGTGCTATCTGTTTTTGCTGCTTGTAATTGAGTAACATGTTGAATAGAGAAAATGTTCCTAATAAATCTTGAGAATTTCATATGAAATAAGTAAAAGATCAGCATCATATTGTACTGCCTTTTGCTTACATTATCTGACTCTATTGGCATTCAAGTGTTGGAACCTAATAGTCCGAGTCCAGTGTCATTTTCAATTTTCTGAGGTGTTTGAGTCGGGAATATGTCAAGCTTAGACCTGCCATGCATTGATTGGTACTTTTTATGTGATGGCCATGGTCAGATAGCAACATTGATAAGCGATCATGGAATGAGAAACTTGGCAAATGTGACTTCACGTTGGCTTTTATATTATTACTAAATATTCAGAATTCCACTGAAGACACAAGCCACCAGTCTTTTAGACGCCTTCCTGATCCCAGCAGCATTATTAGTTCAGTACGGGACTTCACTAGCTGGATAATGTGGGGCAATACTGGAGAAGAATCGTCTGCTTTCTTCAGCCATTCAACTGAGCTTGCTTTGTTCTTATTTAGGCATGGTCAATGTGATGCTGTTCAGGTTTGCTATGGTCTAATTTTCTTAAAAATAGACTGCATATTATGTAAAGAAGCTAAATTTTGAGATAGTTATATTCAGAGTCTGAGATAAATTCTTTTTCATGCTCGTAGTATCTACTTTCTGTTGTGGATGAACATTCACGCAAGGAAAAAATATCTGAAAGTGTTCAGAGTGTGGATGGTCAGTTATCCACCCGCCTTCATCTGTTGGGTTGTTGCCTTCTTGCCCAAGCACATCATAAATTACACGGAATGCTGAAAGAACGAAAAGTCTGTGAAGCTGTTCGTTGCTTTTTTAGGTATTTAATTTTTTTGTTTATGTTTTTTTTTTGAGTTAATAGTAGAGAAGGCGGCAGGATTTGGTGGTCCATAGTATTTTGCTGTGTTACTCGGACACGGATGGAGTGTCCGGTTGGACACGGTATCCGACACGGGTACTTCTCAATTTTGCCAATTTTTTACACTAAAGTGAAGTATCCAAGTGAAGTATCCAATTTTTGGACACGGTGTCGACACGGGTACTTCAGGGCAAAGTGACGAGTCCGAGTAACACAGGTATTTTGTAGACGATTTGGAAGAAGCAGAATAGCCGATATTGGGAAGGCAGAGGGCGGCTGCTGACACTTTCTTTTACTTTTTTGAGCCTTCTTTTCTTTTGATTTCATTAGGTGTATCTGGGTTCCATTATGATTTTTCTGATATTTTGGTAGAATTTGCTCTAGGGACCTAATCTAGGTATTTTCGTAGGGGTCCTTCTATAGGAGGGGTTTTGGTTGCTTTGGCATATGGGTGCCTTTTATTTCCCTTGTGCTTAGCATACCACGTGTACCTAAAGTCACCCTATTTTTTTGTTCTAAAATGAAATAATTTACTTATTTAAAAAAAGGAAAAGAGAAAGGTTGGAAAGACTGAAGGCAGTAATTAGGTGCTTTTGGAAAGCTTACAAAGCCTTATCTTGGGTTTCTCATTATTTAATTGAAGGTAATTTAGTTTTTGTTTGAATAATAAAATATATTTAAAGAAGTGCTAAAAGGGACTCCATCAGGGTATAGTAAAAGTCAGGCAGGAACAAAACAATGCAGGCCACATCTCAAGAATACCCCTGATACAGAAACTATTAAAACAGCTCTTTCAAAGAGTGCTCAAACTGAACTCCCTCAAAAACTCAATAAAAGAAACTTCTGACCCCCAGAAAAACCTCATAATGAAAAAAAACAAAAAACTAAAAAAAGGCATCTAATTTACAGCACCTATTTTTCCTCATTCCCGTAGTACCTCCAATTCCTCTCTTGCCTCAGAGTCCACCATAGGCAAAAGAGGAATCATATCCCACTTTGCCTGAAAGAGTTGATGCTAGTTTGTTGTGAAGTGGGGAACAAGAATTACTTTAATCTGAAGTTATTCTGAATTCATGGGTAGTTTTTTGTTTTTCTTTTGCATTATGAGCTGAATGACAGTTAGCAAGGAAGATATAGTCTGTTGTAGAGGTGCTACTTAGTTTCAAATCTTTCACTGTCTGTTTTCTTTTCCTCCTAGGTGGTGGTTTATCTATCCTTGTTTTTCTTACCTCATGTTTTCCTTCAATTTTTTTGGTGTGTCTGTGTATTCTCAATAGTCTGTTTCCTCTTTAAATTTTAAAAATAAATCATTTTTGTTACGCTAGCACTTGGTAAGTGGCGAAACTTCAAGAGAAGACCTTGTAGAGTAAGAGCTCTTTCATACGTGGGCCAAACTTACCTATCAAAATAATAAAAAAAGGGATAGAGTAAGAGCTCTGTCAATCATTATAATAATTACACATTGTTTAAGTTGTCACAAAATAAGTAAATAATACGTCATTTGGGAGCAAAAGCATTATTTTTTGTTCACTTGGACCATCCAGCATCAGCAAGTATCACATGAGCGTTAGTATGGGGACTGAATAAGAACGTATAAGTGAGGATTAATAGAAAAAAGAAAGAGAATTAGAAAATGGGAAGAGGTAGGGTGCTGGCGGGGGGAGGGGGACATGAAATGGTGCGCACTGTGGTTATAAGTGCTTATTTGCTCAAGCTCTTTTGGGGTTTCTGATTCCCTAATTCTATGCGTTTGTTCAGAGCTGCATCCACACTAGGAGCTGCAAAGGCTTTGCAGAGTTTGCCAATTGAAGCTGGACTGCCTCACCTTGAATTCAGTAAGTTTACTTGAACTTATTTTTATTTTTTCGAGATTTTAAGAAGATAGTATTCTGATGTCAATCTTTTGATGTATTTCCCAGTTGATTGTGTATCTACTGCTGCATGGAAGCTTCATTATTATCAATGGGCAATGCAGATATTCGAGCAATATAATATGAGTGAAGGCGCTTGCCAATTTGCTCTTGCTGCACTAGAGCAAGTTGATGAAGCTCTTGGGTGTGTTGATAATAGCTCTGGGGCAGATCAACTTCAGGAATCTCCAAACTTAGTCAGGGGACGACTTTGGGCCAATGTCTTCAAGTTCACATTAGATCTTAGCAATTACTATGATGCCTATTGTGCGATGATTTCAAATCCAGATGAAGAAAGCAAGTACATTTGCTTAAGCGTTTCATAATTGTTCTTACTGAGCGTGGTGCAATACAGGTTCAACAAATAATCTTATTTTCTACCTTTTATCCTTGATTCGTTTTTGGGGGTTGGGGGTGGAATCTGGAGGGACTGAGCTATGTTTAGTTTTTCCACTTGTATTTTGCGTAGTGTAAACAACAACCTGTGTTATGAATTTAGGATAAATGATCAACTTAATATGGTGTTCACTCTTTCAAAGGGTAGTGTGAAGTAATAGCCATCATTGTACTTGTCTTAAGCTAAGAAGGGAGTCTGCTAAATATTTCCTGGTATGCCAATTGAGGAAATGACCATGATAGGTTCTGAATAGTGACAATGAAACACTATCACTTTTCATTCTGCGTAAAATAAATCTTTTACTATTGGTCATCTAAACAAAGTTGGTGAAATACACTTCACTGTAAAAAGGAACTTATTGACTTTCTTCCATTTCTAGAAAACTTCTTTCGTTGAAAAGTAATTCACATTATAATGCCAGGGTCGACTTTTGTAATAGTTGAAAGAAGTGAATATTGCAGTTCTTTTGATCCTAAAAAGTCAGCTTAGTGTTATTTATGTTTCATTTATGTAGATTCTTTGTAATGGTCAACTACCTTTTATTGGAGTAGCAGAGAAGGTAGAGCAAGAGCTTGCTTGGAAGGTATGTGCTGGTCCTAGAAGAACGTTTTTGTTGCTATTTTTTGACATATTCATTAAAATCCTAAACACTTGCCCTAACTATGTAGGCGCTTCGCTCAGATGTTACAGCGAAGCCTAACCCATTTAAACTGCTTTATGCTTTTGAGATGCACCGACACAACTGGCGAAGGGCGGCTAGTTACATGTACATGTATTCAGCTCAATTGAGAACTGAAGCATCTTTAAAAGATTACCAGCATAGGTCCTTTTTTCTGCAAGAGAGGCTGAATGGACTATCTGCCGCTATTAACGCACTGCATCTTGTTCGTCCTGCTTATGCTTGGATCGACCCTTTACTTGAAGAAAGGTCTCTCCAGAAAGAAACTTATCCAAGTAAAAAGGCTAAAATAACAGTGCAAGAACAACGTAACCACTCTATTGATATATAATTCTTTTGTCGTTATTTTTCATTGCAGAGTCTGGTGCTTCCTGCAGCTTTTCCTTCATCGTACTATTCTTCTTCTTCTTGAGTTTGATTTATTTTGTATTCTGCTGTATCAGCAGGTGATAATGCTCAGCCCCAAATGCTGCAATCTTATGTTGATATTGAGAACCTTGAAAATGAGTTTGTGTTGGCTTCAGCAGAATATTTGCTCTCATTGGCAAATGTCAAATGGACGTTTACTGGTAAATCACTTAAAATTACTTTCTCTAAGACTCGTATATCAGTGGTAGTCCTTCAACTTAAATGTTTGACTCATTTTCATGTGTATCTTATTTAAATTGCTAGTGTAACAATTGAACTTATCCAACTGAAATCTCATTCTCTAGTATAATTTTAGATGGTTGGAAAGAGAGTTTTAGCGGTTTCTTCTTTCGTTTTTGCTTCAGGGGATAAAAAACCCTCTTCTGACTTAATTGACCTACTGGTCCAAACAAATTTATATGACACGGCATTTACAGTTCTTCTAAAGTTTTGGAAAGGATCAGGTTTGAAGAGGTGTGTTTCTCTTATTCTTCTTTTATGATTAAATTAATTAGTTAGTATGCTTCTATATCCTTTGGCATACCTGCAATATATGCATGATTCTTCTTGTTCAGGCAACTGGAGAGAGTCTTTGTTGAAATGTCATCAAAATGCTTTCCAAGCAGAGATGGCACTCTGTTGGTTGGGTAAGTTATCTTGCATAATTGTTTTCTTATTTACTTTTCTGAATATGTTTGATGCAAACATTTATTGGGCCAGTTTAATTTATTACTTACTATAAGCTTGTGCGACATTCTGTGGAAATGATGTACCATATGCTTTACAGGAATGATCTTAAGATGCATGGTCTTCTACTGACCTCATCAAAGGATCAGGTCGTTCATGGTTCACTTGATATGGGTCATTCAACACAACAATCTAAGGGGAATAGCCACTGGGAGACACTGGAACTTTATCTTGTTCGTATATCTGTCTTCCTTCCTTTTGAATTATCCTGTAAATGTTCATTTTTAGGGTACATGTTTCCCTGTTGGAGTGCCAGCATGAAATTCAGTTAACATGATATAATTGTACTTTGGGCTCTTTTATTTTTCACTTTATCCTAGTTATCTGTACTCGTTGCTTATTGTCATTGGGTAGCATAAAATAATACTTGAAAATTGTTTATAGTGTATTACTGTGTTGAAACAAGACATCCCCACCATCAAATGATTTAATGGTATGACATCTCATACATAATATATGAATGTTAGACACACACACACACACACACACTCATATATATATATATATAAATATATATAAACTATTAGATGTATTGGCCTATTTTCGAATTCTTTTGAATAAGTTTGCATGGTACACTTCTATTTTTTTGTGTGAAGATTTTCTTCAATATTAAAATTTATTTTTTAGAATTGTATGTCATGTGTCCTACACAAACCTTAACATTAGTGAAAGAAAATTAAAAAATTTGCACCATTTTTTGATTATATGATTATTACTCCCTTCGTCTCAGGATAAAAGTCCTGGTGGACTTTTCACGCATATTAAGAAAAGGAATAAAATGACAAAATTGCCCATAATAATGTCATTAAATATGGAGAGAGAATTATAATAAGAAAAGTATGAGATATTTAATGCTATGGACATAATAGGAAAAAATGTGTAAAAGTTTAGTTATTAAAAGAAAGTGGACATTTAACATGGGACAACCCAAAATAGTAATAAGGACTTTTATCCTGGGACGGAGGGAGTAATAATTATTAATAATTTTTACCAATATAATTTCTTACATTAAAAGACTAAAGGTAGGAATTTTATCACCAAAAATGGTGATTGAATTTATATTTACATTCATTTGAGCACTGAAATGAGAGAAACATGGCAGTTTGCATCATGATAAGTGCCTCTAGTAGATCATGGTTTTAAAACTCGATAGAGGCATTTTTGGGCCAGGGGTTTATCCAATACACACCTGGGTAGTGATTGCTAGAGCCTTCGCCAAAAAGGGAAAAGAAAAGTCCCTTGTTTTGGTTTCTTTAATAACTTGTAAGCCCAAACAGTTATTTGATAATTATCAAAAAAAGAAAAGTGAAAACAGATTAAAATAATCACACAAATTGCTCATGTTACATTGTTAGTGTATAAAGTATTACCAGAGAATTACTAACATAGAATGTTTATGAGAGTAGGAGTTGGAAATATTACATTTAAAACACTAAAATGCATAGTAAATATGTATTTTTTAAATGCAATGTTCTAAAAAGGCGTTAGCGCTTGGAGGCCAGGCGGTCGGGGGCAATTGGGTCTCAAGTAGATTTTTATTTTAAGTTAATTTTAATATTTTATTTTACATTTATCCAAATAAAACAATAATATAAAGCAAAACATTCTATAATAAAGATAATAAAGGTCTTTGTTTAAAGTTCAAATACATCCATATCGTTAATGTCAAAGTTCAAACACAAACATGCAATTGTTCAAAATTCAAACATATTTTTAACGTATTAGTTTTATTCATAAATAAGATTAGTATTAAATAATAAAATTTAAAATTTCAATAATTTAATTCAATATTAAACTTGAGAAACTAAACATAATTTTAAGAATTATATTGAATTAAACTAAATATTACAAATGTATCATCATTTATATAATTTGAAGTTGGTATAAGTTCAAAAAATTATAACTATAATAAAATTATCTATTTTGACTGTATATTGTTCACTTCTTATTGTGATTTGATATGCTACAACCTGTATTATTATGAATATGGTAAATCATTAGAAAAACCTTTATATTAAGATATGGTTTTTTTCCGAAGTTTTTAAAAAAAAAAAATCTAGGCGGATTGGAGGCCTAATTTCCTAGGTGAGACACCAGCCTTGGGCCTTCAAGCGCCTAAAGTGGGTACCAAAGGGGTCTCAGGCACCAATGGGGGCCTCGCCTAGGTAGGAATTTTTAAAACACTTTGTAAATGTGATGAACACTACATATATGCTATAACGTAATGATTGGGGAGGAGGGCTGCACTTTTTAAAGTGCTTTTTTTGGTCTTATTATAGTTGAGGCACATCTTGTAAAGTTAGTGGATGGACTCCCCTACCCCCAGGTTTATTGTATCATCTCTTTTCTATTTAAAAAATTTCTTCCTTTATCAAAAGAAAAACACAAAAACCATGTATATGCTATATATGAAGAACAATTCAGTCCTCATAATTGTGAAATTATTTAAGTTACTTATGCACTCTTTAGATATAGTAAGATATCATTAATCATATCTAATTTAAGATTTTGAAATTAAATAAAATGCAAGATGTCCTGAGAAACCTATCAACACTATGATTTAGGGTTGTTTCTAATTTGCAGTCATAGGACAAAGGCTTGCTAACCTTGAAAATTTGGTGACAAAAAAAATATATTTGTAATAAGATTAAACTTTGAAGCATAGTTCAATTTGAGAGCTAAATAAGCATATTCTTCAAGTTTCTTCAAGGCCAACCTGCCTGTTTAATATGTTTGGTGTCAGATTGTTAGGTCTGGAAATTTTAAGTTGATGGATAACACCAGTGATAAATACTTTGATTCAAGTTTGAATTCATTCCTTCCACTAAGTTTGTTTGGTGCGAATTCCACAATTCGTATTTAAATTAGATTCTTTAGAAAGTGGTCTTTATCTTCGTAGGATAACTGATTATTCCTAATTGAAGGAAGTTTATAACGTCCGGCATGGGTTTATCAATTAACCTGTAAAATGTTTTAGTAGAAGATTTTTTATTTTTTGCTTTTGGAATTAGTTTTTTTTACATATGCTAGATTTTCTGCACTATAAGCAATTATGGAAGAAGTTATTTTATATGCTTGTATCATTTACCTCTGGGTAAGTATTGTATGGTTGTCTCACTTATAAAAATCTATATTCCTAATTTGTAGGAAAAATACAAAGTGTTCCATCCCAGATTACCAGTAATAGTTGCCGAGACTCTTCTTTGTACTGATCCACAGGTTGAATTGCCTCTTTGGCTTGTTCATATGTTCAAGGTAAATATGATAATTCATCTGATAATATGCTTGGTTTTACTGAAATGTGATCAAATTCTCTTGAAGATATAAACTCCAATACTTGAAGCTAAATCATATGTTGTCATTTCTTCTCCAATTATTACAACCTTAAAAAATTGCTTCTGCAATGCATTATGTTTAATATGAAATGGGTCAACTTTGGAGAATTTTCTCAAAGTTAACAGGTGACAATGAACCGAAGTCGGAACCGAAAAACAGAAAGAAAATGAAATACATGTTACTAGCATATTTTTTTCTACCAAGATGTCGTGTCTGATGTGTAAGCTTCAGATACTACCAGATTTGTTGCAAATGCCTTGAGATAGACTTCTATGATTTCAAACAGCCTGATACTCTTAAGATATTGCTATATATATGTATGTGCCTCTGTAATAGGCTCTCTCTAAACTTTGATATTGTGCAGAGTTACCATCCCTAATAGGTAATATTTGAGAGCTGTATAGCTGTGTGGGTTTTTCTTTGTATTCTACTATAATGAACAGCACTCTCACTGCAAAGCATATATTTAGGGGGCAGGGCGCTGTAAAGTGAAAATCGTCTCATAGGGCCTTGTTAGGCACGAGAGTAGGCCAGAGTGTAATTAAAGCAAGACGCACCTATACAAAATAGATATATTTTTACCATAACTTCGCAACTATAATTTGATAAAGAGAAAAGTACAATTATTATGAGCAAAAAGTTCATCTTACTTGAAAGCAACATAGTTTTAACGTCTAAAACATTATTCAGCGTAGTTAGCAAATTTGTACTGAAAAAGTGAAAATAGAGGCAGGGAGATGAAATCAGAGTAGTAGGAGAAGAAGAATTACTGTTTGGCAACTTGCACAAAAGGAGAAGAGGGGAAAAACAGAATTGCTTAGTATAGAGGAAGAAGGGAAGACTGGGGGAAAAGAAGAAGACTTGGAAATGTTTTGCAGCTTATACATGAGAGAGAGAGACCTGGGGCTATGCATAGTTGTAAAGGGGTCCAGTCGGTGAGCAACAGACAAGGCGACCATGCGACTTATATTTGGGTTGAAAGTCGAGCGCCTAGCAAAGGCAGTCGTCGCTTGGACGCCTCAGCATCGACTTCAACGACTTTCCCGCAGATCGACCGACTTGGCTACTCTGGATATGGATCGACCCACTGGGTTTAAAAAAATTAAACGCCGCTTGGAACTGGGCTAGCCCTAGTCGACCTGATGAAAAACAGGAACAAAGATCGAACAACAGAAGAGGAGTCGACGAGTGACTGTGAGAAGAAGAGTTGACGAGCGACCAAGAGAGGGAGAGGCTGCGAGAGGGAGAGAGTACCTCGTTAACTGTCGTCTCTAACGTCCCTTTTGGCGACGCTGCGCGACTCGGCGACTCTGATCGGCACTTCGGCAGCGACAAGTATTTTCTTCTTTTTTTCTTTCCTTTTTCTGCTATGTTGCTCCCTTTTTTTAGTGTCGTGTCACTGCAGACTGCTATATATGATATATCTGTACGAGTTATGCAACATAATTTGTTTTTTTCCCCTTACTGCTTGTTATGTATATATATATATATATATTATATATAAATTTATATATGTTTTTCTTATATTTTTTATTTGATTGTATATATTAGTTTATACATTAATATATATTATATATATATATATATTTTTATGCGGTGTTTGTTGAATTCTTTATTTCTTTTACTAATTTTTAATATCAAGTGTTTTGTTTTTGAATTGTTATTGCTAAGTATTTACATAATTATGTCTTTAATGTTATTCTATAGTGTTATGTTTTGAGTTTTAATGTGTATGAAATTTTATTGACAATATACTTGTTAAGTAAAATAACAAGTATATAAATTGCACATTGTAAACGACTTGGCGCCATACGAACGTCATGGTGGTCGCCTAGGTGTCCAGGCAATCGGCTACCGCCATGACTTGCCGTGGCGCCTTAACAACTATGGTGCTATGTAACAGAAAGGCTCTCCAAAGTCCTGTCTTCATTAACGTTTACTAATGTTTTTAGTATGTAAATATTTGTGAGCTACTACATTTTTCCTTTGAAAATTGTAGCAGGTAGGGTTTCTTTTGGTTGAGATTAGGTGCAACTGGTCTGAGCCTTTGGCCTAGGTTTAAAAGACCTGTGCCTAATTAAAGGTGGTGTGCCTGGCCTGTCAGAAGTCTTAAGGTGCTCCTTTATCTCATGCCTTTGCCCACCTTTCGCACTATGCTACATTGTATTATCTTACTCTAAATTATTTGTCAAGTAGGTGTTCTTAGTATATTGGTTATCACTTTTAAATTGTTTTTGTGAGTTTTCGCCGAACTCTTTCGTCTCCTAAGGTGCCATTCGGTATGGGTGTCTTCGATATTGGACGGAGCCGTTCATGAGCCAATCGATCGCGAATCAAACATACTATACGGGTGGAAGTCACAACCTTGGAATCAATCGGAAATACGTCTGCGAAATCCTTACGCTTTCTTGAGTATCTCTCTATTTTCCGGATTTTTCTTCGAATATATCATATATAAGTAGATATCCTAGCGGCTATGTCTTAACAACTTCACGCTGCGTCGCCATCGAATGAATGACCTAAGCTTGTCTGGCGACTACTACCATAAAACCTGACCTTTGTGGTCGTAAAGTTATCACGCTTCTTAAGCAATCGATTTACCGCCCATAATTGGATAACTTGATTCGTACCGAAGATAATTCGAATTCTCCGTGGTCGAATAAGGATAAGATCTACGTTAATAATGTTACCATAATATCCACTCTCACAGTTCTTGTGCCGCGTGCTATATGAGGAATAATTTCTCTTACATGATTTCTATGTTCATGCAGGGTATTCTTCAAATCCTTGAAGCAATTCTAAGTTCTTGCTTGAAATCGTCGGATATAAATGAACAGTAATGCTACGAATCGAATAATACGTAAAGCATTAACTTTATTAATAGGAATAATACGACACCCACATCGATGGTACTTTGCATCTTGAGCTATCGTGTTGAATATTAATGATGCGATTGTTAAGGATGGTGAATTTGATTGGTCTATGATAGTCGAGTGCTTCCTGCAGTTGTTTCCTCTATTCCCTCTGATCCACATTCCTCAGATCCCTTAGAGACCGATCCCTTGCAAGATGATCCTTTGAGCCCACAAGTAAGCAGGCACCTTCTTTGGTTTAAAACAGTTAGGTGCTATGGCCTTCGACCACAATTTAGCATACTTGTTTTCCTGTCATGCAAACTCCCGAGATGAGCTTTTAAGCGAGTTGAGCGAACTTCACGATCTTCTTCTTTTGCCTCTTGTTGACTTCGGTGACGAGTTATCCGGACCACTTTCTCTTGATTTATTACCTCTCGTGCTACTTCCACGGTCTTGTTAATTCCTTACATTTTCAACTCTTTTCTTCTTGATCCAGTTATATTTAGATACCTTGCGTAACTTCCACCTTGGCCAGTATGGCCTTCTCTAACGCTCAGCCAAAAGTGTTCCAATTGGAACATTGACACCTTCTTTATCTGACGAGAGCCCGATTCCACCTTGAAACGTCTTGCCTTCTGCAAATCGATTATGCACTTGATATGTGGCGAACTTGGCGATTCGTTGAACCTTCTAGCATAAAAGAGGAGCATTTTTGTAGTTAGCCAGAGTAAGTATGTCCTGCTCAGAGGTTTAGCCTTCTTGGCATGGCGATCATCTTACACCACGATCGACCTTGGCGTGACTACCGTACCAGACCCTCCTCTGCTTATGGCAAGCCTCTCGAGGTCTCCTTGAGATCCTTCTTTAACTTCTCTATTTACTGCGGACTTATCCTCGATTAGGCCGCTTCTACCGTGAACGAGATCCCTCCACGTTCCCTTAGCGATGTGAATCACCAATCTCTCTATCCATACGCTTTCGATAATGTCTAACATTAACACTTTGCTTTCAGTCGAATTCCGAGCAGTATCCTGCAACTACATTACGATCAGGTCGTCGTCGTCTCTGCATCGATGGAGTTAGGGTGGGAACTCCTGCTTCTTCCTCTTCCTCGGGGCTGGATCGGTCTCGAAGCTCATGCTCCCCAACCAGCAGCGGTGATCGCCGGAGATGACTCTGCTGTACAAGTTGTTCCACACAGCTGACATGAATGTCTCGGGGCTCCTCCCTCTATAAATGTCGGGGGTTCCTCCTCCCATTTCGACTAGCTCCTCGATACTCAAGCGTCACAGTGACAAAATTTTAAGTTTTTAGTTCTAATGTCCAGGTCTTTAGCGAACAACATAGATTAACACACAAGCACGTAAAGTCTTTTTATTATCTTTAATGATTACTAATGTTTTTAGTATGTAAATATTTGTGAGCTACTACATTTTTTCCTTTGAAAATTGTAGCAGGTAGGGGTTTCTTTTAGTTGAGATTAGGTGCAACTGGTCTGAGCCTTTGGCCTAGGTTTAAAAGACCTGTGCCTAATTAAAGGTGGTGTGCCTGGCCTGTCAGAAGTCTTAAGGTGCTCCTTTATCTCATGCCTTTGCCCACCTTTCGCACTATGCTACATTGTATTATCTTACTCTAAATTATTTGTCAAGTAGGTGTTCTTAGTATATTGGTTATCACTTTTAAATTGTTTTTGTGAGTTTTAAAAAGAGGAGAAGAAAGGAAAATAGTAGATTTTAAAAGTTTTCCTTCTAAATGTCATGTTTTTGAGTTTTCTGTTTGAAGAGAAAATGAGAGAAAAGGCTGGAAAGCGACTCTCAGCTTGTTTCCAAAACTTTCCACCGAAAAATGGGAAGATTTTGAGTGAAAAGCAATATTGCTTCATTAAAAAATTCTCATTATTTTTTTTCTACCGTTGAAATAACAAATCAATAAAGTTTTAATTCGTTACATGTCCACTGCCTCTCCTTAACAAACTCAAACGAAAGGAAGAAACGTTGTTATCTCACCCCAACTTATTTCTTTCTAACTAGCGCATTGGCCCCTTGCAAAGCACGGGCTATGTTTGTATTATTTCTGATAGTTTTAGTTTTATAGGAATTTTTATGTACTCTTATGTTTATATTTGTTTGTTATGATAATAATGATTTTTGTACATTATTTAGTCATGTAGCATGGGCTATATGTGTTGTGTTTGGAAAAAAGAACATGCATTCCAAAGGTTATTATTATTATTATTATTATTATTATTATTTTATACATTGTAATTATATAGGAACGAATGAGATTGATATAACATAGCCAAATCATCAAATTTAGATGTTGTCCATCTATATCCATCTATATTACGACCGCCAACAACACGCTATATAACATGGCCCATGGGGATTGGGATGAGACAGAAGATTTGGACTCCAAATCATGTGTATATAATCTTGAAGAAATAATTGCGCACATCGACTATTCAAAAATTTCTGGATCAAATCTTAAGACTTTTCAGTATAATAGCCTAATTAAAGATAATGAACTGTGAATCAACAAAAAATAATAAGCCAAAAGATATCTCTTCACATAAGTGATGCAATAATCCAAACTTTTGATTGCTATAGAGACATGGTTGTAACTCACCATGACTATAATAAGGAATTAGATATGGATTACTTATAGTGCTTGTCACATGAAAAATATCAATAGTCCTCAAGGCCCCCTCATTATTTGGATATTACTTTGGCGGCATGCATCCTGCATCATTCCTTTGTACAAAAAAAACAGAGACATGATCATCGAACTTCAATTCTGTGAATTGTTTCCAAAGGAACCGTATGATATCAATATCATTATGATTGGGTTTTCAGAATCGATATAAATTGTTGTGCAAGAAGTCATGTTTATGGATAGACTAGGTTTTATTTAATCCATGATGCCTTGCACAAGAAAATTAAGGTTTGGAGTTTCATTATTTATTTATAGGGGTTAAATGCTTTTTACCTTACTGTACTTTAGGTACTCTTACAAACGCCTAGCTATATTTTTTTTTTCCTCTCACAAATGCCCAACTATACTTTTTTTTCTTCTTACAATCAAATAAACTAACTCAACTTTTGTTTTCTTTCATAAATTTGAAATTTCGTCTTGACAGTGAAGTTTTTTAATGAAAAATTGACATGGCAATGTCACATACACACAAAATCCTAGCTGTAAGGTTTTTTTTTTTATCATCTTTATGTATGTCAACTTTAACCCATCCAATAAGATCAACCCACCCACCATACACGAATACCCGATCCATAACCCATAATCTACCCTAAACCCACCCACTAACAAGAATATTTTTAATTTATTATTATTTTCAAAATCAAGTTTAAAATTAATAATTTGTTAGAAGAGTTGTAATTTAAGTAAAACAAATAAGATGAATAGATAAGATGAACAAACTCTAGCTCTAAATCTCATCTGAGAAGACAAACCAAAGGGAAAAAAGAAAGAAAGAGGAAGATAAAGAAAAAGAGGACCTTAGATTGGGTAGTGATTCCAGAAAGGAGGTGACGTGATGACAACGATTACTTCAAGATCTAAAAGGCAACCATGTCAATTGTGGGACACAACGATTGTGGGACGCCGAAGATCTGGCGGCTGTGTTTTGTATCACGTCGGAGATTGGAGGATAATTTTCTTCTCTTATCAACTTGGGTGGAGGTATTCTTTTGGGTTTCTTGTATTTAGCTGTTTAATTTGCTTTATTTCTTAAAGATTAGAAATTATGTTGTGTTTAATTTACTTATTTTATTCAAGAAGAGGGATGAAAATGAAATGCTATAATTCATCGTTGGGTTTGTAGATTTAGTGGTTCCAATATGTTCTTAGACATCCATCCTCTCGAATTATTGTTGTTTTGAAGGTGGTGGCGTTGAGTGAGGATTTGGAGATGAGGTAGAAGAGAGTTTAATCAGAAAGAACCCTAGATGATGATGAAATATTATGAAGAGATTACTAAAGCTTCAAACATTTTTAGGTGATATTATTTTATAATAAAAATTAGATACTATATTGTTTTTTCTTACAGTCATTTAACTCTACTTTTGTTTCTTAAAAAACGTTGCAAAAACCGTTAAGCTAGTTTGACTTTTAACAGAAAGATGAGTTGGCGTATGATTAGGAAAGAGAAACTTCAGCTTAATCATGATTTGATAATCTAAGTAATGATGTGCTTTATTGACTCATTTACCAAAAAAAAGAAACTAATTGATCAATATGCTTTATTAACTCATTTATCAAAAAAAAAAAATCAAAACAAAAAACAAATTATTTCTCCTCTCTTCTACACCATTGGCATCAATCCCACAAAATTTTCTTCTTCTATTCTTAGATATTTGCATAATCTTCTTGAATATGAGTTCTAATTAAGTAAAAGAAATCGATCATGTCAGCGCACAAAAAACTTAGTCAGAGAAGATGAACATGAAGTGGTTGCGCTAATGGAAGGACAGATGATGGTGAGGTTCTTGTTAGCAGCTATGGCTAATTCTGACCATGGGTTCAAGAAGAGAAGGCGTCGGTTAAGGTTTTCGGAAGTGATGCCAGCGAAGATCTAAAGAAGATGATGTGGTAGGCTGCAATTAATTTGGGATTTAGGTTTTTTTTTACCACAAATCAAACCCACGAGACATCTAAATCAATTTGGAGATGCTCATCGTGGCACTAGCCGGAACAATTTGGGGCTATGCTGATGGCTTCTCAAGGCCTTTTGGAACTCGTGTATGATGCTTCCATGGTATGTTCTATCACTTCCGTGCATTCAAATTATTGATGTTACTGTTTTGAAGGAGGTTGTGCTGAGAGGTGAGAGAATTTGGGGATGAGGGAGAATCGGGTTTGGTTAGAAAGAATCTAGATGATGATGGAAGATTAGAGAGTATTCAATTGGGTTTTTGAATTTGTGGGTCATTCATTGTGAACATGTGTATGATGTAATTGGTAATGATGTTTGAGAGAAGGAAATTGTTGGTGGTGTTGATGGTGGCATGGTGGCGGCAACTACGATGATGGTGGTAAATCAACATGGAAGAGAAGTGAGTTTTCTTGCATTTTTTTCTAAGTTGTCTGCACTTTTAACTAAAGCAAGAACAAAGGTATGGGAGAGTATTTTAAAAAAAAATTATTTTCTCTCTTTCATAAGCAATGTAAGTTTATTTATATGAATAAACATATAAATAAAAAATATTTTCTTTCATTATAATTATTATTATTATAAATACCCTTTCATTTTTCCTTAATTTCCTTCTATTTCCACTAGCGGGTCGGATATTCATGGGTTTAAGTTGGTTTTTATGGGTGGACTATAGATGTTGTGTAAAAAAATATAACAAGAACATTCGAGCTAGGATTCAGTGTGTATGTGGCATTGCCATGTCAAACTTTCGTTAAAAAAATTTATCGCCAATGACATTCAAATTTTTGTAAGAAAATAAAAGACAAAACATACAAATACCTAAGGCTGTAAACGAGCCAACACAATTCGTGCTCGACTCTAAAAAATACGAGCGAGACTCGGATTCGTTAATAATATGATCCAAATCTGAGCATTAAAAATAGTTCGAATAAAAATATGAGTAGAATCTGAGCAAGGTTATACTCGACTCATTTAACATTCAAACTACTCGAATTTTTTATTGTGATTCGATACATAATCGGTTAATACATATTCGATTAGATGTTCGATATATTCTCTTATAATATATACAAATTTAAATCAAATTAGGATATTTAGTTATTATTTTGTTTTGTTTTGTTTTTAATTTTAATTGTGATTTTATATTTGCAAAGTGTAATAATAAATATATTTTCTCATTTTTAAATAAAATAACAAATTCAATTTATAATTATATTTATTATAAAACTAATTATTATGTGGAGACTCGAATTCGAGCTTGAATTTGAAGCTCGTGAGTAGTTTGAAAAAATATTCGAGTCGAATCGGATCGAATTCGAGTAATAAATATTCGAGTCGAGTCGAATCTGAGTATGATTTTTCAAATATAATTCGAATTCGAGCCGAATTCGAGTACGAATTTATTATTTCGAGTCGAATTCAAGTAGCTCTCTGTTCGCTCCGGATCGACTCGTTTACACCCTTACAAATACCCCATTAAATTTTTAAAAAATTGAATTGCCCTACTAAAGTTTTTAATTGGGTCATTCCGTCCAATTTGGCTTATGGACGTCAAATAATTTACCCAATTTTCCTACGTGGCTTAAAAAAAACAAAAATCCAAAGTAATTTCTTAATTGGCTTTTAAAAACAAAGACACATAAACCCAAAGTAATTGATACTATAGTCACCGATCTCCAAGCTTGCCGAAAAAAGAAAAAGCCCATCTACCTTTCATTGACCCAAATGAAGAGAAAAAATAGAAAAAAGAACACACCCATAAGCAAAAAGCTTGATCCAAACCAATTTACAATGACAACGAAATCTGCTCAGAATCCAACACCATGGCTCTGAAACTGAATTCGGCGGCCTTCGAATCTCTCAAAGTTTCATCTTTTGGCCTCTCCAAATGGCCCGTCTCAGATCTGTGTTTTTCATGACTTTTACTCTTCGTGTTCCTCCTTTGTGAATTCCCTTTTGTTATTTCGTTTCATTTTGCGTTTTTAGCTTGTGGGTATGATCGAATTTGGGGTTTTGAGCTGTGTAATTGATCTGCGTTGCTAACTAATTGCATTGGAATTTTACAATGATTCTATCTTTCAAAGCATTTTCTGCTCATGGGTATGATCGAATTTGGGTTTTTACTTGTTTATTTACGGGTATGGTCGAAGTTGGGATTTTAGCTCTGTAATTGATCCGTGTTGTTAACTAATTGGGATTTTACAATGATTCTATCTTTCTAAGCATTTTCTGTTCATGGGTATGATCAAATTTGGGTTTTTACATGTTTATTTGCGGGTATGGTCGAAGTTGGGATTTTAGCTGTGTAATTGATCCGTGTTGTTAACTAATTGCATTGGAATTTTACAATGATTCTGTCTTTCTAAGCATTTTCTGTTCATGGGTATGATCAAATTTGGAATGGAAAATCGGGGGTGTGCGACTTTAATTGGGATATGAGGTTTTTCTTGGATAGTGGTTTTGTGTGTGTGGAGCTATGATTTGATCGGAGATTTGGAAATTTTCTTGGATGGTTGTCGGAATAGCAGAGGAGAGAGTTTCGTTAGCTAGAAAGAGGAGAGAGCAGACAGAAAAAAAAGTGGGAAAGAGGAGAGAGAAAATTGTGGTCAAAGAAGAGAATAATATTTACATGCCGACATTTAAAAATCTGTGTTTTGTTTTGTTTTTTTTTATAAAAAAACCGTGTAAGAAAATTGGACAGATTGTTTGACGTCCGTCAGTCAAATTGGACGGAATGACCCAATTAAATTTTTTTAACAAGTTCAGTGGGTCAATTCCATTTTTTAAAGTTTAGTGGGGTAATGCTTACAACACAACAACCACGGAGGGATATTTGTATGTTTTGCCTAAAATAAAAGTTGAGTTAGTTGACTGTAAGAAAAAAAGTATAGCCATTTGTAAGTTGACCTAAAGTACAATGATCTAAAAATCTTTTAATCCTAATTTTCTGGTTATATTTACCTATAGTTTACTTTCATTTCCAACTCATTATATATGAGAGTTTCATGTTAGCTTTCTCTATCTTTTGTGGAATCAGATGTAGCAAACCGTTCAAAGTCAACATGATTTAACGAATCTTGTGACGTTTTGTAGAAAAACAAAAATCGAGTTGACTGTAAAAAAAAAGTACAGTTATGCGTTTGTAAGTTGACCTAAAGTATAGTGAGGTAAAAAACATTTAACCCTTTATTTATTGGTAGGGTTTTCAAGTGTTCCCTAAAATTTTCGGTTGAAGGGTCACTCCTAAAATATAGGGTTGAGAGACGATGTTGTGCTAGTTATTATATGTAGATGATAGTTACTTCCCCTCCCCTCACAGTCCCCCCAAACTTACAAGCATGTTGTTAAGTAGATAAACAAGGTCGTCCCATGGATGTGGGACAGGACATGGTAATCTCCTCCACTTTAATCTCGAACATCCTAGCAAGGATGCCTAAGATGAAGTGGGTGGCGTGTGGCTTTTTACATATAGAAACCAACCTGGTAGCGATGATGTGGTTCAAGTAGAGGCCTCCTTGCATGGATAGTGGACCCTACCAATGGACGTTAACCATGAGTTAATTGCATAGTTGTCAAATCGTGAATCGTATCGTGTATCGAATACTCCCATATCGTGTTGCATGTATCGTATTGTGAATTGTATCATACGATACGGAAATGAAATGAAAAATGTGGTAATATATATTTAAACATATAAACCACACAATTTATTGGACAATCAAGTTTATTAGGTTGACTGTATATAAAAGTAGTCAAGTAAATATTATCATAGATTAAAAATGAAATTTAAAGTTAGATAGTAGACAAAATACTCTAATTTGATTTATTAAATATTATTTTAGTAATCTTTATAGAGTAACAAGTGAAAATGAAAATTCAGCTTCACCTTTTATCTATAAAATAAAAGAGAATAATTCAAATTAACAAGTGGAGATTTATATATATGCTTATAGCTTATAGAAGTGACGTGAGAAAAATAGAGCGACATTCTGATGAAGATATTATTCTCTAAAAAGTGGTTAAAGGCTCATCAAGCGATATAGAATATTTATATGGTTATACTAAAAACCCTCTTCATTTGAAATTGTAGAAGGCTTAAAAGTTTTGTTTTTAGTCTTTTGGTTCAACATAAAAAAAATTTCAAGTCAGTTGAGAATCGTATCAAATCGTACATTTTTTATTCACCGTGTAATACGTATCGAATTGTCTACGTATCGTATCGTACAATACGCAATGCTTATCGTAAGATTCTGACAACTATGCTCGATCAATGGATCTTTGACATCAATACAGTGAATTGTCTTGCGAGGACACTTCAAATGAGCAGCTTAACCCTATAAGATCTACATCAGCTCTTTACTAGGAAGGATCCTGACTTCCAAGTGCTTATGTAGGACGTCAATCAACATCAGCTCTTTACTAGGAAGGATCTTGACTTCCAAGTGCTTACGTAGGATGTCAAGAGCACTTACTTTGCCAACCCTTTTGACTGCAATCCTCCGTGGTGTAGTATATTATATCTACACTTGCTTTAGTAATTAAAAGTTGTTGAAAAGGGTCACTTCTGTCCTGTTGTAAACCATCTACCTGTGAACTTGGTGTCAAAAGTGTTTACTGCATAAAAGTACTACAATAATCTTATGGACAGTGTTCTAAAAATCCTTGCCTAGGCGCTAGGCCCCCTGGCGCCCCGTCTAGGCGGTAGGCTCCTCGGAGCCTCACCTAGGCCCAAGGCGGCAAAAAAATCCTTCCAGAAAATTAGGCGGGGTCTAGGCGGAGAGTTTTTTTTAATTTTAATAACTACCCAAATTAGATATTGATATATTTATTTTTCTAATGATTTACCATATTCATAATGCAAGTTGTAGCATATCAAATTACAACAAGAAGTGAATCAAGTCAAAATGGATAATTTTATTATAGCTGTAATTTTTTGAACTTGTACCAATTTCAAATTATATAAATGATGATACATTTGTAATATTTAGTTTAATTCAATATAATTCTTAAATTTATGTTTAGTTTCTTAAGTTTTAATATTGAATTTAATTTTTGAACATTTTAATTTTTTTACTCCCTCCGTCCCATATTAAACGTCCTAATTTCTTTTTTAGAATGTTCCTAAATAAATGTCCTATTTTTATATTATTTTCACTTATACCCTCATAATCTTTTTAGTCAACTTTTGTTGGAAACTTAAGAAATGATAAAAAGTTTACATTAGGATTATACCACATTCTCTCACATATACTTATTGGAATGTGAGAATAACAAGTAATTAGTGAGTGGGTTTGGAGAGAAATATATTTATTGGAATCTGAGAATAACAATAAACATGATTTAGAGAATTCATGTGGGAATTAGTAAGGAATAATTAATGTTGGGGTAATAGAAACGTGGATAGATACTACAATTAATAAGTAATTTAGAAGGGGTAATTTAGGTACAAAAATATATTATTAATTAGCATGCCGAAACCAATTAGGACGTTTAATACAGGACAGAGGGAGTATTTAATAGCAATCTTGTTTATGAATAAAACTAATACGTTAAAGATATGTTTGAACTTTCAACAATTGCATGTTTGTGTTTGGACTTTGACATTGACAATATGGATATGTGCTTGAACTTTAAGCAAATACCTTTATTATCTTTATTATAGATTGTTTTGCTTTATACTATTGTTTTGTTTGGATAAATGTAAAATAAAATATTAAAATTGACTTAAAATAAAAAATCTCGCTTAGGCGCCCAGGCTCCACCTTGGCGTGAGGCTCCCCCGGCCGCCCGCCTAACGCCTTTTAGAACATTATTTATGGAGTCTATGCTTGCTAAATTGGAGATTCCTAGCTGAATGTAGTATGCATATATCCAACTAAATCGTCCTTAGCTCCTGTTCAGAGTTCGCACTAATCTCTCACAGTGCCATTGGCTGATCAGTGCGGATTTAGTTCATTGTACAATATTGTATTTGATGGTTTCTATTTATGATGAATATTGAATATTATTTCGATATCATCAGTTAACACATCTTTCCCCCGTTCACATGTTTGGTTTCCTACATTAATTATAATCATCAGATGATGTTAAATTACATTAATTATATTCTCTCTCCCTCTCTCCCCCTCTCCCCCTCTCTCCCCCTTCTGGTATGTTATGATTTTGTGAATATCTTGCTTCAGTCGTACATGTTTAGACCCCTTGCCCCATGGATTTATTCCAAATTCGCAAATCATCTCTTATATCTGATTGTAGTGTACCTGCTATGCACACAACAGAAACGGGCAGTTACTTGTAATAGTCTTGGAATGATTAGTCATGGAATGATTAGTCAAATCTTTTTTGTATATGAAAACTGAATTAGTAATAATTTTGATGAGTTGGTTAGAGTCATTCTCTTACATGTAACCTCATCTCATTGTTATGTCAGGGTGGTACAAGGGAAAATAGTTTGGGGATGGCTGGAAATGAATTAAATCCTGCATCATTGCTTCAACTATATGTTGATTATGGTCGATATGCAGAAGCTACTAATCTGCTACTTGAGTACATTGAATCCTTGGCATCTCTGGTAAATTTCAGCTTTTCTTTAACCAGAATTTGCATTTTAAAATTGTAGCTGTAAATTTCTCTCTTTTTTTGTTATTTCTTTGGGTCCTCCTTTGTGTGAAAGATATTGATTCTGCCTGCGTACTATATTTAGTCTACTTCTGAGAGTACCTTGAGCAACTCTTGACCGGCTTAATCTCAAACCTAAAGGTGGACGGACATGTAGGCAAGCGAGCCACACACACATATCCAGTCCAGTTTTTGGTTCTTCAAGAGAAGGATTATCTTTTAATGGTGGCATATATATATATATATATATGGGATATGATCCATAGCAAATACTTGCTATGGAAGAAATTTGGGCAAATAGCATCATATCCGTCCATTCTATAAATCAAGGGCGCAGATTAAAAAAGGAAAATGCACTTACGCTAGACGATATGGGGTACGATGAAAATTTTAATCTCCCATACGCTACATCAACTAGCGTACTACAAAAAAATATGGAATAAAACTCGGATTTTTCTTCATCTCGTCCTGTGTGAATAGACGGGGATGACATAGGATTCATGGTCACATTTCCTGCCACCACCTATTAGCCATTATTTCTCCACCACCAAACCTTCTCTCCCTCAAGTTGACAAACACAAAATGTAGTAGTACAAATATATTTAATAAACACGTACACACCACCTCTCTCTATCTACCCAACTCATATTTGGGTAATAACTGGACTACAGTACCATTAATAGACCTTGAAAATATATATTTCTCAATCTCTGTGTTTAAAGATTTGTCGATTTCCTAAATTTAGATAGAGATCTGATCGACTCCCATATCCAACAAAAAAAACAAAACCTCATCAACTTTCTTTACTTCCCAATCAGACTAAAATTACACTAAAACAAGAGAGATCTAGAAATTAAACCCATTTCTTCAATAAATCAGCCGAGACTAATTTTTTGTTATAGGGGTATAGTCAAAACGCTGTGGATATGAGTCTTAGTGTATTCTTTTCCGCATGGCGAGGAGAGAGAGTAGCGATTAGAAAGAAGAAAGAATTGGATGGAAGAAGCTTTACGTTACACTGACGTATTCTTGATTCCTTGATTCTTTATGAGAGTGGGAGCTTTTGCTTGACCAGTGTACATTAGCAGAGTAAAATGAGGGCACTTTTGCCAACTGTATTTTTTTGTAGTACGCTAGTTGATGTAGCGTATAATGCTATTTGCCCAAATTTCCTCCCTAGCAAGTATTTGCTATGGATCATATCTATATATATATATATATATATATATGTATATATATCTGATCCATTTCTCCGGTAATGAAAGGAAGCGAACGAACTAAGAAACGAATCAATTATATAGCGGACGGTTTTTTCGTTATAGTATAGAAAGTCGGTTTTTATGCTATCTGACGGAAAAAAAACGTGACTATCTCTTGATTCATCTTAGTTCGCTCCCTCCATCTCTTTACCCCCTTAGAAATAGAAAAGAGGTTACTCAAAATATAACAAAACCGATGAATTTAATAGCAAGGCTCGAAGCCACAAAAGAATAGTCTTAATAACTGATAAATACCACAAGTCAACCATAATAAATCTCAAATTGTCTCAAACCACAATCTAAAATAATTATTACTATTCCAAGTAAACTGACACATCAAGTCTAAACAGAATATTTCTAAATCATTGGAATGAATGGAACTCTCATCACACTTGCCCTTGATTCCCCTGATTACCTGTCGGGAAAAAAACACAACATGAGCCAAATACCCAGTACGGATATAGAATACAAATAATGAACCGAAATAACTCAATTAAATGAAATGGAACGAAACAAAACGAAACGAACTGAAACGACACGAACAAAACTAACACAACGAAATAATAGGCTGAACCAAATGGCTGGGTGTTATTTCATACCGAGCTCAGAAATATACCTTGCCACACAGACAAGTCAAAATAATGCCACACAGGCAAGTCACATACATTGGACCGCGAATCCAATGCATGTAAAATCGGAAGGTGTGTTTGGCACAAACATCACCAATCCGCAAAACAGAACAGAAACTAGGGTCGACCCATACGCCCCCCACAACAAAACACCAAATGACCAACTCCCAACGGAGCACAAAACGGAGACGCCGTGGACTGAACACACCGCCACGGAAGGTGTCATGCCTCGGTGCCAAGAGGACATGCCTGTGGTGCCCTCACAGGTGGTTATAGCTCAGGTATACCCTACGGTATTCTTGTAAAAATACTATGTCACAACACATGCGACACAATATCAACACAAAGGGGTTCTAACGTGTACATGCTAAATCGAACGAATCATCAACACAAGTGTCCAAAAATATACTAACATGTACATCATTACAATATCAAAATAAATTTATAGACATGATACACTAGTCTAAAGAGTACAAATATAAGTTCTAATACAACGCCAAAACAAATTTATCACAATAAATTGACAAGGAACAATTATGAGAGGCAATACTAAATTTCGAAACAAATAACGAAACGAACAAATCAAAAACAAAAGAGTCTCGCTGAAAAAGTACGGAATCCGTACCTGGATTAAGCAATGTAATACCCAAAGTTTATATTCCAAATTTGACTCGTTTAGACTCTCTCCGTTCAATCTAAATAATTTGACTCGTTTAGACACCTCAGTCCCACATCGAAGATAGGGAAAAAATTTGTCTCCATATATAAGAAATAAGTTACTACCAATAAGTACCTTCAAGTGACGACCTTTTGGGGAGCTGTGGTGGGCTAAGATGACCCAAAAAGATACTATTGGGCGATGAGTTTGAGGTCTTATTTTGATGGATTTGATTGATTCGGACTTGGGATTTGACGAGATTTATTAGGACTCGAATTTGACGGGTTGTTTCACCCAATTCATTTGGAGAGAGCTATATATATATATATATATATATATATGTATGTGTGTGTGTGTGTGTGTGTGTGTGTGTGTGTGTGTGTGTAGAACTGGGATCGATCGGGGATCCGGTTTTTTCTTAAATTCTGAATTTTATTTTTTATTTATTTTTTTTTTTTTTAAAACTAAAAATATATCTATTTTATGGAATCGAATTTTTCTATAATCTGGTGTTTTGAGTGTGATTTGGATACATATAACAAAAGCAGTTTATGCATGCACTGTTTTTTTTATATGTATTCAAATCACACCCAAAACACTGTATTATGGAAAAATTTCAGTTCCATAAAATATTAAATTTTTTTTTAGTTGTTTTTAAAAAAAAAAAATAAAGTCCGTAACTTAAGAAAATTCGGGAGTCCGGATAAGAACCGGACTCTATATATATATATGCAGATTTGTAGATTTAGCAAAGTGATACAACTTTTCAATAAGTAGAATTACTTTTCTAAGCTATTTTTTCGCAGGACCTCCCCTACATAAGTATTGTCATCGCAATAGAGTTTAACCACCAAGTTAAATTGTGAAAATGTTGAGGAACTTAAAGAGAGATTCTAACAATATCTTAAAAAATTATCAATTAAAATTTCCTGTACCTGTTTCAGGAGGTTAATCATAATCATGAGACTTCTGAAACAAGTACAGGAAGAAGTCATATTTTCTCATATTTTTTTTATGTTCTGAATTTAGTTTCTGCATGATGTTTTTTAAGATAAAAAGTTACGATGTGCTCAAGATTCAAGAGGAAGAATGCAATTAGTTGTTATGAGCTTATATTGGGAATAATGTCTAAAATTTTGGAGAAGGCACCAGTAGTGAATTCAAATTTCTTAAAAGTTTTTTTGTTTGCCATTCATGTGGGATGATCTAATTAACAGTTGAATATAATGAATATAATTTGATTAATGTGAAGAAGAAATATTGATAATAACTACGTGCCACCTATAATACTTTTGTATACATCTCGATGTATAAGTAGCACCAAGCTAACAATGAAAAAGAAGTATGAGAGGTGATTCTGAGATTTGAAAATGTCAAGTATTTTTCTATTTCTTTAGTTGCTTCCTTTAATGGACTGGGTTATGATGTATATATATTGCTACATCTACATAATACTTTATAGCAAATCAATTGGATATGCAATATGACATATAAGGATGTTTTCGTAAATATTATGTTGGTGCATCCAGCATACTGTTATCTGTATATTCCATCTTTCAAAATGGATCTTAAGAAGTATCCCAAGTAGTAGGAGAAATGGCAGAGGCCTTGAGGAATGCTGGTTCCAATCCCCGTACTTGAAATGGGGAGAAAAAAGTGAGGATCTTAGATCCGAGAGTCTGATTTACTACTTTTCTGGTACAACTCCCTTTTTCTTCCGTTTCCAGTTCATTGAAGGGGGTTTAAAACCATCAAAAGTTTTGTAAAACACTGCCAATCCATGATTATGAGATGTCAAAAGGAACTGGATTGTCTGATTGTTTTTCATTCATTGTTTTAACTGAACACTGCTAGCTGTATACTGAATCAAGTTATGATTAACGCAGAGACCAGTGGACATTATTCGTCGGAAAAGGGCATCTGGAGTTTGGTTTCCTTACACTACTATTGAGCGCTTATGGTATCGACTTGAAGAATTGATTAGTTCCGGGCATATGATTGATCAATGTGAAAAGCTTAAAAAGTTGATACATGGGGCTCTGCTGAACCATCTCAATCTGGTATGTCGTTTAGTTGAATAAAAAAGTTTTTTTTTGTACTTAATCTGCTGCTGTGTGTAAAAGTCACCATCTTTCTTTCTGTCTTCAGCTGAAAGTGGACTCAGACGATGTGCTGTCTTCTGCAACATCTTGAGATATTTCTATCAAATTAAGCTTTTCTCTTGGGAGGTATAGCAAGGAATTATGAGAATGCAGAGCTAAGCATGCGCAGGACTGCCTATATCTCATTCTTATACACGTATTGCAGAGTATGGCCAGCTTGATGCCGTGATCAGCATCAGCTTTCTCTTATGGGCCAGGAAGCGGCAAATTCTTATGGTACTGCTTCTGCGTGGGGTGAAATTATAGAACAGTTTGTTTTGTCGAAGATATGGGACCACCCTTGCGAAATGTAGAATTAGATTAATTAAGGGAGCAACCAGTATATGGACATTAGATTGTAGAAAGTAGGCGTTTGGATTTTGACTCGTATAGAAGGAAATATTCCTTTAGATGTGCAAGTTAAATGCTGTCTATACTCTATTGTTGCCTTGTTCTTCTTGTTTAAACTATAGTTCATTATCTATAGGCATTTTAGCCAAATTCATTCGGTTATGCTTTTTGTGACTAGAATCTTGACAAGTTAAAAAACAAGAGAAAGGTCATTTTTATTCTAGCTTCTCATGTTGTTTATACTCCAGCTGATTGTGACTTCACTGTTTTTAGTATTATTCTGTTTGTTGGAAGGTAGCAAGCAATATTTGTAGATTTGTTCTTGCATTCACTAGTTATATTTTTCTTTTTCTTCTTTTTTTTTTTTTGAAGTGTTTTATTTGTTGTTAATGTCAATTGTGTAAAGGTAGCTGAATGTGGTAACGACGTAGAAAACCGTAATTTTAATTTTAAGAAAATGGTAAAATGAAAAAAAAAATTGTCATTAATTTATCTAATTTAAAAATTTATTCATATTTTACTCAAGTAGGTCCAAGTGGTAGTTAAGGTAAGGGTAAAATTGTAATTCTCTTTTAAGTTTTGTAGGGTGAAAATTGTAATTTTTTAAAACGTGGTCTGCATATTAGTTTTTTTTGACTTTTGTTGAGGGATATAATAATATAAAAAGAATAATATATATTACGAATATTAATTTTTTGATTGTCATAAATAAATCTTAACTAATTTTTTTAAAAAATATATAATAAATGGATTTTTTTTATAATTTTTTAATCCTATATATATTATTAATAAATTTCATAGTTATAACTCCATATAAATTTATTAGATGTCATTGTTTTAGATTTACGGAGAGTAGATTTTGTTATTATCATCAACTAATACTCCAATGGAGTATTAGACATTATTAATTGTTGCAAACATAAACAAGAAATTGATACTCCCAAGACATGTCAATGGAGAATAAAAAAAGAGATATTCGGATCACATTCATTAATGTGAAATTTGACAAAAATAAAGTCAAAGTTTATCTAGAAAGCCTTCAATGGATAATGTGAAAATTGGATGCGGAACCTTCTATATAAGCAATATTGCTTTGGTCAATCGGTGACCAAAGAATATATATATTAAATATTAAATATTAAATAATACATATGATTGTGATCAGTTTTAATTTTTAGATTTATAGATAATTAACTAATTATAATTTGATAAGTTTTTGTTTTATAAGAGTCTTTTGTATGTGTAATATTATTTTTTATAGGCGAGTGTTATTTTCACGTGTGTTTTTGATATTTTTACATTATTCATTTTTATATGAAGGTGTGACTCACACTCATGTGAGAGAGGATCATGTACAAATATCAAAAATACATGTGGAAATATCAGTTCCCTTCTTTATATAAGAGCACATCCAACTTAGAAATACTCCCTCCGTCCCATAATATATAATGTTTTAGGTGATTTTATTTGTTCCAAATTATTTGACGTTTTAGAAAATTTAAGAGAATTAATTATAATTTTTCCAAAATTATCCTTCATGATAAAATGTTATAGATGAGGGAGAGTATGAGATAAATATGGTAATATATGAAATTTTAAAGGTATTATAGATAATTGATATTATATTTAATATTTTTTAATTATTTTCTTAATTCTTGTGCACAACTCTAAAACGTGAACCGATGTAGTATATCTCAAAACTAAGATGAAAAAGCTTTATTTTCTCTTTCAACATTAAATTTTTGTTAAGTTATTACAGTGTCTAAAAATTAAATTTTATATTTTTCATTTTATATATTTAATTACTAATATCATATAATTATATAGAAATATTTTATTTTGCTATGCTTCAAAATTAGAGGTGTCGTTTGACTTTTTGAGTTGAAGCGGTCAAAATTTAAACAATCAAATTCACATATAAAATTACAATAAACTTGTATTATTAGTGAAATTTTCATAATTACAAACTAAGAATTTCATTAAAAAAAAAGAATTCAAGTGACATAAAAGTTGGATACCAACACAACACTTTTATAAACGATAAATAACAACACTTTATATGGGATAAATAAAACCACCCAACACATTATAAAGGTGAAATAAACCCCCTTCCTATATTCTAGAATTAAAACGGAATTTGACACCTTTAGATCTGCTATGAGCTCATTTGCTAGATATATTTTTGTAATTAAATAAACCTTTTAGTTCTCAATATGTGTACTAAGTTTTTCGATTAAATAATTTAACATATATTCAAAAATAATTCATAAATATATTTGTTATAGATCAAAAATAGATATACACTATATCTATAATTTAATATAGAAAGGAATCAACGATTGATATTAGAACTGAAAAATTAATGTCTGCTACTATTAGTAGCGGATAACGGGTTACATTTGCTACTAATAATTGCGGAGGACGGGTGTTGTCCATTACTAATAATAACGGATGATTACTAATAGTAATGGATGACGTTGAAAATAGTACTGTCGTCGGCTATTAATAGTAACATACATTAATTTTTCAGTTTTAATATCGGCCGTTGGTTCTTATATTGAACGATAAAGATAGTTATTTTTGATCCACATGGGCGGATCCAGTCTGAAAGTTCAGTGGGGTCAAATTTAAAAAAAAATCCTTAACAATAAAAATTTAATAAATTAATTACAAAACTAAATAATTCTCAAATATTGATTACAATAACATTTTTTGATATTTGAAATTGTTGCATGATAGCCTCATTTTTAATATTTACAAAAATATATATCACACCCAATTTATATTAATAAACAGTCATTCATCTCCTATTTGGTTATAAAGTTCATTATTCACGATATTCATGGCTAACAATACTCTTTCAACAGTTGCAGTAGTAACGGGACATATGTACGTTGTACGCCTCTTTCAACGTGCCTTATTTCCATTCTTCAGCCTCTTAATATATATATATATATACAAATTTTAAGGTTTAGTGGAACAAAATAAGTAGAGTAATATACAGTAAACCTCTATTTAAGAATACTCTATATAAGAATAATCTCTACAATATTATAAAAAAAATTGGTCTCAATTTGGGCCAGTTATAAATAGGAATAACCTCTAAATTGTAATATGTTATATACTTTTTAAGTCACATATTAAGAAACTATACATCTATATAGTAATAATTTCATATATATATATATATATATATATATGAGAGAGAGATATAATATTAATTTTAAAAGACTATATTTTCTATAAAAGACTACATTTTCTATAAAGAACTAGATTTTTCTATAAAAGACTACATTTCCTATAAAGGACTACATTTTCTTATAAAATACTATATTTTCTATAAAAGATCACATTTTTCTATAAAAGACTACTTTGCATAAATATTTTTTGAATAATAATTATTAGGGAGTTCTTATTGATATTTTTGTTAAAGTGAATAATTTTGGGTGTTCAAAAAATATTTTGTACCAATACCTCTATTTAGTAATAACCTTTCAGTTAGAATACAAATAGTTTGGTCCCAAGTCTATTCCTAATAGAGGTTTTACTGTAGTTATATTAGTACACTACTATTATGTTATTGAAAAAAAAATGCTATTATCTTGTTAATATGATAGATAAATATTTTAATATACTTTAAAATGTTTAAATTTGATTAAGTGATTGGTAGATTGTTCCACAACAGCCGACAACATTATTGGGAGAAAATAAATATAATGATGTTGATGTCTAATTTTATACTACTACTACTAATGAAATGACACCACCCATATGCATAATATAGAAAATTTTACTAGACACTGATTTTTTCTTGAAAAATTTCGGTAATCATGGAAACTCTAACCAAAATCTTTTATAATTTTTAGTAACTGTAACTCCTCTGTTTTTTATCTTATTGGTATTCAAGAGAAGAAAATTGATCAAAACAATAAAATACTTAAGTTCTTATAGTAGTTTTAATAAGATAGAAGCATATTTTTTTTCCAGTAACATAATAGTAATGTACTAATATAATTGTAATGCTCTATTTATTTTGTTCCACTAAACCTTAAAATTTATGAATATATTAATAACTGTAATATATATATATATACTAGTCGGGTCCCGTGCCTCTGGCACTGTATGGACGGTGAGATTTATCTCAAACTTTGAATGATCTAGATGATTTATTGAGTGAATAAAAAATTTAAAATTATTTATATTTTATTAGATAAAATACGAAGAGACTGAAAATTAAGTGGGGCATGTGCCCTCTGTCCTTGCTTTGGGTCCACCCCTGTCCATAGACATGATATGAAACATTACCCATATAAATATAGAGATAATTATATTTTTAAACCATCAGATTTTATAATAAATATGACAAAATATAGTGTTAATATAAAATCCTATAACCATACTGGATTAAATTCTCTCTCCATATATGTTGTATATAGATAGATAGATAATGGGGGACCGTTTTATTGATGGTACTAGTATTTAGGTAGAAGAAAAGTAAAGGTCAGTTCCAGTCCAAGACGTCGAACAGACTAGTTTTCACGCGACATTTTGTTTTCCAGATATTCAAATAACAAGGCACAGAAAGAAAAAAAAAAAAAAGAGTACAAGCAAACCAAAAGCGTAATTCTTTGTCTGCTTCGATCATTTCTCCACTAACGATTTTTCCAACGCCTTCTTCAATTCTTAATTATAGAAGAGATTTTGTAGGGGGAGAAAGTTGGTGACTTGCCGGAGCTCAGGCGACCCACGACGGCCACTTTTACACATTGTAAGTACTAAAATTCAAACCCTAAATACCCATCGATATTTGTGATTAGTTTGCTGGGGTGCTTCATTTTGTTGGATTATTATCAATTTTATGTATCCCTTAAAATTTGTTAGCTTTGTTGAGGTGTAAATATGTGTAGATACACACATGGGCTAGGAGTAGAGGTATTGGTATTTCGAATTTGGAGGACTCTGAATCTGTAGATAAAATTAATTGCTGCTTTTTGCGATTTGATGCGTTTTTTGGGGGTAATATATGCAAGTATGCAACTGAAATGGTTATACTGACCTGCTGTTTTGTTAAATAGTGTAATTGGAGAGGTTTGAGAGGATATTAGCTGGGTGGAAGCAATATTAAATTGTCAACATTACATTTTTATTCTTGATCTCCTGTTTTCTTGGCAAAATGAATCCTATCCGGGTTCGTTAATCTTTTGGTTGATTTTTTGATGGAGCTTATACTTGTTGTTTGAGATGGTTTTTTGATATTTGGGCGACAACCCCTTGTGTACGTTCACGTGTATTGGTGTTGCATTCCCTTTTTGATGCCTCTTTTATAATGAATTACTTATCAAATAAAAAAATATGGTCTTTACGAAGAGAGATCAAATGTCCAAAATGTTTGCTAAAATGTAATTGCTCAAGAGTTCACATGATTACTTGTCCAGATTTAGCATCCATGTTCAAAATTAGAATTCTCTTGCAATCAGATATTAAATTGAAGGGAAATAAATGTGATAACCCAAAAATATATTGTGTGATTCAGTGGTTGGAGAAAACTGAAGTTTGTTGTAAGCTGAATTTATTAGGTTTTTATTTTCAAAGTACAATTTAGTTAAGTTTTAAAAATAAAATTAGTTATTATGTCCGGAGTTTTTGTGTTAAATAGGAACCAGTTCTTAATATCTCCATCATAGCTTCAAGGAACACGGGTAAATATTTGTTTGAAGTGGCATTTTAATAAATACACTTCCTGGTATGAAATTTTTTGGGAACTCTTGATTAGAACCCTCCATTGATCTTTTATGTTGCCTATCTTTTTGGGGATGAATAACTGATGACCTAGTATTTTCTAATTGTGTAGTTTGCACTATTTTATATTCCTTGATGGTAGCAACTAGCAGCACATTCACTCTTTATTGTATACTGTACAGATTTCTGGTCTCTCAATAAAGATGCCAGACACAACAGAATTAGTAAAAGACACTGAACATGCTGGGAGTCGAGCGAGGGAAGACAGCGAGTATGTAAGGCTGGTAATATCCAGTGAACCAAGGATAGTTGACGCTGATATCTTACAACCTCAACCAGAAAGGAGATTTAGGTCTTTTATCTGGTGGATCAAAGCCATTATATTGTGCTTTATTACCCTTATAGCTCTTCTTATTTTCTTGAAATGGGGAATGCCATTTCTTTTTGAGAAGGTAAGTACTTATCCTTAGTCCACTCTTACATAGTTGGTTAACATTGTACATCTGTGCAAAATAGTTGTCCCTTTCTTTGAGCATTTGTGGTATGGAATTTGAGACGTACTGAGTCCCATCAATAAATTATAGCAGCAATAATATTAGCTTTAGCAATGTGCCCGTACTAAACCTTTACGACATCGATTTTTCCTGTAGGTTCTTGTTCCAATCTTGCAATGGGAAGCCACTGCTTTTGGTCGTCCAGTTCTTGCACTCGTACTTGTTGCCTCTCTCGCACTGTTTCCTGTGTTGTTAATTCCTTCTGGTCCTTCCATGTGGTTGGCTGGGATGATTTTTGGATATGGTATCGGCTTCGTCATTATCATGGTGGGTACAACTATTGGGATGATTCTGCCATACATGATCGGCCTACTATTTCGAGACCGAATTCATGTAAGAAGCTTGTAAACTTGGTGTTATCTCTACTCATTAATACCTGTATTCATTTGCTATTTTCTTTTCTGATTTTTTTATTCCCTCTTATTAAATGCAGCAATGGTTAAAAAGATGGCCACAGAAAGCTGCTATGATAAGACTAGCTGGGGAAGGGAGCTGGTTACATCAATTTCGCGTGGTTGCATTATTTCGCGTTTCACCATTTCCATACACCATTTTCAACTATGCAATAGTAGTGACCAGTATGCGGTTTTGGCCCTATTTATGGGGATCTATTGCAGGAATGGTTCCAGAAGCTTTCATTTACATCTATAGGTCAGTCAGTTTACTCTCTTGTTTTTCCTTCATGAATTTTTATTCCTTCAACGGTTCTAATAGAAACGTATTACAGAGGGTTGTGTAGTTAATCCTTGTTTTAAAATAAATTATCTTTTTGAATATTATTATTTTTTTGTTACCTTTTATTTTCCAATATGGTTGTGCAGGGAAAACACTTGCAGACCAATGCAGTATGTTTTTTAGGAATTATTTATGTTAATCTCATTTGGTGCTTTTAATGTATTTTTGGACAGCGGGCGGCTGATAAGAACATTTGCAGACGTTCAATATGGGAACCATCGCCTGTCTCTAGTTGAAATCATATACAACATTATCTCCTTCATAATTGCTATCATCACCACAGTTGCATTTACCATTTACGCAAAAAGAAGTCTAAATGAGCTTAAAAGTAGTGCAGATTCAAGTGGAGAAGAAGCCTCTGTGGCTGCTGAAATGGAAAAGCTTCCGCATGAAAGACCCAACCATCTGGGTTTTCCATCATCGTCATTGTCATGGCCAGCCCGAGTTTGAGACAGAAAACATGCATATTAATGAATTTTATTGCTGGGATCCCGATCTGTATACATCACCCCTGAATGTTGCTGTCAATGCCTGACTACAATATTCAGGAGGAATGCCTTGTGCAAGTATATGCTAATCCACGAGCTGCTCTTAAGCCTAGTGTCCCACCTAAGAAACAAGTGAACTTCCATCAACTCTGTCTGTCTCTCATGTAGAGTATGTAGCCAATAATCTAAGCTTCCATTCTCCATATACGAGTATATATATTAACAACCCGACTGTCATTCCCATGCTGACACTTTCCTTGTGAACAGAGAACATATTAACGTTGGCTTTGTATATAGGAATTTATTATATGTTCTCATTTGGTTCCTTTTAATGTACTTTTGCACAGTGGGAGAGCAGATCCTCTGTCCTCATATTTTGTGTCTCCTCCACTTAAATTTTGACACCTAACTTTTTATTTAATTTTAGAATTAATTAGTGTTAAGTAAGAGACTAGGTGTCAAAATTTAAGTGGGGGACACAAGAGAACAAGGGGAAATGGGGACAGAGGATATGCTCTTGCATGGAAATAGTCATACTGTGTCTTTCTATTTGGCAGAAGACTGGGTATGTTTTTTTTAATATTGATCTTTTACTAAAATATTTTTGTACTAATTTTAGTTAAATGATTTATCCATATGGTTATTGTTAAATATAATCAACAATCATCAAAGTATTATCAAACTAATTAATTCAGTATTACTTAATAAATCATATTAAAAATTTTAATATGTTCATAAAATAACAATTCGTGATTTATTCAACTATTAAACACAATTTTTAAATATGTCGTTAATAATACATTAAACTTATAATAATAAATCATAAATAACACCACATACTACGGAGAATGAACTATTTTAGTGATGATACACCCCACTTCCATTCCACCTCACCAATTGTCTACTCCTTTGCTCGCCCCCACTTTCTGATATTCCCAAAAGAAAAAAGTTCAAGATTAGAATAGGGATTTAATTGATCTATAATAATATTTTAACGAAAGGTTAAAGGACCAATATGTAATTTTCAAAAACTTCTTTGAAAATAAAAAGGACAAAGTAAACTTTAGGATCTAGAATGAATCTTATTTGACCTTCTACTTTACTTAAAAATATAAAACATAGTGGGATTTTTCTTTTCTTTTTTTCCTTGGCTGATGCACTATGCAAATAGTGAAAACAAATCTTTGCATGGGGAGATAAAATTATTCCCTGTATTGTACATAATATTTTTATAAAAAATTATTAAATTCACAATATTTTTTATTATTTCTACAATAAAAGTGTCATTATAAATATATAGCGACAGTGAAAATCATCGCTATAGGATCTATAACGACATTTTTATTATAGAAATAATATTTTTGTAGTGAATTTAACAATTTCCTATTTTATACTCTCTCATTTTCAAAATATAAGATTATTATTGAATTTTATGAAGTTAGTTTGTGAAATTAAGTACCCCCTCCGTTTCAAAATTAAATATATAATTTGACTTTTTAGGTTAAACGACGACATATTAAACTTTAAAATTGATACGACTCATAAAAATTTAAAATAAAATAAAGTGTGATTAATAATTTTTGTTATATACTACTCTCTTTTTTCATTATATAAGTCATTTAAAACATAATCACATATTAAGAAATCTCAGTAATTCTAATGTAAGGTAATTAATGTTGATTTGAAATTTCATTACTAGTCGTGCACTATTTAATTAATTTTCCTCCTCTCTCAATTACTATATTTTTAAGGAGCAAAGTAAAAAATAATTAGTTTTTTCTCTTAAATATATGTAAAACATCTTATATTATTGAAAAAAATTATTCTAAAACGACATAATGGAAAGAAGGGAGCATACAATTATAACAATCATATCAACTAAAATTAAATAAATTTATATCAATTTAAAGTTTAATATGTCGTCGTTTAACCTCAAAGGTCAAATTATATATCTAATTTTCGAACAAATAAAATATATAAAAAGTAGTACTCCCTCTATTTCGAATTATAAAATTAATATTTATTTGAATAATACTAGGGGTCTAAAATTTTTTCTCAAAAAACTTTTTAAATGATTTGTCATCGTTACATTAGTTAGGTAGTACTAATAATTTTGTCTTTTTTTTTGGAGTATATAAAAAGTAGTACTCCTAATTTTGTCAAGTATTATTAAAATATTCAATGTCATATCATTTAAAACTCATTTGACCAAAAATTTGAGAACCTTAAAGCATTCACAATAATTTTCTTATCTCTATTTCTACTATGCAGTGTTATTGACTCATTCTGTAGGATAGGAATTTAATTTTTTCACTATGTACCCAACAAGTTACTTATATTGATTCCTTAAATAATGAAATTTGAAAGTTCCAACAATCAAAGCATGTTTTGACTGTTATAACTATTTGACATTTGTATTAACTTCATGCGTTAGAGCTTATGATAGATGTAATAAATTACAACCTCTTATTTTTAATTATAAAATCGTTATTAATTTATTAATATTTTTTGAAGTAGGTGATATTTTTAAATTTAAAATTAATATAAAGTTAATCAATACATATTGTAACTTATTTAAAAAAAATACTACTACTACTTATAAATTATAAAATTATTATTTTACAATTCCTAGCAAAATTATTAAGTTTGAGAATGCATCAAATTGACTTGTAAAAATAATAATAATCTTATAATTTATAAAAAAATATAATTTATCAATTATATTCCAATGTAAAATAAATTTTATTTTATTTTAAAATTTAAGTAATTTATGAAATGAGTATTAAATGAATTATAATTGCAAATGTATATAAGATCAATATTAATTTTAAAAAGTTAATTTGTGATATTTTTAAATTTAAAATTAATATGATTCATTTAAATTTTCAAATACTAAATTTATAATTAATAGTACTTTTATAATTTTATAATTATATTGACAAATTAAATAAATTTATATCAATTTTAAATTTGAATACGTATGAAATTAATTTTTAAAAAATAAGTCCATATTAATTTTATAATTTAAAAATAAAATAGTAAAAAAGTCTGTCAGTAAATCCATTTTTATGATTTCCTTGAGACAAGATGATGAATGAGTGTGCAAAATATCATTTTTCATATATAAACAACTGTCTTTTGACTCCCTCACCTGAGTAAAATCATATATATATATATTAAAGTAAACAATTAAATAAGGATAAAGAAGCTGTTGAATAATAATTTATTGATGTATTCTTCAAAGCTGAAGATAGAAAGTTTATTGGGAAAAATATTGTGAATACTCTATTTATTTTCTAAAAGTCAATTTAAAATATTTTCAAAATTAAAATTGACATAATTCATTTTAAGTTTTGAAAATAATAAAACTTATAACTAATAGTACATTTTGGATAGTTTATGATATTTTTAAATGTATTGACATAAACTAAACGAATTCATGTCAATTTTGAGTTTAAATATATAGTATTTAAAATTGACTATTAAAAAGTCAATATTGATCCATATTTTTGGCATGTTTCTGATTCACAAGTTTTGAATAAACCATAAAGAATATGATATGAGACACGCACCTTGTCTTGAGTTGTATCCGTATCTGTATGTGTAGTATCTGAAGAACACTAATGTTTGCATATCCTCCCCATCACAGAAGTAATAATCTGTTCCGGTCACATGAAAATCTGACAAATTGACATTACTTTGTTCTGTCCAAGAAAGATAACTATTACTAGTCTTGCAGCTCATTGTTCTGTTCTTCTCATCTTCTTCATCTTCATCTTCATCTTCATCATCATCATCATCATCATCATCATCATCATCATCATCATCATCATCATACACAACCTTAATACCAATTTTTTCTACTACCAAACGATCAAGCGTTTCGTAATAGATGAGTGAAACAGTAACTCTATCGCCACCTTCTAATGCATTCCCCGACTTCCAGTGACTCAACATCATGAAATACTCTTCCTCTTCCTTTTTATCAGGCTTCCGAAAGTTGGGGCTGTATTCCCAGCAAAAATTCTTGGTTTCATTATGCATTTTAATCGCTGGCCTAAAACTATAGAACCACCAACCTCTGTAAACAACACACACATTCAATCCTCGGATATTAGGAAGTGAAGGAATGGTGAAGGTTGAAATATGAGGCGGTGTTGAGACACAGTCGTATCCTGCAGGAGGCACACGCCCAGGAACACTTGTGCTGAATATGCCATATTCATACCTTACCTGCACGCATGTATGTGCCCACAAGTACTATCACGTAAGTATGTTATTAATTCTAAATAATAGCCTCAAAAAAAGGATAAAACAGAGACTACCCTGATGGCATTATAAAATTCCACCGTATACATTAAATCCACGTCGAACAAGCCCAATTTCTTCAAGATTTTTATGTCACAATTTGTAACTAGTACCATCTTAAATAATCTTTCAACTTCAACAAGTTCTTCACAGCGGTAACAATATGTCTGAACAAAATTTGGTGTCGTCTCCACCCTTATCAAGGACTGGTTGTCTGATGCACTAATATTTCTTACAGTACTCGGAAGACCTGCAATAAATTGAAGCCGTGGACATTCATGTAAAATGAGATCCTCAAGCTTACCAAGACTTCTGATGCAATCTGGAAGAGTTTCAATTAAATTTTTACTCAAATTCAAACGCATCAACAAGGATAGGTTACTGAAATCACTGGGAAAAGAATCATTGGATAGCTTGCAGCCTACAAGGCTCAATTCAGATAAAAACCGTGGTAAAGAAGCCAGTTGTTGGACGACCCTAGTCAGAGCCAATGTAGGATTCAGGTTAATTCCATCAGCCCGAAACTCTTTCAGCGAGTCCAGATTCCTCAGCCCCATTGGAAACTCACAAAGACTTGAACAACCAGAAATTATCAGTCTTTCAAGCTTTCTTAACATGTCAAGCTTTCTTGGAAGCTTCGTAAGTTTTTTGCAATTTTCTAGATCAAGCACAAGAAGTCTCTCGGCAAATTCAATGGACTCACAAACCTCAACCAAACGTACACAGCCTTTAAGGATCAATATCTCTAGATTTGGAACTTCTGAGAATTTGGGGGTCCCTTCAAGCCATTTAGAATGACTTAGATTGAGAATCTTCAGACACGGAAGGAACTGTCAATGACAAAAAGTAAATTAAATCTGAAGTAGGATTCTACTTGTTCTTTTGTTTAGATTTTTCTTTTGCTACAAAATAAACCATCAATTACAAACATATACTATATTAGTTACCATCATACCTTGCTTCTCTTCCAAACACGCTTTAAGCTGCTATACTGCAAGTCCAGTCCAATCAAGCCATCCGAAGGAAAATCATTCGACATAAAGTTCGAATGGAATCCATGCCAGCACAACCACCTTAATCCGTTGGGAAAATTTTTATAGCCTCCAGTAAGTTTTACAAAGTTGAGCTGCAGGAATTTAATTTGCTGCATCCTAGCAAATGCCTCAGTTTTGAAGTCCACATTGTCTGAACTTCTTAAATTGTTGACCATTGTAAGCCATGAGAAGTAGCTGCAACAAAGTCCTTTTATTGCATCGATCCATCTGGAAAAATTCACATTGTTTGAACTACTCACATTATTGTGTGCATAAAACCATGCCAAGTAGTTGCACCAAAGTCGTTTTAGTGCAGTATTCCAGTAAGTTTTATTGACAGTTGAGATCGATTTCGCTGAATTATCTTTGCCAGAAATTTGCATGTCATAGACGAAAGCTTCAATTGAATATGACCCCTGTCAAATGAAATAAAATATCGAGAAACTAAAAATAAATATGAGAATGCGCGCAAAACCAAAAGAATAAGAAAAACACACATAATGAAAATTTTCTCTTACAGTATTGTCTCTTAATACACTAAAACAATCCTTGTGATTCCACAACCTACTACGCTCCCCAGGATTAGAAGATTCTTGTTGGACAATATTTCTTCCCATGTCTCTAATTAAATTATGCATCATCAATCTGTTAAAATAATCTATTGTTAGCAGATGCCGATCGATGAGATTTGCAATGCCAACTGTTGGGTAGAAACCACACGCTTCTAGTATCATCACTGTCCAATCCGTGTCTTTTCCGACAAAAAAACAAGCAATATGAAGGAACAACTTCACATCGTGGTCGTCTGGTAAAGATTGCAAACTTAATTTGAGTTTATTGAGGATTTGACCATTAGGAATTGTTTCTAATTTCTCCAATGCATTCCCCCATACGTTAACGTTTTGCGTTGATAGAGAACAACCCAAAACTTGAAGAGCTAATGGAAGCCCTTCACAGTAGTGTACCACCCTCTTTGTGTGCTCAATGAAATTTTCAGTTGGATGGTATTGTTTAAAGGCATGCAAACTGAAAAGCTCAATTGATTCACCGAGAGACAAAGTTTCAACCTTATATACCTCATATATCTCATCAGGTGTTAGCAATGACTCACGCCTACTTGTTATGATGATTTTACTTCCAGGAAAAAACCAATCTCGCATTCCAAGTATTCCATATAATTGGTTAAAGTCATCCACATTGTCAAGAACAAGGAGTACCCTTTTAAAACGTAAGGCATTTTGAATCTTAATGATTCCTTCATCAATATTGTTTATAACTTCTTTTTTCCTCCTACAAATATCTGAAAGAAGTTGATTCTGTAAACCAATGAAACCTTTAGTTGTTTTTGACTGTTCGTTTATATCCATGAGAAAGCTACTACCATCAAAATTTTCGAAGTTTTTGTTGAAGACGAATTTGGCAATAGTAGTCTTTCCAATCCCGCCTATGCCACAAATCATAATTATGCTAACACTAGTTGACCCATCCCGCAACCACAAATCAATTTTTCTGGTCCGATCATGTATACCAACCAAATATGGACCTTCATCTAATACTTTTCGATTGAGTTTATGTTGAACCTCGGTCACTACTTTCTGTATAAACTTTGACTCGTCCCTACAAATTGTAGTCAAAATAGGAATGCAAGTACAATAAGCAACCATTAATCTTAGATATGTACAAAACAAATCTAATTTAGAACTCCCTGTAATCCCACAGTTTAATAAAATATGATCAAAGGCCACAATTGTCATCCTTGTTTTTCTCATGTCTATATTTCTATTGACTTCATTTAAGAAAGAATGCGAAATAGTCTCCAAAAAAGTAAGCTTAAGAAAGTGAAAGACACTCTTGTTTACTAGATTTTTTACAGCTTCACCAAAAGGAGTTGTTAAAAAAATAATAATAAATAATGTTCATTATATATGTACCTAGAAATATGTATGTTTATATGTAGTTTTTATATTTTTCCACAATATATGCATTGTTCTCATTCCAGCAGAATTAAAGCACATAACCAATTTGCGCAAAGGATATAAATTATAAGGATGTTACCCATTATCTTGGTCTTTCAGTTCCATTCCAGACAAATCTGCAGCTTCCCTAAGTGCTCCCTTCCACCTTCTGACCTTGTCTGTGAATTCCTTTTTTCTTTCATCATTAGTTTCTATCTTGAGTTTCTCTTCGTATCTATCAAATGCTTCTCCAATGCTCCCTGACTGGTACCTAACTTGGGAGGGATCCACGTGATAGAAAATTGGGAGAACTACATGTTTAGAGGTTCGCTTGCGCTCAAGGATCATTAAAAGCTCATCAAGACACCATCTAGAAGATGCATAGTTCTTCGAGAAGACAGTTATGGAGATCCTAGATTGTTGAATAGCTTTTTCCAATTCTGACTTAATATTGTTTCCTCTTTCTATCTCATCGTCATCTCTGAACGTGTGAAATCCCGCTTGCACCAACGCTGTGTATAAGTGACTTGTAAAGGTTTTGCGAGTGTCTACGCCTCTAAAACTCAAGAATACTTGATAAGTACATCTTGAACTGGAAAAAGAAGCTTCTTGGGTTCTCACAAGAGCCATTATATAAAGCTCTGCAAGTTGAGTGACTTTGAAATCCAAACAATCTGTTAAGGCAGCAGAGATGCTTAGGAACAGAACAATCAGAGTCAAATTAAAATACATATAGAACAAATTGAATGATGAATAAAAAGAATGAAATATAAAAAAATTCAAATCTGATCACAAAATATTATCACAGTGCAAGCATATTTGACTTAAAAAAATCAAATATTATTGTAATGCAAGCGTATATGACTTGGCTACAGAAGAAAACTGATGACAGTTTTCCGAAAACATAAAAATTGATAGACATGATTTAGAAAGCATATCTATCAATCGTAGTTATCACCATTGTCTGCAATCATGTTCTACAAATCTATGGTGACAAATAATTTGGAACCTATGGTCATATATAACATTCTGTATAACATATTATTTACAATCTTTTGCTGGTTTTTGAATCATCTCTAGTTAAACTGAACATTGTAATGGACAGGACGAGACATGGGTCTACAAGAATCTCTTGCAAGAGGGGTTTCACACAAAGCACAGAAAATAATAATAATGAAGCATATATATTAAATTTGTTTTGGAATTGAAATATGTACCTGTATCTGCTCAAAACCCACCCCTTGGTTCCAATAGATATATTGTGTATGAACAGAGAAATTGTAATAAATATCTTGTAATAAAATTGATAGAACCAAAAAATAAAAATTCTTTTAGAAATTCCGTTTCCTATCTATATATAAAATATTTTGACAATATTTTTGATCTCATTGGATAAAAATCATGGCTTTGTCACTGACAAACACCATATATATATATATATATATATATATATATATATATATAATGTGTGTGTGTGTGTGTGTGTCATGAAAAGACCAAAATAGGTGATCCATTAGATTAAGATCAAAGAATATGAAGATCAATATACCAAATCAACAACAAATTAAAACAAGAAAAAGTCATATACCAAGTATTAAAATCCATAGTTTATCTGCAAATTTCCAATGGACTCAACAAGAACAAACAATTTCAGGGTCTAATTAATTAAATACTAGTTTTCTAGATTATGGATGGAAAATAATAATAATAATAATAATAATAATAATAATAATAATAATAATAATATAATGATGGATGCATATGTACGTACCTGTATCTGCTCAAAACCCAGCCCTTGGTTCCAATCGATATATCGTAATTAATGCGAAGGTAGAATTATGTGTTTGTGAAGAAAATGAAAATGGGGATTCTGAAAATGATAAAGAGAGTAAAGATGCAAGCAAAAGTCAACTCAACTGTCTGTCATTTCCTTTCCTTTCCTTTCCTTTTCTTTTCCTTGTCTTTATCTCACTGATATACTTGATTACACTATGATATATATGTTTACTAGTAATTGTCCTGGATGAAGGCACGGCTTAAGGAAATTATACCTCTTTCTTCGTTTTAATAATTCTATTTTCAATTTCACTCTCGTCTTTTCTCTCCCATTACCCTTTCTAACTCAAATCAATTAGAATAATCTGAATGATTCTTGTATTTTTCCGCCCAAATTAATAAATCTGAATTGTTTTTATATTTTAGTGTCCAAATTCAAAATGAATTCAATCTTATTAATAAGAGTCCTAGGGGACATTTTTTTTTTTTGACATTTTAGCGATATTATTATTTTTTTTGCTTTTTTTTTTGTAGTACTTTTTAAAAAATATATAGTATTTATTTCAACTAAATTTTTTATAAAAAATAGTATTTTAGATATAATTTGGATACATACAAGAAACAGGGTTGTACAGACTGTACAAACATTATTTCTTGTATGTATCCAAATTACATCTAAAACACTATTTTTTACAAAAATTTCAGTTGAAATAAATACTATACATTTTTTGAGAGGTACAATAAACAAAACCAAAAAAAAAAATTTTAAAAAAAATAATGTCGCTAGAATGTCAGCAAAAAAAAGTTTCCCTAGAATTATTGTATTAATATAGATATCATATTTGTGACACCCCAAAATAGGTATCAAACACCCATTTTGAGTCGCCAAATACATAGTAGATGAAAGCAAATTATAACTTCAATAATACAATTGTCGCAATGCAAAATCGACAACCACATCTTGTGAGTTTAAATACAAATATTGTCATCTGCAGACAATATCCACACTCAAATAAGTCCTCATTACAATTATTCAAACACTATTTTTACGAAATAGTAAGAAGCTCGCTAAAACATCTTTCTAGAACTATCACTCCAAATTACCAGCTAGTTCTCATAACATGTTCTTACCTTCCGAGAAAAATGGAACAAAAAGAAAAAGGGTGAGATCAATTAGCCCGGTAAAGAATATTATGACTAAGATAATATACAACAAATTATTGTTAGTCTTCACGAGGAAAAATCGATAAAATATAATAGACAACAAGTTTTAGATCAACAACTCGCAACGGAAAGCAAGAATCCATTAGAAGAGTCAAGTAGAGAATGAGTTCTACTTATCTTCTAAGATTTAAAAAGTCCATCATCAATTTTATCCTGTAACAACAATCAATATACATCTTTAATCAATATTTATCTTTGCACTACAGGCCAAAGATATTCATTTGTATCACCAGTTAATCATGTTCATCTCAACACCTGTTCATCTTCGCACTACGAGCCAAAGATATTCATCCGTTAATCATTCATCTTTGCACTACAGGCCAAAGATATTCAGTAATATCATCATTTAGGACTAAAGATGATGAAAAATATTTTTAAAAAAACGAATCCAATTGAGAGACGGAAGGATAAATAGTAGGGGATTCAGTATAATGCAGTTTATCAAGATCAATAATACTCCATAATAACCAATTTTGAAGCAAAATTCAAGAATAAAGATCAAAACATGGATACAATCAAAGATAGTAACCATAATAGACATCTTGGACAAAAAGAAGAAAATTTCATTTTTCTATTGAATAGTCAAGTATTCGTGAATAAGTGTCGTATCGTGAATAAGTAATACGTTACAAAAGTTTTAAATTTGATAAAAAATTTATACCAATATTTTGGCATAATAATATTGAAGAAAATATCATTTTAAGAAGAAAATAACATCCTAAGCCTCAAAATATCAGTACTTCTGATCGGAATATCGGTATAAGGCTGAAGGAAACTTGCACTGATGAATGGAAACTCATAAATTATCTAAATACTCACAAAATACACTCAATAATCTAGAGAGAGAGAGAGAAAGCTTATGTTTCTGGTATGATTTTTAATTCTAACTTAGCCCTCTATTTATAGGAAAATGTTAAAGAGACTTGACTGCAACTTGATGGCTTTTACTCGCTACTATTTCCACCCACCACATTTGAAATAAAATTCAGCACATTTCTTCACCAACCACAAGTGGGGCCCACTCAATTATAGAATTTTTCACCAAAATACTAAATTCGGATACTTTAATAATTTCTGAACCAGTCACCTCTTAAAATTCAAAACAAATCATACGTTCATTTTTAACGGTTCAAATTTGTGGACATATACTCAACTTATATATGTATAACATATCCAAAAATTACAACGATCCAACGGTCGGATTAAAAATTATAACTCACGCAATATATCTCAAAAACACTGGTTTAATTTTTAATACCTCCATTCTGATAAAAATACTGATAAAATACCTCAACATTAACTCCTTTATTTTTAACTACAATAAATATATCCAATATTTATATCCACATAAAATAAATATTTCCTTATCATATGAATCAATAATTAATTATTCACAAATAATATTATAGAATCACATTTATGACAACCAGTAGTTTCGGGAAAGAGGGGCTTTCCAATAAGAATTTTTTCTTCTTGGGCCAAGCAATTAGGTGACCAAACCTCCTCCTTGCGAACTTTTTAGACATTGCCAATAATGCTATCTAATAATATTATTCAAATAATATGAATTATTGATCGATAATGAAAAAATAATGCGGTGACAATTATTAAAACAACAATAATATAAAATATCAACGCAACAATTATTGAATCAATAAAATAAAATATTGAATAAAGATAACTCAACGTAATAATTATTAGTAGTGCCTTCTTACATAAGGATCAATAATTCATCAATCTTTGTGCATCCACGCGTATTCATCGTATTTTAACCAAGGGTATTCCAACAAGTGTTAACTTGTAACAACTACGCCAGATTATTTATAAAAACTCAAACTTGTCGTTTTCTTCATCAGAAGCAATTATTCTATTATGGGGCCCCATGAACGATACTGGCCGTCGCATGCGAATATTCCCCGACAACAAGAATATTCCACGACCAAATGAATATTCCTAAACAACAATGATTATTTTATAACCACTTTGCATATTTTGCAAAATTTGCATATTTCACCCATAACCGGAGAATTATATCAAATTAATACCTTATTATTCACAATAATAATTAGAGAAATTCGATTTTATTTATAATAAGTTGGGGTCTTACAACCTCCCTCCTTATGAAATTTAGTCCTCGAAATTGACATACGTGCACAGTGTTTGAAAAGGTGAGGATACCTCGCTTTCATTTGTGATTCCAACTCCCGGTCATTTCTTGATAGCATGGTTTCTCCACAAAACCTTAACTTGTGGTATAACCTTGAAGTGCGTGGGACATCTCTTTCCTATCCAAGATCTTAACAGTACTTCTTTCATACGTTAAATCTTGACTATCTCGTCTGCAGTTCTAACTTGCAATAATATGGTTGGGTCTTTCACATATTTACTGAAGCATGGATATGTGAAAAACATTATGAACACGAGACATACTTGGAGGTATCTTGAGTCTATAGGCCACATTTCCTATTCGGTCAAGAATCTCAAATGGACCAACAAATCGTGGATTGAGCTTTCCTCTTTTTCAAATCTTGTAACTCCCTTCCATGGAGCAACACGTAACAATACATGATCTCCGATATTAAACTCCGTCTTTCTACATGAAGATCAAAGATAACTCTTTTGTCGATCTTGTGAGGTTTGAATCGTTGTCGAATCATTTGGATCTTTTACGTAGTCATGCGTTTTAATTACGGTCCCAACAACGTTGTTTCTCCCACCTCGTCGATTATCTTTGGAAGCGACACTTTTAATCCATACAACGCCTCAAATGGAGCTATGCCTATACTTATACTTGATAAGCTTTGTTGTTGTAGGAGAATTCTACCAATGGCAAGTACTTATCCCAACTCCCTTTGAAATCTAGGACACAGAGTCTTAATAGATCTTCAAGGGTTTGAATAGTCCTCTCTGATTGTCCGTCCGTTTGAGCATGGTATGCCGAACTGAATCGTAAATCCGTGCCCATAGCTTTCTGCAAGCTAACCCAAAATCGTGAAGTGAATCTTGGGTCACGATCCGAAACTATGGATGGCATGCCATGCAATCGAACAATTGTTAGAGTTTATGCCCTAGAGGCCAATTATTTGATATAATTGCTTAATGTTTTGATATTATATTTGATTGAATAAATATATGATTTTATTATGGTTTTATTTACTGCGTAATATAATTGTTAACATAATAAAATTCCTTAGAATAGTGATACAAATTATATAGTTTCAAGTATGTGACTTGAACATGAGATTATATATTACCATTAGTATCAGTGTTCTTAAATGTCCCTAGTCGAGTATCATTGTTGATGGGACAACAATGATGCATTGAGACAAGTATGTGGATTCTTGATGATCAAATCTCATTGGTCATAAATATATGAGATATTAAGTCGATGCATAGGTACATGTTGAGAGCGATGTCTTTGGACGGACCCACCATGAGAATTCTATATGGAGCATTATGCGAAGTGTCATTAGCAATTCTCATAGTGACAATGATGTAATGGTCCTCGAGCATTGAAATCATTTATATTACTACATGAGAATTTATGTACTTTGATATCATCAAATGTCACCTTTAATAGGGTGGACTATAAAGGTGATTATTGGGTTCATCATTAATCGTGTGAGAAATATGAGTGATCTAGATGGAATTTAACCATCCTATATATTATGGGTGATATCCATAGGCCTCTTGATTGAGTAGGACTATGAAATGCATGGCCATGCTCAAATAGTGATTTGTTTCATATAGTCTACTCATTGATCAAGAAAACTCAGTTAAATTATGAAGAGTATGACACATTCCATGACTTCGAGTTTAATCTAGGATATTAAGGTTAAAAGGATTAAATTACATTGAAACATTGGTCACGAAAAGGTTGCATCGAATCATCGATCTTATTATTACTTGGGTAGCGGTGATGCATTACTAGATGCCGCTCACATTTATAATTTTATAATATGATTTTAAAATTATTGCCGATGTAATAATAACCTATATCAGTCACATACGTAACGTTATTTAAAAGGAATTAATTTAAATTTTAAGGATTTAAATATATTAATATGATTAATAGTATTTAAATCACGAATTTAAATTAAAAGGATAATTGTATATATGTATATTAATTAAGTAAGACTTAATTAAGAGATATATATATATAAATTCGGATTTTATGAAATTAGGTTTTGATTTGATTAATTCCTTTTAACTACTATATATATGATATATAGCTTGACTACTTAGGGTAAGATATCATAATTGAAAAACCCTAGCATTTCTAGAGAGAGACTAGAGAAAAGCATTTGAGAAAATCCATTCCTTTTGGTGGCTAGTCTGTGAAGTCCTTCTTATTGCGAGAATCGTTCGACCGGTTCGATGCGGCGTTCGATGTGAATCTAGTAGAAGGCTTAATCGGTTTGTATTGCGTTGGAGATTGAAGCTTGATCGGTTTGATTCTCGTTTTTTTATACGGTATAATCTCTAAACCTCTGAATTAATTGATTTTTCGCATGGATCTGTTTTAGGGGTTTGAAATTGCTTTAAAATTTTAATTTCATTTGTGCATTTACGTGCGAAGCCCAACAACAATCTCATTCACGTATATCTGAGCAAGGCGTTCGAGGAATAAGTCTCACGTATCGGTAAGAAATGGGCAGACTTGGTTAATCTATCAACAATAACCCAAATCGCATCTATGCCTTGAGAAACCTTGGGAAAACCCATAACGAAATCCATAGTAATGTGTTCCCACTTCCATTTCAGAATCTCAAGTGGTTGTAATGGACCCTTTGGCACTTGATGCTCCGCCTTCACACGTTGACAAATTAAACACCTCGAGATAAACTCCGCGATCTCTCTCTTCATATTGTTCCACCAAAATGTGTGTTGAATATCATGATACATTTTGGTACTCCCAAGATGGATTGAAAACGGTGTGTTGTGTGCCTCCATCATAATTCTATGCTTCAAGTCAGAATCGTTAGGAACACAAAGTCTGGAGTTGAATCGAAGTATTCCTTCTTCATCGATTCTTGCTTCTGGAATAGAACCTTCTTGCACTTTCTTCTTCATACGCATTAGCTCCATGTCCGTAGCTTGAGCAGCTTTAACTTTATTGATTAAAGTTGGTTCTACTCGTATGTTTGATATCATCACGTGGGTACTTGGAGCCTTTACCTCTATCTCCATCCTTTGCAAGTCATACAAAATGGACCTTTGTGTTAACAACATTGCACTCGTAGCCGCATATGATCTTCTACTCAATCGTCATTAAACTACCACGCGTTTGCTTTTACAGGATGATATTGGATGGTGTGATCGTAATCTTTCAGCATTTCGAGCCAACGTCGTTGCCGCATGTTGAGTTCTTTTGGGTGAAGAAATATTTGAGGCTTTTATGATCCGTATAGATCTCCACTTTCTCCCCATACAGGTAGTGTCTCCAGATTTTCAACGCGAACGCTGTTCACGCCAACTCTAGATCATGAGTAGGATAATTCATCTCATATTCTTTGAGTTGTCGTGAGGCATAGGCTATGAATTTCCCATGTTGCATGAGAACACATCCTAACCCTTTGCACGAAGCATTTGTATATAACAAATCCATCGAACCGGATGGTATTGCGAGCAGTGCGAAATGAGTCTCCTCTTGCATGACTTGGAAACTCTTCGCATTCCTCGCTTCATCACAATTTTGTATCTTTCCGAGTCGAAATTTGAGTTAGCAGATAGCGATTCGAGAAAATCCTTCCACGAATCTCGATAATAACCGGTTAAGCCCGAGAAAGCTACATGACTTGATCCACCGACTTTGGTTGCTCCCGACTTTGTCTTTGCTGATCAATCTTTGCGGGTCAACAGATACTCCATGTTTTGACACCACGTGCCCAAAGAATGCTACTTCCTCAAGCGAACTCACATTTCTTGACTTGACATAAAGCTTGTTTTCACGAAGCCTTTCAAGTATCAGCTTCAAATGGTGCTCATGATCTTCACGGCTTTTGGAATAGATGAGGATGTCATCAATAAAGACAATAATAAAGCCCGATCCAAATATTCCTTGAATACACGGTTCATCATATCCATGAAAGCGGCGGGAGCATTAGTCAATCAAAAGACATGACTAAGAATTCATAATGCCCGTCTTAGAGTTACGAAGGCGGTCTTTGGAATATCCTCGATTTTAATCTTGGTGATGATATCCGAGCGAAGATCGATCTTTGAAAAGAATTGTGCTCCTTACTGGTGGTCGAAACGGTCATCAATGCGAGGTGGCGAATACCTATTCTTGATGGTGACATGGTTCAATTCTCGGTAGTCAATACAAAGTCGCATACTCCGTCTTTTCTTCTTTACTGAAAAAAGCAGGAGCACCCCAAGGAGATGTCTAGGGCCGAATGAAGCAGATGTCTAATAACTCTGTAGTTGGACTTTTAACTCACGGAGTTCAATAGAGTCATTCGATATGGGGTTTTAGAAATGGGTTTTTGTACAGCTCGAGGTCGATAAAGAATTCAACATCACGTTACGGGGTAGGCCAGGAAGTTCTTGAGAAAATACATCAAGAAATTCTCTAACAATGAAATATTATTCAAATCGACTTATCTTTGTTCAAAACCATAACATGGGCTAAGAAAGCTTGACATCCGTTTTCAATAAGCGAATAGCTTTATGGCTTGATATGATAGATGGTGATTTTAATGGTTTAGTTGTTTGAATTAAATATAATGAGGTTGGTTAGGAATATGAAAACTAACAACCTTACGAAAATAATTAATTTTGGCATGATGAGTGGTTAACTAATCAATTCCTAAAACCACATCAAAAGTAAGTATTTTTAAAGAGATAAGATCAACAGGTAATGTGATAGTGCCAACTTGGATCATGCAAGATTTATAAGCGTGGATGTAACGAAAGTTTCACCCACCCGGAGTCTCCAGCGATAAATCAAAGTCTAATTTCTTGAGTCAAGTTTAAGCGTTGAGCACAAGTAGGAGAGATAAAAGAATGGGTAGCAACCGGTATCTAGTAAGGTATAAACTTTGCAAGAATTCAAGATTAGCTTACCTGTAATCACCTCATTCGAGTTCCTCGCGTTTTGGCCAGTCACGACAAACGCTCTTCCAGGAACCCCTGATTTTGACTTATCCAGGGGATGACCCTTGGAGTCACCATCCCGTTGAACTTGGTTTTGCTCTGAGAACAATCCCGAGCTATGTGGCCTTCCTTTCCACAGTTGTAACATACCTTGGATTATTGTGGGACGGTTTGGTGATATGTCCCTCTTCCGCATTTGTAACATCTAAGCGGCGGTCGTTCACCTCCCTAGAATTTGTTGTTGGTCTTTGGTCTTTATTCTTTGATGTCTTCCGTTATTGTTGAATCTCCTCTTCTCGAAATTTCCACTTGACTCACATCTCCTATTATCATGGTACGATGACCCACCCGAAAGTGGTTCCGCCTTTGTTAAGTATTTTTCCTTCTCGTTGATTATCATCGCTCGATATTTATCGTCGCCAATTATGACCACGGTTGTGGTCCCTCGGTTTGCACATACTCATTATCTTGCTCTAATAATTGAGCCTATTTACAAACATCTGAATATAAAGAAAATTTATGATATATAAGATATTGTCGAATCTCGGGCTTTAGACCTCTTAGAAACATCCTTGTCATTCGTTCCTCATTTTTGACCAAATGAGGTGCAAACCTGGATAACTCTACAAACTTCGCCTTGTACTGGGACACCGTCATGTTGTTTTGTTCGATCGATAAACTCCACCTCCTTCATATGAATTAATACTTTCGGAAAGTACTTGTCATTGAATAGTTCTGAAATATTTCCCAAAACATCTTTGAGTGCGGTTGGTGAGTGCACGCTTCCATGACTCCGGCAAATATGCGCCTCACCGCGGAACATAAAGGTGGCGAATGGAACCTTCATTTCTCCGTGCATCCCAAGACATCGAATATCTTGGTAATTTGCTTGACCGTTTTCGCCATGATCGGATCCGCTTTCCCTTAAATGCGGTGGTCCCAACTCTTTGAAGCGCTTGGCTGTTGTGACAAGTCGCGCATCGCTAGCATTTCCACCAGTATTACGTACACGAAGTTTCCCTAAATCGGTTTTGCATAAAATCAAAAAAACTTACGAACATTCCATCATTCATCATTTGTTCGGTAATGTTGTTTACTGGGAGGATTATTGCCTTCACATTGACGCGTTCTCTGGTTTATAACTAAAGGTTGTTCCACGTCTCATACACTCCATTGTTAACGTTCTCGTGACCATTCTTAAACATTGTCATAAAACAAGGGTTAATTAAACAAATTAACATATCACATAATATCCCTATATTATGACCGACCAACAAATAAGCTTAGATAGACACACTGCTAGCGAAAGATTTACTCATCTCTCCCTCCTAGTTCTATTCCCGATCTCATGGAGACCATATCCCTAAGCTTTGATACCAAGCTGTGGCACCCCAAAATAGGTATACAACACCCATTACGAGTCGCCAAATACATGATGCAGAAAAGCAAACTACAACTTCAATAATACAATTGTCGTGTAAAATACGACAACACATCTTTGTGAGTTTAAATACAAATATTATCTTCAGACAATATCCACACTCAAATAAGTCCTCATTACAATTATTCAAACACTATTTTACGAAATAGTGAGGATCGCTAAAACATCTTTTCTAGAACCATCACTCCGTACCCAGACTAGTTCTGCTATGTTCTCACCTCCCGAGAAAAATGGAACAAAAAGGAAAAAGGTGAGCTCAACTAGCCCGAGAAAGAATATTATGACTAAGATAATATACAACAAATTATTGTTAGTCTTCAACGAGAAAAAATCGATAAAATATAATAGACAACAAGTTTTAGATCAACAAGCTGCATGTAAGCTTGACAATCCATTAGAAGAGTCAAGTAGAGAATGAGTTCTACTATCTTCTAAGATTTAAAAGTCCATCATCAATTTTATACCTATAACAACAATCAATATATATCTTTAATCAATATTTATCTTTGCACTACAGGCCAAAGATATTCATTTGTATCACCAGTTGGTCATGTTCATCTTAACACCTGTTCATCTTCGCACTACGGGCCAAAGATATTCATCAGTTAATCATTCATCTTTGCACTACAGGCCAAAGATATTCAGTAATATCATCATTTAGGACTGAGGATGATGAAAAATATTTTAAAGAAAACGAATCCAGTGAGATAGAAGGACAAATAGTAGGGATTAAGTATAAGCGGTTTATCCAAGATCAATAATACTCTATAATAACCAATTTTGAAGCAAAATTCAAGAATAAAGATCAAAACATGGATACAATCAAAGATAGTAACCATAATAGACATCTTGGACAAAAAGAAGAAAATTTCATTTTTAAATTGAATAGTCAGTCTTAGGTGATTCGTGAATAAAGGTCATATCGTGGATAGTAACCCCAACACAAAAAGTTCTAAATTTGATAAAAAGTTTATACCAATATTTTGGCATAATAATATTGAAGAAAATATCATTTTAAGAAGAAAATAACATCTCTTACCTCAAAATATCAGTACTTCTGATCGGAATATCGGTATAAGGCTGAAGGAAACTTGCACTGATGAATGAAAACTCACAAAGTATCTAACTACTCACAAAATACACTCAATAATCTAGAGAGAGAAAGAGAGAAAACTTATGTTTCTGGTGTGATTTTCAATTCTAACTTAGCTCTCTATTTATAGGAAAATGTTAGCAGACTTGACTGCAACACGATGGCTTTTACTCGCTACTATTTCCACCCACCACATTTGAAATAAAATTCAGCACATTTCTTCACCAACCACAAGTGGGGCCCACTCAATTCTAGAATTTTCCACCAAAATGCTAAATTCAGATACTTAACAATTTACGAACCCGGTCACCTCTTAAAATTCATAACAAATCATACGTTCATTTTAACGGTTCTCAAAATTTGTGGACATATACTCAACTTATATATGTATAACATATCCAAAAATTACAACGATCCAACGGTCCGATTAAAAATTATAACTCACATAATATATCTCAAAAACACTTTGGTTTAATTTTTAATATCTCCATTCAAACAAAAAATACGATAAAACACCTCAACATTAACTCCTTTATTTTTAACCACAATAAATATATCAAACATTTATATCCACATAAAATAAATATTTCCTTATCATATAAATCAATAATTAATTATTCACAAATAATATTACGAGAATCACATTTATGATAATGATCGGTAGTTCCGGAAAGAGGGGCTTTTCAATAAGAATTTCTCTCTTCTTGTGGCCTTGATTAGGTGACCAAACCTCTCCTTGACAGAACTTTCTAGACATTGCCAATAATCTTTATCTAATAATATTATTCAAATAAAATGAATTATTGATCGATAATAATGAGAAATATTATGCGTTGACAATTATTGAAACAACAATAATATAAAATATCAACGCAGACAATTATTGAATCAATAAAATAAAATATTAAGCGATAACTCATCGTAACAATTATTGAGTAGTGCCTTCTTACTTAAGGATCAATAATTCATCAATACTGTGCATCTACGCGTATTATTGTATTTTAACCATCGGGTATTCCAACAGTGTTAACGATAACAACTACGCCGTTATTTATAAAAACTCAAACTTGTCGTTTTCTTCATCCGACAATTATTCTATTATGGGGTCCACAAATGAATATTAGCATACCATCGCATTTAATATTCTAAACAACAAGAATATTCCATGACCAAATGAATATTCCCCGACAACAATGATTATTTTATAACCACTTGTATATTTTGTAAAATTTGCACATTTCACCCATAACCAGAGAATTATATCAAATTAATACCTTATTATTCACAATAATAATTAGAGAAAATTCGATTTTATTTATAATAAGTTGAGGTCTTACAATATTACATTATATATATATATATATTTATATTTCAATAATATTAAAAAACTTTAAGTTAGATAATTTTTATGATAATTATATATATATATATATATATATATATATATATATATATTTGAATAAAAGAAATAAGATAATCTTAATATTTAATATTAATATTAGATAAGATAATCTTATTTTGATTATTTTCTTATAAACTATATTACGAATTCATATCTTTTTATAAAACTACAACATTAATTCTAATTTTAAATATAAGTAACAAATTAATATTAGGTAAAATGATCTTATTTTAATTATTTCTTTATAAAACTATATTGTTGATTTTGTTTACTTATAAAAATACGATACTAATTTCACTATTTGAACTGATAAATATATTGTTGATTCTTGTTTACTTATAAAACTACATACAAATTTCACTATTTGATAGCTTAAGATTATAAAACTTTATATAAGGTTAAATATGAGGTATACTAGTAGAAAGTATAATATTTATCTATGTTTTATGTATTCAGTTTGGTTCGACTTATATTTTACAAGTAAAAAAATTAATAAAAAATAAATTCTTACATCTGTCACGTGTTACAGCATGTGCTCAATTTGATCGTGCCATGATCATCCAATATTACACGTGAATAATTTTTGTTAATAACTTTTGAGCAAGACAACAATTAATAATTGTACAATGGGCATGCAGCAGTAATGCAAGACCATGCATACTCACCAATGGAGTAGCCATTGCCTTGTAAAGGGTCATATGAGTAGCCTTCCTGCTTCTGCCTTAATTACCTAAAGCTATTAGCCAGCCTACCATGAGACATACATTCACAAATCTTTCACACTTTCCCTTTGTCCTCCCATTAATAATAATACATCACAAAACAAGATTTAACAAAATTTTTTAATTCTTTCGACTGGAAATGGGAGATTAATCCAATAGTAACTAAATCATTCGAGTGAAGTGTAGCATAGAAGGTCGAGTTTGTGGACAGCTCAGAGTCCACATATTCATCCTCACTCGAAACAAACTTGCTAGGGATTAGGGAAGGATGGGAAACCAGGCAGAGCCAAGCCGTCGTCAAGGAATTCAGGTTCATGCTGAAAACCAAGGAAACTTGCATCATACACAGTTCAAAGTAAACTGAACTTAGATAACTAGGCCAAAGAATTAAAAGTTGTCACCAGAAACATGATCAATTGGTTATGTGAAGATATACATTCTAGGTGCATACACCATTAGGCAAAACTAAAGATAGTTTTTTGTGCTTTTTGCTAATAAGTGCCCTAAACTAGTAGTAGTTGAAAAGCAATTAATGATGCTGATTGCTCACACAAGAAAAGAATTTCATCCTTGGTAGACTTTTTCTATAAATTTTCTAGCCCTCACAACAATTGCTGGTCAGAAGAGTAAGGGTTGGTGCGCGAATGACAGTAAAAGAGTCCCAGACACCAGTAATGAGTTAGCTAGCAATCACAATCAACCACCATCATAAACAATGTTCTACTCAAGAACAGCATCTGAGTCGAATCATGTACTTGTACATTTCAGATGCGTTTATGATGAGAAAGATCAGGCATAATTGCACAGATCACCCTCTATATGATATTTGAAAAAAAAAATATGCTAATTTAATCTATAAACATCAAATCACAAGGATCCCAATTATTAGTCAATCTTTTATTATAGAGAAACTAATATACTCTCCTTGTATTATATAATAAAGAGCAAAGTAATCGCGCATTTCACATGTTAGTAATACAAGATGCCACCCAAATTACCTTATACTTCATTTGAATTATTTGAAGGCTAACTTTGCTCTCCATGACTTCTCTTTTTATCTCTTCTCTCTGCACAGAACCATTTTGTCAGGCCATGTATTATGAATTACTATCAAACTAATTAATTCAGTATTACTTAGTAAATCGTATTAAATTTTTTAATGTGTTTATAAAATAGCAATTCATGATTTATTCAATTATTAAACACAAAATTTTAAAGTATGTCGTTAATAAAACTTTAAACTTATAATAATAAATAACAAACAACACCACATACTTTGTATGTACAATGAGCTATTTTAGTTAAACTAACTGTGATGACAAACTAAAAAAAATAAAAATCAAAATATTAAAAAAATAAATGTAAAATATGTGACTAATAAGGATATTTATGTTTCGGTTGTTAAATATAAAGGATATTTTTGTTAAAATAAAAATTCCAAGATGACTGTTATGTGGTAATCTCTGATTACTACCTATTTTTTGGTCATCTAATTAATGGGAATCTTGACATTTTATCGGGTATCTAATTCCCGGAAATGTAAGATTATTACTAATATAACAAATGAAAGCGAGGGACTGACGACAATGACGGAACGCCTTGAATAATCGACCCGTTTGCCAAGCAGAGTCTCACAAAATCTGACTAATCATATTACCAAGTATTTAAGATGACCACGTTTGACGACTTCAAAAAAACACCAAAGTTCTGTTCCAATTCACCAAATGTGCATTCCTTTGCATGGCCCCACTTTCTGATATTCCCAAAAGAAAAAAGAAGTTGATCAGAATAGGGATTTAGCTGATTTATAATAATATTTTAATGAAAGGTTAAAGGACAAATCTGTAATTTTCAAAAGTTTCTTTGAATATAAAAAGAACAAAGTAAACTTCAGGATCTAAAATCGTGAAGATTGAATCTTATTTGACCTTCAACTTTACTTAAACATATAAAACATAATGAGATTTTTCTTCTTTTTCCCTTGGCGGAATGCTCCGTGCAGATAGTGAAAACAAATCTTTGCGTGGGGAGATGAAATTATTCCCTATATTATACATAATATTTTATACTATAATTTTCAAAATATAAGATTATTATGGATTTTATGAAGTCAGTTTGCGGAATTAAGTACTATCTTCATTCTAAAATTAAATACATAATTTGACTTTTGAGGTCAAACGACAATATATTAAAATTCAAAATTAGTATGATTAATAAAAGTTTAGAATAAAATAAATTTTGTGATTAATAATTTTTGTTATATACTACTCCCTCCTTTCTATTATATAAGTCGTTTAAAATATAATCACACATTAAGAAATCTCATTAATTCTAATGTTAGGTAATTAATGTTGGTTTGAAATTTCAATACTACACATGCACTAATTAATTTCTCTCTCTCTCACTATATTTTTTTAGGGGCAATGTAGGAAATGATTAATTTTTCTCCGAAATATATATGTAAAACGTCTTATATTATATTATGAAAAGGAAGGAGTATACAATTATAATAATTATATCAACTAAAATTAAATAAATTTACATCAATTTTAAAGTTTAATATGTTGTCGTTTGACCTCAAAAGTTATTTTGTATCTCTAATTTTAGAACGAATGGAGTATATAAAAAGTAGTACTCCCTTTCTTCCGAATTATAAAATCAATATTTATTCGAGTAATGCTAGGGGTCGAACATTTTTTGTCTCAAAAAATTTCTCATATGATGTGTCATCATTACATTAGTCATGCTATAAAGTATTATTAAAATATTCAATGTCATGTTATTTAAGACCAAAAATTTGAGACCCATAACATTACTCTATTTATTTTCTAAAAATCAAGTTAAAATATTTTCAAAATTAAAATTGACATGATTCATTTTAAGTTTTGAAAATAATAAATCTTATAATTAATAGTATCTTTTAGGTAGTTTATGATATTTATAAGATGAAACTTGTAATTTATTCTTTTTTTGGTCTTATAATAGGGAATAGAAGTATGTATTATGCAGTTAAAATAATATTTTAATATGAGACACACACCTTTTCTGTATTTGCTCCTGAATAACGTTGTTAAAATAACCTCTTCTGTATCTGATCCGGTCCATTGAAAGTAATCTGTTCTGGTCACATGAAAATCTGACAACTTGACAAGATTATTTTGTTGTCCAAGAAAGATAACTACCACTACTACTAGTGTTGGACCTCATTGCTCTGTTCTCCTCATCTTCTTCTTCATCTTCATCATCATACACAACCTTAATACCAATTGTTTTTACTACCAAAGTATCAGTTTCGACATTGACAACGGAAACAACAACTCTATCGCCACCTAATGCATTCCCTGAGTTCCAGTGACTCAACATCATGAAATATTCTTCCTCTTCATCAGGCTTCCAAAAGTTGGGGCCGTATAGCCAGCTAAAATCCTTGGTTTTGTTATTCATTCTAATCACTGGCTTACAGTTATAGGACCACCTCCCTCTGTAAACAACGCACACATTCAATCCTCGGATATTAGGAAGTGAAGGCACGGTGAAGGCAACATAGTTTGAAATATGAGGCGGTGTTGTGACACAGTAGTATCCTGCTGGAGGCACACACCCTGGAACACTTGTGCTGAATATGCCATATTCATAAACTACCTGGACGCATAGAGTACTATCATGTCAGTATGTTATTAATTCTAAATAATAGCCTAAAACAAAAGGACAAAACAGAGAGTACCTACTTTGATGGCATTATAAAATTCCACGGTATACTTTGATGTTAGCATTAAATCCACGTCCAACAAGCCCAATTTCTTCAAGATTTTTCGGTCGCAATTTGTAACTGGTACCGACTTAAATACTCTTTCAACTTCAACAAGTTCTCTACAGCGAAAACAATACCTCTCAACTAAATTTGGTGTTGTCCCCACCTTTTTCAAGGACCTGTTGTATGATGCCCAAATATTTCTTACAGTACTTGGAAGACCTACAATAGATTGGAGTCGCGGACAATATTCTAAATGGAGATCCTCAAGCATAACAAGACTTCTGATGCAATCTGGAAGAGATTCAATTAAATTGTTACTAAAATCCAAATGCATCAACGAGGATAGGTTACTAAAATCAATGGGGAAATAATCATTAGATAGATTACAGCCTACAAGGCTCAATTCAGACAAAAACCGTGGTAAAGAAGCCCGTTGTTGGACGACTCTAGTGAACGCCAATGTAGGATTCATGTTAATTCCATCAGCCCGAAACTCTTTCAGCGAGTCCAGATTCCTTGGCCCCATTGGAAACTCGCAAAGACTTGAACAACCAGAAATTATCAGTCTTTCAAGCTTTCTTAGCATGCCAAGCTTTCTTGGAAGCTTTGTAAGTTTTTTGCAATTTTCTAGATCAAGCACAAGAAGTCTCTCAGCGAATTCAATGGACTCACAAACCTCAACCAAACGTACACAGCCTTTAAGGATCAATATCTCTAGATTTGGAATTTCTGAGAATTTGGGGGTCCCTTCAAGCCATTCAGAATGACTTAGATTGAGAGTCCTCAGACACGGAAGGAACTGTCAATGAGAAAAACTAAATTAAATCTGTAGTAAGAGTCTACTTGTTCTTTTATCTAGATTATTTTGTTTGTTAGTCACTGTTGTACCTTGCTTCTCTTCCAGACACGCTTTAAGCTGCTATACTATAAGTCCAGTCCAATCAAGTAATATAAAGGGAAATCATTCGGCATAAAGTTCAAATCAAATCCATGCCAGCGCAACCACCTTAACCCATTTGGAAAATTTTTATAGCCTCCACTAAGTTTTACAAAATTGAGCTGCAGGAATTTAATTCGCTGCATCCTAGCAAATGCCTCAGTTTTGAAGTCCACATGGTTTGAACTACTCACATTATTGCCAAGAAGTTGCAACAAAGTCCGTGTAGTGCACTGGTCCAGTAAGATTTATCGACACTTGAGATCGATCTCGCCAAATTATCTCCGCTAGAAGTTTGCATATCATACATGAAAGCTTCAATTGAATTTGAGCCCTGTTAAAAGAAATAAAATAACAAGAAGCTAAATAAATATGAGCACGCATGGAAAATAAAAAATAAAAAAGAACAAAAAACATCTAATAAAATGTTTCTCTTACAGTTTTGTCTCTCAATACACTTGAACAATCCTTGTGATGCCACAACCTACTACGCTCACCAGGATTAGAAGATTCTTGCCGAATAATTTCTCTTCCCATGTCTCTAACTAAATTATGCATCATCAATTTGTTATCATTGTTAATTGTTAACAGATGCCGATCGATGAGATTTGCAATGCCTACTGTTGGGTAGAAACCACACGCTTCTAGTATCATCACCGTCCAGTCCTTGTCTTTTCCAACAAAGAAACAAGCAATATGAAGGAACAACTTCTCATCGTGGTCGTCCGGTAAGGATTGCAAACTTACTTTGAGTGTCTTAAGGATTTTACCATTAGGAATTGATTCTAATTTCTCCAATGCATTCCCCCATACGTCAACGTTTTGTGCTGATAGAGAACGACCCAAAATTTCAAGAGCTAGTGGAAGCCCTCCACAGTATTGTACTACCTTCTTTGTGTAGTCGATATAAATTTTGGTTGGGTGGTCTTGTTTAAAGGCATGCAAACTGAATAGCTTAATCGATTCATTACGATCCATTTCTTGAACCTTATATACCTCATAAACATCATTAGGTGTTAACACCGATTCTTGCCTAGTTGTTATGATGATTTTACTTCCTGGAGAAAAGCAAACTCGTATTCCAAGTATTCTATATAGTTGGTCAAAGTCATACACGTCGTCGAGAACCAGGAGGACCTTTTTACAACACAAGGCATCTTGAATCTTAATGATTCCTTAATCAATATTGTTTATATCTTCTATTTTCCACTTGCAAATATCCGAAAGAAGTTGATTCTGTAAACCAACAAAACCTTTAGTTGTTTTTGACTGTTCGTTTATATCCATGAGAAAGCTACTACCGTCAAAATTTTCTAAGTTTTTGTTAAAGACGGATTTGGCAATAGTTGTCTTTCCAATCCCGCCCATGCCACAAATCATCATTATGCAGGCACTAGTTGACCCATCCCGCAACCACAAATCAATTTTTCTGGTCCGATCATGTATACCAACCAAATATGGACCTTCATCTAATACTTTTCGATTGAGTTTATGTTGAACCTCAGTTACAACTTTCTGTATAAACTTTGACTCGTCCCTACAAATTGTAGTCAAAATAGGAAAGCAAGTAGAATAAGCCACCATTAATCTTAGAAATGTACAAAACAAATCTAATTTAGAACTCACTGTAATCCCACAGTTTAATAAAAAATGATCAAAGGCCACAAATGTCATCCTTGTTTTGCTCATGTCTATATTTCTATTGACTTCATTTAAGGAAGAATGTGAGATAGTCTCCAAAAAAGTAAGCTTAAGAAAGTGAAAGACACTCTTGTTTACGAGATTTTTTACAGCTTCACCAAAAGGAGTTATTTAAAAAAAATATGAAATAATGTTCATTATATATGTACTTAGAAATATGTATGTTTATATGTAGTTTTTATGTTTTTCCACAATGTATGCATTGTTCTCATTCCAGCAGAATTAAAGCACATAACCAATTTGCGTATAGGATATGAATTATAAGGATGTTACCCAATATCTTGGTCTTTCAGTTCCATTCCAGACAAATCTGCAGCTTCCCTAAGTGCTCCCTTCCACCTTCTGACCTTGTCTGCGAATTCCTTCATCCTTTCATCGTTAGTTTCTGTCTTGAGTTTCTCTTCGTATCTATCAAATGCTTCTCCAATGCACCCTGATTGGTACCTAACTTGGGAGGGATCCACGTGATAGAAAAGTGGGAGAACTACATGTTTAGAGGTTCGCTTGCGCTCAAGGATCATTAAAAGCTCATCAAGACCACCATCTAGAAGATGCATAGTTCTTCGAGAAGACAATTATGGAGATCCTAGATTGTTGAATAGCTTTTTCCAATTCTGACTGAATATTGTTTCCTCTTTCTATCTCATCGTCATCTCTGAACGTGTGAAATCCCGCTTGCACCAATGCTGTATATAAGTGACTTGTAAAGGTTTCACAAGTGTCTACACCTCTAAAACTTAAGAATACTTGATAGGTACATCTTGAACTGGAAAAAGAAGCTTCTTGGGTTCTCACAACAGCCATTATATAAAGCTCTGCAAGTTGAGTGACAGAGAAATCCAAACAATCTGTTAAGGCAGCAGAGATGCTTAGGAACAGAACAGTCAAATTAAAATACATATAGAACAGATTGAATGAAGAATAAAAGGAATGAAATATAATCCTTAACTAAATTAAGAGCAAGTTGTCACATGGTATGAATTGCTGTAAGATGCATGACTAGTTATATATATATATATATATATATATATATATATATATATATATATATATTCATTTGTTAATTAATTATTACATTATTAAAAGTTACTAATAAATAAGGATTAAGGAAGTGGCATGGCAGACAAAGGAGGTTTATTTTAAAAGAAATGGCGATACTTTCGGCTAAAGTTGCGGGTCAATGTTTCACATCCAAACAGTTGTCAAAATAACAAACAGTTGGGGTGGAACTAACTTAGATGATAATGTATAGCTAGCTATAGTAATTGGCTGCAAATCAATCATCATCATAAATTCCTAGTTCAAGTTATGGTAATCGAGTTCAGCAGACAAGTAAAATTAAATTAATTAATGGAACATATGCACACATTTCTTCTAAATTCTAATCGATTAAATACTTTATTGAACGTTCAATAGATAGTGTCTTGTGTGTGAGAGAGACTGTAACGATCCCAAAATCCGGACTAATTTCACTCCCGATCTTGTGCGTTAAAATATAAATTCAGTCTAATTCTCCGTCAATAATCAGTATTATAATTGATAAAATTCGTATAATTTAAAACTTTTACAACATTCAATATCAATAAAGATATTAAAATTTAGTTATTTAAAACTTTCCTCAATCCCAGAATCACTGGCGGATCCATGTAGGGGCTCGGTTGGGCTGTAGCCCGGGTCAGTTTTTTTTTTTTTTACTTATATATCTTAGCCCAACTTAATATTTTAGCCCACAAACAAAAGCCCTATCAAACCCTCCCAACATCATCCTCCGTCCGCTACCATTGTCGCCCTATCAAACCCTCCTCGTTGTGGCCAATGAAGAGGGGGAACTCTACTTATTGTCTGCCGACTGCCCGTTGTTGCTCTGACTCTCTGAATTTGTTAAAGTTCGTCCGTTGCCAAACCGGAGCTGCCATCTCTCTCAGCTTCACTAGTGAAATCTGGGTATTTCGATTGAGCTTACGCATCGAGGATCCGTATGCATTTTTTTTACATTTAGTTGAGATTTGTACATTTTTAAAGATTAATTTGAAGGTTGAAGCTTGATTTTATTGTTTAATGTGGAAGGCGATTGGGATCGAGCCTTTAATTTTTCTTCTAATTTGGACTTCTTAACTTCTTGCAATCAGTGATTCAGAGAACTAAAGGTATTCAATCTTAATATATGTATCTTCTTAATTCTTTGCTATTCATTACAGTAATGTTTCTGGATCCATTTATATATAATTGTTTGCGATTGCAAATTATTTGTCTTTGAAATTTTTTGACTTAAAGGAATGAAATAGGCAAATAGCAAATTATGGTCAACACTTCACTGGGTTTACCTTTACCTTTCTACTCAGTATGTATTAATGTATATATTATTTGCGGTATGTATTAATGTATATATTATTTAGCTTTAATGTGCATTTGATTTTTAATGAACTAGTGGTAGTATTACACATCACATACCAAACGTAGGGAATGAAATTTGTTTGCATCATAGTTGATAAAAATAAAGTGAACCATTTAATGAATTTCTTCTTGATTTGCATTGAAGGTAAAATTTCTTAGTTTTTACAATTAGTTGGATAAAGTTTGGTTTTGGCGGTTTTGGGGAGTTGGGGCTTAATTTAGTCTATTCAAGTTTGTTATTATCTATTATGATTGTTGGGTGTTTGTCTGTTTGGTTATTGAACATTCAAACAAGGAGAGAAAGGGCTATAAAACAGGCGCCCTCAAGGTGTTCGATAAAAGTTCGAGAGTAGGAAAAGTTGGTTTTGAGCAAGTTAGGGGGGGTGTTTGGTCTGTAATGATTTGTTATTATTTGGGAAATCTAAATGGCAATTGGTAGCCCAGGAGGAAAAAAATTTCTGGCTCCGCCCTTGCCCAGAATAGCAATCTTTATGCATTACCTTACAACTCATGATCATATTCATAATGATCTATTTTATTACATCAATGATCTGTACCAATCTGTCACTCATATACATAGATGATGAGCACATTATAGTGGTACCTATTCGCTTTAAACGTTATCCTAACATTTCCTTACAACCTATACCATTTGCTAAACAAATGCTCAATTGATTTAGTTTTCAAATTAACATAAATTCTTAATGAATTTGAATTTTAAGCTCATAACAAATTTTAAAATACTTTTCCAGCAAAATAAAATTGCCTTGCAATTAATAACTTAGACTATAAATTCTTACACAGTTTTCCTAGGTGATCTCCTAGAGACCTAATTTAGTTGTCTCTATGAACTTTTTCTCCACGTCGAGCCTCTTGAAATCCTGACTCATGTATGATTAACCCAACGTCCAAACCTGAAAAATCACAAAGCATTTTCATACAAAATATGTTGTTATCATTAAAATAAAACATATAAATATATGTTGTCATCATTAAAATAAAACAAATAAAGTTGGGAGTGCTACTTTGGTATGTTTAGAATAAAGAGAGTATTAATTATTGAAAAAAGGATGTACCAAAATGTGGTTATCACTTTGAGGGTATTTGTTACGGATCATGAATATCCACCTAAACACAAATTATTTGGTATATGATTATTGGTAATAGAAAATTGTCATATTGTGTCATTTTTGTTCGGTAGAAGATATGTGATTATGGGTTATATTTTTTAACATATAAATCTTTTACTAAAATATTATTGTACTAATTTTAGTTGAATATTCACCCGTATGGTTATAATCAAATGTAATTAACAATCATCAAAGTATTATCAAACATTCAAACTAATTAATTCAATATTATTTAGTAAATCATATTAAATTTTTTAATATGTTTATAAAATAACAATTCGTAATTTATTCAATTATTAAACACAAAAATTTCAAGTATGTCATTAATAATACATTAAACGTATAATAATAAATAATAAACAACACCACATACTTTGTATGAGCTATTTTGGTAATACGTCTGACTTCCATTCCAACTCACCAATTGTCTATTCCTTTGCTCGACCCCACTTTCTGATATTCCCAAAAGAAAAAAGTTCAAAATCAAAATAGGAATTTAGCTGATCTATAATAATATTTTAATCAAAAGCTTCTTTGAAAATAAAAAGGACAAAGTAAACTTCAGGATCTAAAATTTGACCTCCTACTTTACTTAAACATATAAAATATAGTGCGGGTTTTCTCTCTTTTTTCCTTGCGGATGCTCTATGTAGATGGTGAAAACAAATCTTTGCATGGGGAGATAAAATTATTCCATGTATTGTACATAATATTTTATACTCTCACATTTTCAAAATATAAGATTAGTATGAAGTCAGCTTTCCAAAATTAGAGAGATAATTTGATTTCTGAGGTCAAAATTGGTAATAAATGTTTAGAAAATACATAATTTTGGCATGTCCTTGGTTCACAAGTTTTAAATAAACCATCAAGAATATGAGACGCGATCCGGTTACCACGAAGTTAACTTCATGTTAAGTTGGTCAATTGACCAATACAGTGCTGACACACAGATAGAGAGATCACCTCCCGCCAGCGTGTCGAGACTGTATTAGTCAATTGACCAAAGTTAACTTCATACTAACCACCCCAATAAGACACGCACCTGTAGAACGGTAATGTTACCATATCCTCGCAACCTAAGAAGTTGTAATCTTTTCCGGTCACATTTAAATCTGACAACTTGAGAAGAGTATTTTGTTCAGTCCAAGAAAGATAACTACTACTACTACTATTGCACCTCATTCTTCTGTTCTTCTCATCTTCTTCTTCTACATCTTCATCTTCATCTTCATCATCATACACAACCTTAATACCAATTTTTTCTACTACCAATTCATCTTCATTGTAATTGAAGACCGAAACAGTAACTCTATCGCCGCCTTCTAATGCATTCCCTGACTTCCAATGACTCAACATCATGAAATACTCCTCATCCTCTTCATCTTCATTCCAAAAATGGGGCTTGTATCGCCAGATAAAATCCTTGCTTTCATTATGCATTTTAATCCCTGGGTTATCATAAACGCTGGACCACCCACCTCTGTAAACAACGCACACATTCAATCCTCGGATATTAGGAAGTGAAGGCACGATGAAGGTTGAAATATGTGGCGGTGTTGAGACACAGTCGTATCCTGTAGGAGGCACATACCCTGGAACACTTGTGCTGAATATGTCATATTCATACCTTACCTGCATGCATGCATATAAGTACTATCAGGTAAATATATTGTTAATTCAAGATAATAGCCAAAAACAAAAGGACAAAACAGACAGTACCTACCTTGATGGCATTATAAAACTCCACGGTATACTTTGATGTTAACATTAAATCCACTTCGAACAAGCCCAGTTTCTTCAAGATTTTTATGTCACAATTTGTAATTGGTACCAACTTAAATAATTTTTCAACTTCAACAAGTTCTTTACACCCGTAAATATATGTCTCAACCAAATTTGGTGTCGTCTCCACCCTTTTCAAGGACCGGCTGTGTAATACCCAAATACTTGTTACCGTACTCGGAAGACCTACAATAGATTGGAGCCGCGGACAAGAATTTAAAATGAGATCCTCAAGCCTACCAAGACTTCTGACGCAATCCGGAAGAGTTTCAATTAAATTTTTACTCAAATCCAAACGCATCAACGAGGATAGGTTACTGAAATCACTGGGAAAAGAATCATTTGATAGATTGCAGCCTACAAGGCTCAATTCAGACAAAAACCGTGGTAAAGAATCCCGTTGTTGGACGACTCTAGTCAGAGCCAATGCAGGATTCATGTTAATTCCATCAGCCCCAAACTCTTTTAGCGAGTCCAGATTCCTCAGCCACATTGGAAACTCGCAAAGACTTGAACAACCAGAAATTATCAGTCTTTCAAGCTTTCTTAGCATGTCAAGCTTTCTTGGAAGCTTCGTAAGTTTTTGGCAATCTTCTAGATCAAGCACAAGAAGTCTCTCAGCGAATTCAATGGACTCACAAACCTCAACCAAACGTACACATCCTTGAAGGATCAATATCTCTAGATTTGGAACTTCTGAGAATTTGGGGGTTCCTTCAAGCCATTCAGAATGACTTAAATTGAGAGTCTTCAGACACGGAAGGAACTGTCAAGGACAAAAATTAAATCTGAAGTAGGATTCTACTTGTTCTTCTTTTATTTAGATTTTTCTTTAACTACAAAATGAACCATCAATTACAAACATATACTATATTAGTTACCATGATCATACCTTGCTTCTCTTCCAAACACGCTTTAAGCTGCTATACTGCAAGTCCAGTCCAATCAAGCTATCCAAAGGAAAATCATTTGGCATAAAGTTCGAATTGAATCCATGCCAGCACAACCACCTTAATCCGTTGGGAAAATTTTTATAACCTCCACTAAGTTTTACAAAATTGAGCTGCAGGAATTTAATTTGCTGCATCCTAGCAAATGCCTCAGTTTTGAAGTCCACATTGCAGGAATTTAATTTGCTAGAAATTTGCATGTCATAGACGAAAGCTTCAATTGAATACGACCCCTGTCAAATGAAATAAAATATCGAGAAACTAAATAAATATGAGAATGCGCGCAAAACCAAAAGAATAAGAAAAAAAACACATAATGAAATGTACGTTTCTCTTACAGTTTTGTTTCTTAATACACTAAAACAATCCTTGTGATGCCACAACCTACTACGCTCCCCAGGATTAGAAGATTCTTGTTGGACAATATTTCTTCCCATGTCTCTAATTAAATTATGCATCATCAATCTGTTATAATAATCTATTGTTAGCAGATGCCGATCAATGAGATTCGCAATGCCAACTGTTGGGTAGAAACCACACGCTTCTAGTATCATCACCGTCCAATCCTTACCTTTTCCAACAAAAAAACAAGCAATATGAAGGAACAACTTCACGTCGTGGTCGTCCGGTAAAGATTGCAAACTTAATTTGAGTTTATTGATGATTTGACCATTAGGAATTGCTTCTAATTTCTCCAATGCATTCCCCCATACATTAATGTTTTGCGTTGATAGAGAACGACCCAAAACTTGAAGAGCTAATGGAAGCCCTTCACAGTAGTGTACCACCCTCTTTGTGTGCTCAATGTAATTTTCAGTAGGATGGTATTGTTTAAAGGCATGTAAACTGAAAAGCTCAATTGACTCGTCATGAGACAGAGTTTCAACCTTATATACCTCATATATCTCATCAGGTGTTAGCAACGACTCACGCCTACTTGTTATGATGATTTTACTTCCAGGAAAAAACCAATCTCGCATTCCAAGTATTCCATATAATTGGTCAAATTCATCCACGTTGTCAAGAACAAGGAGTACCCTTTTACAACGTAAGGTATTTTGAATCTTAATGATTCCTTCATCAATATTGTTTATATCTCCTTTTTTCCTCTTGCAAATATCCGAAAGAAGTTGATTCTGTAAACCAACAAAACCTTTAGTTGTTTTTGACTGTTCGTTTATATCCATGAGAAAGCTACTACCATCAAAATTTTCGAAGTTTTTGTTAAAGACGAATTTGGCAATAGTTGTCTTTCCAATCCCGCCCATGCCACAAATCAGCATTATGCTAACACTAGTTGACCCATCCCGCAACCACAAATCAATTTCTCTGGTCCGATCATGTATACCAACCAAATATGGACCTTCATCTAATACTTTTCGATTGAGTTTGTGTTGAACCTTGGTTACAACTTTCTGTATAAACTCTGACTCGTCCCTACAAATTATAGTCAAAATAGGAAAGTAAATAGAGTAAGCAACCATTAATCTTAGATATGTACAAATTGTAGTTCTATAATTATAGTAATATTTAATATAATATATAAAGTCAGAATTTGAAACAAAAATAAAGGCAGATTCTGGAAATTATGAAATATATAAATCCGGGTCCTTTGAATTCACAAAGTCTCCTTAAAGCAAATTTATTCCCTCACTAGTGCTAAGGATTAATTGAATAATTGCTTTCCAAGATAAAACGGATTTCCAGTTCTTAATTAGAAGGATTTCCAGTTCTTAATTAGAAGCACTTCAAAATTAAGAACGCATCAACCAAATTATATGTTATGTACTGAACTTATGATACTTACAGTAATGATGCATGAAAAATAATGCATGGATATACTTACACAGAAACGGGGAAAAGATTGCAGAACGGGAAAGTTCAGAAGGGAATGGAAAATACACTGCAGAACGGGAACGGAAACTTCAAAACGGGAAGGAAAGGAACAGGAACGGGAAAAAGTTTTGCAGAACGGGAAATAATTTTTTTTCCCTTCTTTTAGATATATCACCACCCACCCGCCCGGGCCCGGCCCGACCGGACGGCGGGGTGACCCTTGGGGCCCTTCCCATTGAGCAAACATCCCATATTTATTTTCTGAAACCCATTTCCAACACAAAACAAATCTAATTTAGAACTCACTGTAATCCCATAGTTTAATAAAATATGATCAAAAGCCACAAATGTCATCCTTGTTTTTCTCACGTCTATATTTCTCTTGTTTACAAGATTTTTTACAGCTTCACCAAAAGGAGTTATTTAAAAAAAGAAAAGAAATAATGTTCATTAATATATATGTACTTAGAAATATGTATGTTTATATGTAGTTTTTATGTTTTTCCACAATGTATGCATTGTTCTCATTCCAGCAGAATTAAAGCACATAACCAATTTGCGCAAAGGATATAAATTATAAGGATGCTACCCATTATCTTGGTCTTTCAGTTCCATTCCAGACAAATCTGCAGCTTCCCTAAGTGCTCCCTTCCACCTTCTGACCTTGTCCGTGAATTCCTTTTTCCTTTCATCATTAGTTTCTATCTTGAGTTCCTCTTCGTATCTATCAAATGCTTCTCCAATGCTCTCTGACTGGTACCTAACTTGGGAGGGATCCACATGATAGAAAACTGGGAGAACTACATGTTTAGAGGTTCGTCTGCGCTCAAGGATCATTAAAAGCTCATCAAGACACCATCTAGAAGATGCATAGTTCTTCGAGAAGACAATTATGGAGATCCTAGATTGTTGAATAGCTTTTTCCAATTCTGACTTAATATTGTTTCCTCTTTCTATCTCATCGTCATCTCTGAACGTGTGAAATCCCGCTTGCACCAACGCTGTATATAAGTGACTTGTAAAGGTTTTGCAGTGTCACGCCTCTTAAACTCAAGAATACTTGATAAGTACATCTTGAACTGGAAAAAAAGAAGCTTCTTGGGTTCTCACAAGAACCATTATATAAAGCTCTGCAAGTTGAGTGACAGAGAAATCCAAACAATCTGTTAAGGCAACAGAGATGCTTAGGGACATATAGAACAAATTGAATGATGAATAAAAGAATGAAATATAATCCTAAACTAAATTAAGAGCAAGTTGTCACATGTTATGAGATTTGTATAATCCTTAATTATTAGTCAAACCATTAGTTAATTCCACAATTTGCTGTAAGATGCATGACTAGTTATATATACATATATTCATTTGTTGTTAATTAATTAGTTAGTAATTACATTATTAAAAGTTAGTCAGCTAAAGTTGCGGTTAAATGTTTCACATAAAGTTAATACTTAGATGACAAATGTATAGCTAGCTAGACAGTAATCGCTACCAAGCAATCATCCTCATAAATTCTAGCTCAGGAGACAAGTAAAATTAAATTTTAATGGAACAAAATGCACATTTCTTCTAAAGTTATGGGTTAAATACTAAAGTTCAATAGATAGTGTCTTGTGTGTGAGAGAGAGAGAGATATAAATTAGGGCAGAGATTGACAAAGATTACGGAACAAATGAAGAAAATTATTATTCATTTTAGTATCATATAAATGATTTACTAACTAACTCCTAAATTATGAATATTATTCATTTATAATATTATAGGATAAAAGGTAGGAAGTCATTTTATTATAAATAACAAACTACTAATTCTATCAGTTTTACCACTAATTCATGACAGTTGTATTTGAGAGCTACAATTTAGCAACTCAGTTAAGACTAATATCATGATATTGACTAATAATAATTAAGTGTTATTTCAGGTGAGAGGAATTAGATAATAAGTGTTGTATTTGGTAAGAGAAGGAAGACTTTTGATCGAATGAAGTATTATAACATGAAAACATGTGTGGCCGGCTGGCTGGCTGGCTAGCTCTTGAATAATTAATTAGATGGACGACTAGACTAATTGCTTAAATAAATAAAAACATATGTAACTTTGGAATGACTAGATGAACCATTATTTCAACTTTCTTTTATATTGGTCTTTATTTGTTATAGATTAACCTTCTGCAATTGTGCTTGATAATGAATCTGAAGTTTTCCAGTTTATTTCTTTTAAGTCAGATTTTGTGGTAGATGTTTTGCCTACAACTGTGCTTTGAATCATTTCAACGCCCACTAAAAACTCATAATTATGTGGATCATTATCTACGTACCTTATCATCCGCACTCCAAGACATAATTTGCATTTCCTTAGCTTCCCTCCAGTTATCATTGTACATCAGCTAGTTTTGATTTGTCACAAAACATGAACAGTCCTCATCCTCACTATACCCAGAAATTAGAACATTCATGGACCATTTATCTCTTCTAGGCATTTCCTCGAACACAAAGTAGGCATTATCCAGAGTTTTCAACAGTATAGCATGTTCGGGACTCAGCTGTGTTATCTCTGCATATAACAGCTTTCTCTCACAAAGCTTAGCTAAACTAATTGCATGATGTAAATTATAGCTTCAAGGAACACAGGTAAATATTTGTTTGGAGTGGCATTCTAATAAATACACTTACTGGTATGAAATTTTTTTGGGAACTCTTGATTAGAACCCTCCATTGACCTTTTATGTTGCCTATCTTTTTGGAGATGAATAACTGATGGCCTAGTATCTTGTAATTGTGTAGTATGCACTATTTTATATTCCCTGATGGTAGCAACTAGCAGCACATTCACTCTTTATTGTATACTGTACAGATTTCTGGTCTCTCAATAAAGATGCCAGACAACAGAATTAGGAAAAGACACTGAACATGCTGGAAGTCGAGCGAGGGAAGACAACGAGTATGTAAGGCTGGTAACATCCAGTGAACCAAGGATAGTTGACGTTGATATCTTACAACCTCAACCAGAAAGGAGAGTTAGGTCTTTACGCCATCGATTTTTCCTGTAATTTCTTGTTCCGATCTTGCAATGGGAAGCCAGTTCTTGCACTCGTACTTGTTGCCTCTCTCTCACTGTTTCCTGTGTTGTTAATTCTTTCTGGTCCTTCCATGTGGTTGGCTGGGATGACTTTTGGATATGGTCTTGGCTTCGTCATTATCATGGTGGGTACAACTATTGGGATGATTCTGCCATACATGATCGGCTTACTATTTCGAGAACGAACGAATTCATGTAAGAAGCTTGTAAACTTGGTGTTATCTCTACTCATTCACCTGTACGTAGTTCATTTGCTATTTTCTTTTCTGATTAAATGCAGCAATGGTTAAAAAGATGGCCACAGAAATCTGCTATGATAAGACTAGCTGGGGAAGGGAGCTGGTTACATCAATTTCGCGTTTCACCATTTCCATCACCATTTTCAACCATGCAATAGTAGTGACCAGTATGCGGTTTTGGCCTTATTTATGGGGGATCTATAGCAGGAATGGTTCCAGAACCTTTCATTTACATCTTGTTTTTCCTTCATGATTTTTTATTCCTTCCCCGGTTTTAATATAGCTGAGTTGTGACGACCGAAAATTTATAAGACTAATAAAATCTTGAATTATTAAATAAAAGTTAAGAATAAAATCTAGATTGAAAATAGATTATTAATTTTGAGAGGAACTTATATGGTTTATTTTTTGAAATAGATTATTTTATAATGAGGTATATTGTTTTGGGTATTTAAGATTATGTGTTAATATTAGATTATTACGAATTTTAAAATTGAGAAAAGAAAAGGGACGGAAAATTTAAGATCGCTTATGTTTACGAGTTTTTAATAAGCGAAAAAGAAAAGAAATTGATAGAAAATTAATATTTTCAGTTAAAGTTTTTCCGTAAAGTAAAATTGGCATGATTTGGACGGAAAAGAAATTAAATAAGTAATATTTTATAAACTCATATTATCCTCAACTTTTAATATAATAAATTTTAAATTACAACTCATGTCCTCAATTTTAAATTTTATATCCTTTTCCATTTAGAAAAACAAATGAAAACTTTAAAAGTTTTATTCTTTTTTTAATTCTAATTTAAGTTTTCTATTATTTTCTTTTCTGTTCAAAACTCAGAAACACAGTGTAAGGGTTAAGAGTTATGGGAAACATGTGAAATGACTAAATTATTTTTAAAACTGTTGAGGAAATGATTAAAATACTCTTGTAGGTGTAAAATGACCAAAATACCCTTGTACTTATCTTTTAACAAAAGGATAAGATCAAATCTTAGTAACTCACTACTTGGAGATATGTCATGTGCTTAAAATCCAAGGAAATCAATCATTTGTGGACACCTATATCAGCTATATACAATGAATCAGAAGGATAAGATTTTAAAGGAGGTTTAAAGAACAAAAAGTCTTTACTTTAGTTTCTACACTTAGTCAAGCCTCTCATTCTCTAAACCTATGAATTTTAGAGTAAAACTCGATCAAAACTAAAGCCAACAACACCCCATAGCTATCCAAGATTAGATTCAAAAAGGAGAAATCAAAATTGGTTCAATTAAAAAGGTATAAACCCTAACCCTAAGCTAGATCTTGTATGCTTAGGTAGATTTTCTATTTTTGTGTTTAGATATGTTCTATGTTATGTTACTTAGTGATCTATGTTGATAAATCATGGATGCATAACATTTAAATGCATGAAAATGGATATTTAAGCAATTTGGAAAAACCCTAAAAATATGGTCTGACAGTCAAATGTCAGAGCATCTAGATCCTAACCTGTTAATTGTTAGATCTGTTAAGTGTATCCTTGTTATAGTATGCCATGAGGAGAGTAAACTGGAAGTGAAATCATGTCCATATCATGTTTAGATTGAAAGTTATTCATGGTCAAACATGGTTGAACAGTCATAGAAAACTGGTTTTGGAAAACCCAGAAACTGTTTGACAAGATTTTTGGAAGCTCTGATCTTCTTCATGTTATGTTGTTAGCTTGTCCAAGTGTATCACTTTTGTACACTGACATATGAACTATAAAACTCTACATGGATTACACATTACATCAACAGATTTCAAGTTATTAATAGTCAAATATGGGTTGACCAAGCTAAAAATTCAATTTTCTGGAAATTCCAGAAAATTGAAGAACAAGCTCTGTGACAGGTAGTTTGACTAGCTAGATCTCTCTTATGTGATATTTTTAAAGCCATTGTATCACTTTTGTAGCCTGACATGTCTACTACAAGAGTGAGACACTACATCACTTGGATAACACATAGAATCAAAGTTATTAAAGTTCACAGTAGGCTACTCACATTTTTCAGAAACTCAAGCACAGCCTTAGTTGGCTAGTTTGACCATCAATATCTTCATGATATGATGTAGTTAGACCCCAAATTTGATATGTACTTGTAATATTACATCAACAATATATCAATGATACACTCTCATGTCTAGAAACTTCATGAACTGAAAATTAAAGATAGTCAAAATAGGCTCTAAAGAGTTGACTTGATTGTTCTTCAAAGCTAAGAACACCTATAACGATAGTTTTTGTCGCGATAGGCCTTTAACGACAGTTTTAATAAAAGTTAATTATATTAATTAAAATAAAAAATATAGAAAATAATTATGAATAATTCATAATTAAGTTTTAAAAATTATTTGAAGTTATAAAAATTAACTTTTAATATTTCGACATAAATTTCATTAATATTTTAAATTATTTAAATATTAATGATAATAATTTATTTAATAATTATATTAAATAAATTATTTAAAATGATTTTATGTTTTTAAAATCATTTAAAAATGATATAAAGCTTTTAAAAATATTTTAAGTTATAATATATGACTTTTAATATTTTGACATGAATTTCATTAGTATCTTAATATGAATGATAATTATTTAAAAATAGTTTTAAATGTTTTAAAAATCACTTAAAGTGTGAGACCCCAGATTTTATGAATAAAGATTTAAATTTCTCGAAATATTTTTTTGAATATTATGGTGTGGATTTGATATAATATTATAGTTGTGGGTAATATTTATAAATTTTGAAAAGTATGCAAGTTGTTATATAATATTCGATTGGTCGGGGAATATTCGTTTTAACAGGAAATATTCGTACGACGACACAATCATTAGTGGACCCCACAATAGAATTATTGTCGGATTGAGAAAATGATAAAAATATTTTATTGAAAATAGCATGAAACTACTACTCGGTAGTAAAAAATCAACGATGTCTGGCGTGATTGCAGAGTAATAACAACGGTATTGATTATTGATCTTTACGTGATAAGTCAACCGGTTTTGTTTTATTGGTATTATTAATGTAATAAAGCAGAAAAAAATTTATATAAAACAAAATACTTTTATAAAGTTATTCTATAAATAGAATATATTATATTGATTATGCATAGTGTTTTGCATAGTAAAATCTTTTATATAAAACAAAATACTTTTATAAAGTTATTCTATAAATAGAATATATTATATTTTATTATGCATAGTGTTGCATAGTATGCTGCATAGTGTTTTGCATAGTAAAATATTTTTATATAAAATGTAAATCTTTTATAAAGTTATTCGTTTTATTAGATTATAAATAGAATATATTTTATTTTATTTAAAAGATTTTGCTTTAAATATGGAATGGTCAGATTAAAGTAAATCAATCTCTGCTCATAGTTCATGAGTTAGTTCTTATCGCATTCCATTTTTCTATAAATAGAAGCTCATTCATTCATTATTTTTCTTACGAATTCTTTGAAACTACAGAGAAAGAAGAAAAGTGTTCTGCTACTTCACTACTTTTATATCCGGAACTCTTTCTTTCTAAGGTATGGAATATTATTTGTTGTACTCGTAAAGGGTACTCTTTCTTTCTTATTTATGAAGAGAACTTACGTTATTCCATTCTTTATTATTACATTGAAATACTTTGTATATCTTGAGCTACCCTATACTTGATGAAATTCTTCATTATTTATTCTTTATTATTATATTGGAATAACTTTGTTATTAAAAATCTTCGCATACATGGTGAAATTCTTCTAATATTCCATTCTTTATTATTACATTGGAATATCATCATCGCATGCGTTTTCTTGGGACTGTTCGGGTTTACATTATTTATTATTAATCACTCATGCATGCGTTTTACTGGGATTTGGTTCCGTTATTTATTATTATTACATTGGAATATCACCGTCGGTCACAATTTCGCTTTGACACTTTGTTCCGTTATTATTATTTACATTGGAATAACTTTCGTCGATGTAATCTGCATGCATGGTGATTTCTTTTGTTATTCCATTCTTTATTATACTCGATTTGTTAAAGTTTTGACTTCTATACTCCATGAAATTAGTGGAATATCCTTGAGATTTGCGCTTCATCCAAATATCTTTTCATGGAAATATTCTTACGAACATTCTTGAATTTTTTACTCTACAAAGCAAAGATCATGTTGACAATTTAGGCGTTATCGGTTCTAGATAAATTAATTCTTGAACTTGTTTTATTGAATTCTTATATTATTGTCATCATCCTCATGTTTATTTTTTGATGAAAGTTATCTGATGCAAACGACATTGTAAACCTTTAAAATTATTGAAGGTATGTATTAAGTTAAGGTTATGTACCGTGACGTACTAGGTCCGAGGTTCAAAGTACCCGGATTTGGGAGGCTACAAGAGTCCTTTTACACGGACAGAAAAATTGGACAGGTCAATTTGTTCGCGGGAACAAATCGATTTTGTTATGGCTGTCTAATTTTCTTGTCCAAGTATACTTATTCAATATAGAAACATATTATAGAGGGTTGTGTAGTTAATCTTTGTTTTAAAATAAATTATCAAATTCCTTTTTGAAAATTATTTTTTTTGTTACCTTTTATTTTCCAATATGGCTGTGCAGGGAAAACACTTCCAGACCAATGCAGTTAACTTATCAATCTGACCATGTCGTGGAGTTGATACGTTTACAATATTATGTATTTAGGAATTAATTAGTGTTACATGAGCGTGATTACATGTTTTGTAGGAATTATTTATGTTAATCTTTGGTGCTTTAAATGTATTTTTGCACAGCGGGCGGTTGATAAGGACATTTGCAGACGTTCAATATGGGAACCATCCCATAGAGGGTGTTTGATAAAAATTGAATAAATTTGAATCTGAATGAAAAAATTGTTTGATAATTGACATGTCTGAAACATTCGAATAACATATTTTTATTAATTTAGCCTTCTAAAAAAATTCAAAATTATTGTAAATTTATTTAATATTACTTAATATAATAGTTAATATTATACAAAAAAAAAAAATTAATTCAGCCTATTCAGCAAAAAAATTGACACTAAACCATTCGGTTCAAATCGTCTGAATGACTGACCGATTCAGTCATTCAGATGATTTTTTTAAAAAAACAAACGCACTGAATTCAGTCTTAAACAAACATCCCCCAAGTCTAGTTGAAATCATATACAACATTATCTCCTTCATAAATGCTATATATCACCACTACAGTTGCATTTACCATTTACACAAAAACAACTCTCTAAATGAACTTAAAAGTGCAGAAACAAGTGCAATGGAAAAGCTTCTGCTTCAAATTAAAGACCCAAGAACTTGGATTTTCCATGATCTCTGTCATAGCCTGAATGTGAGATAGATTGTTAGGGTGTAAATAATTGGACCTCTTTGTTTTAGATCCCTTGATTGTACCTATTGAAAATAAAAATAACACACAACACATATTGTATTGTTTACCAAAGCTCAAAATGAGTTAGAGATAAAAAGTTAATTCCCTGTTCTCTATCTTCTCTCTCTCTCTCTTTCTCATACACAACCACAAAAAAGAATGAAACATAGTGGCAGTCTAAATAAAAATTTCAATATGACTACTATGTGGTAATCTCATATTACTTTCTATTTTTTGGTCACCTGATTACTGAAAATCTTGATACTTTATTGGGTATCTGATTACCAAGAAAACACGACCTATAAATATGACCGGCCACATTATGGGATATTTAAGACTTCAAGACTCCTTCTATTCCAAATCACCGAATGATTAATCCTTTGCACGGTCACACTTTCTGATATTTCCAAAAGAAAAAAGTTCTAGGTCAGAATAAGGATTTAAGCTGATCTATAATAATATTTTAATGAAAGATTAAAGGACCAATCTAAAATTTTCAAAAGCTTCTTTGAAAATAAAAAGAACAAAGTAAACTTTAGGATCTAAAATCGTGAAGAATGAATCTTGTTTGACCTTCTACATTACTTAAAAACATATAAAATATAATGAAAATTTTCTTTTCTTTTTCCTTGGTGGATGCTCCAAGTAGATGGTGAAAACAAATCTTTTTATGGGGAGATGAAATTATTACATGTATTGTACATAATATTTTATACTCTCATTTCCAAAATATAAGATTATTATGAATTTTATGAAGTCAGCTTCCAAAATTAAGTACTCCATTCGTTCAAAAATTAGAGATACACTTTTGAGGTCAAACAACGGCATATTAAACTTCAAAATTAGTATAACTCACAAAAATTTAAAATAAATTTTTTTTGTGATTACTAGTTTTTGTTATATACTATTAAAAAAGTGCATCTCTAATTGTACCTCAAAAGTCAAATTATATCTATAATTTTGGAACGGATGGACTATATAAAAAGTAATACTACATCTGTTCCGAATTATAAAATTAATATTTATTTGAGTAATGCTACAAGTCAAAAAAAATTTGTCTCAAAAAGCTTCTTAAATGATTTGTCATCATTGCATTAGTTAGGTAAGTACTAATAATTTTTTGTCTTAATTTTTTGAGTATATAAAAAGTAGTACTCATAATTTTGTCAAGTATTATTAAAATATTCAATGTATGTCATTTAAAACCCATTTGAGACCAAAAAATTGAGACTCTTAGCATTACTCTATTTGTTTTCTAAAAGTAAATTTAAAAAATTTTCAAAATTAAAATTGACATGATTCATTTAAAGTTTTGATAATAGAACATTTTAGATAGTTTATGATATTTTTAATTGTATTAACATAATCTAAACGAATTCATGCCAATTTTGAGTTTGAATATATATTTAAAATTGACTATTAAAAAGTCAATAGATCCATATTTTTGGCATGTTTCTGAGTCACGAGTTTTGAATAAACCATCAAGAATATGATATGAGACACGCACCTTGTCTTGAGTTGTATCCGTCGAATAAGTAGTAGTATCTGCATCTGGAGTATCTGTAGAACACTAATGTTTGCATATCCTCCCCATCACAGACGTAATAATCTGTTCCGCTCACATGAAAATCTGACAACAGGAGTATTTTGTTCTGTCCAAGAAAGATAACTACTACTACTAGTCTCGCAGCTCATTGTTGTGTTCTCTTCATCTTGATCTTGATCTTCATCTTCATCATCATCATCATCATCATCATCATACACAACCTCAATACCAATTTTTTCTACTACCAAACAATCAAGCATTTCATAATAGATGAGTGAAACAGTAACTCTATCGCCACCTTCTAATGCATTCCCCGACTTCCAGTGACTCGACATCATGAAATACTCCCCCTCTTCATCAGGCTTCCAAAAATCCGAGCAGTATAGCTGCACGCATATATGTGCCACAAGTACTACATGTTATTAATTCTGAGCTCCCTCTTTCCATTCCAAACCACCCAATGTCTATTCCTTTGCACGGCCCCACTTTCTGATTTTCCCAAAAGAAAAAAGTTCAAGATCAGAATAGATTTAGCTGATCTATAATAATATTTTAATGAAAGGTTAAAGGACCAATCTGTAATTTTCAAAAGCTTCTTTGAAAATAAAAAGAACAGAGTAAACTTGAGGATCTAAAATCGTGAAGAATGAATCTTATTTGATCTTTCTACTTTACTTAAACATATAAAACATAGTGGGATTTTTCTTTTCTTTTTTTTCCCTTGGTGGATGCTCTAAGCAGATAGTGGAAACAAATATATGCACGGGGAGATGAAATTATTCACTGTATTGTACATAATATTTTATACTCTCTCATTTTCAAAATATAAGATTATTATGGATTTTGAAGTCAGCTTGCGAAACTAAGTACTCTATCCGTTCCAAAATTAGAGATACAATTTAATTTTTGAGGTCAAACGACAGCATATTAAACTTCAAAATTGGTATGACTCATAAAAATTTAGAATAAAATAAATTTTGTGATTAATAGTTTTTGTTATATACTATTGTAATATCCGATAAAAAAATTATATATTTCTAAAATATATTGATTGGACCTTGTCTTTTATTTGGGTGAAACTAGTCATTTAATTTATGTGGGCCAAGTATAAATTAAGGTTCACATGTGACCTAAAAGAATTAAATGAAATGACTAAAAAGTCAGAAATAAATAAGCTAGACCTAAGGGAAGCCTCCACGAGTCCCAAGGCATAAGACTGATGGAGGCGCCTCATTTTGAAAATTGGTTGAGAAATTGGATTGGCGGCTAGAAGAATAAGACGATTTGGGCATTACTCGAGTAAATAAGGGTATTTCTAGAATTTTTCCCGAACATGACCCAGACATGTGCCAAACACATGATCACTTTCCAAGAAAACTATAAATACTCCCTCCATTTCAATAGAAGGGGGTTCCTTTACTTAGGATTATCTCTGCACCCGAGACACCCAAGAAGGCTCTTTCACCCAAAGAGTAATCAATTTCGTAATCTTCGTGAATTTCTCTCCTCATCGGTCAACACGAAACCCCACCCCCTAGCAAGTTACGATTTTCTTGCACACAATAAATGATGAATAAATTAATTTGATAAAATTGGGTCTTGAAATTTATTGGGCTTAACTTATATGTGGGTAATATTAAATCATATTATAATTAAGAAAATTAATAAGATTTCTTAATAAATAAATAAATATCTAAAACATAATTTACTTGACATTACGTATAACACGAATTGGTTGAGGGAAAAAGAGAGCAATCTCGGCTAACCAAAGAGGAATGAGGGATCGGATTATACTTGTGTGAGATAAAGGAATAAGGATTGACATCTAATTTTGATACAAGTTATATATGTATATATATGTGTGCCTTCTTTACAATCAAAAGTTAATTAATACTGAGCATGGGTAATTCAGATTCAATCACCAAGTTCCATAACAGGGTGTTGCTTTCTTTTGATACTTGTATTAATAGTTTACTTGCTATGATTTAACAAATATATTATATGATTATATATAGTATCATGTATAAACGTATGTATGTGTATGCTATATATTAATTAATAATTGGGGTGTACGAAGATTGGAAGTGATTTCATGAAAAGTTTAATTACACCGACTTATTGGTTCCATGCACTTTGGTTAGAAAAGATAAATTAATTTTTGTAAATATATATAGTTTGCAGCAGCAGTTCTTGTTCTACACTAACATGTTAATGAGATTTATTTTGTAAATATGTTAATTTGTTGGTTCCATGCACTTTGGTTATAAAAGATAAATTAATTTTTGTAAATATGTATAGTTTGCAGTAGCAGTTCTTATTCTGCACTAATATGTTAATGAGACTTAATTTAGACATGTCCCACAGTAAGTGACCACATGAAAATTGGATAATAATAAAGTAATAAAGTAATTGAATTGGTTAGTTAAACTTAAGCCAGTAATAGCAATACGGTGTATATATTAGTTGTCATGCATGTTTAACAAAACTATAAAATTTAATGATTGTTCAATTTAAAATTATAATGTTTATTAAACTAATAAATTATTTATTTTTTTAATTTGTTTGGACGGAGGGAGTTTAACAAACTATATTTGAGCTTATAATTTCGGGTATTACATTGCTTAATCTACATATAAATTCCGTACTCCTTCAACGATATTCTTTTTAAATTTAATTAGTCCGTTTTGTTTCTCGTTTCGAATTTCGTTATTATTTCACATAATTGTTCCTTGTGAAATTAATATGATAGTTTCATATTGGTGTTGATACATAGAACTTGTATTTGTACTTTTTGAATTAGGTTGGCTCATCTTGTATTTATTTTAATCTTTTAGAGAAGTACATGTTAACGTATCTTTGGAGCTTTGTATTTATATTTGTTTCGGTGTTACATGTACACTTAGAATCCTTTTGTTGGTATGGTATCCCATGTGTTGTGACATTATATATTTGTTAGAATATACCGTAGAGTATACCTAAGCTATAACCACATGTGAGGGTACCACATGCATGTTCTCGACACTGAAACATGACACCTTCCATGGCGGTGTGATTAGTGCTCGGCGTCTCTGTTTTGTGCTTTGATGGGAGTTAGCCATATGGTTATTTTGTTGTGGGAGACGTATGAGTCGACCCTAATTTTTTGTTCTGTTTTGTTCTGCAAATTGGTGATGTTTGTGTTAAACACGCCTTCCAATTTTGCATCCATCTGGATTATCGCGGTCAGATGTGTATTTATCGTGTTACATTTCGGACTCAAGGTGCGGGGTGTCGATTCGAATGCGAATGTGTCGGACACGTAAAGTCAAAAAATAGAGGATACGCGCGGATATGAATCAGAATAGATACTGCGGAGTGCTTGGGGATACGGTATCTTTATGATTTTTAACAATAATGTTTATGATGTCCAAATTCATATAGACATGCATTTATCATGAAACTTTAAGGGTTGAAATACAAAAATATAAAGAAACAGGAGCAGAACTGAAACTACTAAAACTTCAGGGGCTAAAATGAAAGAAAACAAAACTGCAGGGACTGATAAGTAATTTTTTAGGGGCTATTTTGAACTTTTAAAAAACTTAAGGGACTAAATTAAAATACTATAAAAACTCTGGGGTACTTAAGTGTAATTTTCCACAGATATTTAATTCCAGATCTGATCTCTAACTACTCAGACGTATCAGCCAACTCGCTCGCTCATTCTCGCTCAGATCTGATCCTTCTTCTTTTTCTTTTCTTTTTCAGTCGATTCTTCTTATGTTTCTTCTTGGTCGATTCTTCTTCTTTTTCTTCTTGGTCGATTCTTCTTCTTTTGTGGATCCTTCTTCTTCTTCAGTCGATTCTTCCTCTTCTTCTTCCGTATCCGGATTGAAAGTGCTTTTGAAACACAAATCCTCACCAGACCAAGTGTCGGATCGTGTCAACACGGCACTCCATCGAAGTTCATGAGTCCGAAAGTAAACACAGCATTTGTTTGTGTGGTATTATTTTGATTGTTTGTGGCAAGGTATATTTTTGTTTTGTTTTGAGCTTGGTATGAAATAACACAACTATTTGATTCAACCTATTATTTCGTTATGTTAGTCTTGTTCTTTTCAGTTCGGTTCAATTAATTGAGTAGTTATTTTAGTTCATTATTTATGTACTCTATATCTGTACTAGGCATTTGACTCATGTTGTGTTTTTCCTTCCGACAGGTAATCAGGGGATTAAGGACAAGTGTGATAAGAGCTCCCTTCTATCCAATGGTTTAGATATTCTGTTTAGATTGTGATACATTGGTTTATTTGAAGTTATATTAAATATTTTAGATTGTGGTTTGAGCCGATTTGGCATTTATTATGATTTGACTTGTAACATTTATTAATTATTAGAGTTATTCATTTTGTGGCATCATAGAGCTCTCGATTTATTTTGTAAGTTCTGTTATATTTTGTGCATAACCTCTATTTTTATTTTCGGAAAGGGGTGTTACAGAGTTGGTATCAGAGTTGGGTTCTTTCTTGTAGAAAACCTATTTAGATTTGACATGTGAGTTATGGGTAGACTTCTTGGTTAGGTTTTTGTTCCATTTGATATTTTGTTCAACTATCATATCAGCTATATTCGAATCTATCTCTAATTTTTTTTACTTCTATCCGTTGATTTCTTTCTTAGATGGCTCGTAGATCAGCTAGAGTTATTGGGAGGCGAGGTAACAATGGGGGAAGTGGTGAGAGCCAACCTAATGCGCAACGTAATAATTAGATTAATGCTCAATTGGCTACTTTGGTGAATCATGCAGTTAATCAAGCCTTACTGCAATTGCGGCACAAGTTGTTTAAGCAATGCAGTAGCCGCCATAAATTCCTAAATAGGGAAACCTGGGAAATAGTAGTCCGCACGCAAACAGAGAGGAAGAGAATGTAGATGGTCTTGATCAGCTTGTGGTTCCGATGTATGTATGGTTGGAAAGATTTCAAAAACAGAAACCACATTCATTTAGTTCAGCTCCGACTCCAATTGATGCAGAGAATTGGATTGCCTATTTGGAGAAGATCTTTGAAGCGTTGGGGTGCTCGGATAATCAGAAAGTGTTACTTGCAGCTTATAAGCTAGAAGAGGATGCACAAAGGTGATGGAAGGTGATGAAAACAACAAAGGTGATAGATATGCTGAGACACTTGGTTGGCCAGAGTTTTGTGATGTCTTTTATCGGCAGTACTTCCCAGCTGCTGATAAATAGGCCTATGGTAGAGAGTATCTGTGTTTATTCGACATAAAGATAACGAGTCCACGGATTTTATGACGAGGTTCACCAGGTTGGTAGGCTTTGCGGGAATATCTGCAGGAACTGCAGCAGAACAAGCATAAAAGTTCAAGTAAAGATTTCATTATAAGTATCGCCAACATTTCATTAACAGTAAGTTTGTGGTTGTGTCAGCAGTGGCTAATGCGGTCAAAATATTGAGATGGAGCGGCAAGACTTATGGGCTTCTAAACCGAAAGGGAGTTGAAAGAGGGACAAATATGACCAACAGGGTCAAACTTCAGGCCAGTATGGGAGGAATCAAGGCGATTAGTGGAACATGAACCGTGGTAGCCAACAGGGGCAATGGTGTAGTAGAGTCAAAACATGAGTTATCAGCAATTGCCTCAACAAGGGCAGAATCGTCAGCTTCAGCTACCTCTGCAATGTCAGAATCGCCAGCAGTGGCAGAATCGTTAGTTGGGGAAGAATCAAGGTCAATACCCATGACTTGGTGGTGGGGGTAACCCAAATCTTATTCTGATAACTCCTTGCGCTACTTGTTGGGGTAATCATCCGGGAAAACAGTGTCATAGAGTTATCAGTGCATGTTTCTTGTGTGGACAGATGGGCCATATTACTAGAGATTGTACCTGGCCACGTGGTAATAATGGAGGCAATGATAATGGTGGCAATGGAGTCGTCATTCAAGGTGGTCGAGTGTAAGTCTGATAAATAACCGGCGGCAGTGCTACCTTTACTATTATTCGACATTCTTTTTAGTTGGTAGTCGTGAGACTTCTGTTTTATTTGATACTGGCTCTACTCATTCAGTTGTTGCGTATTCTTTTGTTCAACACCTTGGTGTGTCATCTCAGTATTTAGAGTATGTTATGTCTATTGCTACCCCAATGGGGACTCTGTAGTTTTTTCTGATTTGTATCGAGAATGTCCAATTAGTTTTGGAGATAAGACTCGTAAGGATAATCTTCTTCCAATGTGTATGCACGATTTCAATACTATTCTCTATTTATGTAAACGTCTTATATGTAAAGTAGGTAACGATTTCGATGTTTTTTAGGGGCAAAGTAGATAATGATTAGTTTTTTCTCCTACATATATATAAACGTCTTATATTATGAGGAAAAAAATTCTTCTAAAACGATTTATATAATGAAAAGGATAGAGTATACAATTATAATAATTATATCAAATAAAAGTAAATAAATTTACATCAATTGTAAAGTTTAATATGTCGTCGTTTGACCTCAAAAGTCAAATTGTATATCTAATTTTGGAACAAATTGAGTATACAAAAAGTAGTACTCCCTCTTTTCAAAATTATAAAATCAATATTAATTTGAGTAATGCTTAGAGTCTAAATTTTTGTCTCAAAAAATTTCTTAAATGATGCATCTTCATTACATTAGTTGGGTAAATTTCATGTGATTCATCATGCCATAAAATATTATTAAAATATTCAATGCCATATAATTTGAGACTAAAAATTTGAGATCCTTAGAATTACTTTATTTATTTTCTAAAAGTCAATTTGAAATATTTTTAAAATTAAAATTGACATAATTTATTTATGTTTTGAAAATAATAAATCTAATAACCCTTACCACCTTGTCCGTAGTATTCGAATGACGATGAATGGCTCAATACTATCTCCGGCGAATCTAAGTAATAATCTGTTCCGGTCACATGAAAATCTGACAACTTGACAAGAGTGTTTTGTTCAGTCCAAGAAAGATAACTACTACTCTTGCAGCTCATTGTTGTGTTCTCCTCATCTTCTTCTTCATCTTCATCATCATACACAACCTTAATACTAATTTTTTCTACTACCAAACGATCAGCAAAAGTTTTGTTACTGATGACCGAAACACTAACTCTATCGCCACCTTCTAATGCTTTCCCCGACTTCCAATGACTCAACATCATGAAATACTCTTCCTCTTCATCTTCATTAGGCTTCCAAAAGTTGGGGCTATATAGCCAGCTAAAATCCTTGGTTTCATTATGCATTTTAATCTCTGGCATATAAACAAAGGACCACCCACCTCTGTAAACAACGCACACATTCAATCCTTGGATATTAGGAAGTGAAGGCACAGTGAAGGTAACAGAGTTTGAAATATGAGGCAGTGTTAACACTTGTGTAGTGGTTGAGACACAGTAGTATCCTGCAGGAGGCACACACCCTGGGACACTTGTGCTGAATATGTCATACTGATAAACTACCTGCACGCATACATGTGCCCACAAGTACAATCATGTAAGTATGTTATTAATTCTAAATAATAGCATAAAACAAAAGGACAAAACAGAGATTACCCTCATAGCATTATAAAATTCCACGGTATACATTAAATCCACGTCAAACAAGCCCAGTTTCTTCAAGATTTTTATGTCACAATTTGTAACTGGTACACACTTAAATAATCTTTCAACTTCAAGTCCTCCAAAGCAGTAATAGTCCTCTAAATTTGGTGTTGTGGAGGTCTCCACAGTTTTCAAGCACTCACAGCCTGTTGCCCAAAGACGTTTTGCAGTACTCGGAAAACCTACAATACATTGGAGCCGTGGACAATAATCTAAAGTTAGATCCTTAAGCCTACCAAGACTTCTGATGCAATCTGGAAGAGTTTCAATTAAATTTTTACTCAAATCCAAATGCATCAACGAGGACATGTTACTGAAATCACTGGGGAAAGAATCATTGGATAGATTGCAGCTTACAAGGCTCAATTCAGACAAAAACCGTGGTAAAGAAGCCCGTTGTTGGACGACTCTAGTCAGAGCCAATGTAGGATTCATGTTAACTCCATCAGCCCGAAACACTTTCAGCGAGTCCAGATTCCTCAGCCCCGTAGGAAATTCGCAAAGACTAGAACAGCCAGAAATTATAAGTTTTTTAAGCTTTCTTTGCATGCCAAATTTTCTTGGAAGCTTCGTAAGTTTTTTGCAATTTTCTAGATCAAGCACAATAAGTCTCTCAGCGAATTCAATGGACTCACAAACCTCAACTAAGCGTACACAGCCTTTAAGGATCAATATCTCTAGATTTGGAACTTCTGAGAATTTGGGGGTCCCTTCAAGCCATTCAGAATGACTTAGATTGAGAGTCTTCAGAGAAGGAAGGAACTGTAAATCAGAAAAAGTAAATTAAATCTGTAGTAAGAGTCTACTTGTTCTTTTATCTAGATTATTTTGTTTGTTAGTCACTGTCGTACCTTGCTTCTCTTCCAGAAACGTTTTAAGTTGCTATTCTGTAAGTCCAGTCCAATCAAGCAATATAAAGGAAAATCATTCGGCATAAAGTTCAAATCAAATCCATGCCAGCACAACCACCTTAACCCGTTTGGAAAATTTTTATAGCCTCCACTAAGTTTTACAAAATTGAGCTGCAGGAATTTAATTTGCTGCATCCTAGCAAATGCCTCAGTTTTGAAGTCCACATGGTTTGAACTACTCACATTATTGTCCGCTGAAAACCATGCCAAGCAGTTGCAACAAAGTCTGTTTAGTGCACTGGTCCAGTAAGATGTATTGACACTTGAGATCGATCTCGCCAAATTATCTCCGCTAGAAGTTTGCATATCATACATGAAAGCTTCAATTGAATTTGAGCCCTGTTAAAAGAAATAAAACAACAAGAAGCTAAATAAATATAAGCACACATGGAAAATAAAAAATAAAAAACATCTAATAAAATGTTTCTCTTACAGTTTTGTCTCTCAATACACTAAAACAATCTTTGTGATGCCACAACCTACTACGCTCACCAGGATTGGAAGATTCTTGCCGAATAATTTCTCTTCCCATGGCTCTAACTAAATTATGCATCATCAATTTGTTATTATTGTTAATTGTTAACAGATGCCGATCGATGAGATTCGCAATGCCAGCTATTGCGTAGAAATCACAGGCTTCTATATCATCACCGTCCAGTCCTTGTCTTCTCCAACAAAGAAACAAGCAATATGAAGGAACAACTTCCAATCGTGGTCGTCCGGTAAGGATTGCAAACTTACTTTGAGTTTATTGAGGATTTGACCATTAGGAATTGATTCTAATTTCTCCAATGCATTCCCCCATACGTCAACGTTTTGCGCTGATAGAGAACGACCCAAAACTTCAAGAGCTAATGGAAGCCCTTCACAGTAGTGTACCACCCTATTCGTGTGCTGAATGTAATTTTCAGTCGGATGGGCATGGAAACTGAAAAGCTCAATCGATTCATCATAAGACAGAGTTTCTACTTTATATACCTCATAAACATCTTTAGGTGTTAGCAACGACTCACGCCTACTAGTTATGATGATTTTACTTCCAGGAAAAAACCAATTTCGCATTCCAAGTATTCCATGTAATTGGTCAACTTCGTCCACGTTGTCAAGAACAAGGAGGACCTTTTTACAACACAAGGCATCTTTAATCTTAATGATTCCTTCATCAATATTGTTTATTTTTTCTTTTTTCAGCTTGCAAATATCCGAAAGAAGTTGCTTCTGTAAACCAATGAAACCTTTAATTGTTTTTGACTGTTCGTTTATATCCATGAGAAAGCAACTACCATCAAAATTTTCGAAGTTTTTGTTAAAGACAGATTTGGCAATAGTTGTCTTTCCAATCCCGCCCATGCCACAAATCATCATTATGCTAACCCTAGTTGACCCATCCTGCAACCACAAATCAATTTTTCTGGTCCGATCATGTATACCAACCAAATATTGACCTTCATCTAATACTTTTCGATCCAGTTTATGTTGAACCTCATTTACAACTTTCTGGATACACTCTGACTCGTCCCTACAAATTGTAGTCAAAATAGGAAAGCGAGTAGAATAAGCAACCATTAATCATAGATATGTACAAAAGTAAAAAACAAATCTAATTTAGAACTCACTTTATTCCCACAGTTTAATAAAATACGATCAAAGGTCACAAACATCCATGTTTTTCTCATGTCTATATTTCTATCGACTTCATTTAAGGAAGAATGTGAGATAGTCTCCAAAAAAGTAAGCTTAAGAAAGTGAAAGACACTCGTGTTTACCAAATTTTTTACAGCTTCACCAATATTAAGGAGTTATTAAAATAAAAATAAAAAATAATGTTCATTATATATGTACTTAGAAATATGTACGTTTATATGTAGTTTTTATATTTTTTCACAATGTATGCATTGTTCTCATTCCAGCAGAATTAAAGCACATAACCAATTTGCATATAGGATATGAATTATAAGGATGTTACCTATTATCTTTTGGTTCCCATCCAGACAAATTTGCAGCATCCGTAAGTGCTTCCCTCCACCTTCTGACCTTGTCTGTGAATTCCTTCTTCCTTTCATCATTAGTTTCTGTCTGGAGTTTCTTTTCGTATCTATCAAATGCTTCTCCAATGCTCCCTGACTGGTACCTAACTTGGGAGGGATCCACGTGATAGAAAACTGGGAGAACTACATGTTTAGAGGTCCGCTTGCGCTCAAGGATCATTAACAGCTCATCAAGACACCATCTAGAATATGCATAGTTCTTCGAGAAGACAATTATGGAGATCCTAGATTGTTGAATAGCTTTTTTCAATTCTGACTTAATATCGTTTCCTCTTTCTATCTCATCGTCATCTCTGAACGTGTGAAATCCCGCTTTATCCAACGCTGTGTATAAGTGACTTGTAAATGTAGTGCGAGTGTCTACGCCTCTAAAACTCAAGAATACTTGATAAGTACATCTTGAACTGGAAAAAGAAGTTTCTTGGGTTCTCACAAGAGTCATTATATAAAGCTCTGCAAGTTGACTGACAGAGAAATCCAAACAATCTGTTAAGGCAGCAAAGATGCTTAGGAGCAGAACAATCAGTCAAATTAAAATACATATAGAACAAATTGAATGATGAATAAAAAAGAATGAAATATAAAAAAAATAAATCAAATCTGATCTGATCACAAAATATTATCATAGTGCAAGCGTATTTGACTAAAAAAATCAAATATTGTCGTATATTTGACTTGGCTACAGAAGAAAACTGAAGACAATTTTCTGAAAACATAAAAATTGATAGACATGATTTAGAAAGCATATCTATCAATCGTAGTTGTCACCATTGTCTGCAATCATGTTCTACAAATCTATGGTGACAAGTAAATTGGAACCTTAGGTCATATATAACATTCTGTGCAACATATTATTTACAATCTCTTGCTGGTTTTTGAATCATCTCTAGTTAAACTGAACATTGTAATGGACAGAATGAGGGGTCTACAAGAATCTCTTGCAAGAGGGGTTTCACACAAAGCAAAAATAATAATAATAATAATAATAATAATAATAATAATAATAATAATAATATTCAATTTGTTATGGAATTGAAATATGTACCTGTATCTACTCAAAACCCACCACTTGGTTCCGATCCATATATTGTGTATGAAGAGAGAAATAATGATCTTATATTTGAAATGGAGGGAGTACTTATTATAAGATAACAATAGTCATAGTTTGTAAAATTGTTATTTATAATAGCTTAAGATTATAGAAATTCATTAAAAGTTAAATATGAGGTTTAAAAGTGAGAAAGTATACAAAATATATACTCCCTCCATCCCAGGATAAAAGTCGTTATTACTATTTTGGGTAATCCCATGTTAAATGTCCACTTTTCTTTAATAACCAAACTTTTACACATTTTTTCCTATTATGCCCGTAACATTAAATATCTCATACTTTTTTTATTCTACTTTTCTTATTCTAATTCTCTCTCCATATTTAATGACATATTATTATGGGTAATTTTGTCATTTTATTCCTCTTCTTAATATGCGTGAAAAGTCCACCAGGACTTTTATCCTGGGACAGAGGGAGTAATATTTATCTATGTTTTATATATTCGGTTTGATTGGGCTTACTTGGTTTGGTATAATGACTAACCCTAACTAAACCGACAATGATCGGTTTATAAAAGCATGTCACCATATCAAACCAATTAATTTGTAGAACCTGTTAAAAGTAAATTGTTTGGTTTGATTTGGACGAGTTGTTCGGTTTGATTTGGGTTATGAACACTCCTAATCGCAGTAGCCTAACATCCCGAGTGAATCCCGAATTTACTTTCCAAAAATTAATTTAGTAGAAAAGTACTCTTTCCGTTCCGTTCCAAAATATAAGAATATTATTAACTTTTTAAAACCAACTTAAGATATTTACAAACTCAAAATTGACATGAATTCATTTAATTTTAGTTAATACAATGAAAAATATTATAATTTATCTAAAAAGTATTATTCATTTAAGATTAATTATTTCATATTTTAATGAATAATCTGAATTTTATATTTGAAAATATCCAAGGGCGTATCCACCATGGTGCAAGGGTGCTCACTTGACCACCCTTACATTTCTAAAAACATTAATAAGTAAGGGTATTATGGTAAAGATTGACCATCCTTTAAAAATAAAATAGTAGAATAACAATTTCAATGTTATTGTTTCTTTAAATTTTAATTTTCCCCCAATTATAAGATTTTCTCTTCTCCTAATTTGTCATGCATATTCTTTAATTGATTTTATTTACTGATTTGCATATAAAATATGCCCTGAATAATTAATATGGAATTGAGTATATTTGTCCTAAAATATTTTAATGTATATATTATATATGGAGTATATTTTTTTGCTCTTTTGTTTTTGTAATTGTACGTGATTGTAATTTTTTGTGTATTTACGTTTAATTTACTAGTCATTTTTAATAGTATCAAATATCTCTTTTTCAATACAAGTCACCGGTGATTGCAAGTGTTTTTAACTCAATTCTACTCAATAGTTAATAAATGGTGATTTATATTGAAAATTAGATATTTGATACTATTAAAAATGAAACGATTGTGAAATTTTATAAGAAATTGGACCTCGAAAATTAATTTTATAATGACTTTAATATATTTTTTAGGAAACTCCATATTTGGTGAATTATATAAACAAGTGTTTTTATTAATTTATCTTTCAATTTTTTTTAATTATCTTTAGTTATAAAAGTGACCACCCTTTATAAAAATCATGAATATGCCGCTAAAAATATTACAAATTGACTTTCAAAAATCAATAATATTTTTATAAATGGAGATTCTGAAAATGATAAAGAGAGGAAAGTCAATTGTTCTTTTCCTTTTCCTTTATTTTTTATTTTATTTTATTTTATTTTCTTTTTAATTTACTTTTTTGTTTTAGGTTTAAAACACTTCAATTAATGACAGTTGCCAGTTAGGGTGTTCATTAGTCGGTCGGGTTGGGCCGTTTAACTATAGTTATAATTTATCGATAAATATCAATATCTATATCTATATATGGGATTACATACATCTGGTGTTCATTATTATTATTATTATTATAGATTTTGATTGATTATATACCAAGATGAAAAGGTAATATGATTGATACATTGTTTAAGAGAACTAATTATAATTATATTCACCGTAGTTAAATATATATTATTATTATGTAATTTGAAGTTTAAAATTATAAATTGATGACTAACTAAATTAATTTATCTCCTCTTGCTTTGTTATATACTAGCCTGCACACCCCTGCAAATAAAATACAAAGAAATTGAGGTTTATTTGTTAACTTTAAATATGTTTATCAATAAATGGTTGGAACTTGAAGACCCTTTTTTTTAAATCTCATTTTTTTTATAGATAAATGTTCTTACTAAAGTGTAATAAATACAGATAAATAAAACTCTTGTTGGAAGAGCTGACTTTTTTAAGAATAAATGATAATTGTAATACCCCAACTTATTATAAATAAAATTAAATTTCCTCTATTCATTATTTTGAAATAGTAAGAGTTGATTTGATTAATGTAGTTAGTTATAGGTAAAATGAGCAAATATTTCAAATAAGCAAGTGGTTATAAAATATTCGTTTTTATCGGAGAATATTCGTTTGGTCGTGGAATATTCTTCTTACCGTCGAGGAATATTAAATGCATTTATGACTTTGTTTGTGTAAGCCCCATAACGGAAAGCGATTGGATGAAGAAAAGCGACAAAAAAAATAAGTTGTTCATAAATAGCGATTGTAGTTATTACCATTATCTTGTTAAAATACTAAATTGGTTAAAAAACACGAAGAAGACGTGGTATTGCCACAAATTATTGATTCTTACGTGAAGAAGGCACTACTTAATAATTATTTGATGAATTACTATTCAAATTATTTTATTTTATTGATTCAATAATTGTTGCGTTGATATTTTATATTCTTTGTTGTTTCAATAATTGTCACTTACACATTTATTTTCCATTATCGAGCAATAATTTATATTATCCGAATAATATTATTGGATAACATTATTGACAATGATCTAGAAAGTTTCGTACAAGGAGAGGTTTGGTCATCTAATTGCTTGGCTACCGATGAAGTAGAGATCTTTATTGGAAAGCCCCCTCTTTTACGAACCGTGCTGGTTGTCGAAGATTGTGATTTTATAATATTATTTGTGAATAATTAATTATTGATTTATATGGTGAGGAAAATATAGATTTTATGTGGATATAGATGAGAAAATTTTTAATGTGACAATTGTTGAAAATTAATATTTTATCTTTTACGATTAAATAATTCATTTAATTATATTATTATATTTTAATAATATAATAATGGTGATATTTTTATAATGAATGTGGGATATATGAGTATATGAGGAGAAAGAGTATTTTTGTTGCATTAAATGATTAACACATGTTTTGTGTGTCGGTGGACCCCATTTCTTGACTGAAATTTGATTATAGCCTGTAAAATCGTCCGTTTGTGGATTTCGGTCAATTTATGTTTGGAATTTGGAAAAACTTTCTTTTGCAAAGTTGTAGATAATGAAATTTCCTATGAAAAAGACATGTGGTTCGAATTTTTCTGACAAAAGGGCTATTTATTATGAATTATTGAAGTTCCGAAATAATTGATTTTTGGAAGTTTTAATTATTTTTTTCAAGAAAAACGTGTTTGGTGAGTTAAGTGGGTCTAGCATGTGTTATTAATTGCTGAATTAAGATCTTCAAAAGTGAACGTATGGAATTTTAACAAATAATAATAATATTATATTAAATTTTCTGCTTTGGTGTGCTAAGCATTTTTCTATAAATAGGGTGCTTAGGTTAGAATTAAAAATCACATCAAAACTCGAAATCTTTCTCTCTTTCTCTCTATATTATCGGCGTATTCTTGTGAGTATTTTGATACTTTGAGTGTTCTTTATCTGATTGCAAATTCCTTCAAAGATTATATCCGAGTATTCAACCGTAAATCTTATTCTTTCGAGGTAATGGATGTTATTTTCTTCTTAAATGATATTATTTTCTTCAATATCATTATCTTAGAAATATTGGTTTGAACTTTTTATCAAATTTGAAACTTTTTTTGTGTTCGGGGTTACTTATTCACACGAATACTAAGACTTATTCACGGAAAAAATTAAATTTTTTTTTCGTCCAAAATATTTATTATGGATACTAGCTTTGATTGTATCCATGTTTTGATCATTCTTGAATTTTACTCCACTATGATTATTTATGAGGTATTTTTGGACATGGAATAGCTAAAATACGAATCCTTAATATTTATTCTTTTGTTTCACTGGATTCATTTTCTTTAAAATATTTTTCATCATCCTCAATCCTAAATGATGATATTACTGAATATCTTTGGCATGTAGTGCCAAAGATGAATGATATTCTGATGAATATCTTTGCCCGTAAGTACAAAGATGAGCAGTGTTTAGATGAACATGACCAGTGATGAATATCTTTGGCTCAGTGCAAAGATGAATATTTAATTCCAGATATATATTGATTGATGTTATAGGGATAAAATATCGACGATGAACTTTTAAATTCATATATGGAAGATAGTAGATTGCATTATCTACTTAACTCTTCTAATGAATTATTATTTCCGCTGCGAATATTGATTTAAAACTGGTTGTCTATTGTATTCTATTAAATTTTTTCCTGTTGAAGACTAACGATAATTTGTTCTATGTTATCTTAGTCATAATATTTTTTACTGGACTAGTTGAGCTCACCATTTTCCTTTTTGTTCCATTTTTCTTCTCAGGAGGCGAGAATGTAGCGAGTATTAGTCGGGGTATGGAATGAAGGTTCTAGGAAGTTATTTTAGTAGTCCTCGCCATTTTTATAAAATATTGTACCAATAATTGTAATGAGGACTTATTTGGGTATGAATATTGTCTAGATGGCAATATTTGTATTTAAACTCACAATTTTTATGTTGTATTAATAAAGTTGTAGTTATTTCTGTACCATGTTATTGACGACTCGAAATGAGTGTTGTATACCTATTTTGGGGGCGTCATAATAATATAGTTATAAATTATAAACATTAGTAAATTATGATAAACATGATTTTAGAATATTGTAATTTGTATGTTATGGTAAATTATTTTGGACTCTTTTATTGTTATTATTATTTGGATATGGACTCTTTATTTTAAATATGTATCAATGTGTGTGTCTATATATATATATATATATATGAGGAAATGTAATCTAAGACTGCTTGATAAACGACGTTGTTTGTATCAAATTTATAATTAAAAATAATTTTTTGAATAAAACTCAAAAATAAAAAATTTAACCCTTAGGGTAAAACTATGTCATTTTATCAAGTAACTTTAGCCAAGCTTGGCTAAGGCATGTTTATACTACTTAATTATAAATGTATAAGCCATTTCTTAGCCCATGTTATGGATTTGAATAAAGACACGTCATATTTGAATAATATAATATTTCTGTTGTTATTGACTTACGTATTTTCTGACGTCATATTCCTGAATAATATTTATGTCGCTGCTCATGTGGCTTCTTTTGAATTATTCCTAATAAAATTGCTTCTCCATAAAATTGAACTTGCAACCTCTGGGTTGAACCATTGATTATATGACCGCTGGAGCAACATGACTTAACTATTAAAATCATACAAAGTATTAATATTTATATCAAAACAAGAGATTTCCCCCATATATTCCTTTCTTCTCCTTCACTACATACCATTAATATAATCTCAATAAGTACTACAATAATAATAATAATAATAAGAATAATAACAATAATAATAATAGTATTAATAAAAATAATAATAATAACAATTACAACAATAACAATAATAATAATAATAATAATAATAATAATAATAGTACTAATAATAATAATAATAATAATAATAATAATAATAATAATAATAATAGTACTAATAATAATAATAATAATAATAATAATAATAATAATAATAAAATAAAAATAAAATAGTACTAATAATAATAATAATAACAGTTAGTTATTTGAAGGAGAATAATAATAATAATAATAATAATAATAATAATAATAATAGTAATAATTACAATAATAATAATAATAATAATAATAATAGTACTAATAATAATAATAATAATAATAATAATAATAATAATAATAATAATAATAATAATAATAATAATAATAATATTTTAATACCCATGCATGCTACTTAATTATTGTTTATCAGACTATTTATTATTTATTTGTAACATTAGAAGTACGTATGTACTATAAAAATGTTGCAGGCCTTGATCATATGGGAAGCTACAATTTATGCCTTCATTTTCCATGTACGTGACTCCTGTGTGCGAAACAGAAAGAGATGTGGACTTCGTTTCCCATGTTAGAATATTTATTACTCTTTTCCATTATTTATTATTTATTATATATAATAATAATTAATAATAATAGTAATTATAATATTAGTAATAATAATAATAATAGTAGTTGTTGTAATAATAATAATAATAATACCAATTATTACTAATATTATAATTATTATTATTACTATAACTATTATTATTATTATTATTATAATTATTATTATTATTATTTTAGTACTATTATTCATCTGTTGTCAAATTAGGTGAATAAATGTATATTATTGATAATTTTTAAACAAATATTATATATTATGTAATATTATTATTATTATTATTATTATTATTATTATTATTATTATTATTATTGTTATTATTATTATTATTAGTGATTGTTATTATTATTATTATTATTATTATTAGTGATTGTTATTATTATTATTATTATTATTATTATGGTATGTAGTGAAGGAGAAGAAAGAAATATATGGGGGAAATCGATATAAATATTAATCCTTACAAGATATTAACAAATAACTTGTGTTACTCCAGCGATCAATTGACCAAAGCTTTAAACAATAGGTTGCAGGTTCAAATTTGAGGAAAAACATTTTTTGGAAAAAACTCAAAAGACCTGCCAGGCGCCACGTGTCACGTCAGCAGGTCAACGCACATGTGGTGTCTGGAGGTTCAAAGTCCAAATTTTTGAATAGAAAGGGGCTCAGTTTGGGCTCAGTTTGCGTTGACCAGAAGAAAGGGGCTCAATACCCAAATATCAGAAAAGTTCAGTGGTCGACTTTGCATTTAACCCTATATATATATATACTAGGGTTAACCCGTGCCTACGGCACTACAAATACTCGTGTAATTATTTAATACCTAAAGATGAATTTAAATGAAAAATATGAGTTAACAATGTGAAAGAGTATATATTTGATAAAAATTAAAAAATTTCGTAATTATTTGTTATAAATAAGAAAATTTCTAATCAAGATAGACATCCCACCCAAAAAGTAAAGAAGTCAACAATTTTGCCACAAATTGTATCTACATGCTCATTATTTACAAATCAAGACTGCCAAGAAAAAATGAATTTGTTAAGGAAACAACTAAAGTCAACATTCACATTCACTCAACAATAAAATTGACCTAGGCCAGTTAGCTACATTTATTAAATTCGAAACAATCCTAGTGCCAATGACCTTGAAAATTTCTTTAAGCACATTTAAAAGCACTCCTTCATACCTATATGCTATTGATTCCCTTCATTTAATTTGCAATTTTAGATGGAACACGGGTTAATTAGTAAAACTAATTTATGCACAATCAATCATACAAATGTGTCCACTGAATACCAGTCGCTCATACAGTAACAGGTAAAACATTGTAGTAAAGAAATAGCATAATGATGCCTACTTGCTTAAAAGGTTCATGTGAACAAAATTGGTTTGGAGCTCCTTTGCCTGATTAGAGAAAAATAAAATAAAATAAGAACTACAAAAATAATTGACCCAACCGCCAAAAAAAATCTACAATAACATACTATTTCAACACTAAAGTTAATGTTCCAAGATATCAGTAAAGTCTTTTCTCCCAATCTACACCATATAGATTACTTAAAATTGGGTCCACCTTAATTATAAACTGTGGAATCTCCATCAACATCCCAACTTTCTTTTTTGTTCTATCCTCGCTTCTGCATAACCATACCTGCTGTTTAGTGAAGCGTGCATAAGTATTATTATTTCAAAGTGGTCTCACTAATAAACTAAAATGTGTATGATGGATAGAACTACATAAATCCGCCAACTTTTAAACAAAATCTTTCTTTCAAAACTACTATAAAATATTCTTTTAAGATTATCATTTTGTAGCAAAACCTATTAGACTTTAGACTCACAAATCGAAATGTGAATTTTTTTCCCATTCAGGATGTTTCAAGTTTTTATCAACATGTGTGCATACACACACACGCTTAATGTAAAAAAAAATGTGCAAGGTATTTATGTAAATCAAACCAAACAACATACAACTGGAGTATACGCTGAATTCAAGCATACTACCAAATCTGACCTCCAAGGAAAGGAGCAAAGAAGCATAGAATGCCACAACCAACAGAATGTGCAAAATACTGTTATCGCAACAACCTACCCAATGTGAAATAAAAAATCGAGATCTTCTCAATTTTAAATTAACAAAAGTGAGTAACAAAGTGTAGCAAGAAATTTCAAAAACATATGCAGTCAGACAGTGTCACTATATAATGACACTTGGAAAAAGTTGTTATGAAACTGAAAGTCAGCATCTATTCAGGATTAATTAAGCCAAAACCAAAGAAAATTACCACAACATTGAATTGAAAATGTCACTGATTTTATAAAAATCTTTGAAACGTCACTGATTTTTCCTTGATGATGTAAATAGTATGACTGCAAATGATTTTAAATATCTTAAAGTATCTGTGTTTCACCAAAAAATATACGGTAAAACTATAGAAAAGAAACAAAATCTTTTTTTTTACTAAAATCACTGAAAACACATCACCAAATTCTATATTGTGTGTCACCAAACAATACTATTTCCAGGAAATTAATTGGTCAAAACTCACAAAATATGAGTAGAAGAACAAACATCCTACAGTGCTCATGTACCAAAATCTTGTGACACTCCCACTAATATGACATAATAATACAAAATCTGAGCATACATATAAGAGATATCTAATGTGAAACTTCTATAATATGTTCTATTCAGACATCCCCAATCAAGCCATGTGATTTATAAACTGTAAAGTAAAGTAAAATTTTCATTCAAAGAATCACAATAACAATAAACACGAAACAAAAATAGAAAATGCTAAAGAAATCTACAGTTTGCACCATTGTGCAAAGTCTAGAGAAAACAAAACCATTAGCCTCATTGACTACTAATTAAAATTTTTAAGAAACAGGAAATAAAAACAATAGACTTAAGAAAATAAACATTAGTCTCTAGAAAAACCAAAAACCTATCAGCTAAAACTCAGAATGTCACAAAAAACACTATGAACGTTCATTTTCTTCAAGTACGTTGTGAATCCATATGATTAGCAAAATTAAGAGTCCCGTATACAGTAATTGCAAACTCATAAATAAAGTCGTGTATAAACATTATTACACATTGTTGTATAAAAATCTACAAAATCCGCAAAAGGTAAAAGTCAAAATATAATGGGCTTGCTTCAAAATCTACAAAACCCAGTCGAGCTAAAAGTGAAAATAATGAGTTTTGCTTTAAACATGTATAAAACCCACAAAAGCTAACAAAAGTGTAACAACATAAATGGGCTTGTTTCAAAAATCTACAAAACCAACAAAAGCTAAAAGCCAAAACATAATGGGTTTGCTTCAAAAATCTATAAAAAAGCTAAAACATAATGGGATTTGCTTCAAAAATCTACGAAACCCACAAAATACGAAACACAAAAAATACATACATGCATAAATTAATATATACTCAATCATCAACACATATCCAACCACCAAAACATCAAGCTAGACACTACTAATTTCAAAAAATTTAAGAGATTCCTTTAAAATAGATATCCGAAAAATTTAAATATGTTTAAGAAACTTACAATCATCCATACATATCCAAACCACAAAAAAACCATCATTCCATACCCAAAATCATCATAACCATGTATAATTAGTTTCAAAAAAAAAAGCAGAGATTCCCTTAAAAATAGATATCCAAAAAAATTTAAACCTGTTTAAGAAACTTACAATCATCCATACATATCCAAACCCACACAAAAAAAACATCATTCCATACCCAAAATCATCATAATCATGTTCTTTGTAAAACACACAAATTAAACACAAACATTCAAAAACTGAAGCTTTTGTCGACTTTAAATATTCTTTGTATTGATTATTTTATAAATAGACTTTAAATATTCGGCAACTTCAGTTAAAGATTTCAAGCTATGATGAAATAGATATAGATAAGAATATAAAGTCCTTCTGAAAAGCATCGAATGAACAAGAAAAGAGTATCGATTTCAAACCTTCATACCACCAATCATAATAAGTTAAGTTAAAACGACAGTCATTGACAAAGACTTCTAATACATAAGAAGTAGTTTCACCAATACATAAAAAATTATTTCAAGTTAAAGTATGCATGGAACAAATATGTATCCAAAGAAGTTAAAGTACGCATGGAATAAATATGTATTCAAGTTAATTCTCTTTTTTAAAACAAACTCCCAACAAACAATTAGAATTTAAAAGGAAAAACCCCAATCTAGCTGGGATGGGACCAAATCATGAGTTTGGACATAAAGTTCATGTGGTCTAGGTTTCTTTCAAAAACTCATTCCAACTAAGCAAAGGCTATGTAATTAGCTAAGTTGAAGTGCACATTTCAGCTTTCTCAAGTCGCATATAAAAGAAGCATAAAATATTTTTTATTTATATCATTTGTCCCACCATTTCTGCAACCAAGCAGGTAACAAAAGTACTACTCGGAACAAAAAATATTTTTTTTAAAAAAAACTATTTAAAACCTATACCAACACAAAAAGTGACCTTTACATCTCAAATGTGAGAAATTGAACAAAACCCACAATTCCATCCCCAAAAAAAAAAAAAGTAAATAAGAGTTATTTTCGACATACAAATCCACACATAAAGCTAAATAAATAACATAAAAATGAACAGAAACAGAGCAATCAAAAAGTGAGCTGTAAAAACCAACAATTGAAGTTTCAACAGTTCAGAAACTCCTGAATCCGCTACAATTTAAGAAAACTATGTTTTTCATGAGGTTAACATACCTTAAGAGGTTTGAAAGGATCATCGCTCGGATAAGGCGTTCCTACAACAAAATTTGTTATAATTAGATTTTTACTTAGATGAACTACAATGTAATCATGCCTTCCAAATTTCTTGGAATAAAAACACAGATTAGTTCATAGTAGCCTCATCTAAGTCACAAAAATACATCAATTATGCATTCAACAAACGATTTAATTAATAAACCATAATATAAACAACCACAAACTGAAGAATAACAATTAAAGAAACTTTCACACATCCTAAAAATATGATTAATTGAAAAGGTCAATAATGAAAACATAAACACAAATTGCACAATCTCTCTGCCTTTCTATTCTAATAACTTGATAATTTATAGATACTATCGTGACTCAAAATGATGTCAAAACAGTTCCTTGAAGCATATACGAAATGGGGTCAACTGGCATCAGTAGATTAGGTGGTCACACTGAAAAGAGGACGCAGTGTGTTAATAGGTTTGTTGCTGAATATGGTCGAATGCCTTTGGTATCAACATCCGTGAAAGCTGTTGATAGCCGCGACACCTGGTTTTGGTGATCTTCGCAGTTTCTCAAACATTTTGGTTACTGAATTTAATTCCCACCTTTTTTGTAGGATTAGTTAACTCCAATTCTGTTTAGTCCCTAGTGGTTCCCTTTATACTGTAGTAGTAGTATTTAGTTTCTATACATGTAACATTATTCTTGCAGATTCACGTTCATTACATGTTGTATTAGTCGTTCATGGCTCACTTTCTTAGTTATTTACCCCCCTTGTCAGCCTCCATAACTTAGAATCACCATAAACAATTCTTTTTTACTGTGTATATAGTCTAGATAGGGGTTTTGCCATCAGATGGAGATTGCTGTTAGCGGTCAGACTCTCGTCACTTCTACGCAGAGCAACACTCAACTATTGTGTAGAGTCTATATACCGAGTTTCAAGTTTTGACCTTATCCTTTAAGCTAAAAATCGTTTTGTACCCTAAACTCTTTATTTTAGAAGCATACTAAACACGTACGAAAGTATATAGATGTACCATACAATTTCGAAAGATTTTAAAAAATGTAGGAGGTGATTATAATTATATATTGATTCAATTTTCTTATGCAAAACTAAAATCTCCATACAGATGAAATTTCCAATCAGCAGGTCCACAAATTCAAGACTATATATGCAACTACAAAATAAATAGATAAAAATAAATAACTTAAATTAAAGAGAATTAAGAAACAACTTCATTTGATCAAGAATATGTAACTAACAACATCAACGACCAAAACACAAACCCAACAATTCGAACAATCTAAAATCTTAGTTTAACATAGAAAGTTGGAAGTTCAAACATAAAGTTCATAATAAATGTAAACCTAGTCGAAATCTACAATACTACTAATCAAACAAAATAGCTTAATTGTATATGAAAAAACAATCTATAATTAGTAAATGTCTACCATTGTTGAAGCTTTGGGAGACAAAAACAGGGGAATGAATGATAAGCCTGTTTTCTTTTTAATTTAAAATTGCTACTTCAGTGTTCAACTACATATTTGGCTATTCCTTATTACTAATGACCTCATCAAAATCAAGGTTGCTAAATTCTCATGTCAATCAATAAAATTATTTTCTTTATTTTAAAATAGATTAATTAAAAAAGTAGTAGATTAATCACAAATTGAAACAATCACCACAAATCAATCAGAGACCCTAGAATACAAATGCAAACACAATATCTAAACAAAAAGAAAGACCCACAGGTGCATAGGTTATACCATTATCAGAGAATTGCAAGGCAGGAGACGAACTCTTAGGATCACTGCTAGGCCGCTGCTTAGACTTTTTGAACTCTTTCAACAAATTCCTCCACTTTCAGTGCACATAGTCGGTGAGTGATTGAACCCTTTTCCCCTCATTTTGGCTGAAATTTGGTCCCACATGTGGTTGTTGGATTTTGAAGTGTTGAAGAGAGAGTCAATTTTCCGGCGGAGGATGATGAGAGTTCGGGTCTCTTCTTGGACCCATGTTTCCGACCGTTTCTTCAGGACCTTGGGGTTTTTTTCGCCGCCGTTTCTGTCGTCGGGAATCATCGCCGGTGGCAGTGGGTCGAGAATCATCGCCGGCTGCTGTCGTCGTTGGAGAATTAGAGAATCGCCGCTGTCGTCATCGTCGGGAATCATCGCCGGCTGCTGTCGTCGTCGAAACCTATTAGAGAATGGCAGTGGGTCGTCGTCGGGACCTTGGTTTGCACCTCGGTGGGTTGAGGTTTATTGTTGAGGTTGAGGAAAGGGTTTTGAATAGGTAGAAAAGGAAGAAGAGCTGGGTTGAAGTTTTTTCCTCCGTGTTGTGTTAACCTTAGTAACGAAGGGTCAGATTTATCCAAAAGTTTTTACGGTCTAGATCATTTATTAGACTTGAGCGGGAAATTAAAGGTTTTCAAATTCAGTTGTGTTTTGTATAGATAGATTTTCTAAAAAAATTACTAATTCAGTTCACTAAAAAATTTACTAATTCAGTTCACTAAATTACTAAAACACAACACCCCTGAAGTTGTGATGATCTACAACACATGCCATTGCATTTGTAGGGCTACAAAGTAGGGATGTAAATCAGTTCACTAAATAGTACACACCAAAAAGTTAAGTGGATAAGCAATGGGAGTGCAGTTATCGGAAATAAGTGTAGCAGAGAATGACTCACAGAAGTTCCATTGACTACTTTCATAAGAACTACTGTTTATTTTTTATTTAATCAATGTCCAATGAAATTATATAGCATTAAGATCGACTTCCGTGACTGAATGCTTACAGCTTAACAGTTTCCCAGGAAACCTTGTCCTTGGAATTTGTAATACAAAGTATGCATAAGCAATTTATGGCATCTGGGACTAAATTGCAAGATAAAATTTACAGAAGTTCAGTATTCCATCTCCTGGTCTATAGTTTTGTATTTTGATTTGATATTCTGTATTGAGAGGCTTAACTTTAAGCTATTACTGCTGTCAAACCAAGTTCTATCTAAAATTCGAAAAAGAAGCTAAACTAAATATTGATGTCAGCCCTTCTAGGAAAAACCAAAACTGCAGACTTCTAAGAAGTTTCCAACATTTTAAATACTGACGATATAATTCATTGATAAAGTGTACATAAAATTGTTAGCAAATATATGAAAATAACATTCTATATTTTAAAAAGAGCATTTGAAAAATCATGTTAAAAGAATCTAATATGTTAGCTTAAAATTTACCAATATTATGGACACATCTGTATACGACTACTTCCCCGCAGTCCCTCACTGCTTCACTCTGCAAATCAAGAAAAAATAATGGCTACTACTTCTCCTATTTCCCTTTTTACCCCTATCACACTCCTGTATTTACTCCTAATCACCACCACTTGGTTCTTAATCAAAACAGTCCATGGTGTAATTTAGTCAAGCACTATGTGTGCGTTGTTTCGAAACCTTCGTACCATAGCCATTTGTTTGTGCTATAATCCAATTTTAACCTCCTTATATCTCCTCACTACCAAACCTATCCCCTATGCTCTATTTATAATCCATAGCAACCAACGATTTAGTAAACTAATTGACTTCAAAAACTCCAACTTTCAAACTTTAATATATGGAGCATGCAAGTCTTCTATCACAATCAATCATAACTCCAACATATAATATGAGCATGATCCTAATATAATATACCAACTGATTTTTAAAATTATATACATACAAACTGACTTTTAAGACTAACCCAACTTACCAACCTTACTCATTTGCAAAACAATATATACATGAAACTTTCTAACTCGGGATGCACATTTCATTTCGTTTTCCTTTTTTTCTAAAGAGAGATAGATGCCTCAGATAAAATTTACAAATAACTACTTTTATCTTCTTACCTTCAATTAAAACAAAATGAGCAAATAAGCCCCCCAAAAAAAAAAAAAAAAAAAAGAAAAAGAAAAAGAAAGAAGTATTAAAGTAAAAAAATGAAAAGAAAACAAATATTCATTACTCGATTAATGCAGACAGTCAAAGAAAAAGAAAGTTACATTTTTGCTAAAAAGATCAATAAACATGATTAATGCAGAAAAGAAAAAAAAAAGAAAAAGAAAGCTAAAAATGTGTAACAGATAACATAGAAAGAGACATGTTAAGTTCTGCAACTGTGCATCCCAAAGTGTTGGTTCTCTCTTATATTCCTGTGCTAGCAAATGTCAAATTGAGGTGCCCTAATTAAGTAGGTGTCTTAACCATGGAAATCATATCGTGGCCATCAAATCGCTCAAGAGTAAAACATGAGAATCTTGTGAAGGTAAGTGTTATAAAATTGAATAACCCACTTCATAAAATGGAATAAACATATTAATAACCCAACTTCTAATATTATATTTCTAAAATTAATAACCCAACTTCTAAAATTTTCTAAGCAACCCTGAGCTATCAAATTATATATACCTAACAGTAACAGCTAATAAAGATTCACCCCGAGCTATCAAAACATTTCCTGTCAATTAATCCACAATAAAATGATTCTATTGACCAAATATATAATGAAAAAGTAAAGTGAAGCGAGTTAACAATTAATAATTATTAATAGGTCAGGTAAATAAATTATTTAACTAATCAACCACAAATTAATACAAATTAATGTTGAAAGCAAAATAGCAGTTAAAATGTCACTTGAATCAAGAGGACTCTACACAAAAGGTATAAATAATAGGACTTAAGTTTGGTAATAAATGAATCAAAATTATGCATAATTTAATGACAAAATCAGAGATATCACAGCTTTGTCTAAGGTTTTATACCTGGGCTGCAGAGATATCACAACTTTGCAACCCATGAGCTGCAGAGTACTCTGAAGAATAGGGCGCGTGTACCGAAACGACTCTTTTCCACTTTCATCTTTCTCCTCATTCTCATCAATCACCACCACTATGTACAGCACCTTCGCCACCTCCATCGCCATTCCTATAAACAAACAAAAACAAAACAAATTCCAATTCCAGTAAGCTCCACATGCAAATTTGACAAAAATACAATTCTTACAGCACAAATATAAAGAGATTGAAGAGGGAAAAACAGAAGCTAACAGCAACGCAGAAGTTCAAGAGAAGATTAAATTAACTGGTAACCTTAAGGAAGATCGAGATATTGATCAAATGAAAAGGGAGAAGAAGATGTTAGGGCTTATTAAAAGAGGATGATGAAGCTCCAATGGGATCTCGCCATTTTTGCTGTCACCAGCTTCCACGCATCATCCCCTCCCTGTTACACGAGTCACCCTGAATCCTTCTCTCTCTAAAAAGACTACTACTAATTAATTACAATACAAACACTTTCTCTTTATTTCTCTTTCAATAAATCACCAGACCTAAAATGAAGAAATCAAATGAGGGGGAACTAAAATGAGAGGGGAATTGGAGAACCAAAACAAAGAAATTAAAAGGGAAATTGAAGACCTAAAATCAAAGAGGGAAAGGAAAGAGGAAAATTAGGAGGTCCATTGCTCTCGCCTCCCGCAAATAACGGAATTAATTTGATAAATTAAGCACACAAACTCACATATTTGATGTTGTCGACCCGTGATTTGGCGTGGGGCACCTCTTCGATCTCCCAACCTTTCGGAAGTTAACAGAGGAGTTGTGGATCAGGGCAGGAGGCGGCAGAGGAGTTGTGGAGAGGTATAAGGTTTGGCAAGGTATAAGGTGGAGAGAATGAGAAGAAGTAAATGACAGAAACCTGTGTTTTCCGTATAAGGTGGAGACAATGAGAAGAAGAAGCAAGGTATAAGCAAATGACCGAAGCAAATGAGGAGAGAATGAGAAGTAAACCTGTGTTTTAATGTTTTCAACGGTTAGATTTATCCCAATTTTTTGACGGTCCAAATCTTATAATAGGGTTGAGCGGGAAGTTAAATGTTTTCAAATTCAGTTGTGTTTTGTATATATATATATATATATATATATATATATATGATAAATGATGTATAACACATACGTGATATCGATTATATGGCATACGCCATCAATAGCGTCAAATACAATAATTAAAGACTGAGATAAAACTTTAACTCATCTTCCGCTACAATAAGTAGCCAGTTCAAAATTTTAATCCATCCGCTATTGTTAGTAGCGGATGCTAATCAGAATTCTTCATCTCTTCAACATGTGTTAGAATTTGGCTTGATTAACTAGGGTACGCGAGTTAGAATTTGATTTTATTAACTAGGATTAAGGTTTTATTAACCAGGTTTAGGGTTCTAGTCACCATCCAACAGACAATGGGTTTGGTTTTTTAAATCTCATCCGTTAATGTTTAAAATGAAAATGGATGTTAGAGATGGTGTAAGTCTTATAAGAATATGTATCACGTACGTGATATAGATCATTTCTCTATATATATTGTTAAGGTTGAATGACACTTTTGACCTTTCAAGTTGCCACTCACTTTTAAAGTCGCTCCTAAAGTTCATCTTTTGTCTATTCGGTCCTCAAAGTGATATTTTTTGTTGATTTTGTTCTTTGTACCCGATTTGACCCCAACCAAACCAATTTTTAACTAAATTTTGACTCAACCCGACCAAGTTTGACCCGACCCAAATTTCACCAATTAAATTTAAAAAAATTAGAAAGTTTTAAATTATTTAAAAAAATATTTTATTTTAAATATTTTTAAAATAAAATATTATTACTAAAATAATAAAAAATTTTATAACTTTTTAACAGAATTATTATTTTTAATATTTTAAATTAAAAAATTATTTTATTTTTTAATATTAAAAATAATTATTATTTTTAATATTTAAAATAAAATATTATTTTTTAAATACAAGATCTAACGACTAAGATTAAAACTTTAAATTCGTCGTCCGCATCAACAGCACGTGTAGTCATGTTTTCTTTAATAGTACATTTGACTATAAAGAAATATAATAAAACATACATAAATTTAACAAACTTCTTATTTTTCATTTTTATCTTTCCATCTTAATTCTATTTAAAAATTTAATGTACATTTCTAACTAACTCGTGTCTTGCATGAATTATATACTAGTAATATATAATGGTCGTAAGAGAGAGGTTCACATCACAAAATAAAACATTCTTAGAAATTCCAATATTTTTAAACTTCCTATACCAATAAAAACTAAATCCAATTAATACATGTTCGTTTTTTAAATAAAAAAATAAACAATAAAACAAACCTAAATCTACTAAAACTTCATTATTCTCATTTTTTGAGTCCATATATTTTAGTAGAATTCTTAATCAGTCCATATCTATAATAACGTTATTTGGATTGTATATATTACATTATGATCATAATATATCGTTAATATCTATATTAATGGGTACACTTTCAAGGGTTTTGTACTAGGATAAGTTAATTAATATTAATAGTATAGTCATGTTTTCTTTAACACACTACTACAAAACAGTAAATAGATAACGCCGAAAAAACGTTATAGTTTCAGTCAGAAAAACGTCGTGGTTAAGGGTGTCATCTATTTGACACCCTTACACGACGTTTTTAAAACGTTGTAGTTAAGCACATTACACAACGTTTTTTAAGAAAAAAACGTTATAGATTTGTTTTTCATAAATTAGCAGATGCTTGAAAACGTTGTAGAATGTATGATTCCACAACGTTTTCTGGATAAAAATGTTGTAGTTTAATATATCAGACAACGTTTAGGCACATTTACACAACGTTTATAATGTGTCATCTATTTAGAAGGTGTCATTTATTTATACAAATATACAACATTTTTAAAATATTGTAAATTAAAATAAAAAAAAAGGTTGTGGTTCACCTATATTACCAATGCACCTGCAATTTTTTTTTCTTTCCCGACTCCAGGCCTCCGTGTTTTTTTAAAGAAGGGTTTGAGGATTTTTGAAAAGAGAATTTTGCTCCGTGTTTTTTTATATCTACAACCTTTTTTTAAAAAAACGTTATCTATTTAAAACTAAAAAATTGCCCTTAATAATACATAACGTTTTTTCATATGTATCTACAACGTTTTGTTAAAAAACGTTGTAAAAAAAAATACCACAACGTTTTTTATAAAAACGTCATCTTTTAAGTGTTGTCTTTTTATGGTTTTGTACTAGTGACAGTACACATTTGAGTATAAAAAAATATAATAAAACATACATAAATTTAATAAAAGTCTTATTTTTCATTTTTATCTTTCCATATTAATTGTATGTAGACTCTAAAGTTATTAAAAAAAATTATCGGCTATAAATTAATATAGCATAATATTATAATAATTAATATTATAAGTTTAGATCATAATAATAAAAAACAGATAACATGGGAATATTAAAATATTTCCAAATATCTTAATCTAATATGAAAAATAAATCTAAATCCACCTATCTTTATATATTTTATTATCATGAGTCCCGATCATAATTGTTAAAATATGGAATGACATGAGAACATAAATATCCTTCTAAATATCTTAATCCAACAAGTAGAGATTCATATTCAACTTAAAGTCAATAGTGATTAAGTTGAATTCAATTGAATATCTATAAGATTTATAAAACAATATATTTACTCAATTTTATACTAGTTTTACCATCTTTCTGTTTATATATACAAGCCCACCAACCCGTACGAAGAGATATAGATAATGATTTATGATGTTAATTATTAAGATGAATATATATACCAAGTCAACAACAAAATGGTCATCACAACAAATTAAAACAAGAAAAATCCATACCAAGTATATAAATCCATAGTTTATCTGCAAATCTACCAAGACAACAAGATGGGTCAACTCAACAAGAACACAGTTTCAGGGTCAGGGTGTAATTAATTAAATACTAGGAGTAGTTTTCCAGCTTATGGAAGAAAAATAATAAAAATAATAATAATATTATGCATATCATGAATAAATTTGTTATGGAATTGAAATATGTACGTACCTGTATATATCTGCTCTAAACCATGCCCTTGAGAGAATTATATGTGTGAAGAAAATGAAAATGGGGATTCTGGAAATGATAAAGAAGAGAGTAAAGTCAAGTCAAGCATGTGGTGTGAGTAGTCTTTTCCTTTTAGCCAATTAATGTTATCAACATGTCCGTGACTTGTGAGTAGTCTTTTCCTTTTCCTTTTGCTTTTAGTCAACAAATATTATTAACATGTCGTCTCCTCTTTAACTTTTCATTTCCTTGTATTATTATTTATATTTATATTTATATTTTAATAATATTAAAAAATTTAAGTTAGATAAATAGTTTTTATGATAATTTTATTTCAAGTTATATTATCTAAATGGTAATTACTTTACTTAAATTTGTATTATTATTATTATTATATATTTGAATAAAAGAAAACAGCTAACATTAGATAAGATAATCAACATGTGGTGTGAGTACTCTTTTCCTTTTCTTTTTAGTCAATGAATACTATGGACATGTCAAGTCAATTGTCGTCAACTTTTTTCCTTTACCTTTTCCATTTCATTTCCTTTCCTTTTTCCTTCTTTTCTTTTTACTTTCAACCGTGCAAAGACTGGGCTCCTTGATTATTAAATTTTTATACTTGATCAGTTTTAAAATATAATATTATTATTGATTTTTTAAAATTAACTTAAGAGAAAGATTATTGATTAAGCACTTGATAATAAGAATATTAATTGATAAGATGGGGTAATTATGAGCACTTCATCATAACATAATCTGTTCAAAACAAGAAATAAAGATATAAAAACACAAAAAGAACTAAAACAAGATGCATTCATGTAACAAATAAAGGTATAATATCTACCAAGACAGTGGCATCGAATGAAAATCGTTGATGGTAGGTGTAAATATACAAGTTCCAACTAGAATATAAATTATGCCTACTTTTTCTTTCCAGTAATTATAAATTGACCCCAAATTGATGGAAAGGGCTTCAAGTGCCTAGTATGTTGAGAAAGTAGACAAATGATTAGATCAATTGCAAATGAATAGTCCCCTTAAACAAATTTTTTTTTTTTTTTTTTTTTTTTTTGCATCCCCTCCCAAAAAATGTATCCGGCATCAGAAAAATGGAACTCGACTTCTTGCATTGTCTGAATCTGAGTCAAAGGAGACCAGACTGCATTTTGATGACACCTTGCTTCGATCTAACAACGACATCTCCCTTGATCCTCGATCTGTCCTCAGACAGCCAACCCTCACTAGACTGCTGGCATTACTAAATGCTCCGAAACCCATTGTCCCCAGAAAGCTGAAAGTTCTTTGTCAAGTTATGATATTTTTTTTATTTTATTTGGAATGAATTGGGATCATTTATTTAACTAGTTTATTCGGCTCCATTATTGACCTCGAAAGTCTCATTCAAACAACCACCATATTGTTTCTAATGAACTCTATAAAATCGGTTGGTTCATTAGACTAACCCATTAGATCTTTTTAATATCTATTACTTTGACTCAGAATGATGAAAAAGCATGACAGGTTGGTGAGACATTCGCCATGCATTAATGTGGATGAGATTATAAATTTAACCAGCATAAATAAATGACTAAAAGTAGTGGATAGATCGTGCGTACGCGCAAGCAGAACCCATCGATCGGTGTGTCGGTTAGTAGTAGGTGGTGCAGAATCCCAGCAAGAGAGTATAACCTAGCAAGGAGGTCTTCACAAAGAGGTACGTTCACATTCATATTCACACGCACACAACTGAGAACATCTATCTCTCTCTCAATACACTAGACATTACATCCTCCATTGTTAACCTTGTGAACACGTATATGACTCTCACGCTCCGAAGCTATCCCCCACGGTCCAAATAAAGTCAAGCTTGTGGTGTTTATCGTGTTTCTTTATCAGGCGAGATCGAGCGTCTTTACGTGATTGGGACGTTAGATAAGATCTTAGCGTTAACAATTACTAAAGAAGTCTGAGGAAGAAAGTCGTTGGACAACTGTATACACGAGGGTGCATTAGTATTCTAGGAATTGGCAAAATTAACGAAAGCCCTCGTCACAGCGTTAGCAACCATTGACATTGACGATGTGACATATTGAAGATTAAGCGATCCAATTTAGAACGAACACATTCTACTTTTCTTCGAAATTGATAACACCTTACCTTATTACCTTTCTTCGTAGTCTGATCCGGACAGTCCAGACCTCCATGTCAGGGTTTAACTCATTTTCAATCACTAGCTAATTCACACATTTCCATCAGTGTGAAAACTGGTAGAACGATTGAGCAAATGAAGAATGAAATGATTAACCCTAACCAGACCAATAATAAACCGGTTTAAGAGCATGTAACCAAATCAAACCAATTAATTTGTATAACCAACTAAAAATAACTTGTATGGCTTGATTTGATCAAGTTGTTCAATTTAATTTGAGTTACGAATACTCTTAATCGCAGTAGATACCCTTTAGCTGTACTTCATTCCCTTCAAACAGTTGGAATAAATTTTGTTAATGATGCTACTCCACATTCAAGCATACTTCCACCAAGATATTTGCCTTATACAATTTCATTTTCAAAATTACAAAAAAGTAAGAAATTAATTAAAAATAATAATTCTTACATCTGTCACGTGTTGCAGCATGTGCTCAATTTGATCGTGCCATCCAATATTACACGTGAATAATTTTTGTTGATAACTTTTGAGCAAGACAACAATAATTGTACAATGGGCATGCAGCAGTAATGCAAGACCATACTCACCAATGGAGGCATTACTTTTACCAAAAATTGAGCAGCCATTGCCTTCTAAAGGGTCATAGGAGTAGCCTTCCTGCTTCTGCGTTAATTACCTAAAGCTATTAGCTAGCCTACCAAGACATTCACAAATCTTTCACACTTTCCCTTCCTTTGTCCTCCCATTAATAATAATACATCACAAAACAAGATTTAACAAATTTTTTTAATTCTTTCGACTGGAAATGGGAGATTAATCCAATAGTAACTAAATCATTGAAGTGTAGAAGGACGGGGTTTTGGAGGTGTGTATAGAGAATCACCGCAGTCCATTGGGTTATGCATAAGCGGGTTCCATCTATCAAATACTATTCGTCCCCCTCGGCCAATCCTTCCACGAAGGTTAAATGAACGGGAAGATGAGCCATTCAATACTGAAGAATCCAGTGGTGGTACTATGCCTGCAGCTGCCATCTTCCCTGTATCTAGAGGTTTTGCAAAGAGCAAAACTGGCTCTAGTGGATCCTGCATTAATTGAATGTTCCGTTAGGTATTGACTTAATGAGAAACAATAGCACGAGTGGTGGTAACTTCCATATCACCACTCTTCATGTAATAAAATATTTGAACGCCTAAGACGACTGTCAATATAGCACTGAAAAAGTGTACTAACCATTTTCAAAGAAATTTCTTTCTATGGCTTGCTGGAATCAGTGAAAGAGGAGGGGAGGTTTTTGGGTTTATTGGGTTTTTTTTGGGGGGGTGGTGGGGAGTGAAAAAGAGCTAAACATAATTGAGAAATGTATATTTGCAAGTAGTACCAATTTATGAAGCCACCGGTACGGGACATGTCGCCGTCTGAACTCTCGCTTCAAATTTCCAGCAGAAGCCATCACCACCTTTGAGTCGGTGAAAGATGTATTCTGTAGCATAGAAGGTCGAGTTTGTGGACGGCTGTTTGAAACGTCATCAGAGTCCACAAATTCATCCTCACTCGAAACAAACTTGCTAGGGAAGGATGGGAAACCAGGCAGAGCCAAGCTGTCTTCTAGGAATTCAGGTTCATGCTGAAAACCAAGGAAACTTGCATCATACACAGTTCAAAGTAAACTGAACTTAGATAACTAGGCCAAAGATTTAAAAGTTGTCACCAGAAACATGATCTTGGTTATGTGAAGACAAGCATCTACATGCATACACCATTACGCGAAACTAAAGATAGTTTTTTCGGCTTTTTGCTAATAAATGCCCTAAACTAGTAGTAGTTGAAAAGCAATGATGCTGATTGCACACACCAGAAAAGAATTTCATCCTTGGTTGACTTTTTCTATAAATTTTCTAGCCCTCACAACAATTGCTGGTCAGAAGAGTAAGGATTGGTGCGTGAATGACAGGAAAAGAGTGCCAGACACCAGTAATGAGTTAGCTAGCAATCACAATCAACCACCATCATAAACAATGTTCTACTCAAAAACAGCATATGGGTCAAATCATGTACTTGCACATTTCAGACGCGTTTATGATAAGAAAGATCAGGCATAATTGCACAGATCACTCCTCTATATGATATTTGAAACAAAATGCTAATTTAATCTATAAACATCAAATCACGAGGATCCCAATTATTAGTCAATCTTTTATTATAGAGAAACTAATATACTCTCCTTGCATTATATAATAAAGAGCAAAGTAATCACGCTTTTCACATGTTAGTAATACAAGATGCCACCCAAATTACCTTATACTTCATTTGAATTCTTTGAAGGCTAACTTCGCTCTCCATGACTTCTCTTTTTATCTCTTCTCTCTGCACAGAACCATTTTGTCAGGCCATGTATTACTAGTGATTAAACACTTTCCCATGCTAAATGAATAAATGAATTATGTGGGACATTCAAAACTTCATTTATATAAAGAAGTGACACCTTGATTAGTGCCTCAAGTAAGATCTTTGCTTGGTCAAGGTTGCGCCTGACCTGGAAATGGTAAAATTAAAGGATTAGATTAGAGTAAATAGCATATGTGAGCACAAATATGAAGTAAAAGTATATGAAGCATCAGTTTCACCCCATAGAAAAAAAAAAAAATCTGTCGTAATAGAAATAAGTCTAATAACTTATACTTTAAAAAAATCTGATATCAAAGTAGTGTTGCATAATTTAACAATACGATTACATGGAGGACATCATCACTTGCTCGCCTTAATTCAGTATATTATGTTTGGAAAAGATACTTTAATTAAGTTCCAATATTAATGCTTTACTGCTAGATATTAGACATCCTTGAAGGTTGCTTAGTAAAATGAAGGTCCGTAAAGGACTTTATGCAATCTATGAATAAATATATTTTTCTTGTCAACGACTGGGTATGCAAATAACAGTAGGCATGGGGAAGACCAAAATAGCAACAAACATCCCATCGTGCAGTTATCAAACTGTGAATATGTTATGTTAGCGTGATAGTCACTTGCCATTATTAGTAAGTTAAATATACAATTAAGCATGTGATAATAAGAATATGAATTGATAAGATGGGGTAATTATGAAGCTAACCTGATGAAGCTTTTCAAATGACTGCACATTGTTTTCCCTCCTTTGCATCTAAACATAAGAACAGTAAGCATCAATCCAAAAGTAAGACATTAGCTAACTAAATCAGGAAACTTACCCTTCTTGTGTGAAGTCTGTGCGTTTTCTCCCTTGGCCTAAATACATTATATGGATTGGTATCATTAATTGGTGGAGGAGGCTGTAAAAAGAAACGCATATAATACATCTTTTAGCTGATATCATGTCCAGTGGAAGAAAAACTTTACAAGCCCTAATGATAAATGAATTGGGAAGGAAGGTCAATACACAAATAAAAATGCAACAAGTGAAAATTTAGATAACTAAATCTAAGAGAGAGAATAAAATTAACTAAGAGGTAAACGCGGCTCACTTGTATGTGTGTGAAACATATTACTGTAATAATCTTAGTTTGCAGCATTTCTTGACAAAGATAAAATGACTCAAAAATCTCTAAATTAGCAATACAATTTTTTTCCCTTTTCATTCTTCTTTTATCTGATAGGTAAATAACATTAAGAAAAGCGCATAAAGGATGCACATCATCATAACATAATCTGTACAAAACAAGAAATGAAGATGTAAAAACACAAAAAGAACTAATTGTCCATGTCTAGAACCAAACCAGTACCAGCAGGCATATATAACCCAAGAAAATAACTGCCCCATTGACAGGTGGATCAGCTCATCAGCAACTTTGCAGCATATATAATATACATCTTAGGACGGGGAAAGCATTTAACAACAATTTTTCCCTCTTTTTTTCAGGATATGTAGTCAACATATCTAAAATTCTAGCAACAAAAAAAATTACTTAATTTATACGTATAAAATCAGTGGGTAGAAGTGTAAAATTACAGCCAAATCTTCCACCAATATATCTTAATTATCTGATTATTACAGGTCTTACTACTATTTTGTACTAGTGATTATTTCTTGGGTTCACAGTTTGTAATAATGATTAGCAACAATGCATCAGGGCCATTTACCCGAAAACAATACTTAAAGAAAATTTTACATATACAAGTAATGGCCAACAACAGTGGATGGTTGAGAAACTAGAAATTCTACAAATATGATATATATATATATATAATACAAATATTGTAGGATTTATTTATAACTGAATCAAAATATAAGACAAATAATGTTTGGTACATATATTTCAGCCCCTTGTTCGACCAATTTAGTCAGGTTATATTTAAAAACAAGATGCATTCATGTAACCAATTTAGGATACTAACCTGCAAACGCCGTAAAACAGGCTTTTGCCATCGTTCCCTCTGGAAGGAAAATTAGAAAAGAGGCATTAAGAAATAATCTTATGAAAGAATCTCAAGTACATGAATGCTTTGTGGATTGGCTAATAGTACAGTTAGCTTAAATAAACAAAAGAAAATCTCTCCAACTTATGTAGCAAGAAATTAACAATTTTTGCCCCTTTGTTAAGCCACACTTCTTCATCTCATTTATGAAAGAGTACCAATGTTCAATCATTTAAATTCAGCATTAGTGTCTCTCAAGGTCATCATATTAGGACATTGCAACATTGCCAGCCACCAAATAATGAACGTTCCCCTAACTTTAATACATAAAAGATCAATAAATAAAATACAACACAACCATAGTGGATATAGACTGATTTCAGAACTTTTGATTCATAGTTTAAGAAAATCGGAATTTAAAAGGGATGATAAATGTTTTAACATAAATTTTTCATATTGAGACTTTAATATGGAATTAATGAATAAGTTAATTACTATCCTTTCTTAAGATACTGGAACTCTTGTTAAAGTCCATGTTCTAAATAGAACTTTAACTAAAGAGAATAGAACATTAAATGTGGTGATTAAAAATAATGACATTGAATGTTGTTTCTTAAAAAAAGTAATGGTTGAATATTTATTATACAGGGCATAAAAAGTAAAACAATGAACTAACTAAAACTAAATTTTATAAATAATTAAGTAATGAAATATATTGGGAAATCAATAGTCAAATCCTCCGGAGGGAGTAGTACTTTAATGAAATCATAAAAGATCAATAAATAAAATACAACAGCACAACTTATCGTGGATCTGGCTTGCGCATCGAGTTCAGAACTTCAGATTCTAAAAAGTTTTTAAAAAATATTCAGCAGAAGATTTAAACAGGGATGTCATAAATGTCTGAAAGACAGGAGTTCCTATTGAGACTTTTAAAGAAGTTTCTGTCTAGAATATTTATATGGATTGGCAGGCTATCCGTTATTAAGATACTGCACTTTTTTCCACTTTTCGGAGGCATTTGTATCCTCCTTGCTTGTTTCTCTCTTCTTTCTAACTAAATCTTCTTCTTTTATAATTTATACAAAAAATAAAATAAATATCTTATATATTCAATCCACCGAACCTTGCACAACTATCTCGGATTCCATGTTACAGTTCATCCAACCTTATATCATCATATCTCAAGGGGACTAACTCATAACTTGTGGGGAGCCATATTTACCTAATGTGGGATAACCATACTCACAAAACCTTCCATCAAGAAACTTACTTGGATAAGATACAAAACAGATATATAATTTATTAATTTTTTTTAAAAGGGAAGACATATAAAGTAATGAACAGGAGGATGTATTCAAGGTTTAGTATATCAATAGTGGGATAACTATGAATAAGAGGGTCAAGATGGCTAGGTTTTGATGAATAAAAGTCCTGAAATGATGCGAGGGTGGAAACTGCCTTTATTCTCAAATAATTACTAAACATTGATAGACTAGAAATGGTCTTGCATCAAATAGAGAGGACAATGTAGCTAAAGAATGAATTATAACAATAGACGTTTCAATTGTCCTCCCATCTTTTACTCTTCTTTCTTTCCAATAAATTGTTCTTATATAAACAAATAAAGGTATAATAACTAGGATATCTACTAAGACAATGGCATTGAGAAGATGAGAATGAAAATATTTGATGGTAGGTGTAAATATACAAGTTCCAACAATGCAAAACAATCTGTAAAGATACACAGACAAATACGCCAACTAGAATATAAATACCTTCATGGAAGTGTATCAAGTTTGAGCATAAATTATGTTTACCTTTTCTTTCCAGTAATTATAAATTGACCGAAAAACTCCAAAATTGATGGAAAGGGCTTGAAGTGCCTAGTATGTTGAGAAAGTAGACAAATGATTAGATAAATTACAAATGAATATTACCAAATTATGAAAGTAGACAAATGATTAGATCAACTGCAAATGAATAGTCCCCTTAAACAATATTATCGCAAACCACTCAAATTCTATATCAATTTGTTTTCGTTCATTGCAGGCAAGCAGTTAGGCATCTTCACTTTCCAAAGCACCCAAATAATTGCTAAAGAAGATACTAGAGTAGGAAATTTACAAATCCAGTATCAGAAATTAATATCAATTGGAAAAAAGGTGGTAAAGCAATATTGCAAAATCTTTTTGCTATCAACATCAGTACGAGTATCAAACTATCAATACCAAAACCAATTGTGGGTAACTTTGAATAAAAGTAAAGAAAGGATGTTCAATCAAGGAAGTAACTTTCACCTCCACAGCAGCATCAAATGTTAAAAGTACAGGAATAGGTGAGCCAAGTGTAGGAGTTATGACTCCTGCTCTTTCCCTAGCCTTGTGATCCAATGCCTCTAATTTAAACAGGATTGTCTCTAACCTGCAACAAAGAGCGGACCGACATTATCCCAAGCACACACCAAAGACCGACTCCAAAATTAAAATCAACCAAACTAAATCATATAATAAAATTAAAATAATTAAAAAAAACCTGCTCAAACTTTGGTAAATGCCAACGCGCCCCATTGGTTTCTACGTGAAGTGATATACGTTAGAAAGTATTTTACATTTTAAAGTTGTTTTCAGGAAAGAAAATTCTCCTGGTCATTTTTCTGGTGCTTTGGAGGTTTGGAAAATACGTTCAGGGAAAAAAGTATTTAGGCAGAAATTATAGTTTCATGGAAATGGTTTCACGAAAATATTTTAAGTTATTTCCTAGTACAACTGATTTCCTAGACCAATAAGGCTAAATTTCTTTATTACTATGAAGATAAAATTAAAGGGTGATGATAATCTTGCCAAGGATCTAATAAAAATGTGTATCAACACCATTTTTTAAATCAAAAGAATTGGTAAAAACGCTTATTTTAGAGGGCAAATGTACCACAGAACAACACCAAGGACATAAGTAAATCTCCTCTTTCGAAGTTTGAACAAATTTTCTGCAATGTAAATACATATATTTTTGGGTATAAAGGAAAAAAATATTAGATAAAAACTATGTAAAGAAAGGAAAAGATGCACAAAGTAATTGGATTCCATCTTCTATTCTTCTCATTTATCAACAATGTAAGTAATTTTTTTGCCACATTTTATAAATGTCAAGAAGTTACAACCTATTTTCTAACAATATAACACAAAAGAACAGATTCATGTAGAAAAATTTATATCCATTAATAACAGTTTCAAATATATGACAAGTCATACAAAGTTGTGAAGTCAGAAAACATAATGTACCCAAATCTTTACAAATATGAAACAAGTAAAACGATAAAGACAACAAGATGTGTACTCAAAGCTTAAAACATATATAGAGAACAACCACCGGCATTGTAGAATTAACATACGTCAACAGAGCATTGAATTTCTCTGTGATCCCCCAGTCTTCTCTCTCCCCTTTATTTCTATCTCTCCCCCTAAGTCCCTATATACATATACACACACACACACACACATATATATACGTGTATATATCATTTCTTATATTTTTTTGAATTTTTGTGAGAGAATGGTCAGCTAGAAGTTGGGCCTCATCCAATTTGAAAAAAGTAAATTGCAATCACAAGGGGTGCAAGTTATTTTGGTTTCCCTAAGAAATTTTTTCAATAGTTTAGTTTAAATGAATTCTATAAAATGCGAAAACCATTTTCTGAAAATAAAAAAACATCAAATGAAGAAAGTTAGCAAGCATTCCATGATTACTGCCTTGAGGCTATCTGACCACAATGGCATGACTATGATTTCAAGTGGCCACTAGAGATGAATTCATTTAATTCTTAGTTACGAGAATTGGACCCCTGATTCCTTCAAAACCCTCAGATTTTGTGATAGCACATTACAACTCTACTCCCACAGCTTTTTAACTAGAAATAGTTATTCAATTCCAAAGCAAAATAATCATACATAACAAATATATCAGCATAAGTTGTAGCAGAGATTTTATATAACTTATTAATTTGTGTGTGTGGAGGGTTTGTTGTAAATTTGATTTATAGACTAAGGTGGGGATAAAGATGCTTTGATTCTTGCAGGTTAGTTTGCTTTTTCTCTGGAATACCTTTTGAAGATTGTCAAAGGGGTAGTGGACCCGATGTAACACAATGTATAGAGAGGGCATCAGGGAGAGTGGGTAAAGTTTGAAACATCTAATGGATAGAAAAAGGTACAGATTTTTCTGACGTGTTTTCCTTCCTACGTTTACTTACTCACCAAACATGATGATCTCAGGTATTGACCTATATCTAGAGGTGTCCTGAACTCTCTCCCCACCATCACTGAACATCTCATACTTCAGTATAAGATTCGCATTCCCGCATGCCAAACATGGCCGTAGGAGTTCAATTACTTTAGCAGTCAAAGTTCATATCGTGCTCCAACTTCTGTGCAGAAAAAGATCTCTAAATTGAGACAAATTGAACGTCTTACAGAAGCTCCCTATCATTTCTATCGAAAAATTATTTCCATGTCAAAGCTAACAGCAGCATTAAATTCCTAGCATACATTAAATTACAATCATTGAAAAAGTTATTCTTGCGTGTAAATGATTTCACAATTCACACAGAAAATGATGAGAAAAGGGGTAAAAAGCTCATGAAGAAAAGGGAAAGCAAAAACGCGCAAGACTTACTTTTCAGCTGCAAGTGTTTGTCTATCACTGTTGAACTCTTGAAGCCAATCTTCATCCTCATTGTCAAGATCATACTCAACAAACTCTCCAATTTCAGCCCGAGCTAGAAATAATTGTACAAGTTTTCAGCATATTATACAATTAAGATCTCAAGAAACCTATTTGTAGAAAACTTCTAAAGACTTTTAAGTAGTTACTAACCTCCCCTTGCACGCAAATATGAAGTTGGTTGATTGAACGTTCGGGAATAGTCTCTTTCATACGTATCCACAACAACAAACTCTGGAGTTGGTATTTCAGAAGCCACTTTCTTGCTAGGAATTTGCGGTTGCACCTAAAGAAAATTTAAAATATCTCTTTACAATTACATTAACAGTTCTTCAACTCCTTTAAATGACATTTATAGGTCTTATAACATAACCTTGGGGGCAAGAACATCATACTTTAGTAAAGAGCGCAAGAAAAAGAAAAAGCTAACACATTTTTTGGAGCAGTGGCATATGGAAATTTGGATAGCATCACTGAAGTACAGCACAAGATGATGTAAGAAGTTTTCTTGGAAAGGATTCTTTTTTTCTCTTTTAGTTTGATAAGTTTGGATCCCCAGATTTCAGTTTTACAATAACTAACATTTTGTTGATAAAGACAGTGGCATCAAAGCATGGAAATTTGGATAGCATCACTGCACCTGCCCCCACAGCACATTTTTTAGAGCATGGTGAAACAAAATAAATAGAGTACTACGAGTTATATTAGTACACTACTATAAGTTATTGAAAAAAATTATACTACTATATATATTGTTAAAATAAAAACTACTATAAGAACTTAAGTATTTTATTGTCTTTTTACTTCTCGAATACCAAGAAGGTAAAAGCAGGAGGAGTTTGATTATAAAAATTAGTTTATAATTTTAATTTTATTCGAATTTTCAAAAAAAAAAAACAATGACTAATAAATATTCCAATATTTCTTGAAAGTCATTTTAGAGATCAACATCATTATATTTATCTTCTTCGGTTGTTGTTGAAAATCCAGATCACTTAATCAAATAAACATTTTAAAGTATATTAAAATGTTTATATCATATAACAAGATGACATATTCCTTTTTTTTGTAAGTGTACTAATACAAAGTACTGAATTTTGTTCCACTTAGCCTTAAAATTTGTGAATATGTTAATAACTATTATATATATATATATATATATATATATATATGAAGAGGTAGGGAATTGGAAGAAGGCACATACATGTTATTGAAATATGATATTTTTGTAACTATTAAAAATGAGGCTATCATGCAATAATTTCAAGCAATAAAACCTCAAAAAATATTATTTGTGAACAATATTTGAGGATTATTTAGTTTTGTGATTCATTTTATTAAATTAATTTTTATTCTTAATAAATTTATTTTTAAATTTGACCCCAATTGAATTTTCAAAATTTGGATCCATACAATGGTTTATGAGACCGACATGAAGGACCTCAGAATAAACTCCAATGAGAATGGTTTCGGTTGCAGCATGTATGGCTATAGAGGTTGACTTGGTGCCTAGCCTCCAGGCAAAAAATTTGGTCAATATACAAACTGTCTTGACCATACTTTATTTACAAAAATAATCGAGATAGCCAGGCTTTTTACAATATTCAGATGTTTCAAATTTAAAATTGCTCTGATAAAGAAGACGAGCCAGTTTATTATTTTTGTGATAAGGTCAGAGGATAATGGATATAAATGGGAGAGAACCCCTAAGAATTTTTTTCTCTCTTCTTTTTCTTATTTTTTGCAAGTGCAAATAATCCATGACCATCACATAATTATTAAGCCACATTTCATATGATATAATATGTTCCGAGTAATGCAGATAATTTTTTCTGTTATCATTTTGACACTGCATTTTGCTGGAATCATGGCAAAAGGAGTATTAGCTAGTGCATCTCCAGATAGCTCAACAAAGATGTCAAAAGCACATACTAAATTCTTCAAAAAGTAGCAAGCTAATTAATGCTAAAAGACAATTATACTCTGGAGTCGTTCGGCCAGTGAAGATCCTGTCTACTCGCTTTGAGATAGTTACCTTATGTGCATCTTTGTGCGCCCCCACAACAATAACATTCCATGCAATATCTTTGTTTAATTTATGTATAGATTGGATGGTTGTTCTCCATTGATGGTTTTGCTGCTCTTTTCCACTTGTTTATTTTGTTGGTGTGGTCAACAAGATTGGATAGGATCAGAAATGATGATATTCAAAAGATGGTTAGGGTAGCACCAATTAAGGAGAAGATGAGGGGAAGTCATTGGGATGATTCGGCCATATTCAACATAGGCTTATAAACTCTCCCGCTAAAAGCAGGAGTTCTGCATTAGGAAGAATAAATAAGAAGGGGAAAGGGTACAATAACTTGGGGAAAAGTAATACATTGAGACTTGAAGGAGCAAAAAAGATAATCGAGGATAGCACTTGTTCATGTGGAGTAATACAATCCGCATATTGGAAGCTAAGTATGGTATTACACCTTTTTGCTTTGTTTCTCGTTTTCTGCCTTTCTTTCTTTTATTGTCATTTTAACTTTTATACGTATGCATGTACGTATATTTACACGTGGATAAGCTTTTTATTATTTTTTCCATTTTCTCATTTTATTTAAATTATCTTTATATTTGCTTTTATTTTATTCTTTCTTAATTTCATACTTGTTTTATCTTCTTAGAATTCTGCTTCGCTTTCCTGTCTCTCAAAGTTTACTCTTTCATATGGGATTCATTTTCAGCCTATCCCAACTACTTTGGGGTAAAAGGTATCATTGAGTTGGTGAGTATTTTTCTTCTTGGAGTGAATTTCTTGCCCACCTCTACTTTTTTTCTCTGCCAAAAAATGTTCTTTTATTTAAAGAAAATAATCTAAAGTGGTTAAATGGTGAAACTTTGGGGAATCAACAAAGTGATAGAACCTTAGTAGTATGAAACCTGTAAAGTATTACCAGATTATAACCAGTTGGAACCCATTCAGGAATCACAATTTGGCACCTATTAATCTATTATGTAGTGTAATACCCGGAAAAAAGAGAGTAAATAAATAACATTTAAATCTATATTAAAAATATTTTAATTGGGTTTTCTTATGTTGGAGTCAAATTGTATTTAATTTATGTGGACTATAATAAGTAAGAGATTACAAGTCTAATTTATATTTGTGTAATATTAAAATCCTATTAAGATTAGGAGAAGCAATAAGATATATAAATAATAAGCAAAACCAAAATAATTTTATTGGGCATTAATTTTGATACGAAATGAGGGAAGGAGAGGAAGCTTGTTTGCGGAAGGAATAGGAGGTGGTTGATAAGGTATTTACAATTATATAATATATGATTATGACTAGTAATTGGTTCGTCAGGTGGGTAATCTATTTAGCCGTAGCCATGTGAGAATTGGCTTTGTGCTTAATATGTTGAATATGTATATGTTTATTAGAGTATAACTTGGTGAATTCAATTCAGGATAGTAGAATACGCACATGTAGGTATAATGATATCATAATTTTGTAGTCATAATGGATACTACCTGTAGGTATAATGATTCTAAATTTTTTAGTCATAATGGATGCTGCCTTATTAATTCACATACTGTGTAAAATCATACTTGTATTACCTAGGTTTTGACCATGCTCTAAATTATAAAGCTAACTACATCAATACAGTATACTACCACGGAAGTTAAATTGTTAATTTCAGTTTATATATTGTGTTTAGAACGGACAAAAGGTGGGTAAAAGTTTTATATAATCAGTATTATTGAAGCTTCATATTCACTGTCCTATTTTGATAATTTTGATAATAATAATAATAATAATAATAAAAATAAAATGTGTTTGGAAAAGGGTTAAAAATAGAAAGAATATTTTTACAAATGTACTTACATTTATTCTTATTTCGTTTAATTAGTTCGGACGGAGGGAATTTAAGGAGTTACATTTGGAATATATTTTGGATAAGGTACGGATTCCATACTTTTTCAACAACTCTTTTAATTTTAATTTGTTCGTTTTGCTACTCGTTTAGAAATTTGGTATTGTCTCTCATGATTATTCCTTGTCAAATTTAAATTTTATGGTAGTTTCATTTTGGCGTTAATATTTGGAACTCATATTTGTAATCTTTAGAGTAGTGCATCATGTCTACAATTTATTTTGATGTTTGTAGTAATGTACATATATTAATATATTTTTGGAGACTTTGTGTTGATTATTTTTGGTTTAATATGTACATATTAGAACCCCTTGTGTTAATATTGTGTCGCATGTGTGTTGTGACATTATATCATTGTTAGAATACACCGTAGGTTATACTTGAGCTATAACCACCTGTGAGGTACCACAAACATGTCTTCTTGGCACCGAGGCATGATGACACCTTCCATGTCGGTGTGATCAGTCCACGGCATCTCTGTTTGGTTCTCCGGTGGGAGTTGGCTATATAGTGATTTTGTTGTGGGAGGCGTATAGGTCGACTGTGCCAAACACGCCTTCCGATTTTGCATGCATCTAGATCCGGCTGGTCCGATGTATGTTATGCTTGTGTGGCATTATTTTGACTTATCTGTGTGACAATGTATATTTTTATTTTGTTTAGAGCTCGATATGAAATAACACACATCCATTTGATTCAGTCTATTATTTTGTCGTGTTAGTTTTGTTTATTTTAGTTCAATTCATTAAATTGAGTTAGTTATTTCAGTTCATTATTTTGTACTCTATATTTGTACTGGTCATTTGGCTCATGATATGTTTTCCTTCCGACAGATAATCAAAAGGATCAAGGGCAAGTGTGATGAGAGCTCCATTCTTTCTAATGGTTTAGATATATTATGTTTAGGCTGTGATACACTAGTTTGTTTGGAGTTGTAATAATTATCTTAGATTGTGGTTTAAGCTGGTTTGGCATTTAGTATAGATTGTCATTGATATTTATTGGTTATGAAGACTTAGAACCTTGTTATAATTTCATCAGTTTTGTTGCGTTTTTGTGTAACCTCTCTATTTCGGAAAGGACATGTAGAGTCTTCATGATATTATTTTTATTACATTTTTAATTTTGATAGAAATACTTCACGATTCTAAAGATCAGCCTAATTAGAGCCCAAAATTTACTTTTCTGTATAATCAAATTGTATATCATGTAGAAAAATTAAACAATATCTCAAGGGTGCATCTACTATAAGAAGTTTCAAATAAGAAAGTACGTAAATGAAGGTAGGTTATAGCCACTTCCTTCTGCAATCATTGAAGACAATTGGATAAATTTTGAATACCTCCAATATAGTCTGAATCCTAGAGGTAAGTGCCAACTCATCTGTCACTCACTTCTCCTTTTAGAGTCAGTTGACCGGTCTATAACTTAAATTCTGGATTCATTCTTGTACCAATAAATCCATAAAGGTATCAGTTTATGTAATAGTTTGCAAAATTGGACACAATCCAGTTTTATGCAACACTTGTTTAAAAAAGAACAATATTCTAAAAATCTCCACCTAGGCGTTAGGCCCTCCCTTGGCGCCCTGCTTAGGCCCTAGACCCCCCCTTGGCGCCTCGCCTAGGCGCTAGGCCCCCCTAGCGCCTCACTTAGGCCTAAGGCGGCAAAAAAATCTCAATTAGGCGGTGCCTAAGTAGAGTCTAGGCGGAGAGGTTTTTTTTATTTTAATAACTACCCAAATCAAATCTTGATATATTTATTTTTTCTAATGATTTACCATATTCATAATACAGGTTGTAGCATATCAAATCACAACAAGAAGTGAACAATATCAAGTCAAAATGGATAATTTTATTATAGTTTTAATTTTTTGAACTTGTACCAACTTCAAATTATATAAATGATGATACATTTGTAATATTTAGTTTAATTCAATATAGTTCTTAAATTTATGTTTAGTTTCTTAAGTTTTAATATTGAATTAAATCTTTGAAATTTTAAATTTTACTCCCTCCGTCCCAGGATAAAAGTCCTGGTGGACTTTTCACGCATATTAAGAAGAGGAATAAAATGACAAAATTGCCATAATAATGTCATTAAATATGGAGAGAGAATTAGAATAAGAAAAATATGAGATATTTAATGCTACGGGAATAATAGGAAAAAATGTGTAAAAGTTTGGTTATTAAAAGAAAGTGGACATTTAACATGGGACAACCTAAAATAGTAATAAGGACTTTTATCCTGGGACGGAAGGAGTATTATTTAGTAGCAATCTTGTTTATGAATAAAATTAATACGTTACAAATATGTTTGAACTTTGAACAATTGCATGTTTGTGTTTGAACGTTGACAATAGCAATATGAATGTGTTTGAACTTTAAATAAAGACCTTTATTATCTTTATTATAGATTGTTTTGTTTTATATAATTGTTTTGTTTGACTAAATATAAGATAAAATATTAAAATTGACTTAAAATAAAATATCCCGCCTAGGCCCTGCCCAGGCCCCCCTAGGCGCTAGGCCCCCCTGGCCGCCCGCCTCCTGCCTCCTGTCTAGCACCTTCTAGAACATTGAAAAAGAATAATAGCAATTCTATATGATGGGGCAAATGGAGAAAGGAAAGGAAAAATAAACGACAATTAAAGGTACCCAAAGGATACCTATTTGCCAAAATCTATCCTAGTACTGCTAAGATTGAAAAGATGTAATGGGAAAGGAGAAACACTTTACATGGTTTGCTAGTGCATTGTGGGAGAAGAATACAATCCAATATTTAGTAGTTAAATTACTTCAATGCTAGAGGATGATATGTTGCATTTCAACACTTCTTGCTGGGGTGCTTCAAGTTATATAGACTTTTGACGCCAAAGCATAGATCTTGTGATAACATTCTCTCGCCTAGGCCCTATCTTCTTAAAAAGGAATATCTTTTCACCTTCACCTTTTAGTTCGACCCGACCCTAACCTAGTTCACTTTGTCCCTCAACCAAAAACAACTTTACATGTCTGAGATGGCACCTTCAACCCACTCTCTTCAAAGTATCGTTTAAATAATTCCTGCATGGGTGATCCAAGTTATAAAGGTATTCGATGCCAAAGCATTCAATGATAATATCTAATATGGCCTAAACTGGCTAAACAAATAAAAAATTGTTGTAGCATCAACCTTGCTATCAAAATGGGTCGTAAAAATCCTCAAGTAACCTTTACTTGCCAGAAAGCCATCATTATTATTAGTGCAGTGGGTTAATCATAGTAAAGAAGACTAGTACAAGAAGATAGCTCGGCAGTTTATCAAATACTCTGAACCATATAAATTACATCTTCGAACTCCACTGAACTGCAAGGCTCGGTCAAGAACGCTTAATATGATAAACAAGCCAAGCATGAACTTACATAAGGCTCATATTTTAAACAAGCGAGTGCTGGAGCAAGCCAAAGCCTGGCCCAGCTCATTTACAATTATTACCTAGTACTCCCTCCGTTACAATATTAGAGATACATTTTGACATTTTGTAGTCAACTTGCAAAATCCCAAAATTCAAAATTGATATCAGTTTATTTATATTTTGAAAAAAAATAATAATAAGGATGGTTAGTTTATAATAGTTATACTTGTTTATACTAAAATCAAATAGATTTTATCATATTTTAGGATTTCAAAAACTGAAGTAAAAAAAGTCAAACATGTATCGTCTAATTTCGTAACAGAGTTATTAAATTACTTATTAGCAAGAAAATTTCATTTTTAGCTAGTAACAATGTTACCATTCTACCACCAAGCGCAACTAGCAAAAATATTTAATAGATAATCAATCAAGATACACAAAACCCACCTCGTTATCAGCTTGACGGAGCATGTGCGTTGTACGGGTGGACGTGGGGGTCTCTTCATCCTCAAAATCTTTGAAATTTTTAACAATTGGAAGCTTTTTGTGAATGTCCAATGGACGTGGCCTAAATGACAACCTACTCATGTCATCAGCTCATCTCCAGTACAAAACCTAAAACCCAAATCCGAACCCTAACCCTAATTTTCTCAAATTCAACTACAGATGGTCAATGCTGTGCGTTCGTCTTCTTCCAATATCTCGCAATTCAATTTCTGGGTTAAATTAGTACTTTAAAATCTTAAATTGGACCATAAAATTGGAATATTACACAAACATGCAAAATTTGAAATAGACTTGGCTGAAATATCGGGGTTTTGGGGATTTTACGTGGGCTGAACAACGAAGAGAAGAGAAAAAATATGACAAAAATGGTTGAGAGGGAGAGAATTTCTTCACGATGTCTGAGTCTCTGTGTGCATCAATTGGTAGCCCTAAAACGAAGATGAAGGAGAACCCCAGATTATATTTTATATTTTATATTATTTATTATTTGTTTAGTGAATAAGGATTAAGTAAAATGGAATTAATGCATTACACTTCAACTTCATGTCAGAGTTGAAGTTTTTTAGTTACTATCCTCTTATATTTTGGTTGTAATAAATATATTATATCTAAATTGATAAATAGTTGTTTAATTTTTTCTCTTCTACAATATATTATGGAGTTTTTGTTTTGTTTTGAAATTATTTTCACATGTTCCTTTCTCCATTTTAAAATATTAATATTTATGGTCAAAAAAAAAAAGCTTGAATAAAAATTGTACTCCCTCTGTTTTAAACTATAAAATCATTACTAATTTTTGAAACCAACTTATAAAATTTTCAAACTCAAAAATAACATGATTTCTTTTAATTTTATTTAATAAAATAATAAATATTATAAATTATTTAAAAAGTAATATTCGTTTTATGATTTATTATTTTATAATTATTAATGAATAATTTTGATTATAAATTTTCAAATATGTTATTTTGACTTGAAATAATCAATAATCTATCTAATAAAATATAAATGATTTTAAATTTCCCGCTCACTCGACAAATTATTTGGAGTTGTTCAAAGTTTGAGATAAATTCCACAGTCCACACAGTGCCGGAGGCACGGGACCCAGCTAATAATTTTATATTTTGGAACAGAAGTATATGGTAGAGTTTTAAAATGTAAAAAATACAAGAGATAAAGGAAGTTAAAGATAGCAAAGTATCAAGAAGATAATTATTTTCTTCACTCTCCTTTAATAAATTAGATAGAATTATAATTAATTTTTCAAAAGCAATTTGAGATAATTTAAAATTTAAAATTAATGTGATTCATTTATTTTATTTTTAAAAATAATAAAATCTTAGTATTAGTAATACTGTTTAGGTGGTGTTTGATTTCATCTTAACAGTCCACCTCTAAATGTATCTAAACAATTCATATATTTGTATTAAGAATTCATCTGAATAGTTAAGATACAAATATGAGTCTAAACTATTCAAAGACTTCTTAATACAAAGATGTGAGTTGTTAAAATGCATTAAGAAATAGGCTAATGCATCAAGATGCAATCAAACACCACTTTAGACAATTAACTATTTGTATAATTGTATTGTTAAACTAAACAAGCTTGCAACCCGTGCAAGTCATTAATTCTTTTTGTGACATTACGTTTTACACATACTATGACACTAAGCACCACCCCAAGCCACCTTGCAATACCAAATCAGTTGTACGAAAAGAAAGAAATTAAAGACCATGAATTAAGACTGAGCAAAAAACGGGTATAACCGAACCAAACCGAAATAAATTAACCAAAATTTCTTAATAATTCGTGTATTTTTTACAATTCGGTTATATTCGAATTTTTTTCGGTTTACGGTTACTGGTCCAGGTTTCATTTTTGTATTATTCGGTTTACCCGAATACCAAATAAGCCTTATCTTAATTGTGACGCCCCCAAAATAGGTATACAACACCCATTCTGAGTCGCCAAATACATGGTACATAAAGCAACTACAACTTCAATAATACAATTGTCGTGCAAAATCGACCAACAACACACATCTGTGAGTTTAAATACAAATATTATCTTCTGTACAATATCCACACTCAAATAAGTCCTCGTTATAATTATTCAAACACTATTTTACGAAAAAAGTGAGGATCTGCTAAAACATCTTTCTAGAACCATCACTACGCATACTTTCGATTAGTTCTCTTGTATGTTCTCACCTCCCGAGAAAAATGGAACAAAAAGGAAAAGGGTGAGCTCAACTAGCCCGAAAGAAGAATATTATGACTAAGATAATATACAACAAATTATCGTTAGTCTTCAACAGAAAAATCTAATAAAATATAATAGCCAACAAGTTTTAGATCAACAACTGCAATTGAAACATCAATCCATTAGAAGAGTCAAGAGAGAATGAGTTCTACTATCTTCTAAGATTTAAAAGTCCATCATCAATATTTTATCCTCGTAATAACAATCAATATACATCTTTAATCAAATATTCATCTTTGCACTATGTGCCAAAGATATTCATTTATATCACCAGTTGGTCATGTTCATCTCAACACACATTCATCTTTGCACTACGGGCCAAAGATATTCATCAGTTAATCATTTATCTTTGCACTACAGGCCGAATATATTTAGTAATATCATCATTTAGGACTGGGGATGATGAAAAATATTTTAAAGAAAACGAATCCAGTGAAAAGGAAGGACAAATAGTAGGGATTTGTATAACAGTTTATCCAAGATCAATAATACTTCATAAATACCAATTTTGAAGCAAAATTCAAAAATAAAGATCAAAACATGGATACAATCAAAGATAGTAACCATAATAGACATCTTGGACAAAAAGGAAAAATTTTATTTTTTGGTGAATAGTGTAAATGATTCGTGAATAAAGGCCAGATCACGTGAATAGTAACCCTCCCGACACAAAAAGTTTCAAATTTGATAAAAATTCAGATCAATACTTCGACATAATGATATTGAAGAAATAATATCATATATGAAGAAAATAACATCCCTTACCTCAAAATATCAAGATTTACGACGGAATATCAAGATAAAATTTGAAGGAAACTTGTACCCGATGAATAGAAACTCACAAAGTATCTAAATACTCATAAAATACACTCAATAATCTAGAGAGAGAAAGAGAGAAAACTTGTTTCTGGTGTGATTTTCAATTCTAACTTAGCCCTCTATTTATAGGAAAATGTTAGCAGACTTGACCTGCAACCTTATGGCTTTACCTGCTACTATTCTCACCCACCACGTTTGAAATAAATTCAGCACATTTCTTCACCAACCACAAGTGGGGCCCACTCAATTCTAGAATTTTCCACCAAAATCATTTATAAACCTAATTTCTGAATCAGTCACCTCTTAAAATTGATAACAAATCATACGTTCATTTTTAACGGTTCAAAATTTGTGGACATATACTCAACTTATATATGTATAACATATCCAAAAATTACAACGATCCAACGGTCGGATTAAAAATTATAACTCACACAATATATCTCAAAAACACTCGATTTAATTTTAATACCTTCATTCCGACAAAAAATCTTCGATAAAACACATCAACATTAACTCCTTCATTTTTAACCACAATAAATATATCCAACATTTATATCCACATAAAATAAATATTTCCTTATCATATGAATCAATAATTAATTATTCACAAATAATATTACGAGAATCACATTTATGACAACCGGTAGTTTCAGGAAAAGAGGGCTTTCAATAAGAATTTCTCCTTATTGGTAGCGCAATTAGGTGACCAAACCTCTCCTTGATGGAACTTTCTAGACATTGCCAATAATACTATCTAATAATATTATTCAAATAATATGAATTATTGATCGATAATGGGAAATATCATGCAAAGTGATAATTATTGAAACAACAATAATATAAAATATCAATGCAAAGAATTATTGAATCAATAAAATAAAATATTGAACATTAACTCATCGTAATAATTATTGAGTAGTGCCTTCATGTAAGGATCAATAAGTCATCAATCATGTGCATCCACGTAGACATCGTATTTTAACCACCGGGTATTCTAACAAAGGTTAATTATAGAATAACTACTTCTGTAGTTATTTATAAAAACTCAAACTTGTCATTTTCTTCATCCGGCAGGTTATTACGTTATGGGGCCCATAAATGATTGCTACCGTCGCATTTGAATATTCCCCGACAACAAGAATATTCCACGAATATTCCACGACTAAACGAATATTCCCCGACAACAATGATTATTTTATAACCACTTGCATATTTTGCAAAATTTGCACATTTCACCCATAACCAGAGAATTATATCAAATTAATACCTTATTATTCACAAATATAATTAGAGGAAATTGATTTTATTTATAATAAGTTGGGGTCTTACAACCTCCCTCCTTATGAAATTTCGTCCTCGAAATTGACATACGTACCTGGTGTTTCGAAAAGGTGAAGATACCTCGCTTTCATTTCTGATTCCAACTCCTAGGTCATTTATTTAATAGCATGGTTTCTCCATAAAACCTTAACTTGTGGTATAACCTTGGTGCGTAGGACATGCTCTTTCCTATCCAAGATCTTAACATGTATTTCTTCAGACGTTAAATCTTGGGTATCTTGTGCGGTTCTAACGCGATAATATGGTTCGGGTCTTTCACATATTTACTAAGTATGGATATGTGAAAAACATTATGAACACGTAGACATACTTGAAGGTAATCGCGAGTCTATAGGCCACATTTTCTATTCGGTCAAGAATCTCAAATGGACCAACAAATCGTGTATTGAGCTTTCCTCTCTTCCCAAATCTTGTAACTCCTTCCATGGTGCAACACGTAACAATACATGATCCCCAATATTAAATTCCACGTCTTTTCGATGAAGATCCGCGATAACTCTTTTTTGTCGATCTTGTGCTGCTTTTCATATCGTTGTCGAATCATTTGGATCTTTTCTCGTAGTTATGCGCACTTAATTTTGGTCCCAACAACGTTGCTTCCTCCCATTTCGCCCCAAAGATAACCGGAGAACGACACTTTCGCCCATACAACGCATCAAATGGAGCCATGCTTTATACTTGCTTGATAAGCTGTTGTTGTAGGAGAATTCCACCAAATGGCAAGTACTTATCCCAACTTCTTTTAAAATCTAGGACACAAAGTCTTAATAGATCTTGAGGGTTTGAATAGTCCTCTCCGATTGTCCGTCTCAGTTTGAGGATGGTATGCCGAATCAATTATAATCCGTGCCATAGCTAGCTTTAAGCTAACCCAAAATCGTGAAGTGAATCTTGGGTCACGATCCGAAACTATGGATATTGGCATGCCATGCAATCTCACAATCTCATTCACGCATACGCGAGCAAGACGTTCAAGGGAATAAGTCTCACGTATTGGTAAGAAATGGGCAGACTTGGTTAATCTATCAACAATAACCAAAATCGCATCTATGCCTTGAAAAACTTTGGGAAGACCTATAACGAAATCCATAGTAATGTGTTCCCACTTCCATTTCGGAATCTCAAGTGGTTGTAATAGACCATTTGGCACTTGATGCTCCGCCTTTACACGTTGACAAGTTAAACACCTCGAGATAAACTCCGCGATCTCTCTCTTCATATTGTTCCACCAAAATGTATGTCGAATATCATGATACATTTTGGTACTCCCAGGATGGATTTCAAATGGGGTGTTGTGTGCCTCCATCATGATTCTATGCTTCAAGTCAGAATTTTTAGGAACACAAAGTCTGGAGTTGAATCTAAGTATTCCCTCTTCATCGATTCTCGCTTCTAGAATAGCTCTTTCTTGCACTTTCTTCTTCATACGTATCGACTCTCCAGTCCGTGAAGTCGAAAGCAGCTTTTAACTTTATCGATTAAAGTCGGTTCTACTCAGATATTCGCCATCATCATGTGGGTCCCTCAGAGTCTTTAATTCTACCTCCATCCTTTTAAGTAAGTCATACAGAATGGGCCTTTGCATTAACAATATCTCACTCGTACTCGCGATATGATCTTCACTCAACGATAAAATACTACTACGTTCGCTTTTCGAGGATGATATTGAATAGTGTGATCGTAATCTTTCAATAGTTCAAGCCAACGTCGTTGCTGCGATGTTGAGTTCTTTTTGGGTGAAGAAATATTTGAGGCTTTTATGGTTCGTATAAATCTCCACTTTCTTCCCATACAAGTAGTGTCTCCAAATTTTCAACGCGAATATGATTGCGCTTAACTCTAGAGATCATGAGTAGGATAATTCCTCTCATATTCTTTGAGTTAATCGTGAGGCATAGGCTATGACTTTCCCATGTTGCATGAGAACGCATCCTAACCCTTTGCACGAAGCATCATTTGTATATAACAAATCCATCCGTACCGGATGGTATTGCTGAAACAGTCCGAAATGAGTCTCCTCTCGAGCTCTTAAACTCTTCTCGCATTCCTCGCTTCCATACAAATTTTGTATCTTTCCGATTCAACTGAGTTAACGGAGTAGCGATTCGAGAAAATCCTTCCACGAACTTCCGATAATAACCAGCTAAGCCCAAAAAGCTACTCACTTCGGTCACCGAGCTTTGGTTGCTCCTAACTTTGTCTTCGCTTGATCTTCACGGGTCGATGATACTCTATGTTTTGACACCATGTGCCTAAGGAATGCTACTTCCTCGAGCCGAACTCACATTTCTTGACTTGGCATAAAGTTTGTTTTCACTGAAGCCTTTCAAGTATCGACCTTCAAATGGGTGCTCATGATCTTCACGGCTTTTGGAATAAATGAGGATGTCATCAATAAAGACAACAACAAACCGATCCAAATATTCCTTGAATACACGGTTCATCATATCCATGAAAGCGGAGGAGCATTAGTCAATCCAAAAGACATGACTAAGAATTTATAATGCCGTCATCGAGTTACGGAGGTCTTTGGAATATCCTCGCTTTTAATCTTCAAATTTGATGATATCCGTAAGCTAAGATCGATCTTTGAAAAGAATTGCTCCTCTTTGAATTTGGTCGAACAGGTCATCAATGCGAGGTGGCGGATACCTATTCTTGATGGTGACATGGTTTAATTCTCAGAGTCAATACAAAAGTCGCATACTCTCCGCTCTTTCTTCTACTGAATAAAACAAGAGCACCCCAAGGAGATGTACTAGAGACGAATGAAACCTATGTCTAACAATTCTCAGTAGTTGGACTTTTAACTCCGAAGTTCAATAGAGCCATTCGATATGGGGTTTTAGAAATGGGTTTTTTGTACCGGCTCCAAGGTCAATAAAGAATTCAACATCACGTTCGGGGTAGTGACAGGGAAGTTCTTCAGAAATACATCGGAAAATTTCTAACAACGAAATATTATTCAAATCGACTTGTCTTTGTTCAAATCCATAACATGGGCTAAGAAAGCTTGACATCCGCTTTTTTAATAAGCGAATAGCTTTATGGCTTGATATGATAGTGATCGATTTTAGTGGTTTAGTTGTTTAAATTGTATGACAGTTGGTTAGAAATATGAAAACTAACAACCTTACGAAAATAATCAATTTTGGCATGATGAGTGGTTAACCAATCAATTTCTAAAATCACATCAAAAGCAAGTATCTTTAAAGATATAAGATCAATGCGAGGTAATGTGATAGTGCCAACTTGGATCACGCAAGATTTATAAACCGTAGATGTAACGAAGGTTTCACCCAACTGAGTTTCAACAGATAAGTCAAAGTCCAATTTCTCCCGAGTCAAGTTTAAGCGTTGAGCACAAGTAGAGAGATAAAAGAATGGGTAGAAACCCAGGTATCTAGTAAGGTATAAACTTCGCAAGAGTTCAAGATTAACACCCGTAATCACCTCGTCGGGTTCTCTCGTTTTGGCGACCACGATAAGCTATTTCTTCGAGAGCCGATTGATTTCGACTTATCCGGGACAACCCTTGGAGTCACCATCCCCGTTGAACTTGGTTTTGCTACAGATCAATCCCGAGCTATGTGGACTTCTTTTCCACAGTTGTAACATACCTTAGATTGTTGTGGACAGTTTGGGCTGATATGTCCCTCTTTCTCGCATTTGTAACATCTAAGCGGCGGTCGTTCTCCTCCCCTAGAATTTGTTGTTGGTCTTTGGTCTTTCTTTGTTGATGTGTTCCCGTCATTATTGAATCTCCTCTTTCGAAATTTCCACTTGACACATCTCCACATTATCGGGCCACGATGACCACCCGAGAGTGGTTACCCTTTGTTCGTATTTTTCCCTCCTCGTTGGTTATCATCACTCTGATGACTGTTGTCACCGGTATGACCCTGGTTGTGGTCCTTCGGTTGAACATACTCATTATCTCGCTCTAATAATTGAGCCCTGTTTACAACATCTGAATATAAAGAAAATTTATGAGATATAAGATATTGCAGAATCTCGGGCTTTAGACCTCTCAGAAACATCCTCGTCATTCGTTCCTCATTTTCGACCAAATGAGGTGCAAACCTGGATAACTCTGCAAACTTTGCCTCGTACTGGGACACCGTCATGTTGTTTTGTTCCAGTCTAATAAACTCCACCTCCTTCATATGACGAATACTTTCAGGAAAGTACTTGTCATTGAATAGTTTCAAACGCTTCCAAAGACATCTTTGAGTGCTGGTGGTTGGGCTGGAGCACGCTTCATGAACTCCCACCGATGAGTCATGTCTCCACAATGAGAACATAAAGGTGGTGAATGGAACCTTACATTTCTCCGTGCATCCCAAGACATCGAATATCTTGGTAATTTGCTTGACCCACGTTTCCGCCATGATCGGATCCGGCTTTCCCTTAAATTCTGGTGGTCCTAACTCCTTGAACTGCTTGGCTGTGACAAGCCGCGCATTGCTATCATTTCTACCCGTATTTTGTGCACGAGTCTCCCTCGTCTAGTTTTGCATGAACTACAAAAAGCTCCTAAACATTCCATCATTCATCGTTTGCTCGATAGTGTTGTTTACAGGAGGAATATTGCCTTCCTGTTGCACGTTCTCCTGGTTTATAACTAAAGGTTGTTCCACAGTCTCATACACTCCACTTTTAACGTTCTCAGCGGCCATTCTTAAATACTGCCATAAAACAAGGGTTAATTAAACAAATTAACATATCACATAATATCCCTATATTATGGTGACCAACAAATAAACTTAGATAAGACACCACTGTGAAGGATTTACTTATCTCTCCCCTCCTAGTTCTATTCCCCGATCTCCGCCAGAGACCATATCCCTAAGCTTTGATACCAACTGCCCCAAAATAGGTATACAACACCCATTCTGAGTCGCCAAATATATGGTACATAAAGCAACTACAACTTCAATAATACAATTGTCGTGCAAAATACGACAACACATACTGTGAGTTTAAATACAAATATTGTCTTCTAGACAATATCCATACTCAAATAAGTCCTCGTTATAATTATTCAAACACTATTTTACAGAAAAAGTGAGGACTGCTAAAACATCTTTCTAGAACTATCACTCCGTACCCCGACTAGTTCTTCTTTGAGTTCTCACCTCCGAGAAAATGGAACAAAAAGAAAAAGGGTGAGCTCAACTAGCCCAAAGAAAGAATATTATAACTAAGATCTTATACAACAAATTATCGTTAGTCTTCAACGAGGGAAAAATCGATAAAATATAATAGCCAACAAGTTTTAGATCAACAACTCTGATGAAACAACAATCCATTAGAAGAGTCAAGTAGAGAATGAGTTCTACTATCTTCTAAGATTTAAAAATCCATCATCAATATTTTATCCTCGTAATAATAATCAATATACATCTTTGATCAAATATTTATCTTTGCACTACACGTGCCAAAGATATTCATTCATATCACCAGTTGGTCATGTTCATCTCAACACTGTTCATCTTTTTGCACTTTATGGGCCAAAGATATTCATCGATTAATCATTTATCTTTATACTCTACAGTAGAAGATATTTAGTAATATCATCATTTAGACTGGGGATGATGAAAAATATTTTAAAGAAAAAGCGAATCCGATTGAAACGAAAAGACAAATAGTAGGGATTCAGAGTATAACGGTTTATCCAAGATCAATAATACTTCATAAATACCAATTTTGAAGCGGAATTCAAGAATAAAGATCAAAACACGGATCTGATCGAAAAGATAGTAACCATAATAGGCGTCTTGGACAAAAAAAGGAAAATTTTATTTTTCGGTAAATAGTGTCGATATCACGTGAATAAGTGCAGTATCGTGAATAAGATTTCCCGACATAAAAAGTTCCTAATTTGATAATTCAGATCAATACTTCGGCATAATGATATTGAAGAAATAATATCATATATGAAGAAAATAACATCCCTTACCTCAAAATATCAAGATCTTACGATCGGAATATCGATTATAAAGTGAAGGAAACTTATCTTGATGAATAAAACTCACAAAGTATCTAAATACTCATAAAATACACTCGATAATCTAGAGAGAGAAAGAGAGAAAACTTGTTTACGGTGTGATTTTCAATTCTAACTTAGCCCTCTATTTATAGGAAAATGTTAGCAGAGACGACACCATGAACTGATGGCTTTACCATTACTTATTCCCACCCACCACATTTGAAATAAATTCAGCACATTTCTTCACCAACCACAAGTGGGGCCCACTCAATTCTAGAATTTTCCACTAAAATCATTTATAAACCTAATTTACGAATCGGTCACCTTTTAAAATTCATAAAAAATCATCGTTCATTTTAACGGTTTAAAATTTGTGGACATATACTCAACTTATATATGTATAACATATCCAAAAATTACAACGATCCAGCGGTCGGATTAAAAATTATAACTCACACAATATATCTCAAAAACAACGATTTAATTTTTAATACATTCATTCCAAACAAAAATCTTGATAAAACACCTCAACATTAACTCCTTCATTTTTAACCATAATAAATATATCCAACATTTATATCCACATAAATAAATATTTCCTTATCATATGAATCAATAATTAATTATTCACAAATAATATTCTGAGAATCACATTTATGACATGACGGTAGTTCCCAAGAAGATGGGGCTTTCCAATAAGAATTTCTCCTTATTGGCGCGCAATTAGGTGACCAAACCTCTCCTTGACTGAACTTTCTAGACATTGCCAATAATGCTATCTAATAATATTATTCAAATAATATGAATTATTGATCCGATAATGGAAATCATGCGATGATAATTATTGAAACAACAATAATATAAAATATCAACGCATCAATTATTGAATCAATAAAATAAAATATTGAACAGTAACTACTGTAACAATTATTGAGTAGTGCCTTCTTACGTAAGGATCAATAATTCATCAATACCGCATCCATCCACGCGTATTCATTGTATTTTAACCATAGGGTATTCAGCGATGATGTTAACAGTAATAACTACGCCAAGTTATTTATAAAAACACAAACTTGTCATTTTCTTCATCAAGCGGTTATTACATTATGGGGCCCTAAATGGCTGCTTGTGGTTATCTGAATATTCTCCGACAACAAGAATATTCCACGACCAAACGAATATTCCCTGACAACAATGATTATTTTATAACCACTTGAATATTTTGTAAAATTTGCACATTTCATCCATAACCAGATAATTATATCAAATTAATACCTTATTATTCACAAATATAATTAGAGGAAATTCGATTTTATTTATAATAAGTTGGGGTCTTACATTAATTCTTAATAACTCTTCACCTTTACTCTATTCGTCTCTGTCTTTATCTCTTATATCAGACTCTCAAGTCTCAACCCAGATCTGATCTAAAACTGATCTCAAGTCTCAAGTTTACATCTCCATTTTCCCTCATCTTCGTTTATTCCCTATCTCATAAAGTCTCAACCCAGATCTGATCTCAAGTCTCCATCTCCATTCTCCCTCCTCTTCGTTTATTCCCTATCTCACAAAGTCAAACCGACTAAAATATTTTCCTTGTAAGACCTCAAATTATTAATAAATAAAATTTAATTCCTCTATTTATTATTTTGAAATAGTAAGGATTGATTTGATTAATGTGGTTAGTTATGGGTAAATTGCGCAAATATTTCAAATAAGCAAGTGGTTATAAAATACTCATTGTTGTCGGAGAATATTCGTTTGGTCTTGGAATATTCTCATTGTCGTGGGGAATATTCGTACGATGACCAAGCAAAATGACCTTGTGGGCCCCATGGAAAGCGATTGGATGAAGAAAATGACAAGTATAAGTTGTTTATAAATAACTACAGGCGTAGTTATTACTGATTAACTAAACGTTGGAATACCCGATGGTTAAAACACGATGTCTACGTTATTCGATGCACGCGGTATTGCACCAATTATTGATTTTTACGTGAAGAAGACACTACTCGATAATTGTTACGAGTGAATTCTTATTCAATTATTTTATTTTATTGATTCAATAATTCTTTGCGTTGATATTTCTTGTTGTTTCAATAATTGTCACTTTACAAGATTTTCCATTATCGAAGCAATAATTCATATTATCCTGAATAATATTATTAGAAAACATTATTGGCAATGTCTAGAAAGTTACGCTCAAGGAGAGGTTTGGTCACTTAATTCATACACAAGAAGGAGAAATTCTTATTGAAAACCCCTCTTTCAAGGCGGCTGGTTGTCAAGATCTTGTGATTTCGTAATATTATTTGTGAATAATTAATTATTGATTTATATGATGAGGAAAATATTGATTTTATGTGGATATAGATGGAGAAAATTTTTAAAGTGACAATTGTTAAAAATTGATATTTTATCTTTTCTGAGAAAATAATATTATATAATAATGGTGATATTTTTACAATGAATGTGGGATATATGAGTATATGAGGAGGAAGAGTATTTTTGTTGCATTAAATGATTAACACATATTTTGTTTGTGGGTGGACCCCATTTCTTGACTGAAATTTGATTATAGCCTGTAAAATCGCCCGTTTGTGGATTTCGGTCAATTTCTGTTTGGAATTTGGAAAAATTTAAACTTACAAAGTTGTAGAGAATGAAATTTCCTATGGAAAAGACATGTGGTTCGAATTTTTCTGATAAAAGGGCTATTTATTATGAATTATTGAAGTTCCAAAATTCCAGAATAATTGATTTTTGGAAGTTTTAATTATTTTAATTAACAAAAACGTTTTTGGTGAGTTGGCACATGTGTGGCTGATGTTTTGGATCAGTGGAGGTGTGCGTAGGAAATTATAATATATATATTAATATTATATTAAATTTTCTGCTTTGGTGTTCTAAGTAATTTTCTATAAATAGGGTGCTTAGGTTAGAATTGAAAATCACACCAAAAATTGAAGTTTTCTCTCTCTTTCTCTCTCGATATATTGACCGTATTTTTGTGAGTATTTTAGTAATTTGAGTATTGCTATACGGTGCAAGTTCTTTCAACACTATATCAGTATTCCAGTCAGAAGTACTATCCTTTTAAGGTAAGAGATGTTATTTTCTTCATAAGTGATATTATTTCTTCAATATCATTATGCCGAAATATTGATTGAAACTTTTTATCAAATTTGAAACTTTTTCATGTTGGGGTTACAATTCATGAGTTACTATTCACGAGTACTATTCACGAAACATGATGATTTTCTTGTGTAATTTCTATCTTTTGGTGTCGGAGTTACTATTCACGATATATCATTACATTATTTACGAATCATTTTATTCACAGAAAAATTAAATTTTCGTTTTTCGTCCAAAATATATTTTATGGATACTAGCTTTGATTGTATCCATGTTTTGATCATTCTTGAATTTTACTCCACTATGATTATTTATGAGGTATTTTTGGACATGGAATAGCTGAAATACGAATCCTTAATATTTATTCTTTTGTTTCACTGGATTCGTTTTCTTTAAAATATTTTTCATCATCCTCCATCCTAAATAATGATATAATTGAATATCTTTGGCCTGTAATGCAAAGATTAATGATTTTTAATGAATATCTTTGGTCCGTAGTGCAAAAAGATGAACAGTGTTTAGATGAATATGATTAACCGATGAATATCTTTGCTTTGTAGTGCAAAGATGAATATTTGATTTCGATTATATATTGATTGATGTTACGGGGATAAAAGATAGACGATGAACTTTTAAATTCATATATAGAAGATAGTAGATTTCATTCTCTACTTAACTCTTCTAATGAATTATTTATTTCCACTGCGAATATTGATTTAAAACTTGTTGTCTATTGTATTCATTAGATTTTTTTCCTGTTGAAGACTAACGATAATTTGTTATATGTTATCTTAGTCATAATATTCTTTCTTTGGGCTAGTTGAGCTCACCCTTTTCCTTGTTGTTCCATTTTTCTTTCTCTCTGGAGGCGAGAATGTAATGGCAATCTTAGCCGGGGTGTGGAATGATGGTTCTAGAAGTGGTTCTAGTTGTCCTCACTATTCTGTAAAAATAGTGTATTAATAATTGTAATGAGGACTTATTTGAGTGTAGATATTGTCTAGATGACAATATTTGTATTAATAAAATTGTAGTTGTTTCTGTACCATGTATTTTGACGATTCAGAATGAGTGTTGTATACTTATTTTGGGGCCGTCACAGTTGGTATCAAAGCTTAGGGATATGATCTCTGGCAAAGATCGGGGAATAGAATTAGGAGAGGAGAGACGAGTAAATCCTTCGCTAGTGTGTCTTACCTAAGCTTATTTGTTGGTCGGTCATAATATAGGGATATTATGTGATATGTTAATTTGTTAAATTAACCCTTGTTTTTATGGCAAGATTTGAGAATGTCGATCGAGAATGTTATGATGGAGTAAATGAGACCGTGGAGACACTCGTGTTTCACCAACGAGGAGAACGTGCAACAGGCTGGCAATGTTCCTCATGTGAACAACACCACTGAGCAGATGATGAACGATGGGATGTTTAGAAGCTTTTTGCAGTTCATGCAAAATCAGACGAGGGAGACTCGTGTTCAAAATACAGGAGGAAATGATAGCAATTCACGGTTTTATCACAAACAAGCGATTCAAAGAGTGGGACCACCGAATTTATCGGAAAGCGGATCCGATCAAGGCAGAGACGTGGGTTAAAACAAATTACCAAGATATTCGATGTCTTGGGATGCACGGAGGAACGAAGGTTCCATTCGACACCTTTATGTTCCGTGGCGGCAGATCACTGGTGGGGAGTCGTGAAGCGTCCATCCAAACCATGACTCAACAGCGTCTTGGGAGACATTTCAGAATTGTTCAATGACAAGTACTTTCCTCGAAAGTATTCGCTATATATGAAGGAGGTAGAGTTTATTAGATTGGAGCAGTAATAACATGACGGTGTCCCAAAGACGAGGCAAAGTTTGCAGAGTTGTCTGTGTTTGCAGACCTCATTTGGTGGAGAATGAGGAACGTATGACGCGGATGTTTCGAGAGGTTTGAAACTGGCATACGCCAATATCTCATTTCTCATAAATTTTCTCTCTATTCAGATGTTGTCAACATGGCTCAATTATTAGAAAGCGAGATAACGAGTACGATCAACCGAGGGACCACAAACCAGGATCATACCGGATGGATGTTAGATCATCGTAACAACGATAACCAGCGGAGAAAGAAAAATACGGACAAGAGCGGTAACCACTCTGGTAGTAATCGTGGCCATGAAAATAGAAAAAGCGAGTTGGGGGAAGATTTAAAAAGAGGAGATTCAACAATGACACTGTGAATAATTATGAATAATTCGGTATTCGGTTATAATCGAATAGCATGTTCGGTTCGGTTATAACCGAATGATCACTCCTACCATGAATGATTAAATATATCTTTTATTAATTGTAAAATATTTTTGTGTATAAATATGTTGTTGAGTAATATTAAATATATGTAAATAATTTTTTGGTAGTGAATATATATAGGGGTGTGCAACCAGTAAATACTGACCCGAACGGGACCGGTACCGAAATTAATCAAATTTTGGTATTGATACCGGTACCGGTTGGATCGGTATACCGAACCGATTTACCGGTTCGGTACCGATTTTTACTGAATAAATATCAAAAATTAATATAATTATTTTATTATTATTATTTAATTATTATTATTAATTATTTATTAATAATTTTTTTAAAAAAACTGGTATTATGACTCCCCCAAAATAGGTCCACACAACCCATTCTGAGTCGTTAGAAATACAACACAACTGGCGAGAACTATCTTATTACAACTATTGAACTGTCGTACAAAATACAATGACACATATGTTGTAAGTTTCAATACAAATATTATAACGTATATAATACGACAATATTCATACTCAAATTATTACAATGTCATATAAAATACAGCAGCAAATATTTCAAGTCCCCAAAGGAACACGAGAAGACTTTTGTCCTCCTCATTTTAATGCGGTGTATTTTTGACGCTTTCAAGGTCGGGTCTTCATCACCCTATTGTTGTTCACCAAAATTAATTATTAAATGACGTATAAAATACGACACACACATTTTAAGTCCTCGATACAATTATGATTCCCCACCATTCTATAACTTGATGAGGATTGTGACTAATTTGAAACCACTTTATACACATGTTCTCTTTGCTAGCCTCAGCTACACTTTTATCACCTGAAAGAGATTGTGAAACAAAAGAGTGGGCACAAATAGCCCAGTAAAGAATATCATGACTTCAGATAATTAAATTGTCAATAGCCTTCATTAGTAATAAAACAGATATTTCGAACATATGGTATGTAAGACCCTAACTTTTTATAATTAAATATTGAATTTCTCTAAATATTATTTTGAATAATAAGGTGTTGATTTGATATAATGCTTTAGTTATGGGTAAAATGTGCAAATTTTGCAAAGTAAGCAAGTGTTCATAAAATATTCATTTGGTCGGGAAATATTCTTTTTGTCGGAGAATATCTCGTCGACGATTTAAGCAATCATTAAGTGGACCACATAATGTAATAATAATGTCGGATATGAAAGCTTACGAAATAACCTTTTTATAAAAATAACGGCAAAAACTTTTACCATTAACTGTTAAAATACCCGGTGATAAAAGTACAGTAATACGCGTGGTTGCACATGATATTGCACATTATTTTGATTATTGATTCTTACGTAAGAAGTCACTCAGTTTAATTCAATAATTGTCACAGTAACTGTTGCATAATATCTCATATTATTGATTCAATTATTGTCATGATGATCATGCACAATATTTTATATTATTAAATCAATAATTAGATTTATACAATTATTCATATTATTATTTATATTATTGACAATGTCTAGAAAGTTCTGTCGAGGAAAGGGGTTAGGTTATTTAATTGCGCACCAATAAAGAGAAATCATTATCGAAAAATACCCACTTTCCTGGGAACAATCTTGTTGTTAATATTGTGAGTTATAATGTGACGCCCCCAAAATAGGTATACATCACCCATTCTGAGTCGCCAAATACACGGTACAGAAAATAACTACAACTTTATTATTACAATTGTTGTACAAAATACGACAACACATATGTTGTGAGTTTAAATACAAATATTATCTTCTAAACAGTATTCAAACTCAAATAAGTCCTTATTACAATTATTGATACACTATTTTACAAAATAGTGAGGACTGCAAAATTAACTGAATTGAAACATCACTCCACACCCCGACTAGTTCTCGCTATATTCTCGCATCCTGAGAAAAAAATAGAACAAAAAGGAAAATGGTGAGCTCAACTAGCCCAGTAAAGAATATTATGACTAAGATAATGTAGAAAAAATTATCATTAGCCTTCAATAAATTAAATAAAATATAATGGACAACCAGTTTTAGATCAATATTCGCAGCAGAAGTAACAATTCATTAGAAGAGTTAAGTAGAGAATAAAATCTACTATCTTCTATGATTTAAAAGTCCATCATCAATATTTTATCCATGTAACATCAATCAATATACATCTTGAATCAAATATTCATCTTTGCAATGGCCAAAGATATTCATTTGTATCACTAGTTGGACATGTTCATCTTAACACTTGTCCATCTTTGCACCACGGGTCAAAGATATTCATCAGATAATCATTCATCTTTGCACTACAAGCCAAAGATATTTAGAAATATCATCATTTAAGACTGAGGATGATGAAAAATATCTTAAAGAAAATAAATCAAGTGAGATCAAAGATTATGGATTCGTTCTTTAGTTTATCCAAGTTCAAAAATACTCCATAATAATTAATTATGGATCAAAATTCAAGAATGAAGATCAAAATATGGATACAATCAAAGATAATAACCATAATAGACAAAGATAATTATCAATAGAATACTGACACACATATAGTCTCGCTTGTGTGTTAGTATTCTATTAGTCAATTGATCAAATTATCCCAAAATAAACTTTATACTAACCACTTTCTAACAAAGTGGAGTACTTAAACAGATAGATTGTGACGCCCCCAAAATAGGTCCATTCCATCCAACCCATTCGGTAGCCAAATACATGGTACGTGAAAACAACTACAACTTTATTACAACAATTGTCGTTGCAAAATACAACAACACTTAAACTGTGAGTTTAAATACAAATATATACCAAGCGTGACTCATGTCCCAACCGTGGACAAGACACGTGAATGACACCTTACATAAAGGTATAATCGAAAACTGCTTTTAGAAATTAAAATCTTTGGGAAATGCTCGAGGAACCTTCGATATATATGAGGGCATTCATCCGGGTTATTATAGATATCATATGGCACGAAATTATCCTTGGTCAATCTAATAGACCCCAAAAGAAAAACAAGAAGATTACTATCATATTCTTCCCAATGGTAAGTCTTTCTCGACATATCATTATCTCCACATGCCTCTAATTGAGAATTATACTTCAAACAAAGACCAAGATTATATAGGTAGTGCTTTCGATATATACTTTCGAAGTGGATGAGCACATCCATGTCTTTATGATGATACGAGGTTGTATGTCATTAGACATCTTGTATGATAGTGACAAAACACCATTCCAACGTTGGGTTCGCTTTCACCCTCAACAAATATAGACCACCGATTCTATTCCCCTGTTATCCCTACTCGACCCAAATTACCTACACTTTTATTACGAAAAGGAATTGTGAAACAAAAGGGTGAAGCACAACTAGCTTAGTAAGAAAGAATATCATTGACTAAAGATAATTAAATTATTAATAGCCTTCATCAAGAATAAATCGTAGATTTAGAACATATGGTAGATAATAAAAGTTTTCAACCATAGTTGCGGTGAACGAAGCAATCCATTAGAAGAGTCAAATAGACCATAAAGTCTATTATCTTCTCCATGTTAAAAATCCACCAACAATGTTTCATCCTCAGTAACATCACTCATCAGATTCCTTTCCACAATCATATGAATAACTCATAATCATAATTGTGGTTCTAAATTCTCTTCTCATCCGGGATCGAAGATAATTTTCATCACATGTCTTTACCGAAACATCAAAGATCATGGTTATACCAAATCATAGTTCACATTCACAATCATATTAATAAATTCATCTTTGCACTACGGGCCAAAGATATTCATTAACAGTTCATCTTTGCACTACAGGCCAAAGATATTCAACAACAGGTCATCTTTGCACTACGGGCCAAAGATATTCATTAACAGTTCATCTTTGCACTACATGCCAAAGATATTCAACAACAAGTCATCTTTGCAATACATGCCAAAGATATTCATCAACAGTTCATATTTGCACTATAGGCCAAATATATTAATATCTCAAAGAAATATATAATCATTTCAAAATCTATATAAACCATAATTATAACCATGTTGATCAATTCACCTTTGCACTTAAGCTAAAAATATTCAATTGTAAATTCAATGGTCATGATCATACCAGTCAACGATTCAACTTTGCACTACTGGCCAAAGAGAACTCATAGTCATGATCATACCAATAATCTACCCATCTTTACACTCACGTCAAAGAGAAATTTCTTCACTATGATTATAAAAATGTTATATATGATAATAAAAATAATATGATCAACAACTGTATTTAATTTCAAGAGTAAGATTCATAAATCAACGATAATTTGGTCGAAAAAAGAAACCAATTTTTGTCGTGAATAGTACTACGTGAATAGTAACTCGTGAATAAGAACTCATGAATAAGACTCGTATTATTCGTATTATAAAGATCAAGATATCGTAAAAAATGTCATATACATGAATAATGTCGATATCGTGAATAAGTGTCGTATACGTGAATAAGAACTCCCGATACAAAAAGGTAGAAATTTCACAATAAAATCCATACCAATATTTTGGTATAATGATATTGAAAGAATAACATCATTACGAAAAAATATCCCTTCTAATCCCTTAAAATCCCTTACTATCCCTCCACTTTCAAAAGAAAAAGACTTCTCAATGGATATCGGATATGACATCAAGGAAACTTGCACCGATGAATAGAAACTCACCAAGTATCTAAATACTCACAAAATACACTCGATAATCTAGAGAGAAAAGAGAAAACTTCAATTACGGTGTGATTTTCAATTTAACTTAGCCCTCTATTTATAGGAAAATGTTAAGACGCCAAGCTAGCAGACTTGACACTGCCACCGATGGCTTTACTCGCTTACTATTCCACCCACCAAATTTGAAAATTTAATTGAGCACATTTCTCACCAAACAAAAGTGGGGCCCACCAATTCTAGAATTTTCCACCAAAATCATTTATAACCTAATTTCGAATGGTCACCTCTTAAAATTCATAACAAATTATCGCTCATTTTTAACGGTGCTCAAAATTTGTGGACATATACTCAACTTATATATGTATAACATATCCAAAAATTATAACGATCCAACTATCCGGATTAAATATTATAACTCACACAATAAAGTCAGAATAACAACCGATTTGATCTTTTAATACCTCAAATCCGATAAAATACTGATAAAATACCTCAACATTAACTCCTTAATTTATAACCACACAAATAAATTCATCATTTATATCCACATCAAATAAATATTTCCTTATCATATAAATTAATAATTAATTATTCACAAATAATTTTATAGAATCACAATCATGCAACCATGCCGTTCCCAGGAAAGAGGGCTTTCCGATAAGGATTTTTCTCACTTACAAGCAATTAGGTGACCAAACCTCTCATTCGAGCCGAACTTTCTAGACATTGCCAATAATGTTATCTAATAATATTATTCAAATAATATGAATTATTGATCCGATAACGGAGAGATCATGCAAAGGTGACAATTATTGAAACAACAATAATATAAAATATCAACGCAAAGACAATTATTGAATCAATAAAATAAAATATTGAACATTAATTCATCGTAATAATTATTGAAAGTAGGCCTTCTTACATAAGGATCAATAATTCAACAATCACTGCAAGTAATCGTGTAAGCACTCTTGTGCAACCACGCCAGACATCAGATTTTAACCAACCGAGTATTTCAACAAAGTGTTAATCTGTAATAACTTCGTAGTTATTCAATTTTGTCGTTTTCTTCTTCCGAAAGCGGTGGTTGGTCCGTTATGGGGCCCTGAAAATACTGCTACCAGTCATCACGAATATTCTCAAGCGGAAAGAATATTCCACGACCAAACGAATATTCTCCGACAATAATGAATACTACCTCCGTCCCATAATAAGTGCCTTTTTAACTAAAATCACACATACCAATACACAAGCTAAAATGGCAAAAATACCCTTAATATATTTTCTTTGAAGTTGAAGAGTTAATGAGTGTCATTTAATTGTAGAGATGGTAAAATGCAATAAATACCATTGAATGCATAAGGGCATATATGAGAAAATATTGCAAAAATTGTATTGGAGTTCTAACACATCACTTATTTTGAAAAAAACTATTAAGCCTAAAAAAACACTTATTGTGGGACGGAGGTAGTACTTTATAACCACTTGCGTATTTTGAAAAAAAATCCATATATCACCCTTAACTTTAACTTTTATCAATTTAACCATTTACTGAATAGAAAAATTGAATACTTGTATTTCATAAAATTCGAGGTCTTACAAAAGCATTATATCAAAATAACATCTTATTATTCAAAATAATAATTAGAAGAAATTTAATTTTATTTATAAAAAATTGAAGTCTTACATAAGTGATAAGCAAACCTGAAATCTAAATATTGCAATACCTCACTCTTAATCACTGGGGTAAGAGTTCGTAGGCCGTGTCTTTGCAACTAAGCAAATATCATGATGCACTTCTGTATTATGAATAGTGTCGAATTAATTTTTTCCCAATACTTCTCACTTGCTTTATTCTTTAAACCTCAATTGTGTTGCGCACCCATAGACTAGGTTTGTTTGCAAAAATAACGTTTGAGATAAGATTATTTATACTAATTTATTATCAATTCGAACAATTATATATCATAATTAGTCCGTTATTTAATTCATGAACTATTTTTTTCTATATTATTTCTAGTCATTTGATACCTCAAGAAATGGATTACATTAGGGGTGAGCATGGTGCGGTTTGGTGCGGTTTGAAGTCCAGCCCTTTTAAAACCGCTTTTAAGTCTTGATTTGAAAAATTCAAAACCGCTTTCAAAACCGCTTGGATGATTAGTGCGGTGCGGTTTTAAAGTGTAAAAGTGCGGTTTTAATTAGTGCGATTCGGTTGCCCAAAACCAATTGAAACAACAAAAAGGTTAAGCCTTCAATAAAACTTACATCGAGCAATTAACTTGAGTGATAAAAGTCGACAATGAGAATTATATCAAGCATGCTTTAAAACTAAAATATATTTATATAAAACAACGGAGATAATTATATATTCGATAACAAACAAGAATGTTTATCTAGTTCCCAAAATTAAAAGTATATAATGAAGATAGAATAAAATATATTGCGGGGAGGACTAAAATAATCTATTAGACTATTACAATTATAGCATTGACATTAACCAATGCATCAAGTGCTCGAGCCCCTCAACTATAAGCCCTCCAATAACGCATCAAACAAATTCAAAATTCTAAAACCCAATTGCTTAATTTTTTGACTCTATAACCTCTAACATCTTCTTTCAATTGGTGAAAAAATGACAACGCAAGACCTGGGGTTTTCTCGGCGTGTTTAAGTGAAAAGTAACTTTAGAATTTACTAGAGATAATACATACATACACACACATGGTGCGATTTGGTTTTATGCGGTTTGGTTTTGGTTAGTAATCAAACCGAACTCAGAATTTGGTTATTCAACCCACCTAAAACCGCCACATCTGAAGGAGCAGTTGGTGCGATTTTAATTGGTGCGGTTCTTGCGATTTTTGGTGCGGTTTCGGTTCTAATTTGGATACTTGCTCAGCCCTAGATTACATAATCCATATTTCCACTTGTAATTCCATCATCAAAAGACATTAAAATATAGTCCATGAGATTAAATACCATACTACTAATGTGATTAAATATTTCCAAATGATAATTAACTAGCACAAATGATTATATTCCAACATTATTTTCATAAACAAACAGCCTTTGGATTTTGTTGGCTTTAACTCAAAAGAAATGGTAATACTGATCGGAGTAATAAAGGTGAGAATTGAATAATTTATTCTTATGAAATAAAAAAAATTGTGTTTGATTGTGATTGGAATGGATCGAATCATTCTTATTTCTCTAAAATTTATAAATTCTATTCATTGGGGGATGAAAAATACAGAATAACTCATTCACACTACCAGTGGCGGAACCAGAAGGTTTTCATAGGGGGTCAAAATATATGAGTAAAATTTATTTTATTTATTGACGCTTGAAGTGCTTATTTCGGTTGTACGACTAAGAGGAGACAACTGTATCCTGCGAGTTTGTATAGTTTGAAAACGTCTCAAAATTTATTCGTTTTCAATTGTTGAAAAAATATAATAATTCAATGTGTTTGTAAAAATTATGAGAATATAGAAATGAACATATTTGATTGAATCTCTTCACAAAGATTTCTTGATTACATATTAACTAAAGGTTAATTTGGAGTTTCTCCCGTGAAGAATGCATTTAAAAATTGAGATGTTTATTATATCACCCATTAATTAAATTAAAGGCTAATTTGGAGTTTCTAATGCATCAAATAAGAAAGGAATTGTGTTTTCATGCGACTTTTAATTGATTTTGACTATTGAGAGCATGTGCCTCATAATTTTTAAAATTAAAAAAATTATATTAATTTAGAGTTTAAAAATATCTTAATTTGATTTTAAAAAGGTCATAATAATTTTATATTGAATAAAACAAAATCGCCTCTTTATAATTTTTATTTGCAAACATTTTGTCATTATTTAGACAATTCAAATTTACGTTTCTCACTCGCATTGAGATGTAGGATCTATAAGAAAAAATTACAGAAAACATATGAAATATATGTAAATATCATTTTTTTTCTTAAAAAATAAAAAAAAATGTGACAACTGACAAGTGGCGAGTCTCCACTCTCGTCAATTTTCTATAAATTTCAACCACCATTCCCTCTCCAACCTTCTACAAACATCTACTATTCACACAAATAGCACTGAATTTTCAACCATTTTTCCTCATAATCATCACCCAACCGTACAAGAGATCGAAATCACTGAGCACAACAAGGTGGCACCAATTACTCAATAGAAGCGTGGGCAAAAGCCTTACAATGAGGGTACTCAAACCTCTAGGGAGAGTCATTTGGTACAAAAGCCTACCGGTAGGTCCCCTTGTTCCGCTCTGCTGACAACTACAATGGAATGAATCATTCCACTCTTTATTTCATCCCTTTAATCCAAACGTAGCATAAGTCTTAATTTTTAACATCAAATATGTCTTGAAAAATGTGATACTAAATAAAATATCATGAAACACATCATTGAAAATTAAAATTTGAAATTTCTAACATGATCCGTGAAGTTTAATAAGTTTATGTTGTCTATATTCAAATAGTTATGTGGGCTTTCTGAGCCCAATTAATCCATCTTGGGCATTAGACGAAAACTGATGGAAGTAATAGGCTGGGCACGTAGAAGGCCGAAGAGAACTCTGGACTCATATTCTACGTAACCTTTAATATCCAATCATTGTATTGTATAGGATCAATTTTTTTTTATAAAAAAAAATTCAAATCCTCCATTAACTTTCCAACTTAAAACTTTCCATTTTTTTTTTCACCTTTTCAACTTAAGAAACCTTAAAATATGGGCTTAATTTCCAAGGAAAGTTAAGAGTTTCCTTATCAATACTTAGTAAGGTGCAAAGGAGTTAGAAATCGAACAAAAAATTTGGAAAGATACAAAGCAAGCATTAGCAAAAACCTGGTTGAATTCAGATTCTTGACAAATCAAATTAAAGAAACCCTAATTAACAATATATATACATACACGCTATAAATACATGCATGCATTAGAATCAATCAACTACTACTACTACTCCCCATTAACTCAAACTTGTATCATTCTGGTTAATTCTCACAATAGTTGATTACGAATACACCATGGAACGTGATGCACAAGTATCCGGCAAGACGCTCAACGCAAGTGAATCTCATAGCGTTATCAAAATAAGAGTCACAAAGATATTCCAAGTGAAATATCAAACTTCGGATGGGTATGTAGTTACTACAAAAACTGAGAAAAACAGGGGTCCAGAAGTAGACAAGTATAGTTATTTGGCTCAGAGAAAAACCCTTTGCAAGAAGTCGAGTCGCAAACAGTACGTGCTAGACTTGCTCTATGGCTTGGAAATTGATAATGACACACGCACTAGAGTGGCATCAACGATCACAAGGTGCGTGGAAGGTTTGGTTGATAATGATAGTGACCAGGCGATCAAAGTTAAGGCCAACTTGGAAATTACATGTTTAAGAGTTGTTCGAGTTCATGCAGCCGGACATCTATTGGGTTGGAAAACTAATTATTAGCTCGACAGATGATTGATCTGAATAATCTAGACATTAATTATTTAAGTTTTTCTTTTTTAAATTAGTAGCTAGTATATATTTTATTTAATGAGTACGTATAACGTAAGGGAGTAATTAGTTTTTATTTATTTATTTATCATTGAACTCTGTTTGATGATGAATTTATTTGCATGCAGTTGAATTAGTTCAGGCAAGTAAAGGATTCGTTGTTACAAAATAAAAAAATTGTTTTATAATTATTATATTTAAAATAACAGTCTTTAACTATTTTACCTCTTAAATTTTTTTAGTTACTTCATATGCCTATTTTAAATTTTTATTTTTCTCAAGGACTAGAGCCTCTCTTTTTTATATAAAAAAACAAATTAAATAATCATAAAATAGTTTGTACCAAAATAATCATAAAAAATTTATGTTAATTTTAAATTTAAAAATATATTAAATTAAACATGTTTCATAATTATTTGTATAAAACATCTGAATGAATGTATTTTTCCATTTTAACTATTTGAGCTATTTTGAATGGACTTTAAAACATGTAATGATAAATTTTATTTTATAAACTAAAATATATTATTATTTAAATATAATAATATAAAAAAGTACATCAAAAGACCAAAGTGAAATGATATTATTTTGTGAAACAAAGGGAATATATACTGAATAAAACTCTAAAGTAAAATTAACATATTTTATAATTAAAATATTAGAAACAGTATACCCGTTGTGGCGACTTTGAGAACAGATCAATGATCGGTTTACGGATCAATATACTTTATTGGTGTCCTAAAAATAGATCAAAGAAAGAAAAAGATGCAAAAGAACCGGCTAAAAAAAAAGAAAATGGCGATGAAGATGAAAGGAAGTAGCAGATATTTAAGTAATTTATTCTATTATGCGAGGGTATTTAAGTAAATATTCCATTCAACCTATTAAGTGTTAACTGAGGGAGCCAGCCAGGCACAATTTTTTGATAGAATAGGTCAGTTCTATTCAGTCCCATTCAGATTTCAAAATTTATGAACAAACAGACTTATCTTGACTCATTCAGACCCAATAAGCTCTAAACAAACACCCCATTAGTATGGTGAATGATTGTGTAATATGTCTCTATTCAGGGATTTCCTAACTTAAGCAAGCAGCAGTACAGGCATAAAGAAATTGTATGGTGAATGATTCTGTAATATGTATATTGGCATAAAGGTTTATGAATCTGGTCCTGCTTTAATTATTTTGACATACTTCATCCTAAATTCAGGCTACTGAGAAACTGCAACATTTCTGGACAAATCCCTACATACATCTGGCAACCGGAAGTTATAGACACGTTGTATGTAATGCATGACAAATCTCAGAGTGAGTATTTTCATTTTTATATTATACTGAATATGATGTCCAAAGTTGTTTTGTTGGATAATATGTACATTGATAGGGCTGTGAATAAGATACTTACTTTTCTGCCTATATGCAATGCCATGTCGATTTAATTGTCTACAAAAGCTAGGTTGGTATTATCTGAGAGGAAAATCTGCCGACTGAAAATGGACCCTTACTGAGTTCCTAATGCGAGGTCATGCCAAGCAACCCCTTCAACTTGTGGAGTCTCCTGATCTGATGAGCAGAAAATATACAAATTAGCTAATACAAGAGCAGTAAATGTCTTGACGAACAAAGGTGAAGTCAATAAGAAAGTAGTTTATAGTGACGCAGCCATAAACAAGATTGAGTGTAGCATAGCCAACCGTTTCATTGAAATCAATAACAGCAACAGAAGGTCAAAAGCAAAACACAAGTATAAATTATTTGTACTTCTAAAATTATTTTAGCACCTCCACTGTCCACCACAGTTGGATACGAACGTCTATAACATTCGCTTTTATCTTTAACATAGAAAGTTTACTAATTCAAGAAAAGTAGGGAGAAAGGTGTGGAGTTTACTTGAATTGAGTGTAAAGATGCGGAAATAACAGTATATACATACGAGTGTTCATGAATTTATTTCACATGTTCCCTCAAAAAGAACAAAAAAAATAAGGACCGTTAAATAAAACATTAATAAAATGTAGCAGGACTATTCTGCCGAAACCCACAGAGTATGATGTCACACGAGTGTTTGAATTTCTTTCACTTGTTCTCTCGAAAAAACGACAAAAGAAATGGTCTATTAAATAACATTAATAAAATGTAGCAGGCCTAATCTGCCCAAACAGAGTATGATGTCATCATGCAGATGGCAATAAATAATATGCCTACTAAACTCAAGAGCAATCATATGTTGTATAGACCATGACTTAAAAATCTTGTATATGGCTTCAGTATTTCTGCAGTTGAATGCATTGATCTAGACAGAGTCAACTCAATATGATTAACCAAAGGTCAAACACACTTTTTGTTACTAAATAATTATCAGAATCTACCCTAACAATCCTATACCTTTCACACTCGTATCAAAACATCGATGAACCTTCAATTTATTAATTTGGCTAGTAACAACACACAGTTTAATAATAAAGCAACATAGCATAGGAATCGAAACAGAAAAACCGTAAACATTCTAAAATGGTATGTTTAAAAGGAAGTTTTTTAATGGTGGAGCAATGGAAGACATACTTGAATCTTCATTGTCCTCAGTTCGAGGAACAAGTACAGGCGGCAGCGGAAGATCTGCAAAGGAAAATAAAAATAACATGGAAAGTGTGCCAGAAGTGATGATTATTGACGAATGTTACTATGTGAATGCAAGTGCGATGTAAACGTGAGAATAAGTAAGAAACATTAGTACCATCATCAGGCAGAGTGTCTCTCATCCATTCCTCATCCACAATATCTATAAGAACACCAAGGCTTACTTCTGCCATTCCAAGTCTATGAATTCCCTCTGTAATCACTGATGTAGGACATAAATTGATGAGCACATAATTAATTGGAAGTGGTAAATCAATGAACTAGGGTGATCCAACCACAAGAGAACCACTACTCCTAGGGTTTTCCAACCACAGTAAGGAAAAAAAGTATTGATTGCAACCAATAATTAGGATAATTTCAATATCAAAGTGTGTCCAATAATATGTCATGACTTGCATATTTATAATATAAGAAAAACTCTAATAATCCTAAACCCATTAATAATTGGGTCTCTAAATAAATAACTTATAAATAAATAGACAGAGTCACACTGATAAATAAATAACTAAATAGCGAATCATCCACGACGACAATGCCTCATGGATCGATTCCTATCCCCTGCTACAAAAATGAAGTCTCTAACGAAGTGAAAGTCTCGTATCTCTCAAAAAGGTATGGATCAAGACGACAGAACTCCTCAGTACTCATGTACTATCATCCGAAGGCCTATTACGCCACTTCACCAAAAACTGACGGTAACCACCATGCCTGGTCGTTGAACTTTAGCTACTAAATAGGTGATATATCAACCCTTTATAATTTTAAGTGTGTTGATTGAGCGCCCAAGGGAGGCCCCAGCCCTTGCCAAGCATCACCATTTCTGCTGCCATAGGCAGCAGCCCTCTCCAACATGCCTAATTTGCGGCCTTATAATTTTTAACTCATCTACTAAATTAAAACAAACTTTAAGTATTTTATACATACCATATGAGAATGCGTTTTAGAGGTTATAACCTTTTCATTTCAGATTTGATACACAGCTCAAAACAGTGTTCATATATGGCTAGCCGCACTAAGTTTTTTTTTCTCTTTTACTTTCGTTTTAGCTTGAAATTGCTTTTCACTCTAATCTGGTACCTTCAAACTTCCTAATTAACATCACGTGGTACCTTCAAACTTCCTAATTAACATCACGTATGATAAACAAATCAAGCTCAAGCTTTACTTTGTTCTAATATTCAGTTTTTTAACCAAAAAGTTTTTTTTAGAACTTTTATCAAACAGTTGGTAGGCACAGTGCTAAGTTACTAATTTCGCAGCTATTGGTTTACATCATAAACCCATATTAACATCCTTATTACTCCACAGCCCAACCTATCTCCTTGTGCCTAAATTTAGTCCAAACACAGACAAAGCATGAATAGTTAAGCAATTAGTGAACTAACAGTTTCTCTTCTTTTTTTAAACTTTTACTTCATAGATTTCAACATCACTGATATATCACATAAAGATTTCCTTTTCCAAACTTTGCCATCACACTTATTTACAGTTAAATCAATCACTCAATTCGCATAATTAACTGAGTTCACTTTAACAAACAAATGTTTGTATATATACATAAAACACATATACATTACATTTGCTTGATAACACTGGAACTGAAATAAGAGTCTTAGGCTTGGCAACCCAAACTGGGCAGGATGAGCCTCGGCAAGCTTGATTGTGCAGGGGAAGGATGACAGTGAGGAGAAGATAAAGAGACTGAATATCGGATGGAATAAGAGAAGAGAAGTTGGTTTAGTCTTTTTTTTTTCCTTCTTACGGCCTCTAAACCGTGAGTCTCACTAAAACTTCCTTGCTTTGTTGTCCCATAGTTGAGTGCAAGTCTAATTTTTTTCCAGACGAGGACAGCTCATGCTTTACCTTATTAAATATACAGCTTTCTACTGTGCCACCTCCTGTGTTTGTTTTGTTATAAAAAAACTCCACTTAAGCTAAGCATTCTTTGCCCAATATTTATATAATTTATCATAATTTACAAATCTAATTTACACTAAAAAAATATGTATCATGACCTATGCTCCATGATATTTTTCTCATACATAAAATAATCCACTATTATTTCAAATTTATTTGATATTCTTCATTTAATGCATACTATAAATTTTACATACTCAACTTTTTATTCGCTTCCGATATTCAAATTATTTTCGATTAATTTACTCATACACAGTACATATATATATTTACTCAATCACAGGTATTCACACCACAGTGCGCATATACACCCATGTACCATAAATATTATTAAAATAAAAATTCTACTTACTAAAATTTTACTTTAATATTAATTTGAAAATTCAAGTTATTACAATATAAGTGTGTGTATCTATACAATCCAAATCAGTATCTCATATTGCACAAGAAGATCATTCCTCAATCGTAGCGTTATACGTATATACAAAAAGTGTGGGGATGCAAGGGGACTGACATTGCTTCACACCAAACTATGAGTTTTACTGTACATGCAAATATATGCAATTTATTTGCACTAGTGTTCAATTTCAGTTTTAATCTGTCATTGATGGTATGCTACGAGTGAGTGTGCAACAAACACACTTGTGATGAAGAGAGATATCAATTACACGTAATACCAATCTTAATCTAGCATATGATAATGATCAAATTAACTCAATTGGCCATATTAAATTAATTAGATCAATTAGCATGCAATCAATGAAAACAGTTATCGGAAGAAATTTCACACAAGAAGGAATAAATAATAATACTCAATTAATTAATTACTTGTAACAAGGATTCACCTCCTTTAGAAGCTGAATAAAAAAAGAACTAGCGACATGCTCTTGAGCCTTCACTCCAATAGAGGATACTTGAATGTTGAATATTGAATGAATAAAATCTTGACCCTCATCCTCTATTTATAGTGCTAGACAAAGTCCTAAATCCTATAGGATGTAGAAATCCAAATCCTAAAAGGATTTACAAATCATAACTAGTTTCCATAAAGAAATAGAATTCAATTTGAAAATAAATCTTAGTTTAAAGGAAATCCTAAAGCTAATAGAAATATCAATCCAATTCCATGTAGAAGTCTACCAAAATCTGCATTTAGAAACTTTCCAAAAATCCAAGATTTCTTGATTTTTCCCGCTCAAATTCGCTGGGGTGAATTTTCATTTCCTGCTGCGACGTCCTTTGGTAAAACGAGCATAACTTTTGATCTAGGAGGAGTTACGGGGCCTGCTACCTATCAAAACGAAGATATCGACGAGATCTACAACTTTCATTCTTTAAGAATCGACAGAATCACTCTGCATCAAGGTCGAAATCGGCCTCCAAGTGACTGCTGTGTAAATTACAACTTCCAAACTTTGAGGTTCAACGTTCGTTTAGTAAAAATATCATAACTTTTTCATATGAACTCCGATTGGGACGATTCAAGTTGTTCTGGAAAGCTAAAGAAGAGCTCTACAATAAAATTCAAGTCCCAAGCTAAGAACATGCATCCAACTTAATGCTAAAAATTCTGCAATTTTCTCTTTTTCCTCATTTCAGCTCCAATTCTTCCTGAAATCATTAAATACCTTAATAAGCTCATATACCCATGAAACATGCAATAAAACTAAATATAATGGAATCAAAATAAATGAATAATATGCACTCATCATGGAATTGGATTGATATTTCTATTAGCTTTAGGATTTCCTTTAGACTAAGATTTATTTCCAAATTGAATTCTATTTCTTTATGGAAACTAGTTATGATTTGTAAATCCTTTTAGGATTTGGATTTCTACATCCTATAGGATTTAGGACTTTGTCTAGCACTATAAATAGAGGATGAGGGTCAAGGTTTTATTCATTCAATATTCAACATTCAAGTATCCTCTATTGGAGTGAAGGCTCAAGAAGCGTGTCGGCTAGTTCTTTTTATTGAGTTCTAAAGGGAGGTGAATCCTTGTTACAAGTAATTAATTAATTGAGTATTATTATTTATTCCTTCTTGTGTGAAATTTCTTACGATAATCTGCATTTTCATTGATTGCATGCTAATTGATCTAATTAATTTAATATGGCCAATTGAGTTAATTTGATCATTATCATATCTTTAGATTAAGATTGGTATTACGTGTAATTGATATCTCTCTTCATCACAAGTAGCAACTTGGTAATAATAATTGTGGACAAACTTTTGTTTATTGCTAAGATTATTAGAAAACAAGTTAAATAAATCGAGCTTATGTGTTTATTGCTTGGATTAGCCTAATTTTCTATTTCTTAATGCTTCTATCATATTAAATCTAGAGAGCTTATTCTAGGTTATATGCTAGTTAGAATCAAAGTGGAGAGCTTGTTTAAATACGGTGATAATCTAAAGAGAAATTTAGGATATGTGAGCTTATTGTTATCTAGGGCTAATAATTTCATTGAAGGAAAAATAATAATTACGATTAATTGATTGTTGTACTTGGTGAAAGCGGCTATGAGAATGAAGTTTTACATATTTGGTTAATTTTATCGTTAATTCTTGTTCTCTTAGTTTAAAAATAATTTTCAAAACCCATCTTTATTTTCTCATTAAAATAGTAGAATAATTCTAAAACAACTTTACTCTCTCGTGGGATCGATCCTTACTTTGCTTCTTTGTCTAATTATTGTAAATTGTGGAGTGAAAGTGAGGTTAATTTAGGAGTGTCAACAACGACTCCCAAATTTTGGCGCTAGGTTGTTCGGGGAGTAATTTGGCGTTTTGTTTTTATTCTATTATTTGTTTTGTTTTTGTTTTATGACTCGATCTTCTCGAGCTACTATATTAGATTTTGATCCGAGATTGAGAAAAGCGCAAGGAGGCTAAAGAAGGAAAAACTTAAAGTTCAACGGTCTTACTGCGATATATAGGCGAGGCTTCGCATCATCACCAGGGCCTCAACTTAGCTTTGGAATTATTATCCAACTAATCCGAAAAAGAAGAAGAGATGGAGATTCCAAACAACAATAGAACTCTCGGGGAGTTGGCAACTCTAATTTAAATCAACAACCTCTGTGCATTGAATATCCTAATTTAGATGTTTGCATTTGAACTTAAACTGGACTAATCCATTTATCGCTTACTTTTTCGTGGTCTTACTGGTGAAGACCCTACAAACATCTGAAGGAATTTCATGTGGTGTGCTCTCTTATGAAACCAAAGCGGAATCATCGAAGAACAAATCAAGTCGAGAGCATTCCCATTCTCCTAGCAGATTTGGCAAAGGATTGGTTGTACTACCTACCCTCGGGTTCAATCTGGTCTTGGAATGACATGAAGCGGCTATTCTTGGAGAGATACTTTCCGACCTCAGAGAGTAGCCAACATAAGGAAGGAGATCGTGGGATTAGACAATTCGGTGGGGAGACATTATACGAGTATTGGGAAAGATTCAAAAACTTTGTTCCAATTTGTCCACCGCATCAAATAGATGAACAACACGATCGAAAGTATTTCTACGAAGGGTTGAGTGGAGATGGATGAAGCATGATCGATCGATTGTAGCGGAGGAGCACTATTTGACAAGACCCAGAGGCGTAAGGAATTTAATTGCAAACATGGCGTGACAAACTCACAACAATATGGCACTAGAACAAATCATGCACCGAGTAAGGGTAAGCGAGGTAAGCAACTTGTGATTATGGTCAACAAATTTACGAATTAAGCGCTATGGTTAGACAATTAGCTACTGGTCAATTTCCAATTGCAAAGGTTTGTGGAATATGTCTACAACCAAATCACAATCTGAGATGAATGCCCAACATTACAAGATGGCGAGGGCATGCAACAAGCTAATCTGATGGGAAATTATCGACCACCACCTCGAAAAAAGTATGATCCGTACTCAAACACATATAACCCGGGATGGAGGGATCATCCAAGTCTGAGTTATGGGAGAGCAAAAAAGCGGCACCACCTGCATTTCCACACAAGCGTGAGGCTTCCAACCAACCCAACCTCAATATCAACCGAAGCAAGTAGTCCCTGCACCTACTGGAACATCATTGGAGGATATGTTCAAAGCATTCATGGGACAGACACAACAGTTCATGAATCAGACACAGCAGTTTCAGCAAGAGACAAAAACTTCGGTTCAAGATTTGAGGAACCAAGTAGGACAACTGGCTACAACTGTGGGGATATTGGAATCTAGAGGCTCAGGAAAATTACCATCTCAAACAGTAGTCAACCCAAGGGAGAATGCAAGTGCCATAACTACGGAATGGAACACAGTTGGATACACCACCCAGCCCCGTAGAGTTCAAGAAGCGGCTAAGGAGGAGCAGAAAAATCCAAGGTACAACCTAAACCTCTAATCGACTTAAAAACATTCCTCTTCCTTTCCTTCCGAAATTTCTAAAACTTCAAAGAACAATGAAAAAGAAAAAGAAATTTTGGAAACTTTTAGAAAAGTAGAAGTGAACATCCCTCTTCTTGATGCAATTAAACAAGTACCACGGTATGCTAAATTTTTAAAAGAATTATGCACTAATAAAAGAAAATTGCAAAATGATGAAAGAGTCACAGTTGGAGAAAATGTATCTGCTTTGTTCTTCAAAGAAAAATGCCTCTAAATGTAAAGATCCGGGAATGTTCACAATCCCATGCAAAATAAAACACAGATTTGAAAAAGCCATGCTAGATTTAGGAGCTTCAATTAATGTTATGCCTTTATCTGTTTATGCTTCCTTAAATCTAGGCCCTTTAAAAAAATCTTGGTGTGATTATCCAATTGGCGGATCGTCTTAACACCTACCCCAGGGGTAATTGAAGATGTCTTAATGCGGTGAGCGAACTAATCTTTCCTGCAGATTTTTACATTGTGGATATGGAAGATGATACATCACCAAATCCTTCCCACATCTTGTTAGGGAAGACCTTCCTAAAAGCAATGAGAACCATGATTGATGTGCATAATGGGACCTTGACTATGGAGTTTGATGGTGAGAAAATTGGTTTAACATCTATGATGCCATGAGGTACCCTAGTGATATAGGAAGTTTTTTCTATCGATGTGAGAGACTCCTTGGTGCATAGAGCTTTTGAACAACTACATAGGGACAATTTGGAAATTACAATCAACAACAGTTTGGACATGGGCGGAGAAGAAGAGATTGCATGAAACCAGGGAATTGAAAGAGAATGTAGGCTGCATTACATTCATTGCCAAAATTTTCAAATAAGTCAACGGTATATTCTATTCAATTTCATTTTCTCATCAAAAGTTATTACTTCATTGTACAAGCCCCAACTCTAGAATTGAAACAATTACACTTTCATTTGAAATATGCATATTTGGGGACTAATGACACTTTTACCTGTAATTATTGCTAGTAATCTAACCAAGGTGCGGAGGAAGAAAAATTGATGAGAGTCTGAGGGACCATATTTACGATTTTTGGTTGGACAATAAGCGGATATCAAGGGTATTAGTCTGGCATGTGCATGCATCGGATATTGTTAGAGGATGGAGCTAAGCTTACAAGAGATGCATGAAAGGAGATTGAATCCACCCATGATGGAGGTGGTGAAAAAGAAGTGCTCAAAGCGCTCGATCTTGGGTATCATCTATCCCATCTCAGATAGTCGATGGGTGAGTCCGGTCACGAGTAGTCCTAAAGAAATCCGGAATCACCGATTGTCAAAACGATGATAATGAGTTGGTGCCCACACGAATGCAAGCAGGGGTGGAGAGTGTGTATAGATTATAGAAAATTGAATCTTTGTAACAAGAAAAGATCACTTTCCTCTTCCTTTTATTGATCAAATGTTGGAGAGATTAGCTAGGCACACTTATTATTGTTTTCTAGATGGTTTTTCAGGATATAACCAGATTGTGATTGCAAACAGGGACCAAGAGAAGACCACATTCACATGTCCCTTTGGTACTTTTGCCTATCGACGGATGTCTTTTAGATTGTGTAATGCCCCAGGTACTTTTCAACGATGCATGGTAAGCATTTTTCAGATCTTTTAGAAGAATGCATCGAGGTTTTTATGGATGATTTCACAATTCATGGAGATTCTTTGGATGCATGCTTAGATAATTTAAATCGTGTTCTAGATAGATGCATGGAAACTAATCTTGTTTTAAATTGGGAAAAATGTCATTTCATGGTAGAAAGGGGAATAGTACTTGATCATGTTGTGTCATCTAAAGGTCTTGAAGTTGATAAAGCTAAGATAGATGTTATATCTGCTTTGCCTTACCCCGTCAACGCGTCTGGAGATTCGCTCTTTTCTTGGTCATGCGAGATTTTATCGAAGATTTATCAAGGACTTCTCGAAGATGGCATTACCTTTATGTAAGTTGCTGCAAAAAGATGTGGACTTTCAGTTTGATGATGAATGCAAGGAGGCGTTTGATACTTTAAAGAAATTATTAACCTGCTCGCATCTGTATTCAACCGCCAAATTGGAAGTTGCCATTTGAGATCATGTGTGTATGACAACTATCACGATGAAGTCTTTGTTTTGGGACAAAGGATTGACAAAGTTGTTTCATGCCATCTATTATGCTTACAGGACTTTGAATGAGGCTCGGATAAACTATTCCACAAACCGAAAAAGAACTTTTATACGTGGTTTTTTGCTTTAGATAAATTTCGATCTTATTTGCTTGGTACTAAAGTTATAGTTTATTACGACCATCTTGCTTCTCGGTATTTGCTCACTCAAGAAAGATTCTAAACCAAGGATTATTCGATGGATTCTGCTACTACAAGAATTCGACTTAGAGATCAAGGATAAGAAAGGTGCGGACAACTTAGTAGCGGATCACTTGAGTAGGTTATTGAGAGGCGAGGAGGAGCTATGAATTCGTGATTCTTTCCGGGATGAGCGATTCTTTCCATCCATGCTTTGAGATTCCTTGGTATCAGATTTGGTAAATTACTTGGTAGGTGCACATTTTCCTAAAGAATTTTCCAAACCCCCAAAAGGAAAAGTTAAAAAGTGATGCTAGACACTATGTTTGGGATGATCCATATTTATGGAAATTTTGTCTTGACGAGATAGTTAGACTTTGCGGTGTGTGCCCTAACGGTGAATTTCAACCTATTCTTTTTTATCATTCTCATGCTTGTGGAGGACATTTTGGTCCAAAAGAAGCTGCTAATAAAGTTTTGGAAAGTGGTTTTTATTGGCCATCGCTTTTAAAGATTCATATCTATTTTGTAAAACATGTGTTAATTGCGAAAGGATGGGGAATATTTCTCAGCGAAATCAAATGCCCCAAACTCCTATATTAGTTGTTGAAATTTTTGATGTTTGGGGTATAGATTTTATGGGACCTTTTCCTTCATCTTTTGGGAATTTATATATTCTTTGGTCATTGATTATGTCTCAAAATGGGTGGAAGCTAAATCCACTAGGGTGACGATTCTAAAGTTGTTGCTTGATTTTGTTAGGACTAACATATTTGTCAGGTTTGGAACACCACGAGCCATCATTAGTGATCATGGAACCCACTTTTGCAACAGGTGTTAGACTTTGTTCAAGAAATACAATGTTACGCACAAGGTTTCTACATCCTACCATCCGCAGAGTAATGGTCAAGTTGAGGTGTCTAACAAGAGAGATAAAATCCATTTTGGAGAAGGTAGTCAACCCAGAGAGAAAAGATTGGAGTCGAGATTAGATGATGCAATTTGGGCCTATAGAGCGGCATCAAAACACCTATTGGGATGTCACCATACAGGATTGTGTTTGGAAAATCATGCCACTTACCCACATTGAATTGGAGCATAGGGCTTTTTTGGGCAATCAGCGGTCAACATGAGTTTGGAGGCAATTTGGAGTACGAGTGAAATTGCGATTACAAGAGTTAAAAAGAATTGAGGAATGAAGCCTATGAAAGTTCAAAGATTTACAAGGAAAAGACCAAAGCTTTTCATGATAAGCAGATTGTTGCGGAAAACCTTTCTTTGTGGGACAAAAAGTTTTGCTATATCATTCTCTGCTTAAGTTATTTCGAGGGTAAATTAAGATCTAGATGGGTTGGTCCTTTTGTTATCATTAATGTTTTCTCATGGTGCAGTTGAGATTCAAAGAAAGCACAAACAAGATCTTTAAGGTGAATGGACATAGATTAAAGCCTTTCTATGAGGGGCATCGGTGGAAAATATTGAGATGGTGGAGCTAGGCGATCCGATATATGAAAGTCGAGAAGAGAGAGGCATGACGTCGAGCCAAAGACATTAAACAGGCATTTACTTGGGAGGCAACTCAAGATCTCGATTTGATTTTTCTATCCCTTTATTTTTTATTTTTATTTTTTTGTTTTTATTGCATGTTTCTTTAGTAGTATTTTCTTCTTTGCATGATTTTCTTACATTGGGGACAATGTAAGGTTTGAGTGTGGGGGAAGATTTAGGTTTTATTTTATGTAGGAATAATAATCCAATTTTGATGGAAAGTTGATAAAAAAAAAAAAAAAAAAAACTAAAAACTTAGGTTCCATGGTTCTATTTGCTTATGTGTTCGAAGGTTAAAGTCAAAGATTGAAAATTGATGCTAAAATTCGAGAATCTGTTGATGCTTAATTTGTTAATGAATGATGACAACTAAGCCATGATCCATAGTAATTGATTTGAATTGAATTTGTGATACATGAGTACTTGAATATAGAAGCATGTTTATTTGGCTAAGTTATTTGTGGAGTTGTCTATATACAATTGATTTCACGACTTAAGAATATTTAACTTGCTTATGTTGTTCTGAGAACCATGTGAAATAATGATGAATGAAAAAAAAAAAAATAAAAAAATATGCTTTGATGTACATTATGCGTGAAATAAGCTGGGTATCTAAGCCTCGGGAAGCATCGGTATTCATTTGAAAAGTGCGATGGATAAAAAAGCTTGACTAATCGACTTTTGTGGCCTTTGTTACTTGAATAAGTAAGCCCGTAGGGGTGTCTCTACACCTAGCGCCCTAAGATCATCTGGTTTGGGAGTCGTTGGTGGAAAGTTCGCTAATGGGTAACTCTGAAAAGCCTAAGAAAAGGAGACATTGCACATGTCAAGAAAAAAAAAAAAAAAAAAAAGAAAAAAAAAAAAAAAAGCATGAAAATACATTCATCTGTGCTAAAAAGAAGGTTCTATGAAAAAATTAAAAAGCGAGAAAAATTTGTTCTTGGTTATGAGTCAGTGTGCACGGATTTTGCTCCATGGTAACTAAGTTGAGTAAGTATGATGATTTTGGGAAAGTTACTTATGTGGCTACAATTTGATTTAATGAAATTCATTGGTGAAATGGTAAAGTTGGTAATTGTGAGTTAATTGATAAGGCGTTGATTAGATTTCTGCAAATTTAGTGTTGATAGTCATTATTTGTATCTTGAAATCTTTTGACACTATGGTTGAATAGAATTTTTTTGGAAATCAAACTTTTGGTTTACGAGGGGCGTGTAAAAGGCTAAGTGTGGGGGAATTTGATGAGTGCATATTATTCATTTATTTTGATTCCATTATATTTAGTTTTATTGCATGTTTCATGGGTATATGAGCTTATTAAGGTATTTAATGATTTCGAGGAAGAATTGGAGTGAAATGAGGAAAAAGAAAATTGCAGAATTTTTAGCATTAAGTTGGATGCATGTTCTTAGCTTGGGACTTGAATTTTATTGTAGAGCTCTTCTTTAGCTTTCCGGAACAACTTGAATCGTCCCAATCGGAGTTCATATGAAAAAGTTATGATATTTTTACTAAGCGAACGTTGAACCTCAAAGTTTGGAAGTTGTAATTTACAATGATCACTTGGAGGCCGATTTCGACCTTGATGCAGAGTGATTCTGTCGATTCTTAAAGAATGAAAGTTGTAGATCTCGTCGATATCTTCTTTTTGATAGGTAGCAGGCCCCGTAACGCCTCCTAGATCAAAGGTTATGCTCGTTTTACCAAGGGACGTCAAGAGAGAAATGAAAATTCACCCCAATGAATTTGAGCGGGAAAAATCAAGAAATCTTGGATTTTTGGAAAGTTTCTAATCTGATTTTGGTAGACTTCTACATGGAATTGGATTGATATTTCTATTAGCTTTAGGATTTCCTTTAGACTAAGATTTATTTCAAATTGAATTATTTCTTTATGGAAACTAGTTATGATTTGTAAATCCTTTTAGGATTTGGATTTCTACATCCTATAGGATTTAGGACTTTGTCTAGCACTATAAATAGAGGATGAGGGTCAAGGTTTTATTCATTCAATATTCAACATTCAAGTATCCTCTATTGGAGTGAAGGCTCAAAAGCATGTAAATTTAGTTCTTTTATTCGATTCTAAAGGGAGGTGAATCCTTGTTACAAGTAATTAATTAATTGAGTATTATTATTTATTCCTTCTTGTGTGAAATTTCTTACGATAATCTGCATTTTCATTGATTGCATGCTAATTGATCTAATTAATTTAATATGGCCAATTGAGTTAATTTGATCATTATCATATCTTAGATTAAGATTGGTATTACGTGTAATTGATATCTCTCTTCATCACTAGTAAAGAACTTGGTAATAATAATTGTGGACAAACTTTTGTTTATTGCTAAGATTATTAGAAAACAAGTTAAATAAATCGAGCTTATGTGTTTATTGCTTGGATTAGCCTAATTTTCTATTTCTTAATGCTTCTATCATATTAAATCTAGAGAGCTTATTCTAGGTTATATCTTTAGTTAGAATCGGTGGAGAGCTTGTTTAAATACAATTGATAATCTAAAGAGAATTTGGGATAGCAGAGCTTATTGTTATCTAGGGCTAATAATTTCATTGAAGGAAAAATAATAATTACGATTAATTGATTGTTGTACTTGGTGAAACCTGAAGCTGCTGAGCGAAGTTTTACATATTTGGTTAATTTTATCGTTAATTCTTGTTCTCTTAGTTTAAAAATAATTTTCAAAACCCCATCTTTATTTTCTGTTAAAATAGTAGAATAATTTTAAAACAACTTTACTCTCGTGGGATCGATCCTTACTTACATCTTGTCTTTAATTATTGTAAATTGTGGAGTGAAAGTGAGGTTAATTTAGGAGTGTCAACGACAGCTCCCAAAATCCCTTTTAATATTCTCTTTACTTCCAAACATTTTATTAAAAAAAATTAAAGAATATTCTCAGATACTACTAATTTACGACACCCTCTATAAATATCCTATTCAAAGGCTGAATTGAAAAATCCAATTTTTCCTTTTTTAACCATATCAAACGTAACAATTTAATGTTTAATTAGGAAGACAACAGGGTCTCAAACCAAAATAATAGTCTTATGAATTCAGCTGGAAGTATAAATAATATACTAATTGCTAAGAATATATTACAAACATTTCTTTAAAATAGCATATTACTAATATCAGATAAAATTGATTCAAGGTTTATAGAGGCTATATTTGATAGTCTTTGGCTTAAGTCTTATCCAATTCAAAATTGTCCTAGACAATTCTATCCGAAAAGGAAAAAAATAAAAATAAAATAGACTCATCCATTCATGATTTCAGGACAATAAAAATTAAAAAATTACAAAATTAAAAAAGTAAAATAATGAGATTACTCTTAATCAAAAAAACTCAATTGCTATTGAGCTACAGATACTCAAAAACACTAAATTTTTTCAATGACAAGCAAACATCTAGATTGTATTTTTGAGACTCGTATAATTCTGTAAAATTTGGAGGTTCGTTAAGATCTATAGGTAACACTTTGTGAAAAACTTTACAAACATTTCATTAGATATGAACTATCAGGAGCATAATGAAGAAAATGTATACTAGCCGTACCTTTGAGTTCGGCGCTTCTCCTGCAATGAACCAATTCACAAGAGAGGGAAGGAATTGAGATTCGAGAAGGAATTTGTCAGTTAAGAAGATTAGAAAGATAAGAAGGAAGGAAATACTCCTTTTTTAATCCTCTGTTTCTAAGTTTTGAACAAAAAAAAAGAAAAGAATAAAAAAGTTAAATTAGAACAGAAAACAAAAGAATAAAAAACTTAAAGTTTTCCTTTGTGTTATTTCTGAGTTTTTAATGAAAAAAGATAGAAAAATTAAAATTGAGGATATGAGTTGTAATTTAAAATTTATTATATTAAAAATTGAGGATAATATGGGAATTAAAAAAATATTACTTATTCTAATTTCTTTTCCGTCCAAATCATGCCAATTTTGGACGAAAAACTTTGGCAGGAAAAGTGGCCAAGTTTTCTATCCATTTCTTTTCTTTTCCGTTTATTAAAAAACTTAGAAACATAAGAATTGGAAAGAAAACTTAAATTTTCCGTTCATTTATTTTCTTTTCTGTCTATTTTAAAACTCAGAAACAGAGCATAAAACCATCAAATTTGGGCTTCTTGGATATTTTTGATGGGCTATAAATTCTTACTTTTTTTTTAATTTTTTACCATGTTTACCCTTACAAAAAGAGTAACAATATGTTTTTATTGTATATTTATTGTTACTTGTTAAATGGAAATGTATTATAATTTTTTCTTGTAAAAGGAAGGGAATGGGTAAGTTTTTTTTGAATTTAGAATGAGAGAAAAGAATGAAAAAAATTTAAACTACAATATTACTATATTATTCTTACATATTAATGTAATAAATAAATGATTTATTTTGAAAAGTTACTTTAAGTAATATAAAATATTTAATTTTTTCATCATTTCAAATCCTCCTATTTTTGGAGAAAAGTTTTGAGTCAAAAATAAAATCAACTTTACCTCCAAATCTCTCTCCTATTTAAAAAAACTCACAAAAGGGATTTTAATTATTTTTTCTTCTCTCTCCCTAAGTAAAACTTACAAACACAATATAAAATAATAAATTTTAATTAAATATCAATAACATGATAACGAAAATAAGATTTTAAAAATATTATAATATTTTATACAACTATTGATTTGAACTTTCAATATCTTATAAGAATTTAATTTGATTTTTTTTTCAGTCAATTTACAAAAAGAATTTAACACTTAAAATGGGCTGAACTTTCAATATTTTTCGACACCCAAACGGAATTCTAATTGACCAATTTATCAACAAATAAACTTCATGTAAACCGAAGCCGTACAATTTCTCAACTTCTAGACCATTCTCTTCTTCTGCTACCAAGGCTAATGCTACGTTTGGATTGAAGGAATGGAATAGAGTAGGGAATGGAATAGATGATGGAATGGAATAAATGATGGAATGGAATGGAATAAGGAAGGGAATAAAATGAAATGATTTTTTAATATTTCATGTACATGTTTGGTTGATGTTAGGAATACATCTACTAATGAAATAAATAATTAGAAAGTGACCTAAATACCCTAAAATGTTCAAATTTAACTTAAATTCAATTTATATTAAAAATTTAACACATATTTCATTCTTAGAAATAAAGGGGAGGGAGGGGTGGGGGTGGGTGTATGGGGGTGGGGTAGGTGGGGTGAGTGGGTGGGTTGCGTAAGTAGGGTAGGTGGGTGGGTTGGGTAGGTAGAGTAGGTGAGTTAGAAGGTGGCTGGGTGGGGGTGGGGGGTAGGTGGGGTGGAGTGGGGTAGATGGGGTGGGTGGGTGGAGTGGGGGTGGGTGGGGTGGGTGGATCGTGGGTGGGGTGGGGTGGGGTGGGGTGGGGTGGGAGTGGGGGTGGGTGGGAGTAGGTTGGTAGGGGTGGGGGTAGGTGGGTTAGAGGTGAGGTGGGGTGGGGTGGGGTGGGGTGGGGTGGGGGTGGGGGTGGGGGTAAGTGGGGTAAATTACGAAGAAATAGAAATATAGAAATTAGAAGAAATTATCAAATCTAAGCCCTTCTCTCTAAATGGTTCTAGATCGATCGAATTGAATGAATATATAAAAAGTCCTATTATATCTTTAGGGGTATATTTGTCAATTACTTAAAAATAATGGATGAAATGATTTATTCCTGGCCACCCCTCAAGGAATGAAAATTAAAATTTTAAGTTAACTATCATTCTAGGAGGAATATATTATTCCGTTAAAATAAACAAACCAAACAACATTTTTATAATTCCAATGAAATGATTCATTCCATTCTTCGTCCAATTCCATCGAACGTAGCATAAGGGTTACAATTTTTTAGCTCTAACAGTGAAGCACCACCGATGGCCGCCGCAGCCAAAATCACAGCTCGCTCCTCCTTCTCCATCTTCTCCAATCTCCCTTCCTCTTTCTCTCTCCTCAAACACCTCTTCTCCACCTCACCCTCTCACCTCAACACCTCTCCTCCACCTACGGTACAACAACTATCAACAAACCCATTAACCAAAACACCCATTTCACTAAAACCCCATAAACCCTTCTTCTCTAAACTATTATCCACCAAAATCAACTCTTCCCAATCTTCATCAGACCCTGAAAACTCGGACTCCGAAGAAGAAAACCCAAGAACAGCATTATCAACAACAAAAGGAATCGACTTATCCAAGCTCCCTCCACCTTACGACCCGTTTAACAAGAAACCCCTAATCGAAGAACCCCAAGACCCCAAAAATTTGCAGGAGATTTTCCACAAAATTCGCACCGGGGATGGCCTTCTCAACTTTGCAGCCAAGATGTTCGAAGGATTGTCTAAAGACGGACTCACCCACGAAGCGCTCCAACTTTTCTCGCAAATGAAAGATGGCGGCAATATGCCGGATGTTGTAGCTCACACTGCTGTCATTGAGGCTTATGCCAATGCGGGTCAGGCAAAGGAGGCGTCGAAGACGTTTATGCGCATGCTTGCGTGTGGAGTTTCGCCCAATGCCTACACTTATTCCGTGTTGATAAAGGGGCTGGCGGCGTCTGGTGATAGGAAGTTATTGAAGGAAGCCAGGAAGTATGTGGTGGAGATGTTAGGGAAGGGAATGAGAGTGAATGTGGGTACTTATGTTTCAGTTTTCGAGGCAATTGCGAAGATGGGGATAGCAGAAGAAGGGAAGGAGTTTTTGGAGGTGATGAAGGGGAAGGGATTTGCTCCGGATGAAAACGAGGTGAGAGAGATTTTGAAGGGGAAAAGGGGGCCGGAGTTTAGGAGTGTAATGGATATTTTGTTTGGAAAGTGAAATCTAGTGTTTGCACATTGTGGCTGCATGATTATTATACCAAGTAAAAGATGAATTCCCAAGTAGTTATCTTCTTTTCCATATTGCTTTTAGTGATAAAATGTGAATTTGAGTTGTAGAAGTTGAGGAAACTTGGAAGACTATAAAGGTTTCAAGTTTTGTGGATTAGTTTTTTGATCATGAGTTCATGCGATTGCTATGGGTACATAATATGTTCTCTCTTTTCTGTTAAATTTATGGTTCTGCATTTTATTTTTTAAGTATTTGGTTTTGCACATTGCGAATCTATAATCATACCATGTCAGCTGATCCATGATGGTGAAACTAGGATAAGAAATGAAGAGAACTTGGTAGATTTTGTATGTTTCAAGTTGACATAGCTTGGGTAGAATCTCCTTTTTTTAGTTGTATTGTGACTTCCCCAAATCCGGTACATTCTTGTATATACTAACTTAAACCTACTCTAGATTACATAATAATCTTACTTAAATACCAAGTTCTATGGACCTTTACATAAACTGAATACCATATAATATTACAAAACATAATACTTAAAAGAGTTTATTACATAGCTTGGGCAGAATCTCCTTTGTTGTATTGTTGGTTTTCATTTGATTCAAGCTTACAGTTACAAGATTCTGGTAGTTAGAAATAAGCCGATTTGCACAAGGACTAATCAGTTTAATAATTTGTCAAGTAATCATCGTTATAGAAGTTTGATCTTTTTGATTTTCACATCTACCACATTTTCATCCACTGCACTACAATTGCGGCACTAAAAGATAACAATTTGATAGAAAAAGATCAAAAGAATAACAAGGTAAAAAATTATCATACTCCATTCAGTCAGAAGACATCATCAGTGCTATCTAATCGGTTGAATAATTCATTCTATCATCTGAATTTCAATAACAAAAGGAGTTGCAAGATGAGGACAAATTACATTTGCTAATTTAGCAGCAACTAAATATTTTTTTCCACAAAGATTAATCATAATGTTGCCAAAAGCATCCAAGCAATTGGCATATGAAAAACATACATGTAATTGAGTGGTGTGTGTTGGGATTGGGTGACTCGGGCAGAGAATTTGAAGCAGCTTGTCCCTAATTTTCTCCAGGTTCATTTTCCTGAGCTTCATACACCTCTTGATCATCTTTGGGTCAATAACAAAAATATAATGCAATGCCCAGTATAAGCACTCGTAGCTGTAGCCTTTCACCGTCAACGGCAACACAATGAAGCTGATTTAGCAAGAAATAACTAAAAACCTAGCTTCTTGGGGCATTCTGATGCCCTGTGCCCAGACTGCCCACAGGTGAAACATGCACCCCCGAAGCTTCTGATATTAAGCAAGAAAATGCAAGATCAGACGACATGAATTTTAAACCATAGATTGTGCATCATACGGCAGATATGAACTATGAAGTAATTGTCGATGTTGTTTAAAAAAAACAAAAAAACAACCCCCGCCAAGTACAGTAGTTATACATGCTTCCCTAGACTTTTAATGAATGACAACAATACTGTGTGTTTAACCCTCAAATTATCATACACAACGAAAATACCTGTCATTATTTCCATAAGATGGAGAGCGTGAAGATCGTCTATCACTGATTAGCCAATCACTCCCACTGCTTCTTGAGGTCTGTGACCAACTGTTACCACCACCACGCCCGCCACCCCAACCACCACCTCGCCTCTCGTCATCACCATCAGAGTACCGACCCCGCCCCGGCCACGGAGGTACTGTGTAACTCTGCGGTCCCTTGGACCTCCTCCTCGATATACCCCTGTCTCTGTTTGAGAATCTGCTGTAGTTATCATTTGCTGGCCCATCATCTTGCAATGCGGGCAACTGTACAAAATGTAAAGCTTCAATGAGTACTTAACATTGCGAATCAGATAATGATTAAAATGGAGTGCATGAACCAATAGATAAAATCAGATGAATAATATTAGCCGCTAAAGCCATGATTGTTGCAATAAAGGGTTCATATATGTAGACAGTGACCACAATTGAAAATTAACCTTGGTGATTTTAGAAATGGTGTTTCCAGGTGGTATCTGCTTATTCAGCAGCTCTTTTGCAATCTCCTCAGGAAGATCAAAAACAGCACCTTGAACCTGAAAATATAACGCCACACACAAATTCATGTCAATAGAGGAACTTTGAAACAGGATTAGCCAAATATCTGTTCAATATACACACCCTTGGATCTGCAATTATGTGTATTTTTCCGATTTCATCAGCAGCAGTTGTATATACAGAAGATAAAAATCCAATTACAGATCCAGCGGACAAGAACCCTCTAGCATAAGCAGGATCACGAGTCAGCTGCAATGTAACTTTTCCCTGTGACAGAAGTGTAAAATCAACATTGATAATTAGTTAAACTGTAGCAAATCATACAATGGCAATGTAAGAAACATATGATAAATGACTTAGTAACTCACAGAGACTTTACTAAAAGAATACATTCAATTAAGATACAAGCATATTTCAATGACATAAACAGTAGCTATTTTTAAAATTGTTAATCCATAACTAACCTGCTCATATGAAATAAGAGACCGGGATGAGGGAGGTCGCGAAAAACCACTCAATTGTGCTATTGCAGCTGCAAGAGCACTCGTTCCCCGTTCATCGATCATTTTTTGTGCAGTTGGGGTAAAGAACTCCACAGACTCGGGATGAACTCCACTAAGGGTGGCAACAACTTGCACAGCTGATGACTCCAAAACCTCTTCGACAGCTGGTGGACTAATAAAATCAAACTTGCACCCCACATCACGCTCAAGTGAGCTGATCGTTCTCCTCTGGTTATTAGTGAACATCAGAATGGCTGAACCTTCTTTTCCAGCACGTCCAGTGCGACCAGAACGATGAACAAATGTCTCTGCGTCATTGGGTAGTTCATAGTGGATTATCTGGAGGAAATAGAGCAGATGAGAAAATACATTATTAAAAAAGAATGTTTGCAGTAAATTGTGCACAGAAACCCCATAAAAAAAACCCATAATTATTTTAAGATACAAAAGTCAAAATGGAAATAAACCAACTCTGTATCTTTCACGTAAACACACATCCAAACAAACCAAGCCAGTTGTGAATCATAACATTAGCACGACAAATAAATAAAACATGAAAAATATAATAAAACGAATCAAGAACGTGCACTTTTCAACCTGTGCACTATATCAAAACAATCAAGTGAACAAGTATAGGCTAGATTTCTGTAATTAAATAGCACCTGCTAATTCCTTGTACTGATGAATCATAGCATTGTGATTCATAGATGTATCATACAAGCATATAAATCCATAATTGCAAAGTAACTTCTTCACATGGTAAACTATCTAGAAATTTGCACAGCAAGTAATACAATTGTTTAGTCTTCAACAATCTACATCTTATGGACCATATATAACTAAATGGACGCTTGCTTTTCATAACTGATTCTCATGCAGATGATAACAGCTTGTCCGGCGTTATTTTCTTTTTATCACGTAACTCGCATGTATTTACAGGAATGACTTCAAAATACAACACTCGTTAGCAAGTGGGTGTAGGCGAAGCTAATGTTATGGATTCCTGGACAATTTTTTGAGGTGTGGGATATCAATTCTGTAACTGAGCATAAGTTTACTTTTTGGCAGTTTCTCTGTCTAAATCTCCATCATTTAGCTCTACTTTGGCTGATTCCATTTATATCTCTTATGTACCTGGGTTTCCCCTATCCCCCAAATGGCACATTATTAAAGAATTGTTTTAGTTATGAGGTAAAACAAAAAGGGAAAAAATGCCAAGGAGATTATGGAAGTTACAAAATTTGAAAGCCAATATTTTAAAATTATCCAAAGTTTAAATCTCTCATTATGAAACTGAAATAAAAAAATTAGCATAAAATGTGACAGCACCCGATATTGAGAGGGGATGATAAGAAATGTCATTGACTTACTAAATCTACATTTGGGATATCAAGCCCGCGAGATGCAACATCAGTGGCAACAAGCACAGTGAATTTCCCTTGCCGAAATCTATTTAGAGTTCTCTCCCTCTGATGTTGAGATATGTCACCATGCAAAGCCTCTGAAGCAATGCTATTTGTCAATGCCATTGAGACTTCATCAGCATCTCGTTTTGTCTGTGTAAAAACAATGGTCTTCCCACCCTTTGCATATACCTATAAATATTCCAAAAGCACTCTAAAATCAATTTTATGAAACTTCTAGACATTTTGCGAACTTTACTAATGATTGACTTGACACTGAAGGAAGCAAGTCTATTGAAAAAAAAATGTTAAACCATACCGTTACGAGATCACCAAGAATACTGCGCTTTGAACTTGAGGTGGTTGATAGTGCATAAAGCTTAATCCCCTCTGCAAGCTTTTCATCTTGGTCACCAACCTAACGTGTAAAAACCAACAAAAAACATATAAACAAAATTCAGAATAAGTCTGCCAAAATAATGGTTGGATAAACATACACATGACGGATGTATCTCAAGCGAAATGACATATACAAATCGCGCAGAATGGGGAAGGATAGAAACAAGAAAAGAAAACTATACCTGTAAAAACAGAACACAAGTACCATAACACGTAAATAACAATATCATAACATAACCAATTCACTAATTTAGATAGTGAAACATTAGATTGCTCAATCCGTGATACTAAGATTTTAGCCTCGTATCAACACCGAAGAGACTACAAAATGAATGTAATGCTGCAACAAGCCAAGAAAAAGTCTTGCTGACATTGCCTTCGTTAACTACCTACTGTATAGTAATTATATACCTCCAGGTACACTGACTCAAGATTCAAGGATTTGAAATTAAATACCGGAAACGGGGAATTTTTGGGAAAGGTGTAAATAATATTAAATATAAAGTACTCTGTAAAAGTAAACAAAACCTAAACAACAGAAAAGACAATGAAAATAGAAAAGATGACAAATGAAGTAAGCCTTCAAATATACATCCCTTAAGAATAAGAGTTGATTGTTAGTAAACATGTAATTCATATGAAGAGATCATAAAGAAAATCAAAATAAAGTTAATATCAACATTAAAAAGGTGCCCTCAAAGCATCTTTTTCATTATCGAACAGTCACAAACAACAAATCCCAATGAAACAATTTGAACAGAAAATAAGTTCACTCTACTTCTTTAAATCAAATAGAGAACAACTAAAACATGACACTTTTATATAGAACCATAAATGAACATATAGATGCGGAGAAGTCCCTAACAATTCAATACAAGGATGACAAAATTCCATCCAGCGAATGGCATTAACAGTGTTCAGCACCTTTTGCAAATGGAAAAAATATGTGAGATGGATTTACCACATAAAAAATTATCAAGTGGGAAAGAAAAACTCATTAATATTTGTATAAAATTAGCTAAATGCCATCAAAAATTTGAAGATGGTAAAAAACGAAATATAATATTATAATAAGATGAAAGAAGTCAAAGAGTATCTCATGCTCAGAAATAATTACTTGACAAATTAGAAATGGAACAAACAGTTTATGATAGTGTCCACATAACAGTTTAGATGTTGTATTTAAGTTGATTTTTGTGCACCCTCAAATTTTTTACCAACATAGTTATGGGGCTTACCTTTTATAGAGTCTAACAGCAAAACATATGAGCTGATTCTGTACATGTACGAAATATATGCATTGGATGTGAATGTGTCATGCCCAAGATGCAGAACAAACAATATTGATGTATGAACAAAAAATACAACACATCAAAATGGTACCTTATTTCAAAGACTGAAAGTAGAAACATTAGGTTCTAATATGTATACATCCATGCCATATTCCTAAAATGTTTGAGCAAATAAAGTGAAACTTTGAGTAGTCGAGGAAAATGTAGAAGGAGTTAAAAAGCAAAGCACATACCAAATCAATGGTCAAAGGATTATTCAAATATTTCCTGGAGAGTTTCTTAACCCAACCAGGCATAGTTGCAGAGAAAAGCATACTTTGCCTCTCTGCAGGAATCTTTTCTAGAATCATCTCCACATCTTCCTCAAAACCAACAGCAAGCATTTGATCGGCTTCATCAAGGACCAAGAACTGAACCTCTCCCAATTTGAGGCTGTTACTATTGATAAGATCTATAATTCTACCTGGAGTTCCAACAACTACATCCACTCCGCGTGAGAGAGCATTTTGCTGTGTGTTATAAGAAACTCCTCCATAGACACAAACAGTGCTCAAATAAGGTGCAGTCTCTTTGATTTCATTCTCTACTTGCTTTGCTAATTCCCTTGTAGGTGCAAGTACTAGTACCCGGGGAAGTCGACCAGATCGCCTTCGAGAAACAAATAAAAAAGGAAAATGTATTATATTAACTCAACTAATAATGGTATAAAATTTGGATTTTAGATCTATGATTTCGCAAGTACCTCTGAGAAATCCTTTCTTGATCATCCTCAGTAAGACGTTTTATAATTGGAATACCAAAAGCTAATGTCTTCCCTGTCCCAGTCTTTGCACGAGCAATAAGATCTCTACCTTCCAGTGCAGGCATTAATACGGCTCTCTACATGATTAAGGCAATAAAAATTTAACGTTATGCCTACATGCAATATGTGTATTTACCACAGGTACAAGTTAAACTGAGAGAGTTTAGGAGGGATTGGGGGAACAGAGAGAGAGAGAGTTTAACAAAAGAACCAAACAATAAAGTACCAAAAGACTGAAGACAAACAATAAGGCTTGTTAAAGACGATGAAAATTAAACACAAAGTTTTTGTGCTAATTTACTGCAAGTAATTTTAATGTCGAAGAAATAAATATGAAGAATATTATACAGTTAAATTTTAATATCCATTCACTAGAAACGTTCACTGACCCAACTTTCAGTAGTGAAATTAATACCAGCAATTAGATTTCATTATATAAGACTATAAGTGATAGCCCTTGCACATTATTAAACGTTTTAACAAACAAAATGCAAGGATTTCACTATTAGACAATCATCAGAACCTTGAGAACAATTGAATAGAAAATATTAAGTTGCTCACACAAATGAGAACAAAAAAAAAAAAAGCACCCCTCAAAAGTACTTAATACTAGTGGTACAGACTATTCTTTCTCCATGTAAACTACCTAAATCTCGTCCACCAAACATATCCAACCCTGTAAATTGCCAGTATAAATACCAAAAGAAAGACATTTCTTAGACAAAGTTGGACCGTCACATCTTCTGCGAGACTCAAATCTCGTAAACAATACCTTTTAGATGTTCGTAGTCAGTATAACTATAGTTGCACATTCTTGATGTTTTGCCTAAATCTGTGATAAATGATTAGTATATTAAACCAATTTTTAAACTAGACACTGGTTCTGAATACAACTTTACATACATAAATCTAATTCTAGTCAATTTTGCCTTGCTAACAAACCAACTTAAGAGTTTATTCTTAAACCACTTTGTTTAGCTCCATTTCCACACCCATCTACAAATAAATTAAACTACTTTTAAGTGCTTGGAATTGGGTATAAACATAAGTCATATAACAGCAAACTTCAAGTACACATACCCAAAACTAGATAATATATCTAAGAAACTAAAAATTTAAAATACAAGACAGAAATGTAAAATATTTCAAAAAACAAATTACTGACTTGGATTGGGAAAAGCTGTGTAATCCCTCTATTTGCAAGTGTCTCGACAAGCTTCTGAGGCAAACCCAGCTTAGTAATCTCAAGTTCATCACCACTAGCACTTTGAATGGACCCCACATCATCATCTTCAGACTCATACTCATTCTCACTCACATTCAAAGAATCCTTTCCAAACCCACCAAGACCCCTAAACGCTTCTTCACTTAAAACCAAAGAATTCGGGGTGGCAATTGCCGAGGCAACAAAGGAAGAACACCCACAACCAGCGCCACGGAGGGAAACGGATGATTTGAGGGCAGTGAAGTGGGATTTGTTGTTGTCTGAAGAAAAGGGGAGGGGAAAAGGAGGAATTGTGGTGGGTCTTTTGGTGAGTTCTTGATATGGGGTTTGGAAAATGGAGGAGATACTTATGATGGAGGAAGAACAAGCCATCACTTCGGTGATGGAGGTGGACGTGGAGGTGGCGGAAGGATAGAGAGGAGAAGATGATGATAAGGGCGAGAGGTTTATGTAATGAATGGTACTTAAACCTCCACCTTGATTATTATGGACTCACTTGCAACTTATAGCTTATGGGGGATATTTTAAGAGTTTAAATTTGATAATATTATATGTACAAAATGGGTTTAGGATTCCTTTAAATAAATAAAAATGTTTAATATAAATATTTTTATCGATGATGTGTTATAATTTTAAGATAACTCGTGTATGTACCGGTAATATATTAAACTTTAACTCATATTTAAAAAAAAACTTATATTTTAACTCCAAATACATTTTCTTAACTTCGTTTTTTGTTTATCTATATATTTTTATTTGTTTGAAAACTGTAAGTTTATATGTATTTTTGTTATTTTGACAAGATTTTATCACATGAAGATGAAGATGAGATATATAAACAAGAATTTGTCTTATGTTAAATTTGTTACTGAGGCCAGTCTGCAGCTCAAGAGTTCTTTTAAAACGATTATCTTTACTCATGTACAAAGAAATGGTAATTGCATTTGATTTGATTTGATTGGAGTAATTAGTATGAAATTAATTTTGGTTAATTGATAAAATTAATATCAATATTTGCGAATGAAATAATAATTCATAGATATTGTTAGAATGAAATCTACTATAATCTATGAATTTAAAAGTATATCATCATTATTTTATCCTGTAATCATTAATCAGATATTCGATGAGGCGAAAGATATTCATCGATACGTCAGTACGTCTTAAATCAAAGATTGATCTCTCTCTATATGTCATCACTATCACTGTACTTACCATAAAGTTAATTGATCTAATAAAAATTAGTTATCAAATATCTCATTTTACATTTAAACTTTGTTTTAAAGGGAGACTCTATTTTATACGTTTTTCTTAAAATAAATATTTTAAACTCCAAAAATCAATTATTCGAACTTGAACTTCAATAATTCATAATAAATAGCCTTTTTCTCGTAAAAATTCAAACCTTATGTCTTTTCCATAGGAAATTCCATTATCTACAACGAGTTTCTATTTTAATAAACTCTTATTATATAGTTTTATTAAGTTTTATATTACTATCGATAAAAAAATTTATTTTGTTGTTTGTTAAAGGATTGAATATAGATTAATACCCTAAACTTTTTAATTTTTTTATACTTTGGGATTGTTTTCTCAAAATTTTCAATTAAGGGATTAAACTCTTAATTTTTTCACTTTGAAAATTATCTTCTTAATTTTTTCAATTAGTGAATTAAACTTTTAATTTTTTCTAATTACGTATAATTGATAAATATAATTATGGTTGAAAAATTTATGATGTGATAGTGACCGTGGATTTTAAAAAAAAACGCTTTATGTTTATGTAATATTATGGTTCCTCTCATTTTACCATATCAAAATGGTAAATATAAGACTATTATTATATTTTAAGTAAATTTAATACATTACAAACTCAACTTAAAAAAAATCATCAATATATCAATATAATGATAAATATTTTAAAATGTATAAATGTATTACTATTTAAAATCTTGTTATTTCATAATCATTAATAATTAATTATAATGATAATTTTACCTTTTGATATACAAAATTAAGGCCTAAATATAGATTAATATCTGAACTTTAAGTTTATTTCATAATAATTAATAATTAATATAATTAATTTTTTATAAAAAAAAAGAATAAAATTATCATCAAATTTATTTTAAAAATTAATAATGGTCTTATATTTATCTTTTTTGATACAAAAAATTAATTGAATAAATATTAATATGAGACTCAATATTATATATAAGTATTTTTTTTACTCTTAAATTTTTCACTTTGGAAATTATCATTAATTTTATAACGTGATACTATCAATTAGAAATAAAAATAAAATTTTTTAATTAAAAAAATTGAGAAGATAATCAAAAGTGTAAAAAATTAAAAGTTAAAAATTAATCACAGGCCTTTGTTAAATGATGATGAAAATGAACAAATGAGACGCGAAACAAAAATACGCATGACTCCCGCTTTTTAGTGGGAAAACAAATAAATTTCTCATTTCACATAATACTCTCCATTGAAAATAACTTCTGTTCCTTCGCTGGAAAGTTTCTCAGTTTTGGTGGAAGAAGATATACAAATCTAATACTGCGTGTTGATTGTATACAGCCAGACTGAATTAAGCCTCCATTATCATCATATTCTGCAAAGCATCAGATCTCTGTGTACCATTGTCTTCACGATCATTCTCAATTTCAATTTATTCCGTAAGTTCATTATTTATTCAACTAATCTCATATATTTGCTTATTTTTCTTCTTTAAACAGCAAATTGAATCGTATGATAAACTGGGGTTGTCACAATTATCGATACAAATTAAGTATGTTGTGTATTTATTGCTTTACCCACCTAATTAACTTAAATTTAAACTTCACCACCTGAATTTAGGTATTTTATTTTTGTTGATCTATAGCTGTTTAAATTTGACTGCAGATATTATTATATCATTTGGGGGTTGAGGTTTCTATTTCAATGTATTGTAAAGCCTAACAGTGCATATACTTCAGCTGAGGTTTGTATAATTTATTTATTTATGATAAATATAGATGCACATTTATGTGTTTGTTTGTATAAACCTAGATAAAATGGTTGCTTTGTATTTCTTTACATTTCAGAAAGAAGTTGTAAGGGATGGGGCATATACTCTATATTCTTGTTGCATTGCCTTGCACAATTGGGGCCATTGCTTTGGCAATTCAACACATCTACAGGCACCTGTTGAATTATACAGAACCTACTTATCAGAGATATATTGTTCGCATCATCTTTATGGTTCCTGTGAGTAATTTATTCTTTCTTTGACATTATGTGTACATGATTATTTGTATGGTGTAACATGTTGCTTGCAAGTTTTTTTGTTTTTTTTTAATTCCCCTTTCAGTTCTTCAATTATGTTTCTCTAAAGTTTCACACTCCCTCAGTTCCACACAAAGAGTCCCGTTTGTGAACTTTACAAATTTTAAGGATATATTTTTGTTCTATGTTTATCTATAAACTATTTTGTGTTTATAGTTAGTAGTGAATAGTGATGATAGTGAAATTATGTCGGTAAACTTATATCTAAAAGAAATAGAACTCCTTTTTTGGAATGGAGGGAGTAATATTCTAGATAAATTAGTGTCAACTGGATCCAGTATCATAAGTCATATCGTTTCGACTTTTTCGAGAAAACCTGTCTTTGCGTATCTAGGCATGGTTTATGCCATGAAGGAAAAATACAGCCACAAACTTCACTATTAAGAATTGATGTTATTGGATGTACTAAAGGTAATTAATGTGGAGCAAATGTTTTGATTGGATGGACTAGAGCTAATTGACGTGGCTAAGGAATAGAGCAGCACTATTATGATCAAAATATATTAGGAAGACAAAACCAACTTTGCTACTTCATGCACGTGGGTAATTGAAGACAAGTTTGGTCACCAAGTTTTGATAGGCGATTATTCACCACGGTTGGCTGACTTCGGCTTTCCAATCTTCTCTTTTAAGGCTCTGGCTCCTTTAGTTTCCTCTGAATAAAGAAATAAGGTTAGGCAAATCAACCATTAAAAAGCCATCGGTAAATCGGGCAGTTCAAGTAGTCTTTCCTTCTAATAACGGTATTATTGTGTAATCTCAGTGATGTAGGACTTGCATGAAAAGTAGGAATAAGAGTGTCTATCCCCGTAAGTAATCGCTAAAAACAAACACACACAAAAACCACAGAGCTTTAATCCCAAATCATAGTATAGTCGATTCTAAGTTTTATTCCAAAATCATAATATATTTAACATTTAGCGACCAAATATAGAACCCTAATATAAAAAAAGGAAATACTCTCCTACTAAAATCTACACTATAATTAAATTTTATAGAATATCATACTAACCAAATACATTAATAATCAAATATTTATGTCTAAATAACAATATAAAATCAATAATGGATTTCTTAATTTTTCTCTTTTCTTATGTGTTATTCTCTCGGCCATTGAAAAACACGTCTTCAAGTTTTCAAATATCGAAGAATAATTAACCATAGTAAGGAAGATGTCTCCCAAAAAAACATGCACACAACACATTCGATACTCCAATTTGATCACAATTTTTGGGATAAAATATAAGGTTTGAATTTTAAAATAGCTTGATATTCTAATGTTTAATCCAGAAAAAGAAAATCAAAAAGTTTGATCACACATTCACACATTTTCTTTATTTTTGTGTTCAACCTCTTCATCAACTTGAATTACCTCTGGAATGTCTTAATTACAAACCACTTGTGAGTTTCCAACCAGCTCAAACATCCTCAAACTCAGTTCTTCAGGTTTATCCATCTTTGAATCATCAACTTGAACACACTGAATGTTGGCGTCTCCAATCTCGTGAACCTCAAGATGTAAGTGGTATTGAACTAAATATGAATGAAAGTAGCACGTGGATACAAACTGACAATGATTCTTTAAATCTACAAGTCTTGTTTCCAACAATGCTAAGTCATTGCAAAATTTCATGTAAAAGAAATTTGATGGTCAAGCTGCTTGATTTAGTTCACAAGAATTCTGAATCGCTAAAGCTTTCTGGAGTAGCAGTCTAGCAGACCTTGAAAAAACTATTGTTATCTCTCTCGCTTTTCAGGGTTGTAAAAAGCTGTCTAGGAGGCCGCCGAGGCATGGACGTGCCTCTACGATTTTTTAAGCCCAAGGCACTTAAAAGATTGCCTAGAGCTGCTAGGCGCTCCTAGGCTGCCGACTAGGTGACTGGGTTGGTTGAGGCGGACGAGTCGGGCAAGTTGGACAAGCGGCTAGCCGCAATGGTCGAACAAAAAGTCCTAGGCCTGCACTTGCTGCTGCGAAGAACCTTCTATTCACTTTAACCTCACGACCTCCGGCGTTGCAAGTTGCAACCTTCGACTCTTGCAAACTTCGACACTAATGCGAGTTTCAACCTCCAACGCCGACGGAAGCTTTGACCTCGCGTCCTATTCTCTTTAACCTCTCCTCTTCCACTATGTATAGTTGAGTATTTGTGCTGCCATTTATGGATTCTAGAGAGAAGTAAGTTTTTGTGGTTGAAAAAAAGACAACACATAGGTGAGCGAGAGGCCACAGTTGAGTATTTGTGCTGCCATTTATGGATTCTAGAGAGAAGTAAGTATTTGTGCTCCATCTGTACATTGATCATACTCTTTTCTAGCGGTTTTTAGTTGAACTTGTGAAAATCATAGCATGGTGATGGGAATCAATCTGTAAGAATGTATATAACTTCTCATTCCTCAAATGAACCAGTTTATATATATATATATATGTATATATATGGAGTATTATTTATTTATTTAAAGCCTGGAAGTAGGGGTGAGTAGTTCGGTTATAACCGAAAACCGAACTTAACACATTTCTACTATCTGAACTGTTAACCGAATTAGTTGATAACCGAATTACCGAATTTATAATTCGGTTATTCAGTAAATAACCAAAATGAAAGGCTTCCATCAAAATGCCAAGAAGGAGCTGCAGACTGTGGTACTCTAACTTGAAGGACAATTAAAAGAGCAAAAATCAAATTAAGATGCTTTGAATTGGGTGAAATAAAAAAAATCATGAATTTTTGCTTTGATACCAAATGAATGTAGGATGACATGGAAAGAAGGAATACGAATATCTATGAGAATCAATAAAGAAACACATTCACAAAGCACACAATTTTAATCTCAAATCATAAATATTCATGTTTGAAAAATATTACATATTACAACTCTTATATAGGAACTCTACAAATTAGCGACAAAGTAAAAAAGTTTAATATAAAAGGAAATAATTACCAAATTAATATCTATTATTATAATTAAAACCAATCTCCTAGTTGTAATCTAGGACCATAAGTGATTTGAAATTCGAATAAACTATTTGGTTATAACCGAAAACCGAACTTAACACATTCTTACTATCCGAACTGTTAACCTAATTAACTGATAACCCAATTACCGAATTTATAATTGGTTATTCAATAAATAACCGAAATGAAAGGCTTCCATCAAAATGCCAAGAAGGAGCTGCAGACTGTGGTACTCTAACTTGAAGGACAATTAAAAGAGCAAAAATCAAATTAAGATGCTTTGAAAGTTGAGATTGAAATTCTCAAGGCCGAGATTGATGAGAAATCTGTTTTGAAGGATCGTTTGACAGCTAGAGAAACAATTAGCAATTGTTGAGGCCCGAGTAAAAGAAGAGGTAATTCAATTTATAGTATAGAAATTGAACTAATAAATTAGAGAGTACTCAACATAATTAGCCACATAAGAACAAAAGAATGGAATGTCCATTTACAGACTTACAGTAATCAAAGATTTTAGCATGACTTGAAAATCACTAGAAAATATGATTTTTTTTGCAGGGTACTGGAGTTGGTCAAACTGAATTGAAGGAAGGAGTGGCTGTGAAATCTAGGGACATGGGTTCCCCTATTTCAACTCCAACAAAACGCAGACATAAGAAAAAGTTAGATGCAACTTCTGGTCAAACTTCATGAGACACAAACTCAAATCACCAAGGCTCCTTCTGGCATGACCTTCAAGTTCATTTTGGGTGTAGCTTTGGTTTCAGTGATCATTGGCGTAAGTCGTAATTCTTGGAAAAAGATAACGGAACGAAACTGAGAGTCGAGAGGGAGAGAGGCCGAGGCGCGGACTGTGAGAGGCGGAGGTCGGAGACTGAGAGAGGCGGAGAGGAATAAACGGTGAAATTGGGATATGAGATTTGGGAATGAAATTAGGGGCTAGGCGGCTAGGTCAAAATGTGAACACTATTGTCATATACTGATATACAGTCACATATATAATTATAAAATAATTATTTTTTTAATTAATCAGTTCGGTAATTCGGATACCCGAATAACTTATTTTTTAAAACTGAAACTGAATACCGAACAATAAATCGGATATAACCGAAGTTAGAAAAAAAACCGAAAAACCGAAAAAATTCGGTTTAAAAAATTCGGTTGTGTTCGGTAATTCAGTTTTATCCGATTTTTGCTCACTGCTACCTGGAAGGCTATATTTATACTATATGTATTTGTGGAAGCCTTGGAGGCACCAATAGTTACGTGCATAAAGATGAAGAATTTATATATTGTAGTTGGAGGAACCCACATGCCTAGAGAACTTTTGGTCAATATATTGATTTAAGAAAACAGCTTGATGCAAGCTGATGCCTCAGTCTCTTAGGAGTCAAGGATGTTCTGTAGGAATTTATCAAAAGCTTGCAAGAAAACCTAGGAATTACAGCTTGGGTTTTACCAACTCCTAGTAAAAGGATGAAAGAATCATACCTCTAAGCTTGGCATTACACCAAGTACAAGAACTTAAAATTTTATGAAGCCAAAACCTTGGAGGTTACACTTGCTTGATAAACAATATAGTTTGAGCAAATGAATGTATAAGTGTCCTAATAGATACGTAACTGGTTTAATAGAGACCTTCACGTCTGAGAAGTTCCTTTTTCACTAGCAACCTTTTTAGTGGAGGTCACTTCAACGTAAGAGTCGAGTAAATAGTAATATTACTTGGTAAGAACCCCTTAAAAATAGCCTTATTTGTTGAGGAGGTTTATAATACAAAGTTAACCATAACTAGCTAAACCACCCTATATTTATTTTAGTTAGTAGTATGTGCACGAGTTATGATTTCATTCTACAATTGATTATGAATATTAAATATAAAAGAATTCCCTTGTCATGAGATTTGGACAGGTTTTCAATTATACATTTTTAGTTTACCTGATTTTAAATTGTGGTTGGACCATATTTTGATCGACAGCGACTTTAGGTAATAGAATTTTTTGTCTACGTTTCATCCTATGCTGAGTTTGTGAATATGGGTAGTTAATTAAATGTGCTTAAACTTCCCATCACATATATAGACTTGATCAGCTATCAAAAAATTTCATGGACATGCATTATTATTTTTTTGTTCAAAATGTATCATGCCTTTGGTATGCAATTTTCTTTCTTTTCATTTCTCCATTTCTATGTTTTCTCTGTCTTGTTATTATGTGATGTTTCTCCAACCCCTTATAGAAACTTGACCCACTTGACAGGTTTATGCGTTAAAGTCTTTCCTGTCACTCGTCGTAAGTGAGAGCGCCATAATCTATTTTAATTCCATTCGGGAAATGTAAGTATTTCCATATCTCTAGTTATTTAGTATTACTTTGTGCCTTTTTGTTTAATTTTTTTAACCACAAATACCTTTTATTGTTTCAATCATCATTATTCTGTCTTTATAATGTATATCAGAAAAATTAACACCCTTGAGCGTTTAAGTGTTCAACTATTCATACTTCATCGTGTATTTGAGTAGGTGAACATTACAATAATCATAGTTATATATGGGCGAGAATTGTTGCAAGTGTTGGTAAACCAGTATGCTTTTCATGTAGCTAATTATTGTCACAAAAAATTGAAAGATATTTGGTTGTCCAAAAGCTTGGTTGGAAGGTAGTAGTGTAGTTTTGGTCATCTAGCTCTACATATTTTAGACATATATCTATGGTTGCTATTGCAACTCCTATATATGATGCTATTCCATAATATCATATTATGTGCTTTTTTGGCTGTTCACATGTTAAAGTTTCATTAGTCCTGATAGCGTATAAGAGTTTTTTTTTACTATATGTTTACCGAACTTACATTATATTTGGTAGTTAGTAGCCTAGTATTAACATGGGTAAAGAGGTTGTTCATTTCTTTTGTAGTCATGGCTTTAGTTACTGTTGCTTCAGGTTTGTATTAAAGTTAAAGCTACATTACAAGAGTTATCCTCTAACCTAATTTGCTAATAATTTCAGATATGAAGCTTGGGTCATTTATAATTTCCTGTCCTTGTGCCTGGCGTGGGTAGGTGGTCCAGGAGCTGTTGTGTTAAGTCTAAGTGGACGTGTTCTAAAGCCAAATTGGTGGTTGATGACATGTTGCTTCCTTCCAATTCCACTTGATGGGTGAGTTATTAACAGCTGATTCCCGTCCCTTTTGATTGGTTGGTGACTTGGTGCATGGTGAACTTCTAAATGTAAGATTTTTTTTGCTATATGGAGAAACTGGGATCTTATAACTTGTAGGGGTAGATAGTGAAATAAGTGTTCTAAGGAATCGTTTAATCCTGCTGTTCTAGAATAGGTGTTGGTCAACTCCTCCCTTCTAATCGGTCTGCAATCAAATCTTTGTGTTGTAGACTTGGTAACTATATAATAGGTAATTGTGAATTCTTAATATTTTGGTGTTATTGTAACTGGCAGTACATGTGGTATTACATGCTGCAGTCAGGGCTGTCTATCTTTGGATGGCTGATATGATTTAGAATACTCTGGAAGTGTATGAGGTCTTTCTTTTGCATTCATTGAAGACTTGAAGTGATTCACACCTGAAGTTTACAACTCTTATTTTGTATTTGATGAAGCATGCTTCTGAAACTGTTGAAGTTGTGCAGGCGTTTCATACGAAAGTGCAAGCAAGGGTGTTTGCAGTTTGTTATTCTTAAGCCCATGTTAGTTGCTGTTACGATAATACTTTATGCGAAAGGGAAATATCATGATGGAAATTTCAGTGCAAGAGAATCATATCTATATCTCACCATTATCTATACGATTTCCTACTCTATGGCGCTGTATGCCTTGGCCTTGTTTTACGTTGCATGCAGGGATTTGCTCAAGCCATTTAATCCTGTTCCAAAGTTTATCATCATCAAGTCTGTTGTTTTTCTGACTTATTGGCAGGTAGGATTTAGACCATTCTGTATCATTAAGTCTGTTGTTTTTCTCAGTCTGAATTTTGGCGATACTGGTGAAAATGTTGCATATATGTGTGTATATATGAATATATATTTTATGTCATAAATGTTTATAATGTATAGATTCAGTTTTACTTTTGCTTGTTTGACTCATTGATCAACTGAAACGGTGAACCGGTCTAATGGAATAATTGTTTTTCCCCCCTTTCTTTTTCTTATGACCCCAGACCCATATTGATGTTGAGCAGTCAATTATGTTAACCTGTTCATTCCAATTTTTTATAGCTTGAATCATAGCTGAATCCACCATCTGCATACTTATGGTGCCTTCCTATTAATCTGTTCCATGACTCTATCCATTCATCAATCCTGCTGTAATCATTATACATACCCATATAAGATCCAACTATGCTTGTCAAGGGCATAAATAGTTGATCTTTGCTGCAGTTTACTAATATATCTGTCCAGTTGTTTGGTAGATCCAGGTCAATCAAAGGACCAAAGGATATTATAATTCTGTTTGTTGTTGCTGTAAACAAATCATCAAAACTAATCCATCCTCCATTCAGTGCAATTTGATTCCAGCTGCTATTGTCAATAACTTGCTTTATATACTTGGTTTTGGACAAAGTAAAAGAACCAATATTAAAAAGAGAATCCCCTTCATCAAAACAGACAGAGATGTGAAGTCTTCTCATTTCAGAGAAGACCTTAAAATTTCTAAGAAGTTTGATGAGAGTGCAAAAACTCATCTGGAAATTGTGTTAGCCTAGACTCTTGCTTATCTGTTGATATGCTGGGGGGGTTGCTGTGTTTTTTCCCCCCAGTATTATTATTGTTGTTGTCTTAGTTTATGGAGGTTGAATTATAATATTTATGGAGTATGCAAGGCTCATAATGACTTGGCTTCTGGTGTCCCTCTTTTTTTTTTTAATACAAAAAGTATGACGAGTGCCTTCTGATTGGATTCTGTGGAAGGATGGATGAAACTTGTTGTGGTATTCCTGTATTTATCTCATTGTCTTCCTTCATTTCTTGTTAGGGTGTTATGTTTTTTTTAGCGGCGAAGTCTGGTTTTATAAATGGTGCAGAGGAAGCTGCTGAATTTCAAAATTTTATAATTTGTGTTGAGATGCTCATCGCGGCTATCGGTCATCTTTATGCATTTCCATATAAGGAGTATGCTGGTGCAAACATTGGCATATCTCGTGGGTTTTCAGAAAGCCTTGCACACGCTCTCATGCTAAATGACTTTTACCATGACACAGTCCATCAGGTGAGTCATGCAACTTCCACTCGTCTTATTTTTCCACTTTTGGTCTCTTTAAGAAAGTATACATGGTCTCTATTTGTTCTGCTACCGATACTTCATACAGCTTTTTTGGATCCTTCGTACGATCTTTTCTACCGTTGTGCAGTTTGCACCAACTTACCATGATTATGTACTCTACAACCATGGTGAGGGTGACGAGGGAGCAACGAGGTACCGGGCACGGACCTTTGTCCCGACTGGACCAGAGATGGATATTGTAAGAAAAAACAAACATATTTTTGGAAACAAGGTAGACGACGTACAATTATATAGTGTATCATCTTCTGGTAGTAGCACTCACCATAATCAGAGCACAGTTCAGGATAATTCAAAATCAGAGTCAATGAACTCTTCCTTGCTCATGGATTCCTCTATCTCGGTGCCATATGACCTGTCACTCATCGACATGGACGTGCCCAATTATTCCGGAAAGGTCCCTGAAGCTAATGAGTCTGGGACACGGTGACAAAAATGTATCAGTGGCAGCTAATTCAACTATAGTTCTCACATGTAAGTTTTCCTTGGTTGCAGATACTGGTCTCAATTTTCTCAGTTTCCTGTGTCATGATGAAGCCCTAGTTCTATATGATTTAGTTGCAAACATCATTAGATTTTGTACATGGTAGTATACTCACCTCTTCCTGATTCATAGTAGCTGTTACTACTCGGATGTTTTTCTCGTGTTGTACCTTGTCGTTGCAATTTGTATTGTAGATACGGAACTGTAATTGTACTGCTTGCTTATATTGAAACTTTGATCATTCCGGTATACCTGATATGGGGCTTTGATTCTCTCTGAATCTCTCTACCTCCTTGTCTGGAAAAACAGGACTCTAGACAAAATTTCATGCACTCAGCTGTGATTACCAACACTATATTTTGTAAAAGATCTGTGTTGAGGCTTGGATCTAGGCCTCGAAGCTTAAGATCATTTTGAAGCATCTAGGTGTCATGTGATTAAATCTAGGTATTATTTGCTTGTTCGTCTACCAGTTTATGAAACGTTTAGAGTTCCAAACGCATCCGAGAATCTTATTTGTCTACAAATAGCTTATTCTTGACACTACTTATTTAACTAAGTGTAACATTTGAGGCTCAAACTAACCACGCCATTTTTGGCCCTGATAATCGAACATATCCTATGTTGTGTTTTTTTATATATGCGTGTGTAATATGTTAGGATAAAAGTCTTTCAATTTTGGGTAACATGTTAAATGTCCACCATTTTTGGCATATTTTTCCTGTAACATAAAATCTCATACTTTTCTTATTCTAATTTCTCTCCATATGACATTATTATGGCAATTTTATTTATATGCGTGTAAAAATATGGGACTTTTATTATTTTAATGGTTGACCTGAGAATTTGGACTCATTGATAGTGGAGATGAACTTGATGAAAGTTCCATCTTCATTCTTTATGTTTTCACTAAATTTTTACACCCGGATACATTCTTTGAACGGAGCCAAAGATTGAGCAATTTGGTGGAACCGAAAGTCAGGAATTAATTGTTTGTTTGTTTTTTTTTGGGGGGGGGGGGGGGGGTTCTTTCTGTGGTTGAATTCCAGTAATGTTTAAAAGATTAGGCAGTGCATTTATCTGCAGCTTACTTTTTAGTTTTCTTGTAATGAATATATTATGAATCCAAAGCTTATATTAGAAGGTAACCACATCAACATGACACATGCAGTTAATGTAAGGGATTAGTTATTGTTGAGATATTGAAGTACATTAAATATATTACTTATCCGTTCTATCTCCAACGTAATAGTCAATATTTTGGCTTTTCAAATTGGTCGCAGGTATGAGGTCTTTTGGGAAGGAGTTACAAATGGCGCAACTTAGGCCACAGATCACATTAGAATGAAATAGTGTCCCCATATATATTTATGAAATATATATATATATATATATATTTATTTTTTTTTGATTCTCTCTCATTTATATTCTAGTAATTTCTAAATAGTTAATCAAACCCTTTTTAATGTTAGTTTAGAAGTCTCATGTTAAGTTTCCCAACTGTTTTTGTGGCTGCCCTTGCTTTACAAGCTATGCATAATTAAGCTTGTACCTCACTCCCCTTCAATCTCCATAGCTTCTTTTTGACTCCAACAACCTTTTTAAAGATAGGTTGCGTACTAGGAAATGACAATCCCCTTTTCATTTGATGAGTTTTTTAATACTCTATCAATCTCTACAATTAGAGATATATTTTTTTAACCACGACCGTTAGGGATTATATTTTTAACATATCTCTAGAAAATGGTGATATTATAATTTTCAATTTATATAAAATAAAGTGATGATATGTAGAGATTTTTTTTTCAATTTAAATTTTTTAAGAAATAAAATGTATCTTCAATTTTAAAACGGATGAATTACTTTTTAGAAGTGTATGAGTTTCAAGTTTCAACCATGTTTCCCAAATATAAAATCACTAATCTGCCATTGTTCTTTACTTGTTTTTTTCCCCTCCCTATTTTAGAAAGTTATTTACTTTCCTTATCTAAAGTATTTGTCATGGTTCTAGTTTCAAGATGATTAATCTGTCTATTATAAGAAAAGAGTCATTTTTACTTTAAGATGTCAATTTTTTTATTAAAATTATTAAGAGATTACCTGTTAAGATGCATTAAGATGTAATCAATCACTATCGTAGTATAATTAAATGAGTTGTTTTATCCTCGAGTAATAAGTAGAGTTGCTCACCATCTATTATGGGTGGACTTTTTTTTCCCTTTAAATTTGTGACATTTATTTTGGGTTGGGTTAAATTTGAGTTGTTAGGGTAGGGTGGGGTGGGGTGGATTTTGGGGGAGATGGGCTTTTATAGTTTTTTGTTGGACCTATATACTCGATGGGACAAATTACATACAAGGAGAATTGATGATCTAGTGCTTGTGGGACAAATTGTTGTTCTTGCTTTTGGCATATTTCACATTTAAATTCTCTTTTTTGCTATTGAAGATGCTGATTGACTTATCAAATAAAGTAATAAACCAAGCTCAAAATGCAGTAGAATCATGGTTCTAATCCAGCTTCCATTAGCTCAGAATCCATTTTTAATAAGATCTAATAGGCCGGCCTCTACATAATACTACAAACACATTTATAATGTTTATGGGTATGTTCACAGTTTACATTTATTGTAGTTAACATTCGATGTGTAGACGAATTTTAACACTAGCATCCACTCAACTGTTTGACGTTTGACGTATATGTCAAACAGCTGAACAGACGATAGTTAAAAATATGTTTGTCTAACTATTTGATGGACTGTTGATTACAATGAACTTCGATTATAAATATGATGCGTATATATCTATAGACTGACTCTATGCAGCGAACCATAAGGGGAGAACTAAAAATGACGGATAAAATTGTCGCTATAGTCGATTCGTTTTTAGTTCACTCCATATAGTTCACTGGAGAGACAAACCGTATATCTATATATATTTACACACACATATATACGAAAAGGTTCCCGTTGGAGAACCATCCTGCATATATATATATATATATATATATATATATCAGGTTTTAGTTGTCTTGTTCATGGATACTTTAATATTGACAATGAATACCTTAATACTTTAAAAGATAAATATGAAACAAAACTAAAAATTTGCTTATAAATTTTACAATAGGAATTTTTTGTTTTTATTTTTTGTATATATTTATATAGAATGAAGGTGTATCATTTAGAGAGAAGGATATGGAGTAAAATAAGTACCAAAATTATTAATTTTCTCATCTTATGAATTTTCAGTTTTCTCCCTCCTCCAACTTTTGAATTAAATATAACATGAAAAACGAGAAAAGAAAAAGAAGGTGACTTTAAAAAAAAAAACCAAAAATTCAAAGTAGGTGACGTGGATTGATATCCACGTCAGCATCCCATTTTGGACCATCTCGAGGAGAGAGAGAGAAACGTGTACGTGTGATAAAAATAAAGGCAAAACGACAAACATATAAATAAAACTCACTAAAGTCACGTGACCCCCCACCTCCACCCCCATCCCCAACCCCAACCCCAACCCCAACCCCAACCCCGCACCACCCCCAACCAATATATAAAGTAGTACTCACTCCGTCCCACATCAACCCCTATATAACAAATTAACAAGAATAATGTTAGAAATATAAATTATTCTATAAAAATTTTATAAACTGCTAATGTGACATATTTCACCTCAGCATATTGTGTGGAGCCGAAGACTACATTGAAATAATTTGTTGATCAATATGCTAAAATGGAGTATACCACATCACCAATTTATAAAATATTTATAAAATAGTTTGTGCTTGTAGCATTACTCAATTAACAATAAGTCTAGGAACACATTTTTTAGTGACATTTTTTTTTAATTTATTTTTTTGGGTTTTTTTTAATAAATATAGGGGGACATTTTTCTAGTGACATTTTTTTTTTGTAATACCTCCCAAAAAATGTTTAGTATTTAGTTCAACTGAATTTTTTTTTTTATAAAAAAAAGTGTTTTAGGTGTAATTTAGATACATACAATAAATGGGGTTGTACTGTACAGACTGTAAATGCCCTGTTTCTAGGGTTGTTCATTTTTTTTTTCGATTTTTTTTGTTTTTCGATTTTCCGAACCAATTCGGTTCGGATAAAAAAGTTCGGTTTTAAGACAAAAAAATGGTATATACCTATTTTTCGGTACCGATTTTGGTTCGACGTTTTTATGGTTCGGAAAAAATCGGACCAGTTATACCGGTTTTCTAATTTTTTATTATTATTAATAATTTATTAATAATAATAATAATAAATAATGATTGTGACACCCCAAAATAAAGTCTACATCACCCATTACGAGTTGTCAATACACTGCATGTAAACAACTACAACTTTATTATTACAATAAGAAAGCTGTGAGTTTAAAAATACGATATTGCCATCTAGATAATATCCACATACAAATAAATCCCTCATCATAATTATTGATACATTATTTTACAACAATGGTGAGGACTACTAAACAACTCTCCCTAGAACTTTCATTCCATACCCCACTTGCACTTCGCTTATATTCTCGCCTCCCGAGAAGAAAAATGGAACAAAAGGAAAAGGGTGAGCTTTAATAGCCCGAAGAAGAATATTATGACTAAGATAATATACAACAAATTATCGTTAGTCTTCAACAGGAAAAATATAATAGAATACAATAGACAACAAGTTTTAAATCAATATTCGCAATGGAAAATATTAATTCATGAAGAGTTACGTAGATGATGAAATCTACAAATATCTATGAATTTAACAATCCATCATCAATATTTTTATCCCCGTAACATCAATCAATATATATACGGAATCATATATTCATCCTCAGACTATGAGCCAAGGACATTCACCGATTAGTCATGTTCATCTAAACACATTCATCTTTTGCACTACGGGCCAAAGATATTCATCGAAATCATTCATCTTTGCACTACAGGCCAAAGATATTCATCATAAATCATTCATCTTTGACCTACTGGCCAAAGATATTCATCATAAATCATTCATCTTTGCACTTCTGGTGCCCAAAGATATTCAATAATATCATCATTTAAGGCGAGGATGATGAAAATATTTTTTTAAAAAAGCGAATCAAAGTGAAACAAAATGACAAGGATTAAGGATTAAGGATTCGTACATTTTGTTTTATCCACGTCAAAAATACCTCAAAAATAATCATAAGTGGTGTAAAATACAAGAATGAAAAAAACATGGATACAATCAAAGCTAGTATCCAGAATAGATATTTTAGACGAAAAGAAAATTTTTATTTTTCGATGAATAGTCAGATATCGTGAATAGTAGTATCGTGAATAGTAACTCAAACACCAAAAGATAGAAATTTCACAAAAAAATCTTCACGCTTACTTGAATAATCTTTCGTGAATAGTAACTCGTGAATAAGAACTCATGAATAAGTAACCGATATGAAAAAGTTCCAAATTTGATAAAAAGTTCCAACCAATATTTCAAAGATAATGATATTGAAGAAATAATATCATTTGAGAAGAAAATAACATCTCTTACGCCGAAAAGACAATACTTCTAATTGAAACAGGATATAAAGGCTATGACTTGAACTTGCAATCAGTATAGCAATACTCAAAGTATACTCAAAATACTCACAAGAATACGCCGATAATATAGAGAGAAAACTTGATTTTCGGTGTGATTTTCAATTTAACCCAAGACCTATTTATAGGAAATTGCTTAGAACACCAAAGCAGAAAATTTAATATAATATTAATATATTTAATAAATTCTCTACGCCCATCTAGACAATCTGATCTCAGCCATCAACACATGTTAAAGATGCCCAAAAACATTTAAAAAACGTTTTTCTTATTTAAATTATTTTAAACTTCCAAAAATCAATTATTTCTGAGACTTCGGAACTTCAATAATTCACAATAAATAGCCCTTTTGCCAGAAAATTCAAATCTCATGAGTTTTATAGGAAATTCAATTCTCTACAACTTTACAACAGAAAGTTTTCCAAATTCAAACAGAAATTGACCGAAATCCATAAATGGGCGATTTCTGATTTATAATCAAATTTCGACTAATAAATGGGGTCCACCGACATGTTTAACATGTTTTAAACATTTTGGTAACAAAAATACTCCTCCTCCACATATACTCATATATCTCACATTCATCGTAAAAATATCATCGTTAATATATTATTAAAATAATATATTTAAATGAATTATTTTATAAAATATTAATTTTCAACAATTGTCACTATAAAAATTTTCTCCATCTATATCCACATAAAATCAATATTTTCCTCATCATATGAATCAATAATTAATTATTCACAAATAATATTACGAGAATCACAATATTGACAACGAGGCGGTTTCAGGAAAGAGGGCTTTCCAATAAGAATTTCTCCTTCTTGCGCCTTGCAATTAGGTGACCAAACCTCTCCTTAGAGCGAAATTTTCTAGACATTGCCAATAATGTTATCTAATAATATTATTCAGATAATATGAATTATTGGTTCGATAATGAAAAATTTGTGTAATGACAATTATGAAACAACAAACAATATAAAATATCAACGCAACAATTATTGAACCAATAAAATATCGAAGCGATAATTATCGTAACCATTATTGAGTAGTGCCTTCTTACGTAAGAGTCAATAATTGGTGCAATCTTAGTGTCTTCTTGTGCAACAACGCGTAGACTTGTGTTTTAGCCTAATGGCGGGTATTCCAACGATGTAAACTGTGAATAACTACGTAGTTATTTTAAACAACTTATATTTGTCGTTTTATTCATCCAATCGCTTTCCGTTATGGGGCTCACACATGGCTTCGCCGTCGTACGAATACTCCCCGACAGTACGAATATTCCACGACCAAACGAATATTCCCCGATAACAATGAATATTTTATAACCACTTGCTTATTTTGAAATATTTGCGTATTTTACCCATAACTATCCACATTAATCACATCAACCCTTACTATTTTAAAATAATAATTAGAGGAAATTAAATTTCATTTATTAATTATTTGGGGTCTTACAACAAGTTATAAATGATTAATAATTGTTGAAAGATTAAATATGTGTTGATTAAAAATAAAATGATTTGTGGTAATATTTATTCAATCCTTGATGTATATAAAGAGTACATTATGAGGCGTTTGTGGTAAGTTTGGTTATTTTATGGGGGGCCCATATGTCATCATCTAAGAAGTCTCTTCGTCGATAGTAATTAACTTCGTCAATAGTAATTATCTTTACCAAATCAAACCACTTCTTTGTTTCACATTACAAAGGCGTCGAACCAATTGTCGTTTCACATTACAGGCGTCAAACCACTTTTCTTTTCACATCACCAGTCGTCAAGCCACTTGCCTTTTCAAATGACAAGTGCTAAGCTAGAAATCTTCTATAAATAGAGGCCTAGTGCTTCATTATTTTTCACTTAATTCATTCAAGCTATAGAGAGAGAAAGTATAAAGAGAATAAAAAGAAAGAAGAAGAGTATTCATTACTACACTATTATTAAAGTATTCAATCTCTCGTATTAAAGTAAGGGGTGTTATTCTTTCTTATTCATGAAGAGAACTGTTGTTATTTCATTGCTTATTATTACATTGGAATAACTTTTATCATGCTGGTTTACCTATACTTGGTGACATTCTTCTATTATTTTGTTGGAACATCCACATGCATGTGTTTTACAGGACTGATTAAAATCTTTATTATTATTACATTGGAACATCCCGTCATGTGTTTTACTCAGGACATGATTTCTTTCTTTATTATTCTGTTGGAATATCACATGCATGCGTTTCTTTTGGGACTGGTTCGTTATTTATTATTACGTTGGAATAACTTTTGCACATGCGGTTTATCGCATGCATGGTGATTTCTTTTGTTATTCCATTCTTTATTATACTCATTTGGTTAAAACTTTGACTTTATACTCCATGAAATTAGTGGAATATCCTTGATATTGCGCTTCATCATCGGTATCCTTTCATGGAAATATTCTTCAAGTATTCTTGAATTTTACTCTACAAAGCGAAGATCATATTGATGATTTGGATGTTATTGGTTCTTGGATAAATTAATTCTTGAACTTGTTTTATTGAATCCTTATATCATTGTCATCATCCTCATGTTTATATTATGTTGAAAGTCATCTCAGTGGCTGTGAGTGCATAGATGGACTTGGTATGATTATGACCGAGGGATTATTGATTGTAATCATGATCGTAATGTTACAAATGATGTGGTAAATATCCTCATTGGGTAGTAGTGCATTGATGGACATGATTGTTGGCATGATCATGACCATTAATAAATACACAAATATTCTTGGCCCGTAGTGCATGGATAATTGTGATCGTGATCTTAAAGAATATCCTTGGCCAAGTAGTGCGAGGGTGATTCGATGATGTGAAATATTTATTTGTTCGTGTCTCAATTATACTTGATGAAAAACCTTTTAAATCATAAAATATAGTAGATTATATTTTCTACTTGACTCTTTTAATGGATTGCTGGTTCCGCTGCAGTTAAACTTGATGTTTATTATATTTTATCAGTTTAACACTGTTGAAGGCTAATGATAATTTATTCGCATTATCTTAGTCATAATATTTCTTCTTGGGCTAGTTGAGCTCACCCTTTCTTTCACCTTTGTTCTCTTAGGAAGTGAGAATATATTTGAGACGAGTCGATGGGAGCGGAGTAATGGTCGAGGAGGATAGCATTAGTAGTCCTCACTATTACGTGAAATAACATGATAATAATTGTAATGAGGACTCATTTTGAGTTTGTATAATCTCTAGTAGACAATAATTGTATTCAAACTCACGGTTTATGTTTTGTCGTATTATACCTGACAGTTGTATTAGTAAGTTGTATTTGAATTCTGTACCATGTATCTGGCGACCCAAGATGGGTGATGTATACCTAATTTTGGGGGAGTCACAAAATCAGTGGAGAAATCGGTGAAAATCAAAAGTTCAGATCTAGATCTGAATAGTCCTAATTAAAAAAAGTCTTTCCCTTTGATCCGTTCTTCAAATCATTCTTCTAAAATCCACTCCTCAAAGCATTGAGTTCATCAATGGCGTTCGAATAGGAAAGAGAAAAAATATAATGAAAAAATCTGGCAACAAAATACATTAATAAAAATAATTTATGCCACCACCGAAAACTTCTTTTTCTTCTTCAATCGAACAAAACATCAATGACATACGAAGGTAGTAGTTGATGTGTAATGTGTCCGGCCTTTAATTTCCGATCTGGTTGTGTTCGGTAGTGTGTTCCGATCTGGGTGTTCTGATATGGAGCAGATATTTGTGCATTTAATTCTGATTTGGGTTGTGTTCGGTAGTGTGTTTCTTTAATTTTGTGTTCTGATTATGGTGAATTGGCTTTATTAATTCTGATCTGAGTGTTTTGAATGATTTCGTTTCTCTTACCTTCATGTGTTTTGATATGATCGGATAATATGTTCTTTAATTTTTTTTTCTTTTAGTTTGATTTTAATTTCTTTGTAATTTTGGTAGTAATTTAGTTTTAAATATCATTCATAACTTGTTATAAAATTTTAAATTAATTTGTTTTGTAAAATATAATGATTATTTTGGTAGAAATTTATTTTTAAATATTATAATAATAATCTTTTATTTCAAAATATTAGATAATTTTATATTTTTAAAATGAACTAAAATATTTAAAAATTAAAAAAATAATATGAATTCATTAATTTTATATAATTACATTTGTTAAAATTATATATTAATATATTTATTATTATTTTATTTAATTAATATATTTTATTATTATTTCAGTTAATTAATTTAATTATTTTTTATTTAAAAAAAAGAGAGTGCAAGTTTGAAAACTGAAAAAAATTAAATTAAAGTTATTTTGTTATTATTATTAAAAAAAATAATCTAAGTGGGTCATGTAGATTTTCTGTTAAGTTTTTAACAGAATAGACGAATTTTAAAATTTTTGTAAAAAAATTATAGTTCAATGAGTTGACCGTAAAAAAATTCAATTCAATGATTTATTTATAAACCGAGGTCGAGTAAAGTGGATAAAAATGTATTTAACCCATAAATATAGGGTTCTCTAAAATATTAATATTTTTATTCGTAAAAATATTAAATAAAAAGAAGAAATCTTTTCCTATACACTTGCGTACACCACTCCGACGGCGCCATGTCTTTCTCCTCAATACAACAATAATTTAAAGCGGGTATGACTAACTTGTCCGGATAAATCATGAATCAATATTTAATGAGAAAAATAATCATACTCCTTCCTTCTCTTTTTAAATATTGTTTTAGAAGAGTTTTTTTGTTTTTTTAATATTTATTACTTGAGAATTCTAATTAATTATTAATAATTTAATTTTTAATATTATTTTAAATATTAAATATAATTTTGGTTCTATCACTATTTTATACTCCCTCCGTCTCATAGTTATAGGCTGATTTTCTATTTTGAGATATCCCAATATATATGCTACTTACTATTTATAAAATTTAGTTGGTTCATTGTCTTTCTTTTATGCCCTTATAATAAATATTCAACCATTACTCTTTTTTTTGAAGAAACAACATTCAATGTCTTTATTTTTATCACCACATTTAATGATATTGTATTCTCTTTGGTTAAAGTTCTATGGTTATGGTCTTTAACACGTCAATCAATGAAGTTAAGAGTTCCAATGTGATAAGTAAAGAATAATTAACTTATTCATTAATTTCATATTAAGGGGTATATGTGGAAAATTATGTTAAAAATTGCCACTTAAATTAATTTTCTTAAACTATGTGCCAAAAGAAATCAGCCTATGACTATGGGACGGAGGGAGTATCAAATAAGTAACACTTTTTTATTTCAATGCAAGGATAATATTAACATTTAAAATTATTTTTAGCTAAAGAATTTATTAATTTTTTTAATACTCCCTCCGTCATAAGATAAAAGTTCTGGTGGACTTTTTACGAATATTAAGAAAAAGAATGAAATGACAAATTGCCCATAATAATATGTCATTAATTATTTTCAATGTAGGTGACATAATGACTTTCTAGCTATTCAATTCAAAATATTATCTCTCTATACTTGTTAAATATGGAGAAAGAATTAGAATAAGAAAAGTTTAAAATATTTAATGATACGAGCATAGCAAAAAATGTCTACAAATTTAATTATTAAAAAAAGTGAATATTTAACATGGGACTACCCAAAATAGTAATAAAAACTTTTATCAGAAGACGAGGGAGTATGTGTATCCTAAAAAGACAAATAATAAAGGACGGTGGAATAAAAAAAATAAAAGGTTAAAAATAAGAGACTCAAAGTCCAAACACCATGAGTTTGTATGAAATTAATTTTAATTAATTGATCAATATAATGTGATTCACATATTAAAAGATGATCTCTATGTACTATTAGATTATTACTTATTCTGTCCCTATTTAAATAACGTTTTAGGGATGTATACAAGAATTAAGATAATGATCGGAAAATATTAAATATAGTATTCAATTATCCAATAAGGGTTTAAAGTACTAAAAAAAAGGTAGAGTAATGTGGAGTAATTTTAAAAAAATAATTATTAATTTTCATAAATTTGAATAAACGTTAATTAATTAAGAATAAATAAAAAATTCTAAAACATTATTTAAATAGTGACGGATGGAATATTAAATTAAGTTCATGATAATCCATCCCACTCAAACAAGTCATTTATAACCCCTGCTCGGCTGCTGAATTCCATATTCTCGCACTAATTTCTCTCTCCTCTCCCTTCTTTTTTCTTCTCTGTTTTTTCTCCCTGTTTCTACATAATAAAAATTTGCAAAATCTACAGACAAAAATGGCTGCAAGTCAAATGGGTTTTGTCCCAATATTCAGGCCCGAAATGGGTTACACAGATATGGAAAAGAGGCAGCTTTTCCTCAGGAGTTACCACTTCTCCAGAAAACAGAGCCTTTCAGAGAGAATCAAGAAATCTTTCTTTGGGGTCAAGAAGGTCATTCGGGTCAGGCTTAGATCCGTCCGAAAGCTCCGAAAGATTGTCTGGTTCAGGCTCAAACATGGCTTCTTTTTTTACTCTACTAGGAAGAGAAAGTTTCTTCGTCTCCAAAACAACAACTGTTGCAGATCAAATGGCCTTTCTTGGCCTTCTTCTTGTTTCTGGTAGGAGTTAAATTTATAATATGTTTTTTTCCTTTTTCATTGTTATATTGTTTAATTAAATTTAGTTTTTTTGTATTTTTGGTGATTTGGGAAATTATTATGTAGTGAAAAGAGTGTGGGATAATATATGGTCAGTTACATAATCAAATTTCACACTAAATTTGTTCTCTATTCTATTTCATGGTGTATATAGAATCTATAACAACGATTTCTGTGTGAAAATATTATTTTTTATTGGAAATTTGTTAGTTTTTTTTTAATTGTTATGGTAGTTGAAGGCGTAAACGAATCGAGTCTATTCGAAGATTATATTGTTCAAATTTGTTTCACAAAATTTATCTCGTATAAAATAAAATTTGATTGAGACTCATTTAATTACCGAGTTGAGCACGATTTCGAATCGAACCCAAGTATTTTGAACTTTTCGAACGAATATGATCCGAGTATCAATAGAAAATTATAATTTGATAAAGCTCGAGTAATTTATCGAATTTTAAAATTTGCTCGTATTTGACTTATTTATATTTCGAGTTGAGTTCAAATCGATTTTTTTTTTAATCGAGTGAGTACGAATCGAGCTCGAACTGTTTGTTCATTTTACGATCTTAATGGTACGGTCTTAATGGTAGTAAGATGACATGCCTTATTTAGAATCTCAACCCATTATTTTGTTTTGTTTTAGAAAATTAAGCTAAATTGTACATTAACACTTGCAAAATATGTGTGGATCACATTTCATGTCATACCAAACATTCAAAAATTAAGCTCAATTCTAAGGTGTGATTAACACCTAACATATGATTTTTGTTACACATTTTCATTGTCATACCAAACTTTGGAAAAATGACTTTGATAATTATTACAAAGTTGAAATTAGATGTGTTTTGCTTAGAGATTCATGTGGTGCTAGCTATAATTGACCCTTTGTAGATTATGGAGTAATAATTAGTTTAAGTCAAAATTTTGCTAGTATCCAATGGTACTAAAGTAATTTGCACTCATAGGCTATATTTTAGTATGTAATTATATTGCTTATAATCTTAATTCTTATTTATATTGGTTTAACATATCTAAGTACTTTTTATTTCTTGAATTAGATGTAAAATGAGAATTTTATGAATTACTCCCTCCGTCACCAAAAGGACGAGTAAAGTAATTTTTTCACACGTATTAAAAAAAGTTAAATAGAAAAAAGAGAGTAATAAAATTTTTAAATTTATCTTAATTAGATGCCCCCACAAGATTACATAAAATAAGAGTATTTTTATTTTTGTATATTAATAGATCTCTCTAAATAACAAACTTGCATTTCATTTTATGTACCTTAACTCGTCATTTTGAAGACAAAAAATAAATAAATTATAGGGTATAGTTATTCTTTTGAGGACGGAAAGAGTATTTTTTTATTTATTTATAAGGTCATTTATGAGATTATATATTTTCAAAGAAAAAAGTGATATTAACTCTTTTTTAAGTATGAAATGATGTTGAAAATAAAAATATGATCTATCATTTTAAGGTTAATGATCTTAACATTGTATAAATAAACAAACAAAGTGAAACTACTACTCCGTCCGTCACTTTTTATTTCACGTTTTAAGAGGTTAGTGCATAAATTAAGAAATATAATTAATATTTCGTCTTATTAATTAAATTAAGTATAAAATTTTAATATTAATACTCTAAAATTTATTGAAAAGATGAGAGAGAAACGAATTAACCTTTAATTATAAGAGATAATTTAGAAAACTAAACATTTAATATTTTTTTAAAATTTATAAACAATAAATAAAAAAAATAATTTTTTTTAAAAAAAAGATAAATAAAAAAGGAGGGGTATTACTTTTTAATAAAGAGTCATCTAAAGGTGGGAATTTTATTAAAGTTAGTATCAAATGAGATGGGTTGGTGCCAACTATATATAGGGAGTAATAACTATGGGGTGTAATTGCACATATTTCAAGGCTTTTGTTGGGAGTATAATTTTGTAAAGTCTATGCCTTTTGCTTTGGGAAAGTTGATGAGGTAGATGAATGGGAGGACATTTACCCTTCTTTCTCTCCACAAACAATTGATCCATGTTCTGAATAGAATTTATGTAGACAAGAGTAGTAAGAGCAACTCGAGCATATCGGAGATATTTAAATTTTAGACTAAATTTAATCTAAGAATTAGAATTTGCTCAAACAGACAGATTAAATATAGTCTAAGGTATTTTTCGGCAAAACAAAGAGACTATATCTAAGAAGTTGGTTTGGTAGACTATAAATTTTTAATATATTTAAATAGTAGTGTAGAAGAATGATTAGTGGACAATAATTCATTAAATATAATATAATCTTTTAATATTATAGTCCATGAGATAGTCCATTTGCCAAAAAAATTGAAAGTTTATCTCATAGATTAATGTCATATAGACTAAATATAGTTCATGATATAATCCACCTTGATGGAGATGCTCTTAGGACCATAGCATGCATGCCCCATGGGTTTATAAATGGTCAAGGAAGTTGCTCTCTATTGATTTTTTAGTTCAAATCTTGAAGTCACATAGGAGAATTAGATCGATGCGGAGGATGAGTCTTTATGATCGTCTAGAAAATAATTTAGTTTCGATTGACGTATAAACTGACTCGAGGATACTCTTAGGAATCCAAACTCCAAAAAAGAAGGAGAATATAAACAATTGATATAACTCCAAAAAATGAGGATAATAGAGGAGTTATGACTATAGAAAATTCCCATTATTAACCCCAAGGCTCAAGGAGATGGTTAGGGAAGTTAATCTCTTCATTGACTTTTTAGTTCAAATCTTGAAGTTACACCGGAGATCGATGTGGAGTCTGCGTCCTTAAAAATTGTCTAAAAAAATTTAATTTTAATTGACTCGTAAGTTGAATACTCTTCAAAAAAGAAGAAAGAAGTTGACTATTCAATTAAAAAGAAAAAGTGTGAGGATAAAGGTATTAGGTAATTAATTACATTTGTGAATTCTTTGACTTGTCCATTGCTATGCTCTCAACCACATTTACCACCTACCCTTTGATATCTCACTTTAATGTGAAAAAATTGCAATTATCCTAGGAGAATCGGGAATTTCGATCGGTCTAGTAATCGGTTCAATTTTATTTTTTTTTGCTTTAACTCTTAAAAAATATATAATATTTTTCTAACTTGAATTTTAAAATTCAATGATTTTAGTATAATTTGGATAACACTGTTTTTTATATGTATCCAAATTATACCTAAATCATTGAATTCTATAAAATTCTAGTTAAAAAAAATATTATACATTTTTTAAAAGTCAAAATAAAAAATAATAATAATAAAATTCCCGGAAGGACTGAAGGACTCAAAAAATTGATGTTTGACTATATTTTTTACTCCCTCCGTCTCAGGATAAAAGTTTTGATGGACTTTTCACGCATATTAAGAAGATGAATGAAATGACAAAATTACCGATAATAATATATCATTAATTATTTTCAATGTAGGTGAGAGTGACTTTCTAGCTTTTCAATTCAAAATATTTACAACACATAACTAATTATACTTATTAAATATGGAAAGAGAATTAGAATAAGAAAAATATAAAATATTTAATATTACGGGTATAATAAGAAAAAATGTTTAAAAATTTAATTATTAAAAAAAATAAATATTTAATATGAAACTAATCAAAATATTAATAAGGATTGAGACGGAGGAGTATACTTTAACCATGATAAAGGCAATCAAGCCAATTATAAGACACCATGAACATTTATAAGCAACTTCTCCATGTATTTATTTTATTATTATTATTGGTCAATTCACCTTAAACTTTACTACTATCCACGGGCCATCGAAATGCGCCACGTGGTAAACGCAGGCTTATTAGTGTGCAGCCGCCTTCATCTTTTAATTTTTTGTATTACTCGTTGAATTTTGACTTTATTCTTTGATGAATAAATTTAACAGGGTAAATTAAAACAAGAGATATTTATTAGTATTAAATTATTACCTTTTAAAATGACATGACATGAACACTAAAAACCATGCAGCTTGGAAGTGGAAAGTAGAGAAATTAAACCACAGTTCATAGAGGAAATTGTTAAATTCACGTTAAAAAATACTCTATCCGTCCTATAGTTATAGGCTGATTTTTCATTTTGAGATGTCCCAATATATAGGCTACTTACTATTTATAAAATTTAGTTGGTTCATTGTTTTACTTTTATGCCCTTATAATAAATATTCAATCATTACTCTTTTTTTGAAGAAAGAACATTTAATGTCATTATTTTTATCACCACATTTAATGTTGTTGTATTCTCTTTGGTTAAAGTTCTATGGTTATGGACTTTAACACGTCAATCAATGAAGTTGAGAGTTCCAGTGCGATAAGTAGGGAGTAATTAACTTATTCATTAATTCCATATTAAGGGGTATATGTGGAAAATTTATGTTAAAAATTGTCACTAAACTGATTTTCTTAAACTATGTGCCAAAAGAAATCAGCATATAACTATTGGACGGAGAGAATATTATTTTCACAATAAAATTATCGCTATAGATCCTATAGCGACAGTTTTCACCGTCGCTATACATCTACAGCAATACTTTTGTTGTAAAAATAATAAAAAGTAATGTGAATTTAACAATTCCCTTCATATATTATGACAGACTTGTACTAAAATATTGTAAGAGTATAAGTTTTTAGTATGCTTAAGATCCAAGATTTTGTACCGTTGGAATTGGTTTGACTTTGGAGCTGACAGCTCTCTACAGATAAATTACTATTGAGGATCAAACCTTTCTTCTGGATGAAATTGTCATGGCTGAGCTAATTAAGTTAATTGTTTAATTTTCTGCCATTACAAAAAATGTGAATTGCACGACTGCCATTTTTTTGGACATGATCTTTTTTATAGTTTATTTTGAGATCAATTAAAGATGCTCTTTAACATTAACTTCAAGCAAATGTTTTGACTATTTGCCAAATGCTCCTATCCTCTCAAATAGTTAAAATGCGATTTTTTTTTTTTAAATATCTCTGGTTTGATCCACCAACTCTAATACCGTTTACCAAGTCAAGCTCATAGTCATGGCTCTGATACCAATTGTTGGGAAATATCTGAAATCAGATCTTGACACAAAAATTTAACCTATTAAATCTATAATTCGTTAGAACATATATGTCCTTAATCTTTTTTCTTTTATTTCGATGCGGAATTTTACTATCACGCAGTATCTCGACATTATCCAAAATCCAATACTAAGGCAGCACTTGTTAGTTGTTTCTTAAGTGGAAATAGTAAATACTACTCCCCCCTTCCCATAATATTTGACGTTTTAGAGTTATGCACAAAAATTAAGAAAATGACAGTCTAACAATAAATATAATATTAATTATTTATAATACTCTTTATCATATACTTATCTCATTCTCTCTCATTTGTAATATTTTCTCATGAGAAATAATTTTAAAAAGATTGTGATTAATTCTCATTAAACATCAAATAATTTTAAAAAAATAAAGTTATCTAAAACGTCATATATTTACTTATGGGACCCAGAGAGTATAGTAATACTAGTTGATAAGAACATTGATAAAATAAACAATTAATTCAATGTTAACATTGATAAGAACAAAGTTAGTTTTATTTTTCCTAAAAAATACCCTAAATTAATTCAGTTTTAACGTTGATAAGAAAAAAGTTAGTTTTATTTTTCCTAAAAAGTATCCTAAATTTTATGTGATTCAAAAATTTGTACTCTTCACCCCTCTGCATCAAACAATTTGCGCCCTATATATTAGTGCGGAGGGCAAGAAATAAGATAAGGGTGCTTTTAAAATTTGAGTCCTTATATTTTTATTGGACCGGATTGTTGGACATTTTTAATTATTTTTTTCATGTTACTGTCTAAAAATATATAGTATTTATTATAACTGGAATTTTTACAGAATATAGTGTTTTAGGCATAATAAAAATGTCGGCCTAGTCTTATTGTTAAAATTTAGGGCGAAAATCAAATTTAAGCCTTAACTATAAGTTCCAATTTGTGATTTAATCACTTCATTATATATGTTTTAGCAGGGATATTAGAAAAAGTGAATTGGAATTTGAATGTAATTTAAAGAACGAATTGGGCCACCCATATAAACAGGTTGGGCCAAAATTAAGTAGGGTTGGAAAACTAAAATTTTATTGGGCTTAAAAATATATGCATCACAAAATCTTCTTCAAAGCCTTGAGCAGTAGCCATTTTCAAGTCTAGTATAATTCCTCTGCCTGCCACTACTTTGGTGGTGGTGGTGGTGGTTATGGCCATGGCAGGGTAGCAATTGCTAATAGAGCTACAAAAAAAAGGAAGGATTACATTTTACATGGTCCTAAAGTAAAAACCAATTTCTTTTTTCCATTCTTTTAAGCAATCAACTATAAATTTGAAAATCAAAAAAAAATTTATTATCCAAGATCACAGATTCGAGTCTATCTCTCAACAATAAGTAGCTTACGACAATCATTAAACAATGTTTCTTTCTTGATAAACTTGCTCAAAATTTCAAAATAATAATACAATGTATATACAATATATATATATATAGGCCGGATCCTGTCCGGGATCCCGGACAGGTTTAAAATCCGGACATTTTTTGTATGTATCCAAATCACACCTAAAATACTGTATTATGTAAAAATTCAAGTTCCATAAAATTATTATTTTTATTAAATTGGAAGGCATTTTCTGTTCTTCTGTGGTCTGGAAAGATTGCAGGGATTTATGGTGATATAGTCAACAGAATTCTCAATATTGATTGTGTAACTCCTGGGATTATATTCACTTGTCAATGGGGGCTTCCCGAGTCTTTCCATATTTTTATTGGAATGAGTTACAAATTTGACGGGAACGAAAATGATCAATTCAATCCCAATAGAACAGCCAAATACACTTATTGAATGACCATTTTCGTTCCTGTCAAATTTGTGACTCATTCCAATCAAGGTATGAAACGACTCATTTCGGTAAGGAATGGAATGAATCATTTTACTCTCCATTACATTCACTTCTGTATTCCATTCCTTCACTAATTTCATTCTTCCAATCCAAACAAAGCGTTATAGTTGATGTTGAAGTCAGTTATAGTTGATGTTGAAGTCATACAATATGATACCTTGGAATTTTGAACCATACAATTATTACAAACAAGGCGAATTGGTAAAATTCTTCATTACAATTTATCAACAATCATGGGAGAGGATCTGAAAGAGGAGCTAACAAAATGACAGATAGTTACATGCATAGAGCAGAAAATGTAAAATACATACAAAGATTTACAAAAATCACTAAACCACAAGCACCCAATTCAGTACATGATTGAATGATAAACAAACACAACAAAATAAGGGAAGCCGATCTATACATGTTCATTACTGAGAAAGCCCAGCCAAGCCACGTTTAGATGTGAAGCCTGTCATTAACGGCAAATAAGAGTCTTTAAGGCTAAACTGAACCTTAAGATGAATCTTCTTTCCCTTCTTGGCAAACGACCGATGTTTTGTTAGTGATCTGTGTTCTTCACACATCTCTGGCTCTTCTTTGATGGTCTCAAGCTTGGCCTTGAGAATTTCTTCTATGTCCATTCTGGAGTCGATATGCAGCATACTTTTTCTGCTGGTACAAGGCACAACCCACCACATTTTTCGACTTCCCCTTCTCATTTCTCCCTTCAAGCTGTGGCTAGGACTAGCGGGACATGATTTTTGGGACATGTATAGGGAATTCTCAAATCCTCCATGTACTGGAAGGAGGTAAGAGGGGGCAGAGACTGATCTCTAAAAGATAGTGCTTTTGCTTCTTTACAGCATGGTTTGATCATGAAACCAAACCAAACCAAACCACATTAAACTAACATATTGTGTTTTGCTTTTCTTAGGAGTACTTCACAAGTTTTTTAAGGAGCTCTCATTGATTGAGATTCTCTTTCCAGCTTGTTACAATTGAATAAGAAACCAAACTGATATGTGACTCCATATTTTAATGATTGTGGCAACTCATCCTTAAAAATTCTTAAATTTTTAGTCATGACTTTTAATTTTTAATTTCTTTTCTTATAGGTCCGTGGGAGATCAACGGAACAACAAACTCCTTAACCTTACTTTGTGAGTTGTACTTCACAATTTGTCCTCTTGTTTATGCACAAAGTACATGATGACCATATTTTCTTTGGTCCATAACTCATTTTCTCTGTTCTTTTCCCCTTAAAAAATTCCTGAATATGCATGTCCCTTCACACTATAATAGAACAATATCAATATACATATTATAAAAGCCTATTCGTATGTTTACTTCTTGTAGTCAAACCAATAAAATAAATATATATATTTATATTTGCTTAAAGTAAAACTTGTAGTCATCTAAGTCATGAAACAAAAATTCATTTACTTCCAAGAAAAGAAAGATGAAAATTCAAAATATTAGTGAGCTTGTCGGAACGATGCGTGTGGTATCGTAAAATGAAACACTCCTAAATTTAGAATCTTTGACAAGAATAACTTGTACACATGATTTAAGACTGTAAAATGAGCAAATAGTTCAAGCTCGATTTGTACTCGCTCGACTAAAAGTTCGATTCTAACTCGACTCGAAATATAAATGATTCAAATATGAGCAAATTTTAAAGTTCGATAAATTACTCGAACCACCTCAAATTAAAATTTTCTTTTGATACTCGGATCATATTCGTTCGACAAGTTCAAATTGCTCGGGCACTACTCAGTAGCTAAACGAGCTCCAATCAAACCTTATTTTATACTTGATAAATTTTGTGAACCAAATCTGAACAATTCAATACTCGGCTCGACTCGATTCATTTACATACTTTTACAAATGTAACATTTTCAAAACCTGCAAAAATTTATACTTGCACATCCTCAAAACCTGAAAAAATTGATGAAGTTGGTATGTTGTGCATCACCCTCAACAAGAATTCTATTTTCTAGACACCCTAATGGGTAGATATTTGATCTTTCACTATACATTTAAACTATAATTAAGCATAAGCAAAACTGAAGCGAATCAAATTCTTTGCGAGTAACATGAATATAACTAAATAAGTAAGAGGAGAGGAAACCACAATTCAATAATATTTTTACCAAGGTTGAGATAGATGATGCTATCATGCGAGGAAACATAGTCAAAAATAAGTAATTCTTCAAATCCCCAAATATTACCTCAGTTGCCGCTACATCTTTCCCTTCATTCCTTTTTTTCTTTTTCCCTCTTGGACGATGCTTCTTCTTCTTCTTCAGCCTGATTAATTAAAGAGAAACAACAGGGTCAGCCAAGACAGGACCCATGAAATAATATAAATAAATAACTCTAGTCTGAACTCTGAACTGATGCTTGGACCGGCTTGTTCACCTATTGTTGAGACCAAGCTGATCACACCTATTATTGGGCCCGACCTGTTTAGGCTACCATTGAGCCCGACTTGGTTTCAACCTGCCGTTAGTATCCCACTTTGATTTTGGATCATTTTATCCCTCCCAACAGTTATAAAACGGCTAGTGAGTTACCCGATGGGTTGCCACCTCTTAGGGAGGTTTGTGATACTGACTAGGGTCGGGTTATTAGTTACCTAATTTGCCACATTATATTGGATGAATGCCACGAAGTACAACAGGTACGTGAGCTGTTGTGTAAGGGTTTTGCGCAAGAGACAACAGGAACATGAGCTGTCTCAAAGGTTACTACAGAAAATTTGTGAAAGGGAATGGTTCCATTACTATACCCTTGACAAAGTTACATCAAATTCCAGCATTCATTAGGACATAACAAAATTGAAGTAGGGGGTGGGGGAGGATTTTCGTGCAGGGGAATTGTAGGAAATATAGGTACACAATCCATGTGATTGTATTTGGGGTAAGCCATTTAGTGGTACAAGTAGGAGAAGGCATGTGAAATGGATACTACTCTTTTATGAATAAAAAATCTGATGAGCTCACTTTTGTGAGACTCCTTAACATTCTTCCCATACTCTACTCTTTCTGTCCTTTGTTCTCCCTAAAACACTGATTCCACACTATGTTTTTTATGCTTTTGTGAGTGAATGGTCACACGGATGAATCTATTAGCTATTTAGCAGGTGAAGTATTGCGGGCAATCAATGATTAGTCATTCACTTGCGCTGAATTGTAGTAGACTTTAGCAAAAGAATGAAAAAAGCAATAGAAGAGTATAACTATAACTATAGTTTAGGCTCAGTATTGTGTTAAACTTAGCTGTTTGCAGAAGAAACAATGTATAAACAGGAAGAACAATACACAGCAGTAATGTACTTACACTGGTGGGGCAACCCTGAAGCTATTCACATCTTTGAGAAAGTAATTTGATGCGGACACAAGTTCAGCAGTGACATCGACTCCACCAGATTGTTTGTTGGGCTTTTTGGAAATCCTATATTTGGAGCAAACAAGCCTACAATGATGTGTTATGAGTCGCCCGGCGAGATAATGACTGCCAGTTAGCACACAAAGTGTGTCCTTGTTTATAAAGATGAGGCCAGATGGACCAACACGTCCAGGAATGTTGGACACATCAATCACAGGTTTTGGAGAGTTGCTATTGGGGTTAAGGTAATCGTAAGCATAAATGGTGTTGGAGTCCAAACGCATAAATCCAACCCCATACATAATCCCATCCATATCATATGAAAGTAGCTCTTTTGTGTAGAGGGAATATGTCAAAATCTTCTTGCTGCCATTGGGATCGACTAAAGTGGTATGTCCTTCAACATCAAAACATTGTTCTTCCACTGAATTCAGCTTCAGCAGGAAGATTACTGATATCCAAAGACTCAGCCCATGGCCACCAAGATGGTAATTTGCCAGGTTGATATTCATAAATTTCACCTATATTTTCAAATAAATACATCTTGTTGTCAACAAAAGCAGCACAGGTAGCAACCCTTTTCCTGATCATGGGCGGACCTTTTCCCCAGGGCAGATCCACCACTTCATCAACACCTTTGATATGCAGCAGTAGCACTGCTTGCATGTATATGAAATTACCATCATCATGGCATCTGTGTGACTCTGTCCGTCCCCGTCTCTCGATCATGTTTTGAAGAAAAAAGGAGGCAGATCTGAAATTGATAGATAAATAATAGAGAGGTGACGTCCCATTTAAGAGCCCGTTCAACAAAGACTTACTTTAAAATCAAATTAAAATATAAGTTATTTTAAGTTGCTATCAATAAGTGAAAGTGTTGGAACCAAGTTCCTCTTAATTTAATTATAAAATAACTACTCATAAGGTTTTGGGTCTTGGTCCTGCACAAGAATGTTAAGATTTCAGCTAAAAATTAACACACAACAAAGAAAATATAATGATTACTAAAAACAATATTAAAAAAAAATACATTAATTCAATATTACATAATAACAATCATCCACATTTGGATTTATCAAATATGATTTGAGTGAGCGCATTTGATTTGCACTTTTGAAATGGTATATAGAGCTAGTTTGTACCCCCAAATACGTAAATCTTGGTGCTGATAGCTACACAGACACCCTCACTAAGACCCAAAGGAGCACCTTCCACAAACGGATTGAGAAACTTACCGCACGGTATTTGAAGGTGGGACGGTTCGTATATCAGAACTGTGAATATCGCAGATGTATTGTTGATCATCGAAGCATAGTTTTTGGTCTGGATTATTATTCTCCAAATCTATGAGGTAGCCTTGTTCGGATCCCGCGATTTAATACCATTTGATCACCACTTCATCAACACCTTTGATGTGCAACATTGCTTGCAGGTATATGGAATTTACCGTATCATGGAGTGCTTTTTTAAAATTTATTTTGGTCAATTATACTATTTCATAACATCTTATTCCAACCATTGTCAACTTATGAGTTGTGAGTCTAATGACTTTATATATATATATATATATATATATATATATATATATATATATATATATATATATATATTAAATTCCTCCAAACTATATGAGACTATTAATTAGATTTTGAAGTTTTTAGTCAAATGATTAGCTATTTTTATGGATAAATTACAAATTATAATATTATATATTCAAAATCTTATATTGTGGTTCTGGTCATCTTTCTTGGAGACAACTGAGAGGACTCAAAACAAGAAAATGAATTAAGTTATTCTCATTTATAAAAAATTAATACCAATGTATGATTAAATCAATAAGACAAATGAGTGCAATATTAATTAATTAATTATCAAACTTATTTAACATTATTTTATCTCATAATATTATTGTTAATTTATTATAGGTGGAATGACACAAAGAAACAAATGAATTAATACTATCTCATAACAAAGATCAAATTTAACTAATATTAACATGCTTCAAATTTTAAAGTTGGAGGGTCATATGACCTCCTGGTCCCCCTAGTTCCGCCCGTGTTTACCATCATCATGGGATGGAGAATTTAATTATGATTTTCTTTAAAGAATTAATATTTCTACACATAAATTTGATACTTTCATAAATTTATGAAAAGTAAGATCCATCTTAGAGAAAATTTTGTAATAAACTATCACATTTATTTGTGAAAATATTAATTTTCTTTTTTTATTTCATAAATAGCTCTCATTCAAATGTCAAATAAATGAGTGGAACACCTTATTATATACATTTAGATAGGTAACTAGTGAAGGCACGAGCTTTTTGTATTTTTCAAAGTTTGTATTTTTTTTTTCTTATAAAAAATCTCTAAGACACCCATGTCTCTCTCACTAAGATAATGTAAAAACATGAGTTTCCAATTTTATTTTACATAACTTTTTTCCTTACTCTCTTCTTATCTTTTAATATAAATTTTTGGACCTTTTTAATCGTTTTTATATGTGTAATTGGGTCACACTTTAGAGTGGAAAAAAAAAAAGGTGTAGAAGTCTGCCAGGCTTGGCAGTTGAGATGCTCACACTTGTCCTGTAATTTGTGACTCGTAAACAACGATATCTCTGGCGTTTAATAAAACAATTTACTTTCCATTTTCTCTCTCCTCAGACACTTCAATCCAATTCAAATTCTCAGTTCCTATTTTTTACTGATTCTTTTCTCTATTATCAATACATTATTCAATCTCTATATAATATACTCGATGGATGCGGTCCTCGTGCAGTTTTAATCAATTGATTTTTAATCAGAGACTAAAAAAAATATATATATATATATATATATATATATATATATATATATATATATGTCTGACCATGATCGTGAGCGGCCAAACGGCGGCGATGTTGACGGAGACGGTGGTGGGATTCGCCGGAAAAATGATCAGGAGAAGCAGGGTGGGGATGTTTGTGAAAAACCTGCCAAAACGGGGAAAAGGGTGTCTCGATTTCGATTCAGAAAGCTTCATAGAAGGAACAAGCTGCCTTCTTCTTCTTCGAAATCTTGTTGTTTTTTAGGTAAGAGAGAGAAAATTGGAGGGTGTTTTATGTGTTTTAAACAAACCCCAAATGCGGATTCGCCTGTTGAGTCACAAGAAAGCGACCCAAATGGTTCTGGGTTTACATTTGAGGTGTTGAGAAGTATGATTGAGAAAAATGATTTCTTTTCAAAAGAATGCAATACCCATTTGAATTGATTTGTGGATAGTGATTCAAAAATGCATCACTTCATTCAATTTTCTATCGGGTTTTGATTGTTTTATTTGTTGTTGAGCAAAACATAAAATCTTTTGGGTGATTCTACATTCTTGTTGTCTAATGATTGATGATTATTGTCCAATTATACAAAGAGAGAAGGAAGACTAGTTTCGGTCTGGTTGAAACTGAAAGAAATAGAATTTTGGGCAATTTTGGAAGTTTTTAAGTGTTGGTGGGATAAGTTCTCTGGACATTTTCAGAGTGGGTGGTGGGGGCTGTTAAAGTAGATAATGGGTTTTGATTTTTCAGAGCAGTATTGAAAATTGGCTAGAGTGAAGTTATTATATCTGGTTGCAAAACATACCGAATTACTGGAACTAGAGAAAATGATACAAATACCTTGTTTTTAATTTAGAAGGGTGCTGAAACCATGGGATTTTTTCAAATGTAGAGTCCATTGTGTGTTAATCCAGTAGTGTTCATCATATTTCTTGTTACCTCATTGAGATGTTGAACATTCTGTCTTATTGCAAATTGAGCTTGCAGAATCCAAATGTAAAGTCCATTGTGTGTTAATCCAGTGTTGTTCATCATATTTCTTGTTACCTCATTAAGATGTTGAACATTCTGTCTTATTGCAAATTGAGCTTGTAGAATCCAAAAGTTAAGTCTGTCAATTTTTTGTTGAGATTCATTGTCTCGTTCTTTTTCTTTTTTTTTTCTTTTCTATTTTTTGAGATTCTTTGTGTGGACTATTCTCAAACCTATTACTGATCATTTAGGTTTTGAAAACTTTTCTATCGAGTCACTTTTTCTTTTTTCTTTTCTTTTCTATTTTTTGAGATTCTTTGTGTTGCTTTGTGTGGACTATTCTATGACTGATCATTTAGGTTTTGAAAACTTTTCTATTGAGTCTGGAAGAAATCAGAATGTTGACTTTCATCCTCTTCATCTAGGTATCTCTATGTTTGGGTAATTCATCATTGTGTATGGAACACATTTGGGTTTGGGATGGTTTCAACTTTACAAAGATGATTTGATGAATTGAGTTGGTGTGATTTAATGTACAGATGGTATAATGGAGGTGAAGGAACTTAGTGCGAAACTTTACTTCTAAAACATGTACAAAAGGTTTTACAGTTGGATACAATGCATGAATGAAAATACTTTGTTTCAGGAAGTTGGAAAATTTTCTTCTATGCATATACATGAAGATCAAGACTATGACAATGCCATAGGTAAAGGAACTAAGTGTGAAACTTCAATTCTAAAATATTTAAAGAAGATTTTTCAGTTGGGATACTTTGTCATGAAATGACAATGCTTGGTTTCCAGAGCGGGAAAATTTTCTTCCAGGTAACAAAATTCAAAAGCTGTTGTGGATGCCGAGACCGACAAATTGTTGAAATTTTCCTTTAATTAATTTAGGGCTGAACTTCTACCTCAGTCTGGTTTTGTTGGTGAATGGAATGCTATGCTTCTGCAAACTTATTTGGGATGTTATGTACTATATTGGTCTAGTTTTCCTTCTCAGTATGTTCAGGTATGCTACCCTTGATTGCCTTCTGAAGTTGAAGTGCACCTGACATCACAATATGGTTTTCATGGTATGTATTAATCCCACCTTTCCATTTTATACAGTTCTTTGAATCATATAGCCTTTTTGCCTTTGTTAGTTTTAAGTATTTTTAGCTCCTTTCTATAGAACTGTTTATTCATCTTTGCAAATTCTGGACTTGATTAACTCGGTTGTTAAAACAGGACCTAAGAGCTTTCTTAGTGATTTGCACTTAATAACGTGATCAATCGTTTTTGGTATTGAATAGCTTGATTTTTTGAATTCTAATAATTGGTCACTGAGAATGAGCTGCATAAATCTGACTATTGCTGCAATTTCTGATACATTCTTGCTACACAGAGAATCACTTCCGATGGTTGGTTAAATTGATCTAGTGTTAGTAGGGTACATGATGTGAGAATTTGCATAATGAGATAATAAATTAATGTTATGAGCAAGATGCTTTAGCTACTTCCTTGATTTTTAATAAAATTAATGTACTAATAAAAATTCAGAAAGAAACTCCATTGGAAATATGATTGCAGTGAGTTTGAAAAGATCCTAGGCTATAGATTGTTGGAGGTACTTTATCAGGATATCTCAAATTTTTTGATTTACTTATTCTTAAATTTTCGGTTTTGAGTCCATCTGATTTTAGGTATGGCTAAACCTTTATGTATGTGTGGTTTTGTGTCAAGGGAATGATAATGGTTCTGCAAACATTTTTATCTAGAGATGACCAAAATAGATTTGTCTAGTTTTTCTTCTCCATTTTTCTGGCACCAGTGATTGCCTTCTGAAGTTGAAGAATGCCTATCATCACAATATGCTTTTATGGCATGTTTAATCCCATCTGTCAAGTTTGTGTTGATTTGGATCTTTTTCTCATTCCTAAATACTCCTTCCGTTCCAAAATATGGGATCATTTCTTAACTGAGCCTGCTTTTGATTAAGTTTCTGCTTTTAGAAATGATTCCCTGTATTATCTTGAAGCTGTAATTTACATATTTCACGCAGATTAGAAAAAGTGTGGTTAAGTTGCATGTACGTCAGAGTCAAAATTGCGCGTTCATTGTGTGTCATTGGTGTGGTTACAATTACCATTTCACATAGTACAACACACAAACATGGGAAATAAGCTAATTCTCCACCTTTTAGTATCTGCTAATAGGTTCCTTGATTGGAAAAATTGTTGATTGCATGTTTTATCAAGCATGAGTCTTGCAGGTTCCTTGAAGACTTGTGTCTACATAAACTTGATTTAAAAAAAGGGAATAGTTAAATCCACAATAGAAAATGTTATTTCCACAACAAAAGTGTCGCTATAGATCCTACAGCGACGGTAGTGTGAATTTAACAATTCCCTTAAAAAAAATTCTCTGTAAAGTAGTGTGAATTTAACAAGGTGTTATTATTGAATTGATTCACAGAGTTTGTTTGGTATTGATTAAGAAATGTGATTATTGATGATTTGATTCTAATTATTGCTTTTGCTTAGAAGCAGTTTGTGTTTGGTAATGAAAAGGCAGATGATGTTAAAGAAACGGTTTATCACTAAGATTGGGCTTATCAACCAGCATCATATACACATTTCGTTGTCTTGAATTTTTTGTTACACCTTTACACCACTCCCTGCAATTTAATTTGCTACACATGCTACCTTTGTGTTTATACCTCAGGTTTTCTCAGCTGTATCAACTGCTTGTCGATCTCCTGCCATTTTTGTGTGCCTCATCAATTAATCCAGAATGCATTCACTAGCCTTTCTTCTTCGCGAGTGCCTTCTGCAAATTTGAGGCCTTGCTGAAGTTAATGTGCTGGTGGGAAAGCCTGCTAACTTCTGAAAGGGGTTAGTAATTTGGTAGAGTTTGAAAGTATATGTAAGCCTCCAAAGGGGTTGGTAGCTTGGTAGAGGAATATGTCCATAAATGCAAACTAACCATAGTGTATGTCATTTACACATCTATACAATTTTTTAATTAATTTTTTTTGGTGTGATTTTTAATTCAGCAAAGTTATACAATTTCTACCATGAGTATTTTTAGGGAACTGATATTTTCACATAAAAAATTAATATTGATATTTCACATGATATCTTTTCGCATGAATAGTGAGTGGATCTTACCTCCACGTGAGGGAGACTCATGTGGAAATATCATTTTAACAAGTGAAAATATTAGTTTTCTATTTTTAATTTTTATTATGAGATAATAACTTTGTTGAAAAAGAGTATTCATGCCCTAGTAACTTTATTATGAGGATGATAACTTAGGTGTTGTTTGTTTACATCTGATTGCCTCTTAGGTTGTGTTTGATAAATCTGAGAATTAAGATCTGAATGATTATGATGTCTTTATAAATTAAATCATCTGAATGGTTATGAGGTCTGAATCTAAAAAATTATTTGATAACTAAATAGTAAGTTGTATTTTTATTGACACTTTTTTACCAAATTTAAAGGGTAAAATTTTATTTAATAATTTTAAATATTCAATTTAATAAAAATGAGTGCATAATATTGTTGAATATATTTATATACAAAAAAAATTGCGGAAAAAATTTCATTAAAAGGTTTTCTTAATTATTAAGATTTCACTTTTTCTATCTTTTTATTAAGAGGCAAAAGGTAGCAAAAAAAAAGTAATGTTATCACTAGCCTCTTAGCGAATAAGAGATGGTCATAAAAGAGGCGATCAAATGTAAACAAACAAAGATGATTAATCATATCTACATTATTGGATCCAATAATTATAATCAGTCAAATTTATTTTCTTCAATTTAATAAGTATTATTGAATCAATAATCTCTTTAATAGCCGTATCACATTATCACATGCATATTTTTAATATCACGTACAACCAAGTCATATGGACCATTAAAATATATATATATATATGAAATGTCAGATGTATGATAATCAGATTTATTTTATACATGACTAAATCTTCATAACAAAATATATATTTAATAATATTTTTATGGGAAAAATGTATGTACATAAATTTTGTGTATTACAATCGATTATGACGACGATTTTATAAATTTATAATTATAACGACGGATCAACATCGCCAAAAATCTTATTGATGAACTATAATGATTACTGTGTTGTGCCCAATTTTTATACATATTTCAATAACAATTAGAACTTTTAGCCACGTCGATTACTCAGGCCGGCAACCCGACTTGAAATCGAGACCACCCAGAATACCCAAAGGAATCCAACCCGTTTACAGCCCTAACGCAACGTTGCCTTCATTGAAAATGAAAAAGGCCAAGCGTGACTAAATACAGTCGAATCCTCAAATCGCCTCCATCTTTCTCTACTAGATTTTGTCTAATGGCGGATATCAAGCTACAATTCGCGGCCGATGGGCCACCGTTATCGGTCATAGCTTCCGCAAAACTGGCCGGAATTCCAATCTCCGTCGAAGCCACTCTCAACTCCGGCTCTGCTCCAACTTTATTCCTCCCCAATGGGTAAGCACACTCACTCTAATCTTCTCAACTGTATGTAGGAGTATGTAGTATAGATGTGTCCTCGCGATTTACCGTCAATTCGTTACAGTTTAGTTTTCTTAATGGACGCTTGTGATCCTGCTATAACATGGCTTATACTTTGAATTATGATGCAAACTTATCTTTAAATTAATATAATAGGGAAATTAGAATATAAATGTAGCTATAGCTATGTGGCTATCTATATTATAATAATATGTGGAATAAACAATTTGGGGCATTTCCTTAAATTTGTTGTGTGCATTTAGATTGAAGTTACACGGGACATTTACGCTTCTTCGTTATATTGGTCGAAAAGCAGCAAATATTCCCAATTTGTACAAGAGGGATGATTTGGAGTCTACCCAGGTGTTTTTCTTTGAACTTAAGTCTTTTTTTTCCTTTTTTACTGAATTTGAAGTAATTTGGAAATTTTGACTTGTAACTGTTTTTTGGGTTTAGTACTGCTAAGGGTTTTTGTTTGTTCCCTTATTTCTTCTACTAGATCGATGAATGGCTCGACTATGCTCCTGTCTTTGCATTGGGTTCTGAATTTGAGGGAGCATGTAGCTACGTGGATGGATATTTGCTGCATCGGACGTTTTTGGTTGGTTATAGTCTCTCAATTGCAGACTTAGCAATCTGGTCGGGTCTTGCAGGTAATAGTTTGTGTGCATCCTATAGATTATGTACTTATGTCTACAATTGTTTATCTCTATCGTGATTGCTTAATAATGCTCTTTGTAGTAACTGGGCGGCGATGGGACAGTTTGAGGGAATCAAAAAAATTTCCAAACTTGGTACGGTGGTTCAACTCAATATCAGTTGAACATGGAACTGTTTTGAATGAAGTTACAACAACATATATTGGGAAAAAAGGCTCAGGTAAGCCAAAAGCAACCCTCAAGGAAAAGGAGCAACAGGGTTTAACTGCTCCTGCCAAAAATCTAAATGGCGATGTTGAAAAGGGAAAAGTAGGCAGCCGGCCAACATTTGAAGTAGATCTTCCAAATGCCGAAGATGGAAAAGTCTGCTTGCGATTTGCTCCTGAACCTAGTGGTTATCTTCATATTGGGCATTCAAAAGCAGCACTCTTGAATCAATATTTTGCTGATAGGTATCATGGTAAAGTTATCATTCGTTTTGATGATACAAATCCTGCAAAAGAAAGCAATGAGTTTGTGGATAATCTTTTAATTGACATTAAAACATTGGGTATCAAATACAAGGATGTTACATATACGTCTGATTACTTTCCCCGGCTGATGGAAATGGCTGAGAAATTGATTCAGGAAGGTAAGGCGTACATTGATGATACTCCACGTGAGCAGATGCAGAAAGAAAGGATGGATGGAATTGAATCAAAATGTAGGAATAACACCCAGGAGGAGAACATGAAATTATGGAAGGAGATGATTGCTGGGTCAGAAAGGGGTTTGATGTGCTGCCTCCGTGGAAAATTGGACATGCAAGACCCAAACAAGTCCCTAAGGGATCCAGTATATTACCGTTGCAATCCTATTCCCCATCACAGGATTGGTTCCAAGTATAAAATATACCCTACTTATGATTTTGCATGTCCGTTTGTTGACGCCGAAGAAGGTATTACACATGCACTTCGATCTAGTGAGTATCATGATCGCAATGCTCAGTATTACAGGATTCAAGAGGATATGGGACTTCGAAAGGTTCATATATATGAATTCAGCCGATTGAATATGGTTTATACACTTCTTAGCAAGCGCAAGCTTCTATGGTTTGTTCAAAATGGAAAGGTTGACGGGTGGGATGATCCTCGATTCCCAACTGTCCAGGGTATTGTTCGCAGAGGTCTGCAAATTGAGGCATTGATACTATTCATTCTTGAACAAGTAAGTTTCTAGGATCTTTGGTATTTCATCAGAAATCAGCTGGAGTTGCATTCAGTTTGTGTTTTACTAATTAAGCAAAAGGCTTAAATATGTTTCACTATCCTAAACTATCTGATATATTCCACTTTGGTGATCCTTTTAATTTTTTCAATTAGATGATTGAACTATTAATAATTCCATTCAATTGAGGCATCCACGTCAGAAATTGCTGACGTGACTAGTTGAGTGGGGCATAACTCAGCTTGTGTGTAAAAAATAGTTTTTTTTTGTGATTAAACATTTTTGATATATTCAAGGGTAAAATGTTCTCACCCCTTTCATTAAAATACATTCAGACTAATTAAAACGGAACAACCTCTCTGTTGCTTCTTTTTATTCTTCTAAAACCCTAACCATCGCACCCGAACCAGTCTTCACTTTCGTCAAGTCATTCGTTCCTGCCACCATCGCCAACCTCGGTCCTGGCTTCGACTTTCTCGGATGTGCCATCGACAGCCTCAACGATTTCGTCACTCTTCGAGTCGATCCCCATGTCCATCCGGTGAGATCTCCATCTCTGAAATCACTGGAGTCAGAAATTCCTCGAAAAACCTCAGCAAAGACCCTCTCTTGAACTGTGACGCCATCGTCGCCATCTCTGTAATGAGAATGCTCAATATCCGATCTGTTGGCTTATCTCTCTACCTCGACAAGGGTTTGCCCCTCTGTAGCGGCCTCGGTTATAGTGTCGCCCAACCATTTCTCCATTGCTCGTGTGTGTATATATACATATATGATTGTAAACCTTAGGTTATCTGAAAGTTAAGAGTTTGGGGATTGAAGAAAATTGAAGTCGGGGTCTGGGTTTAAACTGTTAACTTACATATTTTGAGCTTCAATCGTCATTTTCATTGTATAGTTTGTTCGATTTAATCTGTCTATTTACCAAAAAATAATTCTCGTTTTGCTCCATCAGTCGCAAAATAGACCACCGAAAATTCTCGGACAATCCATGACCAGAATTTAAATTTGTCTGTGTTAAATTTGGGTTCTCCCAAATCGATATAGTCTGCTTCTAATTTGGGGAAGAAGGAGAGCTTAAATGTTAAAAGACTTGTATGTCCCTTCATTTTCCACGTAAATTTTTTGTTTGTAATTTTTTTCTATGTGTTTAAGCCATGTCAGCAACTTCTGACGTGATAGCCTCAATTGAAAAAAATCAATAGTTCAATCATTTAAAAGGTGGATCACCAAAGTAGAATATGTCAGATAGTTTAAGGTAGTGAAACATATTTAAGCCTAAGCAAAAATATGAATAATGACTCTGATAATAGCATTCAAATGTAATAACTTGTACATGATTTGACTTCCCTATCTCCTTTCTTCTTTTTCATTTCTGTACATTTATTTATACCTTTGAGGGGTGGGGATGGGGCTGTAAAAGAACTTGAACAAGGACCTTAAAACTGAACCTGATTTGTTGGTTCTTTTGTTAGGGGGCATCAAAAAATCTCAATCTTATGGAATGGGACAAATTGTGGACCATCAATAAGAAAATTATTGATCCTGTTTGTCCTAGACACACTGCAGTCTCTGCAGAACGTGTCTTGTTGACTTTGAAGGATGGACCTGATGATCCATTTGTGCGCATCATACCAAGGCATAAGAAATATGCTGGTGCAGGGGATAAGGCCACCACTTTCACAAAGAGAATATGGATAGACCTTGCGGATGCTAAATCCATCTCGGTAGATGAGGAAATTACTTTGATGGATTGGGGAAATGCCATAGTAAGAGAAATCAGTAAGGATGAAGATGGAAACATCAATCAGTTAATTGGGGATTTGAATCCTGGAGGATCTGTCAAGACCACAAAGTTGAAACTTACATGGCTGCCAGACACGAACGAACTTGTTACACTCTCTCTGATGGAGTTTGATTATCTAATCACAAAAAAGAAGGTATATTCTACTTTCCCGGGTATAAAGTTTCTCCTTTTTCCTTTTCTTCGGGAGTCAAAAACATACATGCTGCCTTTTATATTACTGGTGAAAATTTTCTTATGATTTTTAGATCCTGGACATTAGAATTATTCTTTGACATAAATTTAGTAATTCTACATGTCTCTTACAATGCTGGACTAATCTTTTTTTTTTTTAAATGATTTTCAGATCATGGTATCCTGAATTCTTTTTACCATCTTAGCTGAATCCATTTCGAGGCATTAGATGGAAAGTTAACTCTTGATTGTTTAAATCTAATCTCCTGTAGTGCATATATCTTGTAAGCACAATAGTACACCTATAGTTATTGGCTTATTGCAAACGATCTCTTAATTAAGTGCTCTAATCATGACATATATCTTATATTTGATGGCAATGTGCTTGGTGCGCATGGTGATTGTTTTATTTAGCATCAATGTCTAACTTGTTTTGTGTTCGAGTTTCTGTTAACACGTGCGTTGTTCAACTATTTCCAAATGAAAAATTCTTGCCGTCATTCTTGCTCATAATGAGCTGAACAATAAAGTTGATAGTTGGTGTAATGGATAATTAATTAATAACTGGTGTATGTAACTGTTTGCTCTTCCAGCTTGATGAAGATGAGGATTTCCTTGATGTGATTAACCCATGTACGAAGAAAGAAATTACAGCATTCGGGGATTCAAACATGAGAAACTTGAAGCAAGGGGAGATATTGCAGCTGGAAAGGAAGGGTTATTTCAGATGTGATGTTCCATTTGTGAGGCCTTCCAAGCCTATCGTTTTGTTTTCAATACCAGATGGTAGGCAGCAAACTGCATCCAAGTAAGATCTTAGCAATGAAGTAGTATGCTCTTTAATTTGAAATCTATTGACAAGTTTACTAAAAGAATCACATTCCATTAGTATTCAGAGAAATGTTGATGGTATACTGATTTATATTTTGTAAACCAAACTTCTACTTTTCCAACTCTCTGTTCTTCTGATTTAGTCAGACTTTTTGTCCAGTTGTAATCTTTTGGTGATAATTTTACTGCATGTTTTTGCATCAACCTACTTGACTTCGTAATTGCATGATTATTTTATCTTAGACAAGCTTTTCGTCTTATAAAAAAAGGTGCTAACTGATATTAAACTATTATAATCAAGAATAAATAGTTTAATCTCATGCAACATAATTGGAAACAAAAATAGCCTGTCAGTCCCTTACATTGTGTTTGTAAGGTTTTTTTATGGGAAGATTTTTTTTAAGGGAAGATTTTTTTAAAAAAAAACCTTACAAACACAATGTAAGGGACTGACAGGCTATTGGAAACAAAAATAGCCTGTCAGTTGTAAGGTTTTTTTTAAGGGAAGATTTTTTTTTGAGGGAAGGGAAGGGAAGATAATTAAAATCTTTCCAAATCTTGTTTGTGAGTTTTTTTTGAGGAAGAAAAGAAATTTGGAGGTAAAATTGATTTTATTTTTTGGAGGATTTGGAGGGATGAGAATGATGGGAAAATTAGATATTTTATATTATCTAAAGTAACCTTTCATAATAAATCATGTCATTTATTACATTAATATGTAAGTGTAATGTAGTAATAGTGTAGTTTAAAAATAAAAATATTTTCTCTCCCCTCCCCTCACCTCATTCTAAACTCTTAAAATTACATCTCTTCCCTCCCATTTTAAAACTTATAAACATGATAATAAAAAATTATAATCCATTCTTATATATTTCCCTCCTATACTTTTCTTTCACATTACATCCTTCCAAACTCACAAACATAACATTATATTGTGTTTTTAAGTTTTTTTTAAGGGGAAAGGAAGAGAAGAGAAAATAATTAAATTTCTTTCAAATTTGAAGTATCATTTTTGGATAGTAGTGTTTTAGCAACTAAAAAATAGATACAAAAATAAAATTCAAATGATATGTATAATAGTAGTTGGTTATAATCATTGTGTCCATGCATGTATGATCAGGGACGGGCGAATTTTTACTACAAGAAAAAAGACTGGCAATGAAGGACAAATCATTCATAAATTAAAAATGGTATATAATATAATACTCATAAGAGATTTAGTGAAGAAAATTTTTTTTCGCACAATTTCTCGCATTAGAACTTCTCATTAAAAGTATCATTCGTTAAGTTAGTGATTAAATATTTTTTGTGATGAATATATTATGAAGAATATGTTCTTCACAAATTATATATTGTAAAAGATTATTTTTGTTTGGCGAGGAGATGATTTCCTTACAATTAACATTTTGAAATAACTATTAAAAATGTCTTTCTTCATAAATAACAATTTGCGAAGAACATATTTACTTTAGAAAGGTTAGATTTCCTTTACTAATTACATTTTGTGATTTTTTTTAAATTTACCGAGAAGAAATTTTTTCTACAATGTTGTTATTAAATAATCAAATAACTGCAAATTAAAAATATTTTTAAAATTATTTATTAATTTATAATCAACATCAAATAAAACATTGTAATATATAAATAACCAATTGTATAATCCACAACTAAATATGTAATAGCTAAGTAACAAAATGTACAAAGCTTGTAATCAAAATAAATATTGGTGCCCCGAAGATCATCGTACCTAAAATATTTAATCATTAATACAAGTAAAGAGATAAGAAAAAAAAGCTATTAAAACTTTGTAGCTTTGTCATGTTAAGTCCTTTCTTCATTATCATAATTCAAAACTTTTTTTTTTTTCAACGCAAGGTTGGTCTTGTAAACTTAATATCCGCAAAATATAGTAATATCAGAAATCGCTCGTTTGTTGATTTCGGTCAATTTACATTTATTTGGAAAAAAAAAACACACCAAAACTTAACTTGAAAAAGAAAAAAATATTTGAATGAAAAAGAATATGACAAAAGATTAAATTGACAAAAAAATTAAGAAACGATACCACAAGTAAAAGTTATAGTTCCACAAGATCTCTATCTCATATGAATAGTAAATGTGCCCCACTTATGTGAGAAGAAACTTGTGAAAATATAAAATTTTGCTTGCGCGTACAAGTATTAATGTCCTAATTAAATGAAAAATATTATTAAAACGATAAAAGATGAGAGGTTGGTACCTATATATACACATTTATATCCATCTAAACAAATAAATGTGCAACAAAATATAATTATAAGTTATACTATGCCTTTTAGGAAGCTTGATACGTACTTTTGTAAATATATATTTTTTGCTCCATCCAAGTTTAACTCTTCTATTAATCTGCCCCTTGAGTTTATTAATTTACATATATGTCTCTACCCTTACACTTATAAAAAAAATCTAACAGAGACTGTTGCCTATGCTGCCCCTTAATAGATTCTCCCGTGAGTATGAAAGAATATCAACTAATTATAATTTAACACATTATTTTATATCTATTTTTTGTATCATAATATTACTCACAATATAGTATCATAATCAACTGAGTAATGTTTTGTGGCAAAAAAATGGATACAAAATAATGTGTACGAAGATGATTGGTATAAACATTGGATCCACTCATGTACGGTGGAATATCAACTAATTATATTTCGACACATTATTTAATTTGTATCAACTTTTTTGTTAAAATATCAATAATTAATCAAGCCTCACTTAAAAAAAGAAGAAATAAACTCACAATTAATCTTCATATAAAGGAGTAAACACGCTTCACATAAATAAATAAATAAATAAACTCATACAAATAAAAATTGAAATTGAGATCTAAATGTTCCATTAAACGAGTATGGTTGTTATATGTTGATTAGTTAAACAATGCATGATATTGTATTTTCTTTTATCATAATAAAAATAATCTAGTCTATTATATTATTTCCATCGTTTTAGAGTTATATTGTTTTAGAAATTTTTGGTTGTAATGAAATGTTAATGAATTTTTTTTTATGAATCACCTATAATAACAACTTGGGTCTCTAAATTAAATCATAACATATTAAAATTTAGAGAATTGTTAAATCCACAACAAAAAATATTATTTCTACAATAAAAGTGTCGCTATATGGTTTTCACCGTCACTATACATCTACAGCGACACTTTTGTTGTGAAAATAACAAAAAGTGTTGTGGATTTAACATTTCCCTAAAATTTAATGTACTATTTCAATAATATATTTTTTAGTCACCTTAGTAAAAATAACAAATTTATTCATAAAAATTAGTAAAAGATATTTATCTTACGGAGGAGGGGTTATTATCTTTATGTAACAAACTTATCAAAAAAATTAATGATTACTATAGACACATTTTTGTTATATTTATAAGAAAAATAAAATCTATTGTAGCACATGACGATTATTGTTAATAAAGAATTATATTTTGAAGTTGTTTTTCCTCTTTTTCAAAATTATAACTATATTTTTTACTCCATTTTAAAATTAATTATGTTTATATTTCAGCACTATAAATGACATGTTCCTAATTTGTAAATATTTTTTAATTATCATTTCTAATATCACACCACAACTACTAATTGCTAATGAATATTAAGAAAATATTTGAGAACATAGATTATTATTAAAATCCATCATTTTAAAAATATAATTATAATTTAAAAATAGAAGGATTAATAGAAAATTGTGTGCTATACCTTATAATTAGTTTTTATATTCATATGGCTCAATGAACTGAATACATTCATGGAAAAAAGAATTATAAAGCTATAAACAAATATAATAACCACCTAAATTGTCCAAAAGAATAAGGTAAAAACAAGTAATATCCCCTAATCACTTCAATAACAAAGTGATTTTTATCGTATCAAACATCAGATAAAAATATAAAAATAGATAAAGTTTTATTTGATTTAAGTTTGTGGAGCATTATAATTATAATAGTATAAAATAAGTATATTTTTTTACCGCTCAAATTTAATTATTTACAATATTATAATTATAGTGCTCCACAATTTTAAATAAAAAATTTACTTGATACCAAATATTTTCTCATTTACATAACCTTTAAAGGGCAAGAAATAACAAGTTGATCAATTCACCCTTCATGGGCTTAAATTGTGCTTTTCCATTCATTCATGTCTTCACTCCAATCACTTTCTCTGTATATAGAAATTGTCAACCCCCTATAAATAACCATTTCTATTTCCCAATCCAAATCCATCTCCTTTATCTCCCTCACATTCTCTACATTTATTTCTTTCTTTTTGGTTTCATTGCATATTAATTTATTAACAAATCATGGCGGATTTTGATAAATTATTGGTGGTGATGATGGTGGTGGTGGTGGTGGTGGTGGCTGCCATTGCCTTTAATTCTGTTTCTGCAGAATCTGACTTGCTTCAAGATTTTTGTGTGGCTGATATCTCCGCTGGTATATATTTTTACAAACCAAAGCTAAAATCTTCTCTTCTTTTCTATTATATTTGAAAACTTTTTGTTGCAACTCTTTTCCACCGGTATTGTCATTTTGCTATGGAAAACGGGAGTGGTTGAGTTAATTTTGGTCAATTGAATACAGTGTTGACACGCAAGTTGGAGAGTGATTTCTCGCGTGTTAAGATTGCTGATCGATCAATCAACTTATCTAAAAAAACATACTTAAGTTAACGGATCCATAAAAAACATACCCAATAAAAGAAAAGTAAAAAGTTTTTAACATTTTTGAGTTTTGGGTTAATTTAGCTATATTTTTATAACCTTTCTTGAACAATTTTTATAACATTCTTTGTTGTTGATGTAATCACCCATTTGATCATCTCTCCATAATTTATGCTAGATTCTGTTCAATTGTAAAAGTGAAAACATATTGAACTAAGAAATAAAGAGAAATGTGTTGAAATGGTTGCTCTCTATTTACGTTTCTTGTTTCTTTCTGTTTTTTTGGTATTATTATTCGAGGCCTACTATATATCTTGCAACGAAAAATGACTCTACCTTACTATGTATGTCTAGAGCTCAAACTTGTTTACCAAGCCTTTAATAGGATTTGGTTACCATGAAATTAACTTAACGATAAATAAATTAATCGATCAATACAATCTGATCTTGTGTAGTGAGAGCGAACATCTCCCGACCTGCATATCGATTAATCGGTGATTGATCAATTGACCAAAATTAACTTTATGCTAACCACTCCCTTTTAACTACTCCGGCCCCTCATCAAATATATGGGATTTCAACTTAATTCAATTGCAACATAAAACCAAACAATCCATTTTCCTATTTGTATGCAAAACAGGCGTGAAAGTGAATGGATTTGTGTGCAAAGGCTACGTAACAGCCGAAGATTTCTTCTTTGCCGGCTTGGCCAAGCCAGGACAAATCAACAGCTCAGTAGGTTCAATCGGGAATGCAGCCAATGTGATGAAAATCCCAGGCCTCAATGCACTTGGCCTGTCCATGTCACGAGTCGACTACGCCCCCGGCGGCCTAAACCCGCCCCACACCCACCCACGTGCATCAGAGATTGTATTCGTGCTCGAAGGAGAGCTAGAGATGGGATTTATAACCACATCAAATGTCCTCATTTCCAAGAAAGTTAAGCAGGGCGAAATTTTTGTGTTCCCAAGAGCACTTATTCACTACCAAAACAACAATGGGAATGTTCCTGCAGCTGTTATTTCCGCATTTAATAGTCAGTACCCCGGTGTTCAGCCCATCGGCCCCTCCTTGTTTGCCGCCTCGCCGGCGGTGCCGGATTATGTGTTGGCCAAAGCATTGCAAATTGATAACATAGAGCTTGACAAGTTTAAGACTAAATTTGCAGCCAAGAAATAGACAAGTCGTGTGTTTGAACTTGTGGTGTCTAGAGTTGTAAATAGGGTGTGACATTCCAATTTCCTTTGTTTAGGAATTTAAAATTTTTGTAATTAAGTTTCTAAAGAAGTTGTTTTTCCTTTTATTAGTGACAATAAAATGTGAGATTTTTACAATGACTCTTTTGTTTCGCAATTCAAACTTGAAATTTCGTAAAGTTTTTCATTTAAGTTTTTTCTTTTCTTCTTGAAGCTTGACAAGGGACATATAAAATCTCTTTATTCTAACCATTACCCCAAGTCGCATTTACATACATATACTATTAAAAGTCCATAATCCCAACTTGGCATTGGTTGGTTTAACTAGGAAATGTCGGTGTACTACTTTTCGGTTAATATAATATCTTAATTTTACCTATAAATAATAAATAAATAAAATTTTCAACCATATAGTTAAACACGATTTTGTAAAGAGACTAATGAAAAGATGACGAATTTCTGTTGCCACTTGCATGGCCAACTAATATCGCAAAACATTTTACACTGGTGTGGGTTCCACTTCTTGTTTTAACCAATCACATATAAGTTGCAATTGTAAGTCTTCCAATATATAGCATATTAGCATTACACTTTTGTAAGGGCACTTGGCAAGCATGCGCAAAAAAAAATATTTTAATTTTTTTACAAAAAAGAAAAATGTCATTTTGGCACCTGGTAGTTAGGAACGACTATAATCTTTACTTGTTCAAGTCGTATTCAAGAGAATCGAACCGTTATAAGTCACTCGTTCAATTAGTGATTATAACGACCCAATAACGTCATTAATATATAAAAATATATATTATTAATAATTAATAAATTTTTAAAAATCGTAATAAAGATAAGTTATAATATTAATAAAAATGATTAATTTTAATATAATTTCTTTTGTAAAAAAAATTATTTAAAAACAGGATCGACCCAAATTTTGACCAAAACAAGTCATTGATCCAAATTGGACTGCAAGGCAGAAATCATTAGTGTTGGACCACCAAAGAAACCCGAACCCCCTAAACCTCCACCGGAAAAGCCGCTTCCTCCTAGCTGTGGTCAATGTCAACTTGTTGCACTCAGTTATGTGCCTCGTGATGAGACCGGACAATGCTCCATCCTGTAATAACATCCTTCGTGATATATACAGAATTTTCCATTAGTTTCAAGTTTCATATTTTTTCCCTTTCTTTTCAGACCTGGGTTTAGTGACTTCAAATAATTTAGTCCAACACCCTCCAAAAATGGTGAGTCTTAGCCTTCACCATTTCCCCATATATAAAGAACAAAACCAGAAAAGTAGAACAAGTATAAAAGGGGCAAAATGGACTATATATTTATCAAAGAAAAACATTCAGGACAAATCAACCATAAACCTGTACCAATGCCAAGACAAGCCGATGAAATCAAACCAGATCACGGACAAACGCAAGTACAAACTCATCCACTGACATGAACAATGCAATTATGCAAAGATTCCAAACCTATAGGATATAGTTTTTCTACACCAACATGGAACAGCCTAAGAGATGAGATAATAGACAAAATTCTTCCTCTGAACTATCTTGCAAAACACCCATCTTCTTAACCTTGACCTATTATAGAAACAGCTCGAGGAACAACCTTCATACACCAGCAGCAGCTAGAAGTGCTGGACTTTAAATTTCCAGTCCCCTTGCACCGGATCATATGACACAAACTCCGCACCTTGTTCTGCTGTCTTCTTCATTAACATCTCTTTGTACATGTCAACCTTTGGACCATCAATGTATTGTTTCCCAGTTTTTTTGTCAATACATTTGATGTTACATAGAGTTATCTCAGCTGGCTTGTTTAAGCCTTGCCCAACGAGGGGTTTCTTGGTCTCATCCATATAAACAACCACCTCGCGATCATTGAATTGGACATGAGATTCAATATCAAGCTCCCGGACATCTGTCTCTCCCAAAAACTTGATGTTCCCATAACCCAGCCACCCAACAACGAAGTCCTTCACATTGCTGCAGAACCCTGATTCAGAGATTTCTTTTACTGCCAATTCCTCAATTCGTGGTTCAATGTAGTAGTCAGTGTGTCTGATTTTTGGCATCAACTTCATTACATCAACACCACCAGAAAAACCCATGCTCGAAAAAGAATATGTTATTTTGAGTGTGAGTTCATCAACAATTGCAGAATCTCCCTTTGGGGCTAGATGATCATCATGAACCCCATCGGGTTTATGGCTGTGTTCAGCAGAAGCAGCACTATCTTTACTTGTGCTAGTTTGATCCGAGTTTCCTGCAAAATTGCAAGGGAGTTAGCTTTGAATCAGAATAGGCCAAAATAATAGTAATAAAGAAAAAAAGAACAATGATTAGAAGCAAAATGTACGATATAATGGAATTACTGGATGAAGAATTAATGTTCCCCCACTACTACTCCTATTTTCCTATCTAAATAGGACCATTAGTGTCTTCAAAAACACAATGTAAGTAATTGCTTAAATTTACCAGACTAATTATACCAACACCATTAATTAACAAAAGTTCGTAAGAACAATATAAGGAAAAAAAACAGAGAGTAGATCTGTCTCTCTATAGACAATGGTGGCAACAAAAGAGCTGCTTTGAAACTCGTCTCCTGGCTCTTTAAACTCTTAGAATCGTAGGAGGGAAAATTCAATGGAAATTTGAAACAAAGGTAGACATGTAATTCATCTGAATAAATAGTCATGTAATTAATTGAAAAGAAAAGGTAATCAAGTTAAAGGAACCTGTTGATTAGGACTGATCATTCGGTTATAACCGAACCGAATAGGCTATTCGGTTATAACCGAAAACCGAAATATTCCTATTTTCAATATCCGAACTAATAACCGAATTTTGGTAATAACCGAATACCGAATTACCGAATTGTAAATTCGGTATTTCGGGTAATAACCGAACACTGCAGTTAATGTTGGACAAGTCTGAGACTTAGTCTGAGACTCTGTTAAGCAAGTCCAGCTGAAAAAATTGAAGAAGACAACACCATGAGAGAAACAAACACATAGTGTTCCTAGTCGCTTTCCATCTAACAATATCTTTCTCTCCCTGCAAATGCCATTTCTAACAATGACCCTTCATTTTCAATCTCACGATTATAATACCCACAATGTCCTCTCCTCTACCACCACCATACCCTGATTTTCCGGCCACTTTTCCTCCGCTGAAGTCACCCAATCACCACCACCACTCCCGCATCGTCCCACCAATTGTAGCAGACTAGCAGCTATCATATCTTTTGGAGATCTGAGATTTAGTCTGGGGCAGTGGTGAAGACCACCGGTTACTTTACTAAAAGCAACTTTATGATATAAAGTGGAGTAGCAATCTAGTAGACATAAGTAGAGTCAACAGCTTTATTTAGTAAAAAACTAAAAAGACAAGTAGTGCATCTTATTCGGTTATATTAGTGTTTGTATTTCAGTTGTGTAAAATTTTATTCGGTTATTCGGTTAAACCGAATAATCCAAAAATGATATCCGTATAAACTAACCGAAAACCGTAAATAATTTCGGATATAACAGAAATGTAACAAATAACCAAATTATCAGAAAATTTCGGTTAAATTATTTCGGTTCGGTTCGGTAATTCGGTTATACCCCTTTTTTGCTCAGTCCTACTGTTGATAGTTGATACTGTGACATATATATGCAGATAACTCCACATGATATAAGAATCAGAAAATTAACTAGAGCCAACATTAACAGAAGAAAATACTTAAATGTGAAAGAGAAATATCTTCATTTTCTTTTTCTTTTCATAAACTACCAATCTTTCAATTTTGGAATTGATTCTGTTCCAGAACAATTCTCATATTATTTATCATCTCAAACCAGCAATAAATGTATGCGAGAAACAACCATTAGAGAGAGAGAGAGAGAGAGAGAGAGAGAGGATCCAGGAGAAAAAAGTTAAATGATGTATCAAAGTCTTACCATCTTTGTTCTGATACAAGGAACCATCCACACCAGGTGCAGACACATTCACAGAAACATTACCTGAAAGGTAATAATATGTCAGAAGTTAGAACACAGTACATTTTAATATTAGACACAATCATAAATGTAATTAAAAATTTAAGAAGGGACAAACGTGAGAGTTACAGAAGATCAATTGATCTTTTATTACTCATGCATTTATACCTACGAGTCTATCATTTATTCTTATACCTACATATCACTGTTACTAAAGTAATAGTTTCAACAATTTTAATATATTGAAATTGTGGAATTTAGAGCAAATTGTGCTTATTTCGACAAGAACTTACCATTCTCATACACATGAATGGATGTATTCTTAGCCACAGACGAATTCTCAAAGTTAGCCATCAGATTCCACTCTTCAGTTGGACCAATAACTAAGGATCTTGGATTCTCCCTAGGCAATAGAGCCTCTGCCTTGGCTGTGTTAGGAGTCATGTGAGCATCACTGAAAAATGGCACCTGCAAACAGCATTTAAGTGACCAACTAACATACCAATATTTTCATGGTTCTCTTTCCCATCCATTTAAGGAGGGGAAAAGGGAGAGATCATAATCTTAATTAAATGATACCAATTTCAACTTGTGAATGGTTCTTACCTTTGGACCATCTATTTTAGGAATGTATTTCGGAGTTGGCAACCGATTTTTTCTGTGACATAGGTGTCTGATAGTCAGCAGGGAGGAACTTCTGACAGGAGAAGGCTTTTCAGAAACCTGTTGATAAAAGAAGTAAGTTTTATAATGTGCAACTAATATGCATATTAGTAGCTTTTCAAAAACATATTGAAAACGGTAAAAAACTTGATGTTATCTAGTGAAGAAACCAATATACATGTTTGTGTATTATCATTGATATTTGCTTATTGCTCCTTGTCCTTGTTAAATTTGATTTTTGTGTGTTTACTTGTGTCATTCCACAATATGCACACAAGAAAACTGTGTACGTTTTCGTAGAATCATTCACAAGACAAACATTTCTCATAAAATGCAAAACCCATCTATATGTTCTCAATCATAGTTAACGAAGTAGAGCTTATTTACCCTTTACAGCATATTCTTGTACCCAATGACAAATAATGTTTGTATATGCACAAAACTTACAGGTATACAGGAAATTCCATATCTTACTACTGGTGTAGTTCTAGGGCCATCAGTTAACATCTGGGGCACTGTAGGCAATGGTCCGAAAGGGATAGCAACAGGTGATTGCTTGATAGCATCGGTGGTCTGACAGGGAAACCTGAAAAAGGTATGATCATACATGAAGTACTTATAACATTACTAATAAATAATTCATATCATTCTAGGAAATGACTATTGCAAGAGAGATTTTGTTTTCCTACAACAGCAAAAAGATCCTACACGAAAGTACATAGCATACAACAGAAGCTCAACTAGATATTGCAGACGCAGATATATGTTTACTTTTTTGTTTTCCTGCAACAGCGCAAAGATCCTACGTGAAACTTCATTACATCCTACGACACAAAATAAACGCCACTACTGTACATAGCTTTTAACAAAAGCTCATCAAGATATTGCAGGTAGATATTTCAGCAATTGATGATCTCCATATCGGCGAAAACCTATATGTATAATGATAGTGAAACATGATGCACTCTTTAGGTTTTCATATAATATCCAAATATCACCAGCAGTAAATATATTGACTCATCTGAAAGAACTAGGGTGCCTGTCCAAACCAAGAACTGAATGAAAATTGCAATATATCTCTTACAGTCAAATTGTTCATACTAAATTCTGATCACTAGCACAAACAGTTATTTAATTCAGGGGAAGGAGTATAAGAAGTCAGAGATGAAGCATACTGCTGAGCTGAGGTACTTTGTCCACCAACTTCTGTAACGCCATCAATGCCATTTGCACCTTTCAGATGGGCAAAAATGAAAGTTAAATATCAGACGATGAAATCCAAAGTATTGAATCATTAACAGAAATAGTATGACTGTAAAGACTATCTATGTTGAACTACTAGAGAACGCACCTCCTGTTTGACTAGTTTGTGCTTGCTGAAAAGGAGTGGGGAAAGAAGGCTGCATTATAGACATAAAAAAGACATTCTCCATCAGAGCAAAGCTCCAATATATCTATCCAATGTAAAATTAGAAGAAGCATCCTAAACTTACATGTATTATCCGGTATGGTATACTTGAATAGAAGTTTACCTTGAATCCAGGTGTTGTTGATGGAAAAGTGAAAGTGTTTGGGTTGCCAGATGAACAACTTGTAATATGTTCGGATAAAGAACTTGTCTGAGTGACTGAGGGTGTAATTTCTACAAAGCTAAAGCCAGGACTAGGTCCTGAAGCTGTTCCTGGAGCTACAGTACAACTGGAGATAGTGGGAGGTGGTGGCAAAACAGATGGAGCCAAAAGAGATTGAGTGCTACTGTTAGGTACAAATGCCGTGGGTGTCGCTGTTGCGGAAGTAGAACTGCAGATAGAAGGTGATGATGCAAAAGCAGTTGAAGTATAATTGAATAAATTGGGTCCAATTACGGATGCTGTTCCTGGAGCCGATGAACATTTAATTGACGGAGATGATGTATATGCAGTTGAAGTGGGTGGACTGGACAAAACTGAGAATGTGGGTCCAAAAGCAGGGACAGACTCAGTTAGTGAAGTAGAAGCACCGCATGATTTGTCCAAGAAAGAGTTGGCAGGGGACAGTTTGCTTAAGGCTGATGAAGTTTGATGAAGAAATGGATTAGAAAGTGTTGAGGTAAAGAGATACTCAGATGAGTGACATGTAGGTGACACAGATCTGGCAAGAGAAGGAGATGGTGCAAAAGTAGGTGAGTTAAAGGACCGGAAAGAGATGGGGAAGAGTTAAGTCCAAATGGTGGGGCCGTCACTGTTGTGCTAGAAGGCTTGGATGAAGTTGTCCAAATTGAGTTACCAGAGGATGATGTGCTAAAAGGAGGCCAACTAAATGCAGGTTTAGACACTTCAGAGCTTGGAAAGCTAAAGGATGGCGTTCTGGGAGCAAATAGATTTGATGGGGTAGAGGAAGATATAGGATTCAGAGATGGGCTATCAGATCTAGACATATGATTAATAAAAGGATTTGACTGTACAGAGGCAGGACCAACTCCAAATTCACCTGCAGATTGAAATTAATCAACCAAGAAAAAGAAAATACACCTTTTGCTACCAAATGGCGATGGTCAATACACAGAAAAGTCAAGCAACGCATACCTCTATTCTTGAACCGATAGACCTCCCACCTCAATTCTTCATGGCTTCTATTTTGGTAAACTGGCATAGTAGATAATGACAAGAGACTTCCAGCACTGCTTCCACCATTTACCTCAAGGGTTCCAGTGTATGTTACTACTTTGCTTCCTCCATATTGGCCGCCAAGAGCAGACTGTCCAGACCCTATGCCAGCAAATGTGGATATTCTGACCTGTGTTCCTGCAATTGTACACAGTTTTTACTACTTCTCATTGGTAACCAAACAATTGGTATGACATTGTAAATAAGCTGGCCAAATGTGCAGGCCAGACATAAGAATTCAAGCATACCTTTATCTCCCAACTTATAGTCCTCCCACTTCAATTCTTCATGGCATTTATCTTTATGAACATGCATGGCAGATATAGACACTAGTCTTCCACCACCATCCACCTCAGCAGTACCAGTGTAAGATGTTACTCTACTTCCTTCAAGTTTGCCACTAAAAGTTGATTGCTCAGAGTCTATAATCCCAAATGTTGGTGATCTGGCTTGGTCTCCTGCAAAATGAGGTGAATTAATTACTACATTTAATTGTTAATATAACAAAATACATTATTAACTTCTCCTATATTGTGATTAGTCTTTTACCCAAACAAAATCATGCTATGTAGGATTTGAACCTACGACATGGCTTTTTTAAAAACCCATGTTCTACCAAACTGAACTAAGAGCGCTATGTAAATTAAGTGTTAGAAGATGATGATCAAGTACATGTTAACTTCTCCAATATTGCAATTAGACTTGCCCAAACAAAATCACGCACTGTAGAATTTGAACCTATGCCATGGCTTTTTAAAAACCCACGTTCTACCAAACTGAACTAAGAGCACTATCTTTTCAGTAAATAAAGTGTTAGAAGATGATTGTGAAGAAGTTTCTAAAACATGCCCATTTGAAATTCCACAAATTGACCCCTAGGTAGCAAACCAAAAGTTTGTGCACCGCAAGCGGGACCATACAGTTATTACTTGTGTCTATATCACACACACACACACACACACACACACCCCAAAAAAAACATAAATAAGAAGATACGATGTAGAATGATCAGGAATTGTATAACATGAAAATATGATATCTCCACATGGCTCCTCTCACATGAATATTGAGTGGGACCCATGAGGAACAATCGTATATCCTTGTGGAAAACTGAAAATATCAGTTCTCATAATAAAATTGTCTAATAATTTACGTAAAGTACTAACCACCAAAACCGGATGAAGTGCCCCATATTGAAGGAGATGATGTAGTAGCTTCTATTGATGTAGATGATAGAGGAGAAGCAGTTGCTCCGAACACGCCAGTTGAAGCTCTACCAAATACTGATGTTCCTGCCTGTAAGCCAAAATGTGCTACGCCACTAGCGGGGGCAGACACTTCTGCACCATTTGGATTGCTACTTTCCCCAAATATGTATTGGGATCGAAATGGGCTGGAAGGTACTGAAATCAAATGGAAGACAATTTTTTGGTTGTAATTCAGGATATCAGTGACTACCATTCACCAACAACTCAAGAACATGAAAAAATTACAGCCTTCAATAACTAACATAACAATTTCCAAAGAATCCATAAATCTAACAATTATATTGGGCGCATCCATGGAGCATAAGTAAAAAACACATTGTGATTCATGAGAAGTTTAAGTCAAAAGGATATTACAATCTATGTCTCTATGCATTACTAATTTAAATTTATAACTATTTTCCTGAACCTGGCCACACAGAAAAATTAAGATTAAAAGTCATTAACATGAATGCACATGCTGAATGAGGGAGAGGAAAATTGTGACATGGTGATAAAATATAAAAAAACAAACACGTGGTTAAAGAAAATATTAATAGATTTATCCAGAGTCCAGATTCCAGAAGGCAAGAACTAACGACAAATAAAAGACATAAAAACATATTTAGTAATTTGTCATGAAACTCATAACATCACCAATATATAATCCTAGTTTTCACAAAGAAGCTAGTAATATAGAAGTTTATATCCCAACAAATACATAAACAAGAAGATACGAGAAACAAAGAAGAGGAGTTCTATTGGCAAAATCAACTAAAACATATAAGAAACAGAAGTTACGGTAAAATATCGAAATTTACTAACCTCCAAAACCTGCTGAAGTCCATCCAAATGCAGGAGGAGATGGAGTTGTGAATGTTGATGAAGATGCTCCAAACACCCCTGCTGGAGGTCCACCAAATACTGAAGCTCCTATAGATGAGCCAAAACTTGTGACGCCACTAGTGATCGCAGGCACTTTACCATTTAGATGGCTCCTTTGCCCAAATACATATTGGGTAGAAGAAGAATTGATAGAAGCTGCTAAGAAAACAAAAGTTACCATTATGTGCACCACAAAATTGGTCGTACTGAAAGCATAGTCCCAACAAAACATATAGTATACAGAAATGTAAAGGTGAAAAAATGGGAAAAAAATACAAAGATCATGATGATTTCAGATGTTTTGGCTTGCTTTCTGGAAATCATTGTCACAATTACAAGTAATCAAAACCTCCTGCTTTTTCCAAGAGAAAAAAGGATTACTTCGATACAAGTATTAAAATCAAACAATAGATTATATTTTGTAGGAATTCGGTATATCAATGTCGATTACTAACCAAATACTCAATAAGGACAGTAGAAATATACAGATTTCAATAACTTAAAAAAATGATTCCCCAGAATCCATAAAATTTTATAGAAGTATATTTTGTCTTGCTTTTCTGGAAAGCATTGTTAAAATCACAGGTAATCAGCCTCTCCCACTTTTTCCAAAAAAAAAAAAATTACTCAATAAAAAAATATTAAATTCGGTATATTAAAAAATATCAATTACTAATAAATTAATAAATCAAAATTACATTAAAAAATACAAAAAAAACCACCGAATAATAATAAATTATTAAAAAACTACAACAAAAATACCGAATTACATGGATAAACAAAAATATTATAAAAAAAGAAGAAAATATTATGAATTACATGGAATTCGGTATATCAAAAAAAATTACATGGATAGATAATATTATGTAGTAATTCGATATATCAATGTCAATTACTCACCGAATACTCAAGAAGAGCAGTAAAAAATAGAGATTTCAATAACTAACAAAATGATTCCAATTTGCACATAATCCATAAAATTTTACAAAATTAAATTGTGTGACCTGGTGCATGTGAAATAAAGACACTGTAAGAATTAATAACTTCCTATAAAACAAAGATTATACAAACTATATATGTATATACGAACAACAATTTCCCTAAACCTAAATACGCACAAAAGTTGGCATAAACATGAAAAATATGAAGATATGTGCGGTATGATATTGATGATTATCCTAACATGAAAATTATAAATTAAAAACAGATTATTACAGAAAACCGGAAAATATCAAACTGTAACCCAATTAAACAAGAATTAATGACAAAGAAACAAACAAAAAACGAAATCGGTCATAAACACCATAACTTCACCCCCTAAATTCACAAATTAAGCACAAACAGCATATTGAGTTGTTCAAACAAAGATTAAATAAGAGAAATCAAACACAAACTATGAACACGAACTACTACAAATACAATCATGCATGTATATATATGTAATTAACGAGATATATAATGTGGATACTTACGAGTAGAAGAAAACATGGACTATTGAAGATTCTGATGGGAGAGGAGATAGAAAGTGAGAGTAAAAGTAGTGTGGAATTATGGGGATTCAGGAGAATTGATGCTTGGGGTTTATATAGGGGATTGGGACGGAGTCAGTTAATTAAAAGAGTAGCTTTATTTTGAAGCCCATTAGAAACCCTGTAGCTTACGTCTAAAGCTAATTCGCGCGTATTAGTAGCGGAGGAGTTAATTTTCTTCCGTTTCTTTCAATTTTTTCCCATACTTTATTCTATTTACATGTGTTACCCATAAACAAATAACAATAACGCTGCTATCACATACAAATATCAGATACTGCATGCATGCATGGATGACACTTATAGATTTGTTGTTGAGTTAAGTGGATAACGTCAACAATGTTTTTAGTCTGAGGACTCACCCCGACGATACGGTCGAAATGCTGAGCAAATTGGGAGTCGCATGGAAACACACTTCTTTTAAACTTGGAGGGTTGCTTATCTCTTAAGCCAATTTTCAGACCAAAAGGGAGGAGGTACTAGAGATATGGATCTTGGAAGATTACACAAACTGGGTTTGGACCAAAAGGTAAAACATCAAAATTGATTTGGACATTTTGGGTATTGAAAGAATGATCGAGCCTTTGGGAATTCAAAATGGAGCATTGGTACTTGACATTATTACAAAAGGATTGCTAATTGCTTATTTGCTTATCACCTTCAAATAAAGACTACCAAGACATTTGTGTTTAAGAGGTTAAATGATTCAATATGCACCATTGCCTGTCTTTATACCCAGAGCCTCGTCTCCTTGAGGGATTTTCAGCCTGGAATAATGTTTGTGCCTTGTGATTGTGATAATAAAATAATATCACACAATTTTATACCATTCTAAACTTGGTCTCAAGCTTCTATCGGATCTATAACGACGATTTTCATGTGAAAATATCATAAAGTCATGTGAAATTAGTCACATGTGCCTCTAACATGACCATTATATAGCGTTTGATTGTACAAAATATATTTGACTAAAATAAAATAATAATTGAAAATCAAAATAAAAGTAGTTGATGTGATTTATGTATTTTATTTAGTAGTAGGGATTTAAGACATTATTTAGTTATTAAGAATTATTGATAAGATTATTTTATTGGTTTAATATTTTAATTATTTCTCAAGTAATATTAAGATTTTGAGTCTATGTAATCTTTACAAGTCATTTAGACTACAAATTATTAATATTAATTTTATTTTACAATAACTCTACGCGGACCGGGATTTTAGAAACCAAAATGGGATTGTGGGTCCCATTACATTTTAAAAATGAGCAATCCCTTCCCATTCCTTTTCAGTTTTCACTCCTAAAGGTGAATGGCATTTACTTAATTTAACATTTAACCCGATTGTTTTCCAAAAACACGTGGGAGGACACTATAATTATTCAATATTTTCCTATGGAATTAAATTAATATAAAATATTACAAAATAAAAAATAAACTTTATATAAAAGAAAAAAATAAATGGAATAAAGATATAAGGGTCACATGATCTTATTCTTAAATCTTAACTATCAACCTAATACTTCATGAATAAATTTATTAAATCCAGCTTTAATTGTTATCCTAAGTAAGTCTGTAAAATGAGCAAATAGTTCGAGTTCGATTCGTACTCGTTTTACTAAAAGTTCGATTCAAGTTCAACTCGAAATATAAATAATTTTTTTTTATTGATACTCATATCATATTCATTTGAAAAATTAAAACTGATCGGACTCGATTCGAGATCGTGTTCGACTCGGTAATTAAATGAGCCTCAATCAAATCTTATTTTATACTCAATAAAATAATATTAAAAATTAATAGATAATATTAAAATATAATATTAAAAATTAAATGAAGATAATTGTAAGACTCCAACTTATTATTAATGAAATTTAATTTTCTCTATTTATTATTTTGAAATAGTAAGGGTTGATTTGATTAATGTGGATAGTTATGGATAAAATACGCAAATATTTCAAAATAAGCAAGTGGTTATAAAATATTCATTGTTGTCGGAGAATATTCGTTTGGTCGTGGAATATTCTTCTTTGCTAGTTTGGGAATATTAAATCTGATTTAACCTTGATCTTTTTGTGGGTCCCATAACGGAAAAGCGATTGGATGAAAAAAGCGACAAATATAAGTTGTTTAAAAATAAGCAGGTAGTAGTTATTCTGAATTTATCTTGTTAAAATACCTTGAAGTTAACACACAAGAAGACACCTGTATGTGCACCAATTATTGATTCTTACGTAGAAGGCACTACTCAATAATGGTTACGATAATTCTTATTCGGTAATTTATTTTATTGATTTAATAATTGCTGCGTTGATATTTTATATTGTTGTTGTTTCAATAATTGTCATTACACAGAATTTTTCATTATCGAAGCAATAATTCATATTATCTGAATAATATTATTAGATAACATTATTGACAATGTCTAGAAAGTTTCGTCTAAGGAGAGGTTTGGTCACCTAATTGCGCCGCCAATAAGGAGAAATTCTTATTGGAAAAGCCCCTTCTTTGTGAGGCGCTGGTTGTCGATATTGTGATTTCGTAATATTATTTGTGAATAATTAATTATTGATTCATATGATGAGTAAAATATTGATTTTATGTGGATATAGATGGAGAAAATTTTTAATGTGACAATTGTTGAAAATTGAAATTTTATCTTTTTCTGATAAAATAATCCATTTAAATATATTATTATATTTTAATAATATAATAATGATGATATTTTTACGATGAATGTGGGATATATGAGTATATGTGGAGGAGGAGTATTTTTGTTACCAAAAATATTTAAAGCATGTTTTATGTGTCGGTGGACCCCATTTCTTGACTGAAATTTGATTATAGCTTGTAAAATCGCCCGTTTGTGGATTTTGGTCAATTTCTGTTTGGAATTTGAAAAACCTTTCTTCTGCAAAGTTGTAGAGAATTGAATTTCCTATAAAAGCTCGTGAGTTTCGAATTTTCTGACAAAAGGAATATTTATTGTGAATTATTGAAGTTCTGAAGTTCCGAAATAATTGATTCTTGAAAGTTTTAATTATTTTTATTTACAAAAGCGTGTTTTTCATTTTGTTTTCCTCATTTAACATGTGATAGAAATTTGAGTTCGGATGGTAAAAGCATGCGTATGAAGTTTTGGAAAAAATATAATAATATTTAATAAATTTTCTACTTTGGTGTTACAAGCATTTTCCTATAAATAGGGTCTTGGGTTAGAATTGAAAATCATATCAGAAACTGAATTTTTCTCTCTCTATATTATCGAGCGTATTCTTGTGAGTATTTTGAGTATTGCTATACGGTGCAAGTTCAAGTCATAGCCTATATCAGGTGTTTCAATTTAAATCTTGATCTTTCGAGGTAAGGATATTATTTTTTTTCGTAATGATATTATTTCTTCAATATCATTATGTCAAATATTGATCTGAAGTTTTATCAAATTTAGAACTTTTGGTGTAGATTCTTATTCACGATCTGGCATTTATTCACGATATCTGATCTATTCACGAATACTGGCACTATGCGTCTAAAAATGAAAATTTCTCTTTTCGTCTAAAATATCTATTGTGGATACTAACTTTGATTGTATCCATGTTTTGATCATTCTTGAATTTTACACCACTATGATTATTTTTGAGGTATTTTTGGACATGGATAAAACAAAGTACGAATCCTTAATCCTTAATCTTTGTCATTTTGTTTCCTTTGGATTCGTTTCTTTAAAAATATTTTCATCATCCTCGGTCTTAAATGATGATATTATTGAATATCTTTGGCTGCTGTCGAAGAAGCTGGTTCCGAGGAGGAGAAACGACCACCCCGCCGTATATTATAAAAACGGAAAAGAGGACATATCATCAAACCGCCTTACAGCAGTTTCGGTATGCTATAATTGTGGAAAGGAAGGACATATCGCTCGAGATTGCATTTTAGCGAAACCTAGTTCAATGGGGACGGTGACTCAAAAGATCATCCAGAGAAAAGTCAAAGTCAATTGTTCTGGAAGGCGTTTGTTGTGGTCGGGTCAAAATGCGAGGAACCCAAGCGAGGTGATCACGGGTAAGTTATTTATAAATTCTTGTGAAGTTTATACTTTACTAGATAGGTGCTACCCATTCATTTATCTCTCCTGTTTGTGCTCAACGTTTAAACTTGACTCCGGAGAAATTAGACTTTGATCTATCTATGGAAACTCCGTTAGGAGAAACTTTCATCACATCCACTGTTTATAAATCTTGTCTAATCCATGTTGGCACCCTTATCTTACCTATTGACCTTATCTCTTTAAAGATACTTGCTTTTGATGTGATTTTAGGGATTGATTGGTTAAGCTACTCATCATGCCAAAATTGATTGTTTTTCGTAAGGTTGTTAGCTTTCATATTCCTAAACAAACATTGTGTATGCGAATTCAAGCAACTAAACCATTAAAATCAATCATTATCATATCTAATCATAAAGCTATTCGTTTATTGAAAAAGCGGATGTCAAGCTTTCTTAGCCCATGTTATGGATTTGAATAAAGACACGTCAAATTTGAATAATATTCTGTTGTTATTGACTTTTTCGACGTATTTCTGAAGAACTTCGGTGCACACCCCGAGCGTGAAGTTGAATTCTTTATTGATCTTGAACACGAGTACAAAGCCCATTTCTAAACCCCATATCGAATGGCTCTATTGAACTTTGGGAGTTAAAGGTCCAACTACGGAGTTGTTGGACATCGGTTTCATTAAATCTAGTACATCTCCTTGGGGTGCTCTGTTTTATTCGTAAAGAAGAAGAAGCGGTAGTATGCGACTTTGTATTGACTATCGAGAATTGAACCATGTCACCATCAAGAATAGGTATCCTCTACCTCGTATTGATGACTTGTTTGACCGATTCACAAAGGAGCATAATTCTTTTCAAAATTGATCTTCGATTACGGATATCATCAATTTGAAGATTAGAGGCGAGGATATTCCAAAGGCGCCTTCGAGAACTCGACACGGGCATTATGAATTCTTAGTCATGTCTTTTGGATTGACTAATGCTCCGCCGCTTTCATGGATATGATGAACCGTGTGTTTAAAGAATACTTGGATCGATTCGTTGTTGTCTTTATTGATGACATCCTCATATATTCCAAAAGTCGTGAAGATCATGAGCACCATTTGAAAGTTTGGTACTCAAAGGCCCGTGAAAACAAACTATATGCCAAATTGAAGAAATGCGAGTTCTGGCTTGAGGAAGTAGCATTCCTTGGGCACGTGATGTCGAAACATGGAGTATCTATGGACCCGGCGAAGATTGAAGCAATACAAAGTTGGGAGCAACCAAAGTCGATGACCGAAGTACGTAGCTTTCTGGGCTTAGCTGGTTATTATCGGAGATTCGTGGAAGGATATTCTCAAATCGCTACTCCATTAACTCAGCTGATTCGGAAGATATAAAATTCGTATGGAAGCGAGGAATGCGAGAAGAGTTTCCAAGAGCTCAAGAGGAGACTCATTTCTAAGCACTGTATTCTAACAATACCATCCGGTGCGGATGGATTTGTTATCTGACGATGCTTGAGCAAAGGGTTATGATGTGTTCTCATGCAACGTGGGAAAGTCATAGCCTATGTCTCGCGACAACTTAAAGAGTATGAGAGGAATTATCCTACTCATGATCTAGAGTTTGTTGATGAGTTTTCGTCTAAAGATCCGGAGGCACTATCTATATGGGAGAAAGTGGAGATATATTCGGATCATAAAAGCCTCAAATATTTCTTCACGCAAAAGGAACTCAACATGCGGCAACGACGTTGGCTCGAGTTGTTGAAAGATTACGACCACACTATTCAATACCATCCTGGAAAAGCGAACGTGGTAGCTGACGCGTTGAGTAGAAGATCATATGCAGGAATGAGTGCGATGATGTTAAGTATACGCATAGAGCCAACTTTAATAGAAAAAGTTAAGGTTGCCTTCGAGCCCATCCGGGGACGATGCGTATGAAGAGAAAGTCTGAAGGTCTTTATTTAAAGCGAGAATTGATGAAGAAGGAATACTTTGAGTCCACTCCGGACTTTGTGTTCTTAACGACTACGATTTGAAGTACAAGATTATGATGGAGGCACATAATACACCATTTTCAATCCATCCTAGAAGTACTAAAATGTATCATGATCTTCGACATACATTTTGGTGGAACAATATGAAGAGAGAGATTGCAAATTTTATCTCGATGTGTTTAACTTGTCAACGTGTAAAGGCGGAGCATCTAGTACCTAAGGGTCCGTTGGAACCACTTGAGATTCCAAAATGGAAGTGGGAACACATTACCATGGATTTCGTTACGGGTCTTCCTACGGTTTCTCAAGGCATCAATGCCATTTGGGTTATTGTTGATAGATTAACCAAGTCTGCTCATTTCTTGCCGATAAGGGAGACTTATTCCCTTGAACGTCTTGCTAGTATATATGTAAATGAGATTGTGAGGTTGCATGGCATGCCAGTATCCATAGTTTCGGATCGTGACCCAAGATTCACTTCAAGATTTTGGGTTAGCTTGCAAAAAGCTATGGGCACAAATTTGATTGATTGGCAAGATACTATCCTCAAGCAGACGGACAATCGAGAGGACTATTCAAACTCTTGAAGATCTATTAAGACTCGTGTCCTAGACTTCAAGGCGAGTTGGTGTGACACCCCAAAATAGGTCTACATCCCCATTACGAGTTGTCAATACACTGCAGTGTAAAGCAACTACAACTTTATTATTACAATAGTAAAGCTGTGAGTTTAAATACGAGATATTGCCATCTGAACAATATCCACATACAAATAAATCCTCATCATAATTATTGATACATTATTTTACAACAATGGTGAGGACTACTAAACAACTCTCCCTAGAACTTTCATTCCATACCCAGACAGCTGCATACTTGCTATATTCTCGCCTCACGAGAAGAAAAATGGAACAAAAAGGAAAAGGGTGAGCTCGACTAGCCCGATAAAGAGAATATTATGACTAAGATAATATACAACAAAATTATCGTTAGTCTTCAATGAGGAAAAATATAATAGAATACAATAGACAACAAGTTTTAAATCAATATTCGCAATGAAATAATAATTCATTAGAAGAGTTAAGTAGAGAATGCAAACTACTATCTTCATGTATGAATTTTAAAGTTCATAAATCTATTTTATCCTGTAACATCAATCAATATATATCGGGATCAAATATTCATCCTTGCACTTCTGAGGCCAAGGACATTCACCGATTAGTCATGTTCATCTAAACACTGTTCATCATCTTCAGACTACTGGGCAAAGAATTATTCGCCGAAATCATTCATCTTTTGCTCTTGGCCAAAGATATTCATCGAAATCATTCATCTTTGCACTTCTGGGCCAAAGATATTCCATAATATCATCATTTAAGACCGAGGATGATGAAAAATATTTAAAAAAAAAAGCGAATCCAAGTGAATCAAAATGATGAGGATTAAGGATTAAGGATTAAGTACTTTGTTTTATCCATGTCCAAAAATACCTCAAAAATAATCATAGTGGCGTAAAATTCAAGAATGATCAAAACATGGATACAATCAAAGCTAGTATCCTGATAGATATTTTAGACGAAAAGAAAAATTTTTATTTTTCGATGAATAATCAAAGTGATTCGTGAATAAAGGTCAGATATCGTGAATAGTGCAGTATCGTAAATAGTAACCGACACCAAAAGTTCCAAATTTGATAAAAACTTGGACCAATATTTCAAACATAATGATATTGAAGAAATAATATCATTACTGAAAAAATAATATCCTTACCTCGAAAGATCGATCTTAGCTGGAATCTTTGGATATAGACTATATCTTGAACTTTCGCAGTATAGCAATACTCAAAGTATACTCAAAATACTCACAAGAATACGCTCGATAATATAGAGAGAGAAAACTTCAGTTTCTGGTGTGATTTTCAATTCTAACCTAAGCACCTATTTATAGGAAATTGCTTAGAACACCAAAGCAGAAAATTTAATAAAATATTAATATTTATAAAAATATTATACGTATTCTTTGAAATCTGAATCTCAGCAATTCACACATGCCAACCTTCTAGAAGAAAATAAAAAAAACGTTTTTCTAATTTAAAATAATTTAAACTTCCAAAAATTAATTATTTCGGAACTTCGGATCTTCAATAATTCACAATAAATAGCCTTTTTATCAGAAAATTCGAATCTCATGAGTTTTAATAGGAAATCCAATTCTCTACAACTTTGCGAAGAAAGTTTTCTAAATTCCCAGAAATTGACCGAAATCCATAAGCGGGTGATTTTAAAATTTATAATCAAATTTCGATCGATAAATGGGGTCCACCAGAGCATGTTTAACATGTTTTAAACATTTATTACAACAAAAATACTCTTCCTCCATAGATACTCATATATCCCACATTCATTTATAAAATATCACCATTATTATATTATTAAAATATAATAATATATATTTAAATGAATTATTTTATCAGAAAAAGATAAAATTTCAATTTTCAACAATTGTCACATTAAAAATTTTCTCCATCTATATCCACATAAAATCAATATTTTCCTCATCATATGAATCAATAATTAATTATTCACAAATAATATTATAGAATCACAATATTGTAACCAGTGGGTTCCTGTGAAAGCAGGGCTTTCGATAAGAATTTCTCTCCTTCTTTGGCGCATGATTAGGTGACCAAACCTCTCCTTAGATGCAGAACTTTCTAGACATTGCCAATAATGTTATCTAATAATATTATTGAGATAATATGAATTATTGTTTCGACAATGAAAAATCTTGTGTAATGACAATTATTAAAACAACGACAATATAAATTATCAACGCAACAATTATTAAATCAATAAAATAAAACCTTTAAGCGTTAATTATCGTAACCATTATTGAGTAGTGCCTTCTTTACGTAAGAGTCAATAATTGGTGCAATACTGGTATCTTCTGGATTCAACAACGCGTATTACATTGTGTTTTAACCATAGGGTATTCAATGATTATAGCGGTAACAAACTATTAGATTATTTTTAAACAACTTATATTTGTCATTTTTCTTCCTCCAATCGCTTTTTTTAGTTATGGGGCCCACACATGCATTGCTACTGGCCGCATAAATGCGAATATTCCCCAAACGATTGAATATTCCACGACCAAACGAATATTCCCAGAACAACAATGAATATTTTATAACCACTTGCTTATTTTGAAATATTTGCGTATTTTACCCGTAATTATCCACATTAATCACATCAACCCTTACTATTTCAAAATAATAATTAGAGGAAATTAAATTTCATTTATTAATTATTTGGGATCTTACAACCTCCCCCTCTTATGAAATTTCGTCCTCGAAATTGATGTACGACACAGTGTTTGAAAAGATGAGGATACCTCGCTTTCATTTCCGTTTCAACTCCGGTCATTTCCTCTATAACATGGTTTCTCCACAAGACTTTAACTTGTGGTATGACCTTCGTCGTAGGACATGCTCCTTCCTATCCAAGATCTTGACAGTACTTCCTCACACGTTAAGTCTTGGCTATATCTAAATGGGATTCTAACTCAATAACATGATTCGGGTTTTTCACATATTTACTGAAATACTGGATATGTGAAACACATTATATGAACGAGACATACTTGGAGGTAACGCGAGTCTATAGGCTACATTTTCTACTCGGTCAAGAATTTGAAATGGACCGATAAATCGTGAATTGAGCTTTCCTCTCTTCCCGAATCTTGTAACTCCCTTCCGTGGGGCAACACGCATGACAATACATGATCCCCTATACTAAATTCCACATCCTTTCGATGAAGATCCGCATAACTCTTTTGTCGATCTTGTGCCGTTTGTATCGTTGTCGAATCATTTGGATCTTTTCGGTGAGTCATACGTCTTAACTTTCGGGTCCCAACAATGTTGCTTCACCCACCTCATCCCAACATATTGGAAAGCGACACTTTTCGTCCATATAATGCTTGAATGGGGCCACACCTATACTTGCTCGATAAGCTGTTGTTGTAGGAGAATTCCACCAATGGTAAATACTTATCCCAAAGCGCCCTTGAAGTCAGGACCACAGTCTTAATAAATCTTCAAGAGTTTGAATAGTCCTCTACGATTGTCCGTCCGTTTGAGGATGGTATGCCGAGCCCGAATCTTAAATCCGTACCCATAGCTTTTTGCAAGCTAACCCAAAATCTTGAAGTGAATCTTGGGTCACGATCGAAACTATGGATACTAGCATGCCATGCAATCTCACAATCTCATTTACGTACATTTGAGCAAGGCGTTCGAGGAATAAGTCTCCGTATTGGCAAGAAATGAGCGGGACTTGGTTAATCTATCAACAATAACCCAAATAGCATTTATGCCTTGAGAAACCGTGGGAAGTCGTAATGAAATCCATGGTAATGTGTTCCCACTTCCATTTCGGAATCTCAAGTGGTTCTGATGGTCCCTTAGGCACTTGATGCTGCTGCCTTTACACGTTGACAAGTTAAACATGTTGAGATAAACTTTGCAATCTCTCTCTTCATATTGTTCCACCAAAATGTATGTCGAAGATCACGATACATTTTAGTACTTCTGGATGGATTGCAAATGGTGTATTGTGTGCCTCCATCATAATCTTGTACTTCAAATCGAATCGTTAGGAACACAAAGTGCGGAGTGGACTCAAGTATTCCTTCTTCATCAATTCTCGCTTAGGAATAGCTCCTTCTTGTACTTTCTTCTTCATATGCATCATTTCCGGATTCGGTGGCTTGAGCAACCTTAACTTTTTCTATTAAAGTTGGCTCTACGCGTATATTTGACATCATCGCACTCGTTCTGCATATGATCTTTCTACTCAACGCGTCCGCCTACCACGTTAAGCTTTTCGAGGATGGTATTGAATAGTGTGGTCGTAGTCTTTTCAATAGCTCGAGCCAGCGTCATTGCCGCATGTTAAGTTCTTTTGAGTGAAGAAATATTTAAGGCTTTTATGGTCGAATATATCTCCACTTTCTCTCCATATAGATAGTGCCTCCGGATCTTTAAGCGCTGAAAACGATCTGCCGCTAACTCTAGATCATGAGTAGGATAATTCCTCTCATATTCTTTAAGTTGTCATGAGGCATAGGCTATGACTTTCCACGTTGCATGAGAACACATCCTAACCCCTTTGCCGAAGCATCATTTGTAGATAACAAATCCATCCGAACCGAGATGGTATTGTTAGAGCAGTCTGCGAAATAAGTCTCCTTTTAAGCTCTTGGAAACTCTTCTCGCACTCTTCGCTCCAAACAAATTTTGTATCCTTCCGGAGTTATATGAGTTAGCTGAGAGTAGCGATTCGAGAAAACCTTTCCACGAATCTCCGATAATAACCAATTTAAGCCCAAAAAGCTCGTACTTGATTCAACCGACTTGGTTGCTCTCAACTTTGTATTGCTTCAATCTTGGCGGGTCAATGAGATACTCCATGTTTTGACACCACATGCCCAAGAAATGCTACTTCCTCGAGCCGAACTCGCATTTCTTTAACTTGGCATAAAGCTTGTTTTCACGAAGCCTTTGGAGTACCAAATAAATGGTGCTCATGATCTTCACTGACTTTTGGAATATATGAGGATGTCATCAATAAAGACAACAACGAATCGATCCAAATACTCTTTGAATACTCGGTTCATCATATCCATGAAAGCCGCGGGAGCATTAGTCAATCCGAAAGACATAACTAAGAATTCATAATGCCGTCTGGGAAGTTCTAAAAGCGCGTCTTTGGAATATCCTCGGTTCTAATCTTCAATTTGATGATATCGAGCTAAGATCGATTTTGAAAAGAATTGTGCTCCTTGCAGATTTGGTCAAACAATTCATCAATACGAGGTAGAGGATACCTATTCTTGATAGTGACATGGTTCAATTCCCGATAGTCAATACAAAAGTCGCATACTCCGTCTTTCTTTCTTTACAAATAAAGCAGAGCACCCCGAGGAGATGTACTAGGGCCAGATGAAACCAATGTCCAACAACTCTGTAGTTGGACCTTTAACTCCCTGAAGTTCAATAGAGCCATTCGATATGGGGTTTTAGAAATGGGCTTTGTACGAGTTCAAGGTCGATAAAGAATTCAACTTCACGTTACGGGGTGAGACCGGGAAGTTCTTGAAATCGTCGGAAAGTTAATAACAACAGGAATATTATTCAATTTTGGCGTGTCTTTATTCAAATCCATAACATGGGCTAAGAAAGCTTGACATCCGTTTTTAATAAGCGAATAGCTTTATGATTAGATATAGCGGTGATTGATTTTAATGGTTTAGTTGCTTGAATTGAACAACGAGGTTGTTTAGGAATATGAAAGCTAACAACCTTACGAAAACAATCAATTTTGGCATGATGAGTAGTTAACCAATCAATCCCTAAAATCACATCAAAAGCAAGTATCTTTAAAGAGATAAGGTCAACAGGTAAGATAAGGGTGCCAACATGGATTAGACAAGATTTATAAGCAGTGGATGTGATGAAAGTTTCTCTAAGCAGAGTTTCCACAGATAGATCAAAGTCTAATTTCTCTAGGAGTCAAGTTTAAGCGTTGAGCACAAGCAGGAGAGATAAATGAATGGGTATGCCACCGGTATCTAGTAGTAAAGTATAAACTTCACAAGAATTTATAAATAGCTTACCGTGATCACCTCGTTTGGGTTCCTCGCATTTTTTGACGATCACAACAAACGCTTCTTCCGAGAACCGATTGACTTTGACTTTTCTCGGGGACGATCTTTTGAGTCACCGTCCCCATTGAACTAGGTTTATTTCACTGCGTGCGATCTCGGCGATATGTCCTTCCTTTCCACAATTATAGCATACAGAGCTATTTTGGGCGGTTTGGTGATATGTCCCTCTTTTCGCATTTATAGCATATAATGATGGGTGGTCGTTCTCCTCCTTGGAACCGCTTTGTTATTCTTTAATCTTTGTCGTCTTCACATGGTCGTTGTTGAATCTCCTCTTTTAAAAATCTCCTCATTTCTCGCTCGCTTCTTTATTTTCATGGCCATGATTACCACAGAGTGGTTACCATTTTGTCCGCCTTTTTCTTTCTCTACGATTATTGTTGTTTTGTTGATCGCTATCTCTAAAGTATGATCCTGATTGTGGTACCTCGGTTGGCCGTTACTCGTTATCATTTCTAACAATTGAGCCTGTGCATAACAACATCTGAATAGAGAGAAAATTTATGAGAGATGAGATACTGACGTATGCCGGGTTTTAAACCTCTCAGAAACATCCGCGTCATACGTTCCTCATTCTCCACCAAATGAGGTGCAAACCTGGATAACTCTGCAAATTTCGCCTCGTACTGAGACACCGTCATGTTATTCTGCTCCAGTCTAATAAACTCCACTTCCTTCATATGACGAACACTTTCAGGAAAGTATTTGTCATTAAATAGTTTCTGAAACGTCTCCCAAGACATCTTTGAAAGCACATTTGGATGGGTACGCTTCACGGACTCCACCAGTGAGGTCTGCTTTCGCCACGGAACATAAAAGGTGGCGAATGGAACCTTCGTTTCTCTCATGCATCCCAAGACATCGAATATCTTGGTAATTTGCTTGACCCATGTTTTTACGCCATGATGGGATCGGCTTTCCCTTAAATTCTGGTGGTCCCAACTCTTTGAATCGCTTCATTTGTGACAACCCGTGAATGCTATCATTTCTCCTATGTTTTGAACACGAGTCTCCTCGTTTGATTTTGCATGAGCGCAAAAAGCTTCTAAATATCCCCTCGTTCATCATACGCTTTCGGTGGTGTTGTTCACGGGAGGAACATTGCCGACTGTTGCACGTTCTCCTCGTTGGTGAAGACTGAGCGTCTCCACGGTCTCATTTCCATTGTTAATATTCTCGATCGACATTCTCAAATACTATCATAAAAACAAGGGTTAATTAAGGAAATCAATATATCACATAATATCCCTATATCTTGACCAACTATCAAATAAGCTTAGGTAGGACACCTTTAGTGAAGGATTTACTCGTCTCTCCCTCCTAGATTCTATTCCCCGATCTCATGGAGATCATATCCCTAAGCTACGATACCAAGCTGTGACACCCCCAAAATAGGTCTACATCCCCCATTACGGGTTGTCGATACGATGCAGAAACAACTACAACTTTATTATTACAATAGTAAAGCTGTGAGTTTAAATCTGAGATATTGCCATCTAGACAATATCCACATACAAATAAATCCTCATCATAATTATTGATACATTATTTTACAACAATGGTGAGGGACTACTAAACAACTCTCCTAGAACTTTCATTCCATTACCCCGACTCGTACTTTTTATATTCTGCGCCTCACGAGAAGAAAATGGAACAAAAAGGAAAAGGGTGAGCTCGACTAGCCCGATAAAGAATATTATGACTAAGATAATATACAACAAAATTATCGTTAGTCTTCACGAGGGGAAAAATATAATAGAATACAATGAACAACAAGTTTTAAATCAATATTATGCGTGAAATAATAATTCATTAGAAGAGTTAAGTAGAGAATGCAAACTCTATCTTCTTATGTATGAATTTTAAAGTTCATAAATCTATTTTATCCTGTAACATCAATCAATATATATCGGGATCAAATATTCATCCTTGCACTTTCTGAGGCCGAGGACATTCACCGATTGGTCATGTTCATCTAACACACTGTTCATCTCTTTGCACTACGGGCCAAAGATATTCATCAAAATCATTCATCTTTGCACTTCTGGGCCAAAGATATTCATCGAAATCATTCATCTTTGCCTTTCTTGGCCAAAGATATTCATCATAAATCATTCATCTTTGCACTACTGGGCCAAAGATATTCCATAATATCATCATTTAAGGTAGGGATGATGAAAATATTTAAAAAAAAAAGCGAATCACGGTGAATCAAAATAGCGAGGATTAAGGATTAAGGATTAGTACTTTGTTTTATCCATGTCCAAAAATACCTCAAAAATAATCATAGTGGCGTAAAATTCAAGAATGATCAAAACATGGATACAATCAAAGCTAGTATCCTGATAGATATTTTTGACGAAAAGAAAATTTTTATTTTTAGATGAATAGTCTTGCGTATTCGTGAATAGTCTTAGTATCGTGAATAGTGCAAGTATCGTAAATAGTAACCGACACCAAAAGTTCCAAATTTGATAAAACTTGGACCAATATTTGACATAATGATATTGAAGAAATAATATCATTACGAAAAAAAATAATATCCACTTACCTCGAAGATCAGTCTTCTAAGCTGGAATCTTTGGATATAGACTATATCTTGAACTTTCATAGTATAGCAATACTCAAAGTATACTCAAAATACTCACAAGAATCGCTCGATAATATAGAGAGAAAACTTGATTTACGGTGTGATTTTCAATTCTAACCTAAGCACCTATTTATAGGAAATTGCTTAGAACACCAAAAGCGAGAAAATTTAATAAAATATTAATATTTATAAAAATATTATACGTATTCTTTGAAATCTGAATCTCAGCAATTCACATGCCAACCTTCTAGAAGAAAATAAAAAACGTTTTCTAATTTAAAATAATTTAAACTTCCAAAAATTAATTATTTGAAGACTTGAACTGATAATAATTCACAATAAATAGCCCTTTTATCAGAAAATTCGAATCTCTTGAGTTTTATAGGAAATCCAATTCTCTACAACTTTACGAGAAGAAAGTTTTCTAAATTCCCAACAGAAATTGGCCGAAATCCATAAGCGGGTGATTTTAGATTTATAATCAAATTTGGTCGATAAATGGGGTCCCGCAGACATGTTTAACATGTTTTAAACATTTATTACAACAAAATACTCTTCCTCCTCTCAGTATACTCATATATCCCACATTCATTATAAAATATCACCATTATTATATTATTAAAATATAATAATATATATTTAAATGAATTATTTTATCGAGAAAAAGATAAAATTTCAATTTTCAACAATTGTCACATTAAAAATTTTCTCCATCTATATCCACATAAAATCAATATTTTCCTCATCATATGAATCAATAATTAATTATTCACAAATAATATTATAGAATCACATGATATCGATAATGACGAGGCGGTTCCAGGGAAGGGGCTTTCGATAAGAATTTCTCCTTCTTTGGCGCTTGATTAGGTGACCAAACCTCTCCTTAGAGCAGACCTTTCTAGACATTGCCAATAATGTTATCTAATAATATTATTAGGATAATATGAATTATTGTTTCGACAATGAAAAATCTTGTGTAATGACAATTATTAAAACAATGACAATATAAAATATCAACGCAATGCAATTATTGAATCAATAAAATAAAAATCTTTGAGCGGTAATTCTTCGTAACCATTATTGAGTAGTGCCTTTTACGTAAGAGTCAATAATTGGTGCAATACTGCAGGTGCTCTTCTGTTCAACAACGCGTATTCACGTGTTTTAACCACGGGTATTCAACGATGTAAGCGGTAACAACTATGCCGTTATTTTTAAACAACTTATATTTGTCATTTTCTTCCTCAATCGCTTTTTCGTTATGGGGCCCACACATGGTCTGCTACCGTGATAAATACGAATATTCCCAGAAGCATCACGAATATTCCACGACCAAACGAATATTCCCCGACAACAATGAATATTTTATAACCACTTGCTTATTTTGAAATATTTGCGTATTTTACCCGTAACTATCCACATTAATCACATCAACCCTTACTATTTCAAAATAATAATTAGAGGAAATTAAATTTCATTTATTAATTATTTGGGATCTTACAGTTGGGATAAGTATTTATCATTGGTGGAATTCTCCTACAACAACAGTTATCAGACAAGTATAGGTGTGGCTCCATTTGAAGCATTATATGGACGAAAGTATCGCTCTCCAATATGTTGGGATGAGGTGGGTGAAGCAACATTGTTGGGACCCGAGTTAGTACGTATGACTACCAAAAAGATCCAAATGATTCGACAACGTATATAAACGACACAAGATCGACAAAAGAGTTATGCGGATCTTCATCGAAAGGACGTGGAATTTAGTATAGGGATCATGTATTGTCATGAGTTGCTCCATGGAAGGGAGTTACAAGATTTGGGAAGAGAGAAAAGCTCAATCCACGATTTATTGGTCCATTTCAAATTCTTGACCGAGTAGGAAATGTAGCCTATAGACCCGCGTTACCTCCGAGTATATCTCATGTTCATAATGTGTTTCACATATCTATACTTCGTAAATATGTGAAAGACCCGAACCACGTTATAGAGTTAGAATCAGACGAGATAGCCGAAGACTTAACGTACGAAGAGGTACCTGTCAAGATCTTGGATAAGAAGGAGCATGTCCTACGCACAAAGGTCATACCCCAAGTTAAAGTTTTGTGGAGGAATCATGCTATAGAGGAAATGACTTGGGAATTGGAAACAGAAATGAAAACGAGGTATCCTCACCTTTTCGAAACACCAGATACGTACGTCAATTTCGAGGAAGAAATTTCATAAGGAGGGGAGGTTTTAAGACCCCAACTTATTATTAATGAAATTTAATTTTCTCTATTTATTATTTTGAAATAGTAAGGGTTGATTTGATTAATGTGGATAGTTATGGGTAAAATACGCAAATATTTCAAAATAATGAGTGGTTATAAAATATTCATTGTTGTCGGGGAATATTCGTTTGGTCGTGGAATATTCTTCTTTGTTGGGGAATATTAAATTGACAGTGACGCATCTTTTTGTGGGTCCCATAACTAAAGCGATTGGATGAAGAAAACGACAAATATAAGTTGTTTAAAAATAACGGCGTAGTTATTCTAGTTAATATTGTTAAAATACTCGGTAGTTAAACACACGAGAAGCACTGCAGTATTGCACCAATTATTGATTCTTACGTAAGAAGGCACTACTCAATAATGGTTCTGAGAATTACCGCTCAAAGGTAATTTATTTTATTGATTTAATAATTCTTTGCGTTGATATTTTATATTGCTGTTGTTTCAATAATTGTCATTACACAGTATTTTTCATTATCGAAGAAATAATTCATATTATCTGAATAATATTATTAGATAACATTATTGACAATGTCTAAAAAGTTCTGTCTAAGGATAGGTTTGGTCACCTAATTGCGCGCCAATAAGGAGAAATTCTTATTCGAAAGCCCCCTTTTCCTGGTGAACCGCCTCGGTTGTCAATATTGTGATTCTCGTAATATTATTTGTGAATAATTAATTATTGATTCATATGATGAGTAAAATATTGATTTTATGTGGATATAGATGGAAAATTTTTAATGTGACAATTGTTGAAAATTGAAATTTTATCTTTTTACGATAAAATAATTCATTTAAATATATTATTATATTTTAATAATATAATAATGATGATATTTTTACGATGAATGTGGGATATATGAGTATATGTGGAGGAGGAGTATTTTTGTTACCAAAAATATTTAAAGCATGTTTTATGTGTCGGTGGACCCCATTTCTTGATTGAAATTTGATTATAGCCTGTAAAATCGCTTGGTTTGTGGATTTTTTGGTCAATTTCATTTGGAATTTGAAAAACCTTTCTTCTGCAAAGTTGTAGAGAATTGAATTTCCTATAAAAGCTCGTGAGATTCGAATTTTCTGACAAAAGGACTATTTATTGTGAATTATTGAAGTTCTGAAGTTCCGAAATAATTGATTCTTGAAAGTTTTAATTATTTTTATTTACAAAAACGTGTTTTTCATTTTGTTTTCCTCATTTAACATGTGATAGAAATTTGAGTTAGGATGGTAAAAAGCATGCGTATGAAGTTTTGGAAAAATATAATAATATTTAATAAATTTTCTACTTTGGTGTTACAAGCATTTTCCTATAAATAGGGTGCTTAGGTTAGAATTGAAAATCATATCGTAAACTGAATTTTTTCTCTCTATATTATCGGCGTATTCTTGTGAGTATTTTGAGTATTGCTATACTATTGCAAGTTCAAGTCATAGCTTTATATCAGGTGTTTCAAATTTAGAAATCGATCTTTCGAGTAAAGGGATATTTTTTTTTTCGTAATGATATTATTTCTTCAATATCATTATCTTTGAAATATTGATCTCAAGTTTTTATCAAATTTAGAACTTTTGGTATCGGAGTTACTATTCACGTATCACGACATTATTCACGTATACGATACTATTATATTCACGAATCTGAGACTTGTGCATCGAAAAATGAAAATTTTCTCTTTTAAATCTAAAATATCTATTGTGGATCTTAACTTTGATTGTATCCATGTTTTGATCATTCTTGAATTTTACACCACTATGATTATTTTTGAGGTATTTTTGGACATGGATAAAACAAAGTACGAATCCTTAATCCTTAATCTTTGTCATTTTGTTTCTTTGGATTCGTTTCTTTAAAATATTTTCATCATCCTCGGTCTTAAATGATGATATTATTGAATATCTTTGGCTTTTGTAGTGCAAAGATGAATGATTTTCGATGAATATCTTTGGCCCGTAGTGCAAAGAAGATGAGCAGTGTTTAGATGAACATGACTAATTGATGAATATCTTTGGCACAGTAGTGCAAAGATGAATATTTGATTTCGAGATATATATTGATTGATGTTACAGGATAAAAGATAGGCGATGAACTTTTAAATTCATACATAGAAGATAGTAGTTTGCATTCTCTACTTAACTCTTCTAATGAATTATTATTTCCGCCACGAATATTGATTTAAAACTTGTTTGTCTATTGTATTCTATTAGATTTTTTCCTGTTGAAGACTAACGATAATTTGTTGTATATTATCTTAGTCATAATATTCTTTCTTTGGGCTAGTTGAGCTCACCCTTTTCTTTTTATTCCATTTTTCTTCTCAGAGGCGAGAATATAAGCGAGTACAGTTGGGGGTATGGAATGAAGGTTCTAGAGAGAGTTGTTTAGTAGTCCTCACCATTTTGTAAAATAAAGTATCAATAAATGTGATGAGGATTTATTTGAGTATAGATATTATCAGAAGATAATATTTGTATTCAAACTCACGATTTCTTGTTGTAATAATAAAGTTGTAGTTATTTACATCTTTATGTATTGACAACTCAGAATGGGTGATGTATACCTATTTTGGGGGCGTCACAATAATAGCAACTTTATCAAATTTAAAAAATAATATTAAAAATTAAATGAAGAAGGACCGAATTATAATAAAATAAAACTTTAAAGAATAAAAAGAAAAATAAATTTGTGACGCAGCCTTAAAAAGAAAACTATCTTTTCCTCTCTTCCCCTTAATAATATAGATATATAGATAGTTAGATACTGTTAGAGTTTATGCCCTAGAGGCCAATTATTTGATATAATTGCTTAACGTTTTGATATTATATTTGATTGAATAAATATATGATTTTATTATGGTTTTATTTACTGCGTAATATAATTGTTAACATAATAAAATTCCTTAGAATAGTGATACAAATTATATAGTTTCAAGTATGTGACTTGAATATGAGATTATATATTACCATTAATATCGATTGTTCTTAAATGTCCCTAATGAGTATCATTGTTGATGGGACAACAATGATGCATTGAGACTAATATGTGGATTAACTTGATGACCAAATCTCATTGGTCATAAATATATGAGATATTAAGTCAATGCATAGGTACATGTTAGAGAACGATGTACCGGGACGGATCCACCATGAGAATTCTATATGGAGCATTATGCGAAGTGTCATTAGCAATTCTCATGGTGACAATGATGTAATGGTCCTCCAGGCACGAAATCGCTTATATTACTACACGCGAGAATTTATGTACTTTGATATCATCAAATGTCACCTTTAATAGGGTGGACTATAAAGGTGATTATTGGGTTCATCATTAATCGTGTGAGAAATATGAGTGATCTAGATGAAATTTAACCATCCTATATATTATGGGTGATATCTATAGGCCTCTTGATTGAGTAGGACTATGAAATGCATGGCCATGCTCAAATAGTGATTTGTTTCATATAGTCTACTCATTGATCAAGAAAACTCAGATTAAATTATGAAGAGTATGACACATTCCATGACTCGAGTTTAATCTAGGATATTAAGGTTAAAAGGATTAAATTACATTGAAACATTGGTCACGTAAAAGGTTCAGATCAAATCATCGATCTTATTATTACTTGGGTAGCATGATGCATTACTAGATGTCATTTCAATCGCTTTATTTATAATTTTATAATATGATTTTAAAATTATTGCCAACGTAATAATAACCTATAGGTCACACACATGAACGTTATTTAAAAGGGAATTAATTTAAATTTTAAGGATTTAAATATATTAATATGATTAATAGTATTTAAATCACTTAATTTAAATTAAAAGGATAATTTGTATATATGTATATTAATTAACTAAGACTTAATTAAGAGATATATATATATATATATAAATTCGGATTTTATGAAATTAGGTTTTGATTTGATTAATTCCTTTTAACTACTATATATATGATATATAAGCCTACTTAGGGTGATATCATAATTGAAAAATCCTAGCCCGCTTAGAGAGAGAGACTAGAGAGAAAACAGTTTTAGAAAATTCATTCCTTTTGGTGGCTAATCTGCAAGTCCTTCTTATTGCGAGAATCGTTCGACGGTTAAATGCGGCGTTCGATGTGGATACTGTGTAGAGGCGTTAATCGGTTTGTATTGCGTTGGAGATTCGAGGCACAATGGGCTTTTGATTCTCATTTTTCATATCTCGTATAATCTCTAAACCTCTGAATTAATTGATTTTTCGCATGGATCCTGTTTTAGGGTTTCGGAAATTGCTTTAAAATTTTAATTTCCGCTGTGCGTTTCTGTGCCGAAGCCCAACAGATATACACTATATTGAGGAGAGTGTATTCAATAAAGACTTTTAGGATGGTGTATTTAGTAAAGACTTTTAAATATTTTTTTTAAGTTACAGACTTTTGTAGAGTTTGTAGATATTAATAACTTTTAAAGAATTTTAAAATTACTGTTAAAGACTCCATGAAATAAGTGACAGATTTTTATAGACTTTTTACCAAGAGATTGATAGACTTTTGTATACCTCTAATATATTTTGCACCTTATATTAATTGTTAAAAAGACAACAAAGATATTATATTTTAGATGAAATGAGTACAATATTAAATAATATTTAAATATTTTGACCATGTCACAACTTAATTTGAAATAAAAGATATTGTTGAAGTTGAATTATTAGATCATACCCCGTCTATTACAAGAAAATATCATATTTCATAATTTTTATATTTCATAAAAAATAATAATTTTCTACTAACAATAATATAAAATAACAATTTCTATTTTAAAATTGTTCATTGTCGCTTTCCTATCAAGTCATTATTACTAAACTAACAATTTATAATTTTCAACAAATAACAAAATTAATAAATTAATTACTTTTAAAAATAAACATAAAACAAAATACCTCCTTAATATTTATAAATATAATAAATGAGATCTTTTTTATGGGAGAGAAAAATATAAAATGATATTAAAATATTTGTTATCTCTATTTATACCATTGGTTTTATTTGGAACCCTTAACGCTACTGCTATAATAGCTTTCATCCCTTTTGGGGGTTTTATTTTGAGAGAACCGAGATATATATAGAGAGAGAAAGTGAGATATATATATATATATATATATATATATATATATATATTATTTCTTTTATCTTATTTGTTTGATCTCCTCTATCTCTTTCTCATTTGTTCATCTCAGGGGCGGATCTAGCTAAAAAGTTCAGCGGGGTTAAATTTTGAAGAAAAAAAATGCATTAAGAATAAAAAGTTAATAAAATGAATTACAAAATTAAGTAATCCTCAAATATTATTTACAATAATATTTTTCGAGGTTTCATTACTTAAAAATGTCGCATAATAGCCTCATTTTTAATAGTTACAAAAATATCATGCTCAATGTATATTACTAAACAGTCATTCATCCAGTCATCTCTCATTTAGTTACAGAGTTCATTATTCACGATATTAAATGTCCTTTCAACAACAACGGGAAAAAATATAGCCAATTTCAAAACAAATAGACTTGAGGATACATACATTTTTTTTCTTAACCAACATTTGAGTCAATTAACCAATTCTTTTTATACTCGAAAATTTGGGATAGTTTCTTATATCCACAATATAATTTTGGAGTTGGCCATCAAGTGCCAAAAGTTTCATATCATTAAATATTTAAAAACTAATTCAACATTAAAACAGGATCAATATATAATATGAATAGTCAAGTGTAATTAGCACCAACAATAAACAATCTCAATTAAACCACTAACAAGTACCACGTAACATTACAAAATAAATTACAAAATTTTAAGAAAGTAAAAATAGAATAGAACACGTACTTGAACTTGAAGAACTTTTATTTGATGAAGTTATCTTTATTGTTGGAGTGTTGCTTTAAGAAATTAAAAACCTTAAATTTGTAAAAGTTCAAAAAAAAGAATCTATAAATAATTACTAAAACAATTGTTAAATTTATAAAATTAAAATTAAAATATACACGATGCTCTATTGCTCCATCATTCTGTTGAAAAGTAAAGTACTAAAAATCTATCATGGAGATAAAAGTGAAGTACTAAAAGTCTAATGTAGTATTGTACTAAGATTTGTCCACCGTCCACGTGGACCACATCCAATTGATTTAGAAAATTAGACTTGGTCTTTTGTAGTGTAGCAGTGATGTAGTGAAGCTTTTAAAGTATAAAAGTCTTCTCAATATTTTTTTCCAAGTTAACCCCTTACTCCTGAAATTTCAGTGGGAGCAGGTGCCCCCCCTGCCCCAACCTACATCCGCCCCTAGTTCATCTTTTCCCTTTCTCAAATATTTGATATTTGAAGTCATGAGGCCAGACTTTGAATATTAGTATCTCTTCTTCAAAAGTCTGTCAAACTCTACCATTTGATATAAATTTAAAAAATTTATGACTTTTTGAATACCAAAATACTTTTATAGACTTTATAAAAGTTTCAATTCAATACCACTTAACTTTTAACACTTAACTTTTAAAGACATTATAAAAGTTATAGTTGAATACCCGTAAATTTTTATAAACTTTTTAAATATCTTAATTGAATACAATCAAACTTTTAAAATCTTTAAAAGTATTAATTGAATACACCCTCTTATAATGACTTGTTAAGTTTTATTTTTTATTTACTTTTAACATCATTAAAATTAAAAAGTATAATAGAATATGTGTATATTGTTTTTTTGTTTTCTCTTTTTTTGTTTTGTTTTGTTTTGTTTTTCTCTCTCCATCAATCCTCTCAGTTTCTCAAAACCGAAGAAACTTGTGGCACCATCGGACCACCACAACCACCGGAAAACGCCTCCGCAGAGATTGATCCCATCACCGCCATTTTCAAGGTAATAAACCATGTCTCTCTCTCATTCTTCCTCCACTGAACATATTCACACAAATGCACACATAATTATGTACTCAATGTCATTTCAATTTATGTTTTTATACAAATTTATTAAGTAGAAGAATAATTAGATATACATATATATGTCTGACAAAAAATTGACAAAGTAACTGTTTCTATATCTAAATAGGAAAAAAAATTGCAGCTGTACCACTTCAGGTATATATTTGGTGAAACTTTTCCTGCAAATTTTTTTTTGACCATGCAGCTATTTTGATACCAATTGTATAGATACTGTGTATATTTTGTACAACTTCTCCAACATAAAAAAATTGAAAATTGCCGAAACAATTTTTTATATATCAATTGTAGAGGAAAATGTTGCATCCATAACAATTCCAATGTATATGGGTGTAAATTTTTGATGGGACATAGCATCATTGTGAGTAGAATTCTATAAATTACTGTATATAAATTGAAGATGACAATTTAATGATTTTGACATTTATAAAGTGGGACTTTAGCTTTTGCAAGTTATAGAGACTTAAATTTACTATACATTATTTGAGTTTGTCCATTTCCTACTTGTTATAGCCAAGAAGGAACACTTGGGAGAGTTAGAACAGGGCAGAATGATAAAAATTGGACTATCCTTCTGTAATTTGGGAATGTAAAATTTTCTACATTAAATTTTCTAGCCTAAATAGAAAAGCGGAACAGTAATATTATTTCCTTTGAAGATCATTTGAAAATTTTTACATTGAGGAACATAGAAAAAATATTTGAGATTGCTAATATTTTGGAGAATTATGAGTGAAAGTGTGCAATTTTTCAAGTACATTTTTCAATGCCAAGATATATCAGCTCTGACAATATTGCTTGTGGTTAATTTTTGTTGACCGAAATGCAATTCATATTTCGCTTTTTCGCAATGAGGCTGCTGGGTTCTGGTTGAGTAGGCATGAATAGCTCATGGCAGAAAAGAGAGCTCACATTTCTCATTCTCTACACTGTTGTCTTCTACATTTATATGATTCATCGTTCCCTCCAATTTTCCCAAGGTTTTTTCTTTTTCAATATACTTTGTGTTTATCTTAGTAACATTCTTTTCTTATCTGCAATTTATACTCAGTTTAGTAATTTCCTTTTCTTGATTTGTCTTTGATTTGGCATACCGCTGGTACAGATTATACTTTTAAACTAAAGGGTTTACACCGTGGATGGTTTCCTAATAGGTTAAATGTATGTTTCTCTCTATCTGCTGAGATAATTTATCATTTGTCATCATCTTAAATATTGTAGACTTCAGTCTTTGGCTTAGATAATTGCTTTAGTGTTTATATATCCTCGAATATTCAAAACCAGTATTGTAGAACAGTATTAGTACATATCATGTATCTTGAATCAAAATGGTTGTCACAGTTCATGCTGAAATAAATGATTAAAGGGTTTGCCTGAATGATAATTTCTTCTCTTTCTTATGTAGGATATCTCTGATGCCCAATGGAGAAATTTTCGTTGGAACTTACCCATTCTTACCATTGTTTTCGGGATTTTTACTTTAGTGGCCAACATGTTTAGAACACACTATCATTTGAAAGCAAAGGGAATGTCCATAGTTTGGCTCGTGATATCTTGGACTTATTTAGCATATTTACATGGAGCTTAGTATGTCCTCTAATCACAGTATTGTTTTACTTTTTACATAGGCTCTCTGGTTTTCACTTTTGCTTCTTTCTAATGTAGCATCATATTCATCCTCTTGATCGCGTCAGCTAATTTTCTTCTAGTTAAGGTGCGGCGATTTTAATTTTTATGCAATGTTGTCATTCTTAATAGTTGCAGTGTTTTGTTCTTTGTGTTGCTCTATAAGGAATATTCTACATATGTTTGTAAAGTGAAATATTGTTGAAAAGTTGCCTTGCATTTGCCTTCCCCAATTTATGAACTTTGAAATTTAGCCTTCCCCTTTCTTGTTTATGTTCTCCTATAAAAGGAGCTTTGACTCTCATTTCTACACACCACAACAAAGAGAAGCAATACCTTTAGTAGAAGCATAGAGAGTGAGAAGCTCGCTTTAGAGCATTCCGAGAATGAGGTGTAGAGAAAAATAAACAGTTAGTTTATTCTCAGTAGAGAGTTTGTAATATCCATATTATTTTCATAGTAAATTTTTGAGATCTCTCCCCGTGTTTATTCTCAGTTGGTTTACCACGTAAAATTCTGGTATTATTTTATATCTCATACAGTAGTGTGTTTGTATTTTCCTTAGTGTATTTGTGTGAGCCTGATGTGTGACGCCCCCAGAATAGGTCTACACAACCCATTTTGAGTCGCCAAATACATGATACATAATTTAAATACAAACTTCTTTTTTATAACTATTGAATCGTCTGCAAAATAATACAAAACATATAAATCGTGGAGTTTTAATACAAATATTGTCTCGTAGACAATATCCAAACTCAAAATAAGTCCTCATTACAATTATTATCACACTATTTTATAGAATAGTGAGGACTACTATAGCCATCATCTTGGACCATCACTCCATTCCCCGAGTGTATATTCTCAAGCATAGAACAATGAAAAAAAGGGTGAGCTCTCAACTAGCCCAAAGAAAGAATATTATAACTAAGATAATGTAGAATAAATTATCCTTAGTCCTTACTAAATGTAAAACCGAGAATACAATAGACAACAAGTTTAGATCAACAATCGAGAACAAACAATCCATTGTAAGAAGGCGTGATGTCTACTATCTTCAATGATTTAAAAGTTCATCATCAATATTTTATCTCTCAGAATAACACCTCAATAAATAATTCACATCAACGAATTATTACCACGAGCCAATGATATTCATAGTGAATTTGCCAAACATTTGTCCATCTACGCACTACGCCCAAAAGAGGACTTTTTACCACATCATTTTTCAGAATATCGCAGTCATGGGTTTGGTCATAATCATACCAATCAAAAATTTGGTGTTATTGTCCAAAGATGGCTTTCACCACAATATAAGCATATGAGGATGATAATAATGATATAAAGAATCAATCAGTGAGATAGGATAAATGTGAGATATTTATAATTTAATTTATCTAGAGTTCAAGAATGTCCAAATTGTCAACATGATAATTAATTGTGGAGTAAAATTCAAGAATGATATTCATGGATCAAAATAATTTGGACAAAAAAGAAATCAATTTTTGTGAATAGTACCTCGTGAATAGTACTCGAATGAAAAGTACCCCAAATGAATAGTATCCTCGAATGAATAGTATTCTAAATGAATAAGATCCCGCCATTTAATAAGAAAGTTCGCACTAATAGTGGAATGATGATACTAGATGAAGCATAACCTATTAAGAATATTCCACTAATTTCAAGGGTTTTCACCATTTAATAATAAGGTTATGGAAACAAACAATAAATTCATACCATAAATGGAGAAACATGACAGAAGACGATATCCCTTGATGAGTACAAAAGAAATGATATCTCATATACAGTATAAAAGAATATATGTAAATCGCAAATGAATTTTCACCCGCGTGCGATAATCCGCGTAGATGATCATTTTCACAATTTAATGAAGAATGAATACGAAGGGTTATTCACCATGCATGCAGAATCACAGCGTGAGTAAAGTTACTCTCGTAGATTAATAAATAATGAATACGGAGGGTCATTTACTACGTAAATGCGGTAATCCGCATAAAGTTACTCCCCATGCATTAATAAAGAATGAATACGGAGGGTTATTCACCATGTATACGCAGTAATCCAGCGTAGGCAAGTTACTCCCCAGATTAATAAAGAATGAATACGAAGGTCATTCACCATGATGCAGTAATACACATGTATATGTTACTCCCACAGATTAATAAGGAATATAATGACAATACTTATGACTATGAAGAAAATAACATCCTTTACGTAATACGAAAGAAATAATACCCACTTACCTTAAGACGAGATCGATAACGCAATAAGGTGTAAAGATAATACTCTTCTTCTTTCTCTCTATAGTTTCTCACTATAACTTGTGATTATAACTTTGCTTTTCAAATTGTTAGAAATAATGAATGGATGGAGGAGTATTTATAAAAGGAAGAGGTGGTAAATTAAAAGGTTAATTATACTTTAAGACCTTCATCTTTACCTCCATTTTTAATTTAGTCCCTCAAGTATTATCAATCTTCGCATAACCTCCCCTAATAGTACTTGCATGTGAATCAATAGTTCCTCTTGATGTGAACCAATAGTTTCTTCAGATGTGAACTAATAGCAATTAATTGCTCATTTGTCCGATTAATTACCCGTTCGGTTAATTTAACATTCAGAAATTAACTATTATCGAATAAATGTCGATTTCCACTAACACTAATATTCCCAACACAATGTAAATATTTTTATCAACAATTATTCCTCATTAATATTATAACTCACAATATCGACAACCATATCCTTCCCCGAAAAGAAGGGCTTTTCGATAAGGATTTCTCCTTATCGACGCCAAGTAATTAAATAACGTAACCCTTTCTCGATGTAATTTTCTGTACATGTCAATAATGCAAATAATATGAATAACGTGTCGTCTCAATTATTGATTTAATAATATAAAATATTCAGGTAAATGATAATTGTGACAATAATGGAATCAATAATACGAGATACTACGCAAAGAACTATCGCGTGGCAATTATTGAATGAAACCGAGTGACTTCTTTACGTAAAAGATCAATAATCGAGAGATATCGTAATAATCATAAAGCATCTTGTGCAACAACACGACATCTTGTACTTTTATCACCGGGTATTTCAACAGTTTAACGGTAAAAGTCTTGCCGTTATTTTATGAAAAGGTTATTTTTGTCGCTTTCTATATCCGACAGTTATTCCGTTATGTGGTCCACCAATGATCAATGCCCATCATACTTAATATTCCCGACAAAAGAATATTTTCCGACCAAACGAATATTTTATGACCACTTGCTTACTTTTGAAAATTTTGCACATATTACCCATAACTATAAAGATTATATCAAATCAACACCTTAATATTCAAAATAATATTTAGAGAAAATAACTCTTTATTCATAAAAGTTAGGGTCTTACATGATTTCTCAACAATTGGTATCAAAGCTTTTGGTTCACGCCATCAAGGCTCAGAAAGTGGTTCAAAAGGCAACGCCTTTAAGAAATGTGGTTATTTAATTAGTCATCGTTGCTAAAGCACGAAGAGACTCCCACCCGACTTACAGACTTACACTCCGCCAATTAGTACGATCCGTTTAAAGAGAAATTAGGCGTGTCACAAATCTGAAGACGACAAGACAAGTGTGAGGTATGAAGTTGAACCATTTTGACAGAAATCAAATTTGATGATTTGATGTTGTCACAATTAAAGATGTATTCGCTCAACAAGGATTGACAAAAGCATTAGAAGGGAAGGCGAAGAAACCAATGGCTATGAAAAATGAAAAATGGACGGAACTTGAAGCAAAGGTCGTGACAACAATCAGATTGAGTTTGACGCCATATATCAAATATCAAGTTTTGACAGAAACCTCTTGAAGGACTTTGTGGGAGAAACTTGAGAAAGTTTAAAGTCAAAGTCTCTGTCAAACCGGTTATATTTGAAGAAGTAATTGTCTGGAAGACCGGATGGAAGAAGGGTCGATTGACTAATCGTATTAATGAGTTTAATAGATTGGTGACCAACTAACCGAGATTGATGTGAAGTTGGACAAAGAATATAAAGTCTTATTGCTTTTGTCTCTACTGCGAGTTCATACTCAACTTTCCGCATCGCTACCACCTTGTAGGGAGCGAAAAGCTTGCGATTGAAGGTGTGATGTGATGTCGTGATCCCCGGACCAGATAAGTTCAGAGGCACTACTTCCGTAAATCGAGGAGACAATCTTCTTGCATTTTCAAATGGGCGTGATAGGGTCTTAATCGGAAGAAGTATTCCTAAAGAAGCAGAAAGGTCTCGATTGAGACCATACAAGAAGGATAAATGGTCGAGTTGATGAGTAGGGCCACTACAAAGAAGCGGTCAATGTCTATTGTTGAAGAAAGATAACAAGAATAAAGGTAAGCAAATTGAAAATTCTGCTAATGTTGCTGAGCAAGCATATGTGTGCAGCGATGGTGAGCTATACACAGTGAATGAAAATGAAGTTTCACAAGGCGATCTCTTATCCGTTAGAGACAGTAACAACCTTATAGATTGTTACATGGATTCCGAATGTTCTTTTCATATGTCCCCTCACAGGGATTTGTTTGATACTTTTACATCCTGCAATGGTGGTACAATTTTATTTGGTAACAATGCAGACTGCATAGTTACTGCGATATGCAACATCAAAATTAAAATGTTTGATGGGGTTGTCAAAACATTGGGTGATGTAAGGTATATTTTAGATTTGAAGAATAGCTTGCTATCAATTAAAGTACTCGACTCTATAGGTTGAAGTATCTCAGTCAGAGATGGTGTCATGAAAATTACTCAGGGTTCGATGGTAATTATGAAAGGTCAGAAAAAGGCACCTCTACAAGTTGATAGGGGACACAGTTGCTGGTGGAACAACAATTTTTGTGCAGAATAATTCCAACAGTGATAGCACAGAGTTATGACACATGCGACTTGGTCATTTGAGTGAAGGTGGAATGAAAGTACTTCACAAAAAGCAGTTGTTGAAAGGTGTCAAAACGTGCAATTTGGAATTTTGCAAGTTTTGCGTGTACGACAAACAACGTGAGGGTCGACAAATGAGAAAGCACATACCAGTAAGAATATACTTGATTGTGTACATTCGGATGTGTGGGGCCCGATCAAGCATATGTCAATGGGTGGAGCCCATTATTTGTTAGCTTCATAGATGACTACTCCAGAAAGGTGGGTGTATTTTATGAAGCAGAAATCCGAGATTTTCAGAATCTTTAAGCAGTGGAAAGCTAAAGTAGAAAACCAGACCGAAAAAAAGCTGAAGTATTTCAGATCAGATAATGACACGAAATACAAGGACAGGTCATTCCTACAATTTTGTCAGGATAAAGGTATCACCAAGCACTTCTCAGTTAAAAGAATTCCAGAGTAAAATGGGGTTTAGAGAGGATGAACAGAACTCTGTTGGAATGCGCTAGATGTATGAGGTTGAACGCAGGATTGCCCAAGAGTTTCTGGGCTGAGTCTTCAGCTGGAATTGATTTTAAAATCCTCGAGAAAGTATGGACTGAGAAACCAGATGATTTTTCTGTGATGAAAACCTTTGGTTGTCCAACTTATGTTCATTTGCCGGTTGAGGAACGACAATCTAAACTCGATCCAAGGTCAAAGGAGTGCATTTTCCTTGGATATGAAGATGAAATCAAGGGATACAGGATATGGGATCCAGTATCCAAAAAGAAGGTCGTCAGCAGAGATGTGGTGTTTAATGAAAAACACATGCTGAACAAGTCTGGGAATGAAGAATCTGTAGCAAGTGAGTTGCAGAAACACTCAGTTGAGGTGGAGCTTCCTGAAGAGACAAAAGAATCTGAAGAGATTGAAGATGATTATCCTTCAGATCCCCAAGAGAGGTCCTATAATCTTGTGAGAGATATGGGTTTGTCAACAAACCAGTGCAGAGATATGGGTTTGATGACATGGTTGTCTTTGCCTTGATTGTTGGTAGTGGGCCTGATTTCTCAACAACTATAATAAAAGATTAATTTTAATTACAAAGTGTAGTAGATGAATATTGAAGTACGAATGTGGAATGGTTACATACATTGTGCTGTTGTTTTAGGAGTCCTTATTTCAATATCTTTAATAGAAAAGTACAAATCTTCTTGGTAATATAAAGTGCTTGCCTTGAATTTGATGTGTTTTATGTTATACAGTGATATGTTAATATTAACTAAGATTTCTATGTTTGATTTGAATGATGCCATGAGTCGTTTCCTCTGAGGGATGGTGAAGTTGAGTGAACCTGCAAGAGACAATATGCAGAGGCTTCTTGCAGTGCTTTCGCTCCAGCGTAGTAATGGTTTGCATTATTTTAAAAGTTTGCTTGTGGAGTGGTTTCGGTAAGAGTTAATCTGGCTTGAAAAAGGGTGCCAGTAGATAAGCCAGCACGCCCAATGCGCAATCCCCTCTTATTTATAGCATAATTAAAGCATGGGGATTGTGGAGAACTTTCATCAGATATTTCATGTGGAATTATCTATTTATTTGGGAAATTTGAGGAGCCTTGGGTATGCCTTTTTCATTAGAATGTTTTCTGAGGTTTGAGGATACATGGCTCGTTTACTATTCTGTAAAACATTTTAGAAGAGGATTACATAATCTTTGCTTATATTATCTTTCTTTTCCTCTACTTTGGGATAGACTATGTTTCTGTACCTATTTCTAGGCCACTGGGGTCCTTTATTGGCGTTGCTGTTTTGGATGTTGATAGAGAATGTTGATTCCTTCAAGTGCACCAAACTCAGGTTTTCTATAAAATAAGTATGGTATAATGCTGGGTATTTTTCAAAGGTTAGAAAATACAAGACACTTTTATAACTTATAATTTATTCTTTTTGTCCTTTCTTTAACAAAATTTGTTGATCAAACTTGTAGGTACTGTGAATTGTCTTGTATTGTGCTTGATTACATGAAATGATATATTTGAGATTTTTTTTTCTTTTGCTAAGATACATGAAATGTTGTTTTCTTATCGTAATGTGTTCTGTTTTCTGTTCAAAAGTATTTTTGAAAAAGTAATCATTGTATTTTTTAAATGAAGCTTTTAGCACCCATCTTAGTACCATCATTTGGTGCTTCAATTTTTGTAATGTTGTACCAGATCTTTGTTTATGCAGATATTTGGACGGAGGAAGTACTTCTTGGTTGTACTTTGGTTTTTTAATCTATCATTTCTGATATGTAACCGTATATATAAGGGGTATTCATTCTCCATTTTTGGGTGAGTGATATTTTGTTAATTTCAAGTTGATTCACATGATGGGATGACTTTTGTGATGCAAGTCATTGCAGTATATCAGTTTGTTTACTCACTAATGATTCTATTTCCTTACTGGCACAGGCAACGTTTGGCTTATTTAGACAAGTTTGGGGTGCCTTTAGATGGTATATCTGCTTCAACTTTGGTACTTTCTTTGTCTCTTTCACCCCTGGGAATTCAGTTGCAATTATGGTTTCTCTTCTATGCAGCATTAGCTAACTCTATCTTATATCAAAGTGCTGTCAATTTATTTTTATATCTTCTCTCTTCAGCATTATAAAACTATTCTGTGTGGGGAATTTTTTTCTTTCTAAATACTAAAGTTACACAGAAGTAGTATTTTGCTAGTAATCATAATTTTCAATTTGTCAGCGATAAATTCAAGTTGTTGGAGTTAGTAGTCTAACCATATTCGTTCAAAACAACATTTCATTCACCTTAACTTTTGACTACAACTGAATTTGTGAAATGATGATGCATAACTTTTTCTTAATCAAGCATGATTATTGGCAACCTCAAACTCCCAATGGGAACTATGGCAGTTATCTTTTGCTAGGGATCCTAGGACCGGAAAAGAGTTTTACTATGACTAATACGAGATCTGAAAACTATATGCACCCGAATGGCATTCCTTTCCCCCTAGATGTGGAATGTGGATACATACTCATTTTTGGCCCAAGTTGAATTATAGTTCAAATCTTTTATATCATGTATAGAATGTGTGATGATTACTACTTAGTAACTTCTACATAGTTTATCTATGTATTTGTATATATCCTTTATAATTGAGCGTTTATTAACTGAAACAGAGGAAAGAGTTAGATTGTAGATAAAGAAGAAGAAAGGGTTAGTCTGACAACACATTTGCATAATAGATATTTGCGTTCTCAAACAAGTCTCGTGGGATTATTTGTAAGCATAAGCATCCCATACCCACGAAAACTTCTTAATTTTTTAATTATCAAAAGCTCAACACTTGTAGTCAATAAAGATTGATCACAGATACATCCAGCACTTGAATCCTTCCTTTTGTGATTGGTTTCATTCAAATAAGAAATGAAATCCATATTTCTTTGTTTAGTTTCGTTATAAAATCCATTTGTTGACTTAACTTGTTGGCAGTTGTTTTGCGTATGCTAAGCTTTGGATACGACTACCACTGGAAGGATCACAGTTCTCATTTTGATCAGAAGGTATTTGTGCTACTGCGATTTTCATCCATAAGTCTTCTTTAAAACTTCTTGAGAAATTGCTTCCTCTTGTGACCCTGTCATGTAATTCTACTTGCAAAATGTCCAAATTCTAGTGTTGTAAGTGTTGTATAACTAGAGTACACTTATTTGGGACAAATATAATCCACAACCCTTGAATTAATTGATTGTTGGATCAATACCAAAATATTTATCCAGTCCTCTGATAATTTCTCAATCAACAAAATATACAATGACCTAGTGCAACCAACTCAAATGCAAACAATGTATCAAGTTTCGGGCTTATGCAACTTTTAATCTTTTATCTTATAAAATTTAAAATAATGCAACTCTTAGGTTACATTATCAATGGAAATGTAATGGAGTGGGGGTCTGTGAGAATGAAGGCATAGACATGTACAGAATATTTTATAATTGGCTAGGCCTTTTCCTTTTATTCTAGCTATTGGTAAAATGGAATAAAAGATGTTATACTGCCTGCTTAAATAATAATTACTATTCGGATGTTCCTTTCGGCAACTAGTAATGGATACCTCTTTAATATTCTTAACATATTGATTTTCTCTTTATTGAAATTTTGTTGGAAATATTCTCTCTGCCGTGTGGAGAGTAAGGAACTCTGGACAACTCAAGAAATCCAACAAAGATGTAGTGTAGTGCAGTAAGTAATATTCATTCTTTTGTGCCGATTAGCTGTACATGCCTGTCAATCGACATCTTAAGTACATATGTTCAATATTATGCACCTTACTGTCACATAAATTGAATGGTCACGTACTTTTATGCATTTTGGTTCTGAGGTTGAGTTTATTGCTTGATACTTTTAGTTCATGTTTAATGTTGGCAAGCCATTGACAATGAATTTTAAATAATAACTTTTGTGCTTGTTTTATATAATTATTCTTGTGATTGCAGAAGCATATACAACGGTGTGATGAGTGTTCATCAGGAAAAACATGCTACTTTCTATTACAGGTCAATTACTTCAGCTTTAATCTTCATATTACTTTCTTCTGCTAAATTTATCTGTTTAACTTACACCTCAGTTTTTCAATTGTTTATTTGCCTCCCCCCCCCCCCCCCCTATTTCTTTTAGGAGAGAAGCGTCCAGGATGACAAGTTATCTTTCACTATATACCTATGTTATTTGGTGTATGCACCTCTCTATATTGCTGGACCAATTATAAGCTTCAATGCATTTGCTTCACAGGTTTGTAATGTTTGTTTGCTGTTTTATCCTTTTCTTTAACGTGTTAATACATATATCAGAATTTCTCTCTGTGTGCCTCTACGTGGTACTGAAGTCGTGGCAGAAGTATAACCACATGTATTTGTCTTTCTGTCTTGTACGACTACAGTTTGTTCATGTGGAATGATGTCAAGAAGTCTCATTTAACTTGATGTGTTCTTCTTGCAGCTAGGAACACCACAAAAGAATCATTCGTTAAGAAAAGTGGCTTGGTATGGATTGCGTTGGCTTTTTAGTCTTTTACTAATGGAACTAATGACACATTTTTTCTACTACAATGCCATTGCTCTGAGGTGAATATCTTAAAAATCTCAAGGATACTCCTTATTGATGACAACAGACTTCCATCTGCCCATGTTTTCTTTTATTTCAAGAGTTGAGTTACTCTGCTTTCAGTGGCCTGTGGAAACAGTTATCTCCAGTGGACGTCTTCAGCATTGGATATGGGGTATGAGATGTTGACATTTAAAAATGCTAAAGTTCTCCTTGAGTAGGTATGAGGTAGTTCAAATATAGATAACATTGTGTTCTTTATTGATAACCAACAATTAATACGACGCTAAAAGTTACTTGTAGTTCGTGTGAAAAATATAAAAACATAGTAATTAAACCATGGATTGGCAAGAAATTGAAAATGTACCATCAATAGATTAGAATATTGGTTTTATCCAAAATAAAAATAGATGTGAGTATTAGGGTTAGCCGAAGGAACCAGATTATGAAATATGTTCGTCCCCTAAAGTCTCCATGGCATTGGCATTTCCTTAAACCACTCTTATGGGAATATGGCAAAAACCAGTAGCTCCCTTAAAATGTCCTCAAAAGTTCAAACTGAAGCAAAATAACAGTTTACTTCTGCGAGAATGATGCAAATTATTACATAAGCTGTAAAAGATTAATATATAAAATTTAGGAGAAGCAGATTAGATTTGGAGATGATTTGCATCTTTGCTTCAGTTTGACAAAGCAGTCATCAACTAAGACTACTGGTTTGTTAGATATTCCAGATCTAAGAAAAGTATATTATAGAAGTTTTCCATCCAGAAAAGGAAACTTCTGAATGTATGATGGTCAAATCATTTGAAATGTGGAAAGTTGTTATGAAACTTTCCAATGTTAAATCTGTTTTCCAAAAGAAAAGAACTAAAGTTTTACTTCTTTACCTGAAACACAGTAATATATGATATACTATTTTCCATTGATCTCACAAAGCAATAAAGGATTCAATCTCTTAGTTCTGCTACTTTATTTAAAGTAGAATAACATATAAGTCCTTCCTCCTGCAGTTACGTCCCACTTTGAAAAAATTATAATGCAAGGCTTGCTGCGTAAATTCTGCTGTAATCTTCGTTCTTTATACTGGACTGGTCTTAATCTTCATGTGGCTCAAGTTTCTTCTCATTTGGCGCTTCTTTCAGTTCTGGTCACTGGTAGGCTTGTTGGAATTCTACACCTGAGATCATCTTCCATTTTTTCTTTTTGTACATAGGACAGTAATTGTTGGATGTCACTATATGTTGTAGATAAATGGCATCGAGACACCTGAGAACATGCCAAGGTGTATAAATAATTGCCATAACTTGGAAACCTTTTGGAAATATTGGCATGCTTCCTTCAACAAATGGCTTGTCAGGTGCACTCATAGATTTTATCCTGCATATCTTTAGTATTTCTTTATTGACAATGAAAGCGTATATTTGACTACAATTTTAGGTACATGTACATTCCTCTTGGCGGCTCTCAAAGAAAACTGCTCAACATATGGGTCATCTTCACATTCGTCGCTGTATGGCATGATTTAGAGTGGTACTTTAGATTCTTTTGATTATTTTGCATCAGTTACTGTATTATAACCCTGTTCCTTGCTCCTCGTCTGACAGCTTATTGCCTTGGCTTCAGGAAGCTTCTTTCGTGGGCATGGTTAACATGTTTATTCTTTATTCCCGAGATGATTGTGAAATCCACAGCAAACACTCTTCAGGTGATGTAATACTTATGATCTAGTTCTGTGTCTAGCAATTCTTTTGATTGGATTTAGTTTGAAGGTTAAACTTTAACCTCATTAATAGGAAAAAGGTTGATTGAAATTTTCTGGATCAGTTTTTATAGTGTCATGTAATATTCTCATTCTTACTATATTTCTATCCTATCTATTAAATGTAAAATAAACCCTCAACTCAAAAAAGGCTGCATCTTGGACTGGTGGTGTCATCTGGTTTTAATTCTTTATCCTCACAACCATCCTGTTGGTTGGGCCAAACTTTATTAAATTTCTGAAAGCAAATTATCATTTTGGAGATAATTTAAGAAGTTACATAGAAGTCAACTAGGAATCTTACTTCCTAAGGGCCCGAGGAACAACTTTTGACTTCTAGATGTTGTGACGCATAAATACTGGTTAATTTTGTTAGGAATGTGATTCCTCGATTATGTCTTTGATGTCTTTTTCTTTAATGTGTTAGAAAAACGTAGTTCATTGCATTTGTATTATCCTTACTGCTTGATGAGGTACTTATAGGGAGTGTGTAGGATGAGAAATTGATATAACCAGTAGAAAGGACTTAATATTATGTTTTAAAATTAGACATGGCTGTTGTTGAACTCAAAGGACGATATAGTCATGTCTTCTAAGTTAACTTTGACAATCAATGATGGTCAATACATGCTTATAATTGCAACCTTAATTGGCTCACCTACTTCATGTTTATTTCTTCCACAGCTTTCTTTTGAGGGCTATTAAGTGCTTTACTTCTTGAATCTTGACCAAAAAGAATCTTTCTCATCATAATTTTTCAGATGCTATCGAATCTTTTCTATTTTGAGGCCCCTTAAGTGCTCTACTTATTTTGACAGGTGGAAAGCACTTTTGGGGTGATTGTTTGGCATGAACTTAATGCAGTTGCCGGTGCTGTTACAATCACTTGTCTCATGGTCCGTCTTTCACTCATTTTTCACCAATACATACCTTTTGTTGGATTTGCAGATTTTCTTCATGTAATGTCCTGATATGTGGTCTACTTGTAAAAAAAAAAGAATGTTTTTATACCTGTTAATTTGACCATATAATCTTGTCGTTTCCTAGAGCATTTAATTTCAAAAATTCTATAGTAGTATGGAGCATTTAATTTGAAAAAGTTTTGAGATTTAGTTTAGTATGGAACAATGAATTCTCAGGACCACTACCTGAAATCAGTTTATTTTTTTGAAGATTTAGAAGTAAAATAATAAATGGAAGACATATCAATTATCAAGCAGTTTTTTTTGTGAATGGATTTTATTGTTGCAATAAACTAACTTAAAAGCTAGATTTATGATTTTTTAGATTCTAAAAATCAGTTTTTAGATTCAAAATCAGGATAATTAATAAAATGTTTCTGAACCATTCCAGTAAGCCATTCTACAACGAGGAAAAACATATCTTTGCCTGTTGTGAGAAAGAATGCTTGCAACTTACATCAGTAGAGATTGTATTTTGTGCTACTTCTGCACTAGCAAGAATTCATAAGACTGTAGACTCCTACCGTAGCTTTTCTTGTAAGAGCTATTTCTCTTTCCTTTCTCATTCTCATGTCCCAGTTCAGTTTTCTTTGCCTTCTATAAATTGGAAGGCAAAGTTTCCTTTCAAAATCACCACATTTATTTAGTATATGACTTTACAATGAGCGAATACTAATGATCTTTATCAGCTGCACAGACCGCACTAGGCTTTATCCATATACATGTGTTACGTGTAGACAAATGATTAGTCACATTCTCATTTATTATTGCATTGTCTTGTTTTTCTGGGTTTATGAAATTCTATTTTTGGTGTTAAGGAGGTGTGGACATGTTCTGCCTTGGTGAAGGATTTGATGCTTATCCAGCTCAGAGATTTTGGACGGAGGAAGGATGCTAAGATGCTTTAAAATTGCACCGTCTTTTATTTTTTTTTTCTTAATGGATTTTTTTTTGGGGTGGGGGGGTGGGTGGGTGGTGTTTCTAAACTAGCTTAATGATCAGCTTCTTAGAGATAGCTATTTATCTTTCATTTTGTTTCTGGATAGGATCTTATTCTTTGCTAGGCCTCTGCATGGGTGTTTTTTGAGAAATTTCTCCGATCTTTCTACTGATTATAGAGCTGCTCTCTTTATTTCCTTTTTCCCAATTCTTATAGAGTGGGTGCACCGGTGGACTACATGTCTTTCATCTTATAAGTTTCTTCCTTTATATAAAAAGAATAGTAGGAATTCATAATATTTTTATACTCTTTATGTATAGAATTTGCATTATGCCATTATCATTCACGTTGTAATAAATCCCGAGTCGAAGAAATTTCTGGGAATGAACTCGAACCTTAAATTGTATGGCATTTAATTTACAAAAAGGATATGATGTCCTATATAAAAACTCAGACATGAATTTAGTGCCCTGGTCATCAATATGTCTAGTTTATACTCATCTACATTTTACAAAATGAAGAGTAGAGAATTTAAAACATTTACTCTCCATACTTGATAGGAAGGAAATAAAACTGATTTGGATTGGAGGTCAATATCTACATTGAGGACTCACCTCTAAAGGAAGAAGAAAGTTTCCATTTGAATCAGCATGGTGTAATTTCTGAGCTTTTATTTTTCAGGTGGCTAACCTTATTGGCTTTGTTATCGGACCATCTGGCATTAATTGGTTGACTTCTGCATTTCTCCAGAAAAAAGGTTCATGTCTATTTACTTTTTCCCTTTTCCATTAGAGTGTGCTCCTGCAGGGCAGCTAAATTCAATCTTTAACTTTTGCAGGACTGCCTGTTCTTGGTGGCTTGTTCTTTACATTTTATGTTTGGACAAAGGTGCAGAACTATAAATATCTAAATATTCTGGTGGATTTATTATCTGCTAGTGATTTTTTTAAAGAAAAAAAAAATTAAGAAGCCGATTGTGTTGCAGCTTATGATCCACATTTCTGATGCCAAGCAAAAGAGGCATAAAAAATGAGAATCTTGAGGTCTGTTTCTTGTCCAAAAAAGCTGAAATATAGATCGACTGATGTTATATTTTAAGATCGTAAGCAGAATTAATCCTGTTCTAAAACTGCTGATCTAATTTCATGGCAGCATTTAGGTATGCTACCTACAAGCCTGATGTAAAGTGAGATGGAAATTATCATCATAGTACCCCTTTCATGAAGTCATCATTTTCGAGCAATAAAGATCGAGAATCGCTACAAAGTTCTTATGAAATATTCGGAGGATGGATGCATCGATTCCAAGGAAGCGTTTTTCAAAGGTGTGTTGCAATTTTCTAGAATTTTTCATTGAATATTTCCATTTGGAGAGTGTAGAGTAATGGAGGAAAAGGTATTTGTTCTTCATGATTTGAGAGTCTTCGAAATCATTTCAATTTTCAGTGTCATAAGAAAATGATTCATTTTATACCAAGACCTCTTCTACACCTTGTTCACAAATTCATCAAACTACCTGTAAACAGGGAAGTCGATGAATACACACAGTTTGTATTCTTCACACTTTGATATAAATCTAATTAATATTTTGGTATAAGAATGTATCACATTGTGTAGTTCAATTCATTAGGCCATTAAGGATGGGTTCTATAAGCTATATTTAGTATTAGTGTTCTTCCCTTTTAGTTTTTCATGAAGGAGAATCAAGACTTTGCTGTGAAATGTTGTAAAATCACAAAATTGTAGTAGTTTAGCTTTGTCCTAACTTCTAAGAATTAAGGCATCAGTTGCTTGCTAAATCCTACTTTGAATCTATGAAATCTTCACACTAAAAAACACACACATACACACACACACACACACACATTTGGGAAAATGTTATCACAGACATGCTTTAGTTAAGCTTGGCTAAGATGTGTTTGATAAAATTGAGTAATTAAGATCTCAATAGTTAGTATATCTTAATAAATTAAATCATCTGAGTAAAATAACATGTGAACTTTTTAAAGAGTTGTTTGATAACTAAAAAGTATAAAACATCTAAATGACTTTTAAATTTAAAAATATCTCAAATTGACTTTTCAAAAAATAATAATGATCTTACAATTTAAAATAGAAGGAGTACAATATTTATAGAGGCTCCATAAATTTAAATTTTTCATTAAGAGGATGCACTTTTTAATGATTTAGATTTATATAATGGTATAATAAGATGTTAAACAACTATACTCTCTTACCGAATTAAATGTGAAGATGTTAAGAACTAAACAAACATTATTTAAGATTATTTAACAAATTAAAGGAAACAAACACTACCTAAGATTAGGGTTAGATTTTCTATTTTAGGATTTTATAAAAAAATTATAATTTAAGACAACTCATTTTGACACCTTGCTGTCACTTCTATTGTGCACTATATAGTATCTCTCTTGAAAAAAATATTCTCAATTCAATTCTCAGTTGCATATATACAAACAAACATATTGCTTAAATTTTCTCACACAGCCAGCCACTTAATTAATAAGTTGAAAATAAAAGGTGAAACTAGCTATCATAGATATTAGTGTTGGTTTGCAAACACAAATATAGTTTATGATTATTAACTGCCAATTTAAAGGCTTAATAAACTAAGGAAGCAATTTTATATTCAAAATGATAATTACCAAGTAATTAATCTTTGCCACGCCCGTACGTCAACCATCAAACTACAAGAGAATTACTTGAAAATTCGTCAAAGGGTTTATATAATATCGATCCGGATCTTAAATTTATCTCTTATCTAACATACCTTGTATATCTTCTTTTAATGACGGACCGAACGACGATTCGGTCCGTCGTTATAGGTTTGGTCTGTCGCTATAGATTGTCCATTGCTAAAAATTAAGATGACGATTCTATATATATCAATGGTGAATTGAATCGTCAAAATCCGTCGCTAAAGGGGTATGCAAGTTAGTTATGTTAAATAAGGGGTAAGTTTAAGATCCGATATATATATATATATATATATATATATATATATATATATATATATATATATATATATATATATATATATAATCCGTGACAATAAGCACGACCCGCGTGTTTTTTGTCTTGGTCCGTCTTTTGGTCGCTTTAACTATTAATATAGTATATATATATATGTTGAATAATTCATGGCAAGTACGTAGCGGAACGGGTGTAAATGCGCTATTATATAATAACGGATTTTTGAAAATAGTATTTAATACATTATTATTATTTTTTAGTTCTAATATTGGCCGTTAATTTCTATATTTGAACGATAAAGCTTGCCAAAAAATGCAATTTATTTTTATAAACTTTAATAAATGATAAATTGAGAAATAACTTAAGCCGTTAGAGAGAACCATTAATTAATTTATATGTTCATACAAATTAAGCATGCATTTTGAAATTAAAATAGTTCATGATAATGTTAACTTGTTTCTTACACCTTAATATCTACACAGCCATCACAACTGGGCTACCGAATTTCTTGACATTTTGTTTTGTCCACAATATGTTAAAATAAAGAAGTAGCTGGCTATAATATAGGTGTATATTAATCACATGCAGTCAGGATATCCCTGAATTTTTCCATTTTGAAACTTTTTTTAAAAAAGAAAGTGAAATGGCATATTCTTTTTTTTTCACTCTTTTTTTATCAATCAAGAAATTTTATTAATATTAGATAGGTAAAACCGTAAAAAGCTAAAAATTAAAGTACATACATCATGAACTCTGTAAAACAAAATTGAGTCATGCATGCTACGTATTATTGAAGTTTTCTATTGAGTCATGCATGCTACGTATTATTGAGTCATGCATGCTACGTATATAAATCACATGCAGTCAGGACATCCCTGAATTTTTCCATTTCGAAACTTTTTTTTTAAAAGAAAATGAAATGGCATATTCTTTTTTTCCACTCTATTTTTATCAATCAAGAAATTTTATTAATATTAGAATGGTAAAACCGTAAAAAGCTAAAAATTAAAGTACATACATCATGAACTCTGTAAAACAAAATTGAGTCATGCATGCTACGTTACGAACTGCAAAATAAATTAATATACGAGATCGGATAGAATTATAAAAAAAATGATACATAAATTTGCAAATTATGTAATCTCTCAATAAAAATTTGACACCTTAGATGTTCCTAATTTTACTGAAGCACCAGCCTCATAATTGCTCTATCAGCAAATATACACAAACTCCACATCATATTACGTAGGGTTTAATAATCAATAGACTCAATTAACTAACATCCAAGGTCTGATAATTCTTAAATAGTATGTTTGTACAAAGAAAGAAAGAGAGTACTAATGGCGATTAATCTGATGGAAAATTCGTTCTACACAATGTTTTATTAATTATCTAGCCAGCCTATATCTTCAAGAGTTATATAATTAAGTCCACCCCTCAATTATAGACATATATATGGGACATTAATTTTTTTCCTTACCACCAAAGCAAGCACTTTTCTTTCTCTCTCCTAACGACCAAACCTCTCAATTCCAAGCCATGGTGAGTCTTTAATTATACATTCAACTCTCTACCTACTTCTCTTTAATCTAATGGTTTTGTGTCATATATATATCATGTGCATGCAGGGGGAAGAGGGTGCTACCAAGTACCACTATCTTAGCCAATGGACCAACAAAGACAAGGGTGGATTTAGAGCTGCCTCCTTCGTTTATGGTACGTAAGAATATCACATGAACTCCGGCCTTCATCATCTCTTTCAAATTGATGTTTTAATATCTTTTTGTCATTTCTCCGCCCGCCCCCTTTTGAGAATCAACCATTCGTACGATTCTTTGATAGAAACAAATCACAAAAGGGTATGTTGTTGTCATTTTGTTGGAAGGATTAAGAAGCATGCACCGATGTATAGATCATGAACGTTCATAGATTAACGAAAATATGCAAAAACTAGATCTATATATCTGTCTCTGCCATTCTACGAGTCTCTTTCTTTTTGCGTATGACATTAGTTACTCTAAATTAAGCTTAAAAACCCGCGTTATAAAGAATCTCAACAGTTTTAAAAGCTTAAATTGTTAGAAAGACCAATTAAGTTTAACATACTCATGATCATCATGAGTCCAACAATTTATTATTTCATACTTTATCTCTTAATTTTTCCCTGCCTGTAGGGTTGGTGGCATTAGAGAATATGGGGTTTATCGCGAGCGTAGTGAGCTTTTTCTTATACTTCTTGAATGAGTTGCACTTCAACCTATCTGGTGCAGCAAACACCCTCACAAACTTCATGGGTTCAACATTCTTGCTCTCCCTTGTTGGTGGCTTCATCTCAGACACATTCATAAACAGATTCCATACATGTCTAATTTTCGGATGCCTAGAAATTCTGGTATTAATTATTATTATAGTTATTTATTAATTATTATATTTTGACTAATTCATTATATTAATATATATATATATATATATATATATAAATATATTAAATTAATACTTTACATTTTCTTTTCTCTTTTCCTTTATTTTGAAGATAGAGTAAACTATATACCCTAATGAATGATGTTGCCTACATAGACCTTTTTTAGGCATATTTATTAGGATTTTATTTGGGCATACGTACTTTGACATAATTTTACTCCATCCTTTATTCCAATAAAAAAAAGTTTGTAATTTGTCTTAAATATTGCAATTTAGTGAAAACGTGAGAAGACCGTTTTATAATTTGTCCAAAATATTGTAATTTAATGTAAATATGAGAGGACAGTTTTATAATTTGCCCTAACGTGCATAAGATGGATGATATGGTTCATTGCAGTCCAAATATTAATTTTGGTCGATTGACCAATATATTAAACGAAATAGGAGATGATCTCTCCTACGTATGGCCAGATATGTTTTCTCTCTGACTACCTTATCGAATATTGTATGATAACAAGATCCTTAATCTATATAAAATTATTTTTCGTTTACGACCTATATATAAAGACGGACCGGAGCAAGCCGCCTGCTGCGTCAAAAAGAAGGCGTTTTAAATTTTGCCCATAAGTTTAAAATTTTCCTGTTTTACCCATTAAATGTAATAGTATTTCTATTTTGTCATTCAAGTTAAAAAATTTAGTTTTACCCTCTAAATTTAATAGTAACAATTCTATTTTATCCTCCAAGAAAAAGATATTTAATATTGAAAATTAATAGGAGTAATATAATATGAATATATTAAACACTCAGCGCGTGTGCATAGACCCCTAGGGCCCTAGACAAGAGTGGAAAAAGAAATACTACCACCAGGTTTGTTTACAAAAACAAAAAATATGTTTTGAATTGGACTATTTATTTTAATTTAATATTATTTTAAATTGAGAAAATTCTTTAATCTCACTATTAGTCTATAATGAGATTATATTCTATCATAAAGCAATTTGATAGTTAGAAATGAAAAATTAAGAAAATACATTCATTATGATTGTTTAAATTACTAATTAATAGCCTGTCATGGAATAAAAAAAAAAAATAGTGTTAAATTAAGACGAAAAATCTAATCTCAAGTAAACTTTTTGCAAACTGCTTTTCCTATCCAATTAATTGTGGAATATATATTGGTACAAAAATTACTTGTAGGCTTTCGCATTGATAACAATCCAAGCTCATTTCAAAAACTTACATCCAAGCCATTGTAGTATTGGAAAATCAAGTTGCATGGAAGGTGGCATAGCCGTCATGTTCTATGTATCACTTTGTTTCCTAGCCTTGGGCAGCGGCGGCGTGAGGGGTGCACTTCCGGCACTCGGCGCTGACCAATTCGACCAGAAGGATCCCAAGGGAGCCAAGGCACTCGGAAGGTATTTCAACTGGCTTATGCTCAGCACCACGGCCGGCGCGACCATCAGAGTCACGGTGATTGTCAAGACTAGCTCCACCAAAGGATATTGGTGGGGTTTTTTTCATAGCTACCATTCTTGCCTTCTTGGGTTTTAGTTTTCTTTCCATTGGGGCACCTTTTTACAGCTTACAAGTTCCCCAAGATAGCCCCATCATAAAAGTTCTACAGGTCTATTCCTATCACTACATATATCTGACTTTGTAAATATTTATTAAAATTTTTAAATATAAAAAAAATAGTATTTTGAAAAAATTTAGGTTAAAGAAAATTCAATGTCAAATGAGTAAGAACTATCCTAATTATATATTCATTAATTAATATGTTGGTTTTTTAATGGCTTATCTATGAATTAGTACCCTAAACTATAAGTCGTATTCACTTTCAATTTTGTCAATTAGATGATTAAACTATCAATTTTTTCCATTTCGATTCAATTGAAACTGTCATGTCACAAATTGATGATGTGGCATTGACATGTAGCATTTTAGTTCTGATGTGTCAAAAAGCAATAAAATAAATATAATGTAACATTAAAATTTAATAACAAAATATAAAAATATTTCTAAAATGAAAATAACTAATTTAAGAGGTGAGTTTTATATATATATAAAAAGAATTGAGTAATAATAATTTTTTAAAAAATTACTTATCACTATTGTTACCATGCACCAAAATTTGCAAACAAAATAGTAAAAAAATTTATTATTATTAAGTAATCGAAAAAAAAATTAGAAGCAAAAAATCTGATGACCTCAATCCGCGTACCGCCATCTTCAATCTAAAAACATCTTTCCTCTCCCTCTCTATACTGTCATCCATTGCAACCATAAATCCCCAGGACTAACACTGGAAAAAAAGAAATTACATCCCAAAACCACTTCATTAAAAACAAAACCCCCAAATCACCTTCAAATCTAAATTTCTCTATCACTCATACACTCTTAACAACACTTCGTTGCATCAATGAAGCCACCACGGTTGGACAATCTGACGGACAACTATTCTCTCAAAAATCAGGTCAACGTCGTCATGGATTTATTTCATCAACGTGTTAAAGCAATCGTCATATTATCCGTTTTTGGACCTGATTTCAGTGTGATGAAGTTAATACTGAAATGGGTTAAACAATTTTGGAGCTGGATCTATGGTTAGGTTTATGATTTTCTATTGATTCTCATAATGATGAAGGCGACAATGATAATTCTGGGTTTATGGCTGATGATTGTGGCGTCAATTTTTTTGGATCGAGTAGAGGATCTGGTGTTGTGTTCGGATCTAGGGTTATGTTTCAGAGAAAAGTGCAATTTTTAATTTTGGGCATTAACGTGTGCTTCATATGGACGGAGACTTCGGGTGGACGTTTGGGTGGATTGGGGTTTTGTGGGTTGCGTTTGTTGTTCAAAACAAAAGAATTTGGAGTTAAAGCAGGACTAATTTTTCCATTGTTATTATTATTATTCTGATTCAAGCCAGGGTGGATGTTTCAAGGTGGCGTTGATGGAGCTGGGCGGCGTAAGTTAGGGTGGTGTTATATTAATGATTTAATTTTAAAAGTATATTTCTACTATTATAGTTAATTAAACAATAATATTGTATTTTATTTTTTTCCTTTTAATTTCATATAAAATGATTTAAATTCATTACAATTTTAGTCTTTTTAACACATCAGCAATTTGAGTCTTTTACATGTCACGTGTTTAAGCCACGGTGGTTCAATTTGTTGCAATTGAAAAAATTAATAGTTCAATCATTTAATTGTCAAAATTGAAAGGTGGATCACCGAAGTGGAATATGACTTATAGTTTAGTGTACTAATTCATATTTAAGCCTTTTTTAATTACAGGTTATAGTTGCGGCATTTAAAAATCGAAAGTTGTCACTACCAAAGAGTGTTGATGAACTACATGAGATCAATGAAGAAGAATCAGTACTTTCAGCTGATCCAAGAATTAAACACACCAGCCAATTCAGGCATTTTTCTTCACCCAGTCAAATTAATTTTAACTTTTTTTTTATCAACGCCCATTATACGTACAGACAGATACTTTTGATAAGTCTTGAAATCTATATATATATATATATATGTCAAAAATACTTAAATTATTGTACTATTTTGTTTGTTGAATATGCAGCTGGCTAGACAAAGCTGCAATATTTGGAAAAGAATCAGAACAACAAGGCACAAGCCCTTGGACAGCTTGCACTGTGACCCAAGTTGAGGAAGTAAAGATTCTAACAAGAATGTTGCCCATTATAGCCAGCACTGTAATAATGAACACATGTTTGGCCCAACTCCAAACATTCTCACTAGCTCAAGGTAATATAATGAATCTATATCTGGGCAATTACCTATTCCCAGCAGCATCAATCCCTGTAATCCCTCTGCTATTCATGTCCCTTCTCATCCCCCTCTACGAGTTCGTTTTCGTTCCTTTTGCTCGAAAAATAACAAAGCATCCTTCCGGAATCACCCAACTCCAACGGGTTGGAGTTGGGCTTGTCCTTTCCGCCATCTCAATGACCATCGCCGGCATTGTGGAAGTATAAAGAAGAAACCAATCCCTCAAGGACCCGTTGAAGCCTATTAGTCTTTTTTGGCTTTCCTTCCAATACGGCATTTTTGGTATCGCAGACATGTTTACCCTCGTCGGATTGCTCGAGTTTTTCTATAGGGAGGCTCCGATCGGAATGAGATCATTGTCGACTTCATTTACGTTTATTTCATTATCTTTTGGGTATTTTTTGAGTAGTGTTTTTGTCGATATTATTAACTCCGTCACTAAGAGAGTAACGCCGAGCAAATTAGGGTGGCTGCATGGACAAGACTTGGATAGGAACAATTTGAATCTCTTCTATTGGTTTTTAGCCATCCTTAGCTGCATTAATTTTGTCAACTACCTCTATTGGGCCACATGGTACGAATATAAAACAGAAGAAATTAATGATGTATCCAAATCTTCAAAGGAAGCCGGGGATGAAGAAGTTGTACAAGATGATGATGCATCCAAGCCTGCAATTGAACCCCAAGCTGGTGAATCCAATCCACTAAATGAAGTCTCTTCTTCTGCTGAACTCAAAGGAGATTCTAAAGTTCAACAAGAGTAAGCCTTGAGTAATTAAATGGGCACAAAAGTCTCGAGTAATTAAATTAATTCAACTTGGTTAGCTTGGATGTTGTGTGTAAATATAATAAGAAAGGAAGGTATTTTAATATTTTGATATTTTGACATAATTTTTCTTACGGCATGAAGGTGGGACCTATTACATACTTATATAAAAAAAAAAAAGACTGTAAAAATATCAAAAAAATTATGTGAAAATATCAATTCTCAAAAAAAAATGTTGAAGCTCATAAATATCAAATATTTTGAAGTATTAGATGAAAGAAATCATCTTATGATCTTCTCTCTTTAACTTTTCTCTTTAATTTATCGAACATAATTTATTTCAGTCACAAATAATAAACATTACAAAGTTGACGATTGTTGAAATCATCTTATGACCATTTAAAATCTATCTTTTTTGGTTTTCTATATTAGTAGAATGTACATTATAATTGACAAATTAATCCCATTAGGTTGGGCCTTTTTTTTCTCAATTCAATATTCTTTATTTTATTTTTGCTATTTTAGTTTATATTATCACAATATCAAATCATGAATTTTAATTTAATTTATATGATAATATGTGGTCTTAATTGGGTTATATTCCAAGAGGACCTACTATGTTACTTTCAACAGCTAGCTAAATTCCCATCCATGATATCAATGACAGAGAGCAAATAAAGCATATAACATCACTACCAAATTAAACTATCAATCCCCTAGAGTGATAGTGATAATTCATAAGAAAGGAAGATTGAAACTTCAAAGGGAAAAACTGGTCCCTTCCTATTCTAATTATCTTCCTCTAAACATTATGCTTTTATATATATATATATATAGCAAGGATCAAAAGCATTCTTTTTAAATAATATTTTTCTTTAAATAGCATTTTTTTATTAAAACGACGTCATTTTAGAGTGGCCACGGGTGACATTTTTATAAATAAAAAGAAAACAAGTGGGACCATTCTCTTTTAAGTCAGTCCAAACCGACGTCGTTTTAATAAAAGAATGTTATTTAAGGAGGAATGCTATTTAAAAGGAATGCTCTTGATCATTTCTCTCTCTCTCTATATATATATATATGGGATTCTATCTATGACAATAGGTTCTTATAATGACATTATAACCCTTTTCTCCCACCGCCAGCTACAATTTCTCTCATTTTGTTAATAAATTAATAAAAAATAAAAAAGAGTGGTCACTTGTTTTTTTTTTTATTTATAAAAATGCCACAGCTCATGATCACTCCAAAAAACGACGTCGTTTTAAGGAATTATGATATTTAAGGAATTATGTTATTTAAAACATCTTTCTTGATCCTTGCTTATATATATATATATGTATGTATATAGTTAGGATCTTAATTTCACTTTTATATCCAACTCACTTGAGCTCACCTCCTTTAGCGACGGACCCGTGACAGTTTGGTCATCTGGCAAATAAATCTATATTTTTAATGACGGATGAGCAATCGTTATAATTAAAAAAACTATAAATAAGTAGGCATTGTATCTTCTGTGATTATATATATATATATATATATATATATATATATATATATATATATATATATATATATATATATATATATATATATTGCTCTGTGTGGGTGTCATTATTGATCATTGCCTAGGAAATTGACAATACATGTTTAACTTGTACACTGGGCATTGAAGAAACACCTTCTTACAAGTCTGCAGGTCTAATGTAATTTCTTTATATTTTCAAAAAGCTTATTATATTCCATAAAATATTGTATTATAAATATAATTGTAATATTTCAGTCTCACGTCAACATTTGGATGTTATTAGTATAAATATATTATATAAAGCTAAACTCTACTATCACTAGGACCACCAGTCACATTTTTTTTTTCAGTCTTAATATATTGTTACTAAAGGTTGGGTCATTACAAATTGACATAGCGGAAGACGGATAGATAATAGACACAATCACAAAAAATTATAAAGTTAGATAAATTGACTAAACAACTACAATGCTTATAAATTCATAATAATAAAAGTTAACCTTAAAACACATAAAAATATCATTTAAATACTAAACAATAAGTTGAAAATCATAATTACGCAAGTAATAATTAAAAAAAAAAAACCAAATAGTCCAAATAAACCTAAATTTGGAAAACTTCGGAAGATTTTTGGGTTTTTAACTGTGTCCATCATGATTAAAGGTGATGAGTCTTGTAAGACTCGTTGTAAACTTCGATTTGATATACTATGAGTCCCGTAATTTTAAAAGTATTAAAAATTTCTATCCAAACCGTGTCACGAATGTGACTAAAGTTTTGAATTAAAATCGAAGGTGGGGACATTAGAAATTTACGTGGAGGAGATTGTAATATCCTGATTCTAAATTGGTAGCAGTGGTGAGGACATTAGAAATGTATGTAGAGGAGATTGTACTCATCAGAATATGTGGGTGTGATTAGTGCAAGTATAAGGCCACAATCGATATTGTCAGTAAAAATGTTATTGTCAAAAGACTCAAAAACAAATAAGTGTTCTTTAAAATTTGAAGTTTTGCGGGAAAAAAAATACAAAATTGTGTCTATTTATATTGACCATATTATTTTTACTCTGATAATATAAAACTGAATTTTATTACCAATAATAACAACAATTATGATCTTTTGAGTGATTTTATTTGATAAAATAATTGATGGATAGGAAAAATAGTACATACAATTATGGTATTTTTAATAAAATAATTTTCCGCTTAAAATAAGGGGGTGTTTAATAAAAACTGAATAAATCTTAGGGGGTGTTTGTTTAGAAATTTGAATGGAAATTTGAATCAATAATTTGAATCGATTCGATTGCATTTGTTTTTGGTCGAATAGTGAATCAGTAAGATAGATGAAATTTGAATGGCTAAGTCAGATTTTTTGAAATTTGAATATTTGAATGAAGCATTGAATGAAGTAAAAAAAAAATTTAAAAAGTAAAAAATAAAAAAATATATTAACTATTATATTAAGTAATACTAAATAAATTTATAACAATTTTAATTTTTTTTAAAGGGGGTAAAATAATAAAGTTTTGTCATTCAGATGTTTCAGACATGTCAATTATCAAACAACTTTTTTCATTCAGATTCAGCTCATTCAGATTTATTCAGTTTGTATCAAACACCCCCTTATCCTGAATGAGCTGAATCTGAATGAAAAAAATTATTTGATAATTGACATGTCTGAAATATTTGAATAACAGATTTTTAATTATTTTACGTACCCCTCTATAAATATTCAAAAAATTATTGTAAATTTATTTAATATTACTTAATATAATAGTTAATATTGTAAAAAATATATATAGTTAATAATATATTAACATTAAGACACTCATTCAGCCATTCAGCTAAAAAAATAGGACTAAATTCAGCCATTCAGACACTTTTTTCAAAAAATAAATGCACTGAATTGCTGAATCGATCAATCATTTAAAAGGGAAAAAACCCGCCCTTAAGATACTTTATGGAACAGAAGTATAGTACATGGTCATACTAAAAAGGAGATCCATATTGCTAAAAAAGGAGATTCAATGTCGCGATTGGTTGGATATGCCGATGCAGGATATTTATCAGATTCACATAATGGAAGATCACAAACTAGGTTATGTATTTACATATTGTGACACGGCTATATCCTGGAAATCCACAAAGCAAACCATGACAACTACATCTTCAAATCACTCAGAGATTCTCGCTATACATGAAGTAAGCAATGAGTGTATTTGGTTGAGATCAATTATTCAGCATATTCAAAAATTATGTGGATTTCGATTACCATCAATCAAAGACATTCTTACAATTCTGTATAAGGGTAACGTTGCATGCATTGTGTAAGACCCCAACTTTTTTTTAATAAAGATGATTTTTCTATAAATATCATTTTTAAATATTATGGAATAAATTTGATATAATGTGATAGTTATGGGTAATATTTATAAATTTTGCAAAGTACGCAAGTTGTTATATAATATTCGATTGGTACGGGGAAATATTCGTTTTAACGGGGAATATTAAACAACAATGCACAATCATTGGTGAACCTCTGACGAAATTATGTCGAATTAAGAAAGCGACAAAAATACTTTATGAAAATAACGGCGGAAGTTTTACTGATTAAGCTGTTGAAACACACGGTGTTAAAAAACAACGATGTCTGTATAGTTGCAAAAAAGCAAGCGCACGGTATTGATTATTGATGCTTACGTAAGAGGTCACTCGTTTTTGTTCAATTATTGCTACTGATAATTCTTTGCGTAGTATCTCACGTTATTTGATTCAATTATTGTCAATATTTTATATATTATTAAATCAATAATTTAGGCGACAAAGTTATTAATATTATTATTTGCAATATTAACGATGTCTAGAAGTTACATCGAGGAGAGGTTTGGTCACCTAATTCGCGCGGCTGATAGGGAGAAATCCTTATTCGAAAGCTCCTCTTTCACAGGAGCGACACTGGTTGATTAATATTGTGAATTATAATAATGATGATAAGTGTTGTTAAAAATATTGAAAAATTTTTTATGATGTATTTTGCCTATTATTTGAACCCACTTGCTCATTTTCAAAATGTGGGGAGAAAGTTATCTCAATTTTTCTTATATATATATACTGCAGTATGATATGATTATATATATATATATCTGATGAGATCAAAAGCATTCTCCTTAAATAACATTCGCCTTAAATAGTATTATTTTATTAAAAAACGTCGTTTTGGAGGAACGCGGTGGCATTTTTGTAAATACGCGGTGACATTGTATTTACAAAATGCCACCGCGTCCCTCCAAAAACAACGTAGTTTTAATAAAAGAATGCTATTTAAAGAAATATTTAAGGAGAATTCTCTTGATCTAATCAGATATATATATATATATATATATATATATATATATATATATATATATATAGATTTGACAAAGTTAGTAGAAAGGGAGACAAATAATTCAGGAAGGGGTGTTCTTTTTCAATGAACATGTGATAATTTATATATATATATATATATATATTATAATATGTTTTGTTTTTTTATGAAAAATAGAATATATTATATTTTATTTAAAAGATTTTGCTTTAAATCTGCAGATGATCAGTTTAAAAAGTAAATCAATCTGGACCGTTCATGAATTAATTCTTATTAGATCTATTCTTCTATAAATAGAAGCTCATTCCTTCATTATTTCTTACGAATTCACTAAAACTCTATAGAGAGAAATTATATAGAAATTATAGAAAAGTATTATTGTAAGACCCCAACTTTTTGAATAAAGATTAAATTTTTTCGAAATATATTTTTGAATATTATGGTGTGGATTTGATATAATGTTATAGTTGTGGGTAATATTTATAAATTTTGCAAATTCATGCAAGTTGTTATATAATATTCAATTGGTGGGGAATATTCGTTTTAATGAGGAATATTCGTATGCAACAGCACAATCATTGGTGGACCCCCATTAGCGAAATTATTGTCGGATTGAGAAAGCGACAAAAATACTTTATGAAAATAACGGTGGAAGTTTTACAGTTAAGCTGTTGAACTACCGGTAGTAAAAGTACGATGTCTGGCGTGGTTGCGTAGTAGCCACAAGTATTGATTATTGATGCTTACGTGAGAAGTCACTCAGTTATACTCAATTATTACTCACGATAATTCTTTGCATCATATCTCTCATATTATTGATTTGATTATTGTCGTAGTATCATCTGCGTAATAATATGTTATTTTATTAAATCAATAATTGAGGCGACAAAGTTATTCATATTATTAAATTATAATATTTACAATGTCTAGAAGTTACATCGAGAGAGGTTTGGTCACACTAATTGCGCGCATGATAGGGAGAAATCCTTATTGGAAAGCCCTCTTTCTCAGGAGCGACACGGTTGATAAATATTGTGAGTTATAATATTAATGATGAATGTTATTAAAATTGAAGTTGTGTTGAGGAGTTGAATTTGGAGGCGGACGTGATATTTGAGTCGAACGATGAAATTAGTAAAAATAGTCTATAAACACAAAAAATTTTGGAATTCACTATTTGGTCAAAGTCAACAGTTGACTTTTTAGGGAAAAAATCAAACTTTAAAATTTCAAAATTTATATTTTTGATAAAATGGTTTCATTGTGTTGGAATTATTTGTGTTAGTGAAAATCGACAATTATTTCGATAATAATTGATGTGCTGGAGGTTATATTGACCCGATCGGTATTTAACAGGATAAATGAGCATTTGATTGCTATTATTTCACATGATTATAACTATTTGTTCACATGTGTATACTATTGTTTCACATTCTTGTTACTATTAGGGGAGTTAGTGCAAGATTGATAATACTTGCATTTACTTAAGTTAAAAATGGAGGTATAGATGGAGTACTTATCTTTGTAATTCGTATTTTCACATGTCTAGAACTATTGATTCACATAATTTACTATTGAATCACATTATTTACTATTAGGGGAGGTGGTGCAAGTTTGATAATACTTGATGACTAAATTAAAAATAAAGGAAAAGTTGGAGGTATTGTCTTTGAAATTTTTCGAGCCCCAAAACGTCTGATTATCGAACCTATATTTATCTATAAATAGAAGCTCATTCTTCCTTCATTTCTCACCAATTCACAAAAGCTTTAGAGCGATTATTATAGAGAGAAATTATAGAAAGAAAAAAAAGAAGTCTGCTACCTCACTATTCTAATATCCGGTTTTCTAAAGGTAGGGAGTATTATTTCTTTCTTATCATGAAGAGAATTTCTGTTATTCCATTCTTTATTATTACATTGGAATAACTCAGATCATGTGGCTACCCTATACTTGGTGAAATTCTTACGTTGTTCCATTGTTTATCATTCTGTTGGAACATCTATACATGCATTCTACGTCGGACCGGGTTAGTCTTCATTATTCATTGGAATATCACATGCATGCGTTTCTGTTGGACTCGATTCCGTCTTTATTATTACATTGGAATATCCGTGCTGCGTGCGTTCTCACGCAGGACTGATTAAAATCTTTATTATTACATTGGAATAGATGCATGCATGCGTTTACGCCGGACTTGATTCCATCTTTATTATTCTGTTAGAAATATCTTATGCATGCGTTTCTGTGGGACTGATTCCAGATTATTTATTATTACATTTGGAATATATCACATGCGTGCGTTCTCTATTTGGACTGATTCGTCTTTATTATTACATTGGGAATAGCACATGCATGCGTTTTCGCCGGACTTGATTTCCGTCTTTATTATTTACATTGGAATATCTTATGCATGCGTTTTCTTACGGGACTCGATTCCGTTATTTATTATTCTCGTTGGAATAACTTTTGCTGTCTGCGGTCTATCGCATGCACGGTGATTTCTTTTGTTATTCCATTCCTTATTATACTCGGTTGGTTAAAGTTTTGACTTCTATACTCCATGAAATTAGTGGAATATCCTTGATATTTGCGGCTTCATCCGAGATCTTTTCATGGAAATATTTTTACGAGCATTCTTGAATTTTACTCTACAAAGCGATATCATGTTGACAATTTGGACGTTATTAGTTCTGGATAAATTAATTCTTGAACTTGTTTTATTGAATTCTTATATCATTGTCACCATCCTCATGTTTATATTTTGTTGAAAGTCATCTGTGGCCTATAGTGCATAGATGGACTTGGTATGATTATGACCGAGGATTATTGATTGTAATCATGGCCGTAATGTTACAAATGATGTGGAAAAAGTCCTCATTGGCGCAGTAGAGCATTGATGGATAGTTGTTGGCATGATCATGACCATTATTGAATACACAAATATTCTTGGCCCGTGGTGCATGGATAATTGTGGTCGTGATCTTAAAGAATATCCTTGGCCAGTAGTGTGGGGTAATTCGATGATGTGAATTATTTATTAAGTTTGAGTCCGCCGATAAAAGTGATGAAAAACCTTTTAAATCATAAAAGATAGTAGATTTTATTCTCTATTTGACTCTTTTAATGGATTGCTTGTTCATTGCAGATTAAACTTGATGGTTGTTATATTGTATCGGTTTAACCTTTGTTTAAAGGCTAACGATAATATATTACGCATTATCTTAGTCATAATATTTCCTCTTTGGGCTAGTTGAGCTCACCCTTTTACTTTCATTGTTCTCTTGAGGAAATGAGAGCGTGGCGAGGGACTAGTCTGGGGGAGCGGATGTGGGCGGATAATAGCATTAGTAGTCCTCCTTCACTATTCGTGAAATAGTGTGATAATAATTGTAATGAGGACTCCTTTGAGTTTGTATAATCTCTAGTAGACAATATTTGTATTCAAACTCACAGCTTATGTTTTGTCGTATTGTACACGACAGTTGTATTATTAAGTTGTATTTGTATTCTGTATCATGTATTTGACAACTCAGAATAGGTGATGTATACCTATTCTGGGGGCGTCACAGTTGGTATCAAAGCTTAGGGATATGATCCCTGGCTAAGATGTGAGACTAGAACTAGGAGGAGAGAGACGGGGAATTCCTTCGCTACTATGACCTACCTAAGTTTATTTGGTATTTAATTGGTCAGTTAGAGTGTAGGGATAATATGTTTCATGTCAATTAACCCTTATTTTGTGGCAGTATTTAAAAATGGCATCCGAGAATGTTGAGAACATCAATGGAGCACAGGAGACCGTTGAGTCTCCACAGATTAATAACCAGGACAATGTGCACCAGGAAGGAGACAATCCTCATGCAAACAACAACATTGACCAAATGATGAACGATGGAATGTTCCGAGGCTTCATGAAATTCATGCAACATCAGGCGAGAGCGGCTCCTGTCCAAAAATCTGGTGGGCTCTTGCAACTCTCGGACGGTCTTGCCAAAGCAGTTCAAGGAGCTGGGACCACCAGAGTTTATTGGAGAGCCAAAACCACTTAAGGCGGAAGCATGGAAAAAGCAGATCGCCAAGATATTTGATGTCTTGGGATGTTCCGAGGAGCAAAAGGTTTCCTTTGCCACTTTTATGTTGCGAGGAGAGGCAGATTACTGGTGGGAATCGGTAAAGCGTACTCAACCTACCGCACTGAAGATGTCTTGGGAGAAGTTCCAAGTACTATTCAACGACAAGTATTTTCCCAAAAGTATTCGTCACATAAAAGAGGTAGAATTCATCAAGTTGGAGCGTAATAATAATAATAGTGGTAAAGATCTGAAGCCAAGCCAAGTTGCCGAGTTGTCCCGGTTTGCGTACCACTTGGTTGATAATGAAGAGAAGAAATCTGCGAATGTTTTTTAAGAGGTTTGAAAGCAGGAGATACGTCAATATCTTATTTCTCATAAGCGTGTTTGTATTGAGATGTTGTAAATAGGGCTCGATTAGTGGAGGCGCGATAACGAAGTCAGCGGAACCAAAAGAGAAGCGGTAAGCAAAATGATAATACCGGTGAGAAGCGATCATGAAGCGGTGACAAAAAGCGTGGAGGAATCAACATGCCAAAAATGGTAACCACTTTGGTGGTAATCATGGCTAAAACAATAAGAATGGACATTTCAAGAAGGGAGATTCAACAATGATGGAAAGGCGTCGACCAAAGCACCGTTGTTAAGGAAGGAGAAGCGACCACTATCATATGCTTCAAATGTGGAGGGAGGGACACATCGGTCCAAGCTAGCGCGATGTGAGTCAAAACATGTTATAATTGTGGAAGAAGGTCACTTAGCTCAATTTTGTCGTTCACCCAGAAGACAAGTTCAGCTAGGATGGAGGCACCAAAGATCGTCCCAGAAAAGTCAAAGCCAGGTAGTCTGAGGAGAGCGTTTGTTGTGACCTCCCAAAAAGCAAGGAACTCGAGCGAGGCCATCACGGGTAAACTTATCATAAAATCTAGCGAAGTCTATATCTTATTTGATCTGGGTTCTACCCATTCTTTTATTTCTCCTACTTATTTCAGCGATTAAATTTGACTCAGGAGAAATTAGACTTTGACCTATCTGTGGAAACTCCGTTGGGAGAAACCTTCATTACATCCACTGTTTATAAGTCTTGTTTGGTTCAAATCGGTACCCTCACATTACATGTCGATCTTATTTCATTTAAAATACTTGCATTTGATGTGATTCTAGGGATTTATTGCTTAACTACTCATCATGCTAAAATTAATTGTTTTTTTAAGGTTGTTAGCTTTCATATTCCTAATCAACCTATTATGCGAATTCAAGCGACCAAACCATTAAAATCAATCACGGTCATCTCAAGCCATAAAGTTATTCGTTTATTGAAAAACGAATGTCAAGCTTTCTTAGCTCATGTCACGGATCTAAACAAAAATACGTCAGTTTTGAATGATATTTCTATTGTTAATAAATTCCCTGACGTATTACCTGAAGAACTTCCTGGCCTACCCCCAGAGCGTGAAATTGAATTTTGTATCGACCTTGAACCGGTACAAAACCCATTTCCAAAGCCCCATATCGAATGGCTCTATTGAACTTGAGGAGTTAAAGACCCAACTGCGAGGAATTGTTAGACATTGGCTTTATTCATCCCTAGTACTTCTCCTTGGGTGCTCTGTTTCTATTCGTGAAGAAGAAAGATGGTAGTATGCGACTTTGTATTGATTATCGGGAGTTGAATCATGTCACCATCAAAAATAGGTACCCATTACCACGTATTGATGATCTGTTTGACCAGTTGCAAGGAGCCAAATTCTTTTCAAAGATTGATCTTCGTTTCGTATATCACCAATTGAAGATTAGAACAAATGAAATTCTAAAGACGGCTTTCAGAACTCGGTACGGGCATTATGAATTCCTAGTCATGTACTTTGGATTGACTAATGCTCCTGCTGCCTTCATGGATATGATGAACCGAGTATTCAAGGAATATTTGGATCACTTTGTGGGCGTCTTTATTGATGACATCCTTATTTATTCCAAAAGTCGTGAAGATCATGAAAGCAACACTTGAAATTTGGTACTCCAAAAGCTTCGTGAATACAAGCTTTATGCCAAGTTGAAGAAATGCGAGTTCTGGCTGGAGGAAGTAGCATTCCTTGGGCACGCAGTATCAAGTCATGGAATATCTGTTGACCCAACAAAAATTAATGTAATTCAAAGCTGGGAGCAACCTAAATCAGTAATCGAAGTACGTAGCTTTCTCGATTTAGTTGGTTATTGTCAGAGATTCGTGGAAGGATTTTCTCGAATCGTTACTCCATTAACTCAGCTGACTCGGAAAGATACAAAGTTCGGTTGGAGCGAAGAATGTGAGAAGTGTTTTTAAGAACTCAAGAGGAGATTCATTTCAACATCTGTTCTGACAATACCATCTGGCTTGGAGTGATTTGTCATCTACAGTGATGCTTCGGGCAAAGGGTTGGGATGTGTTCTCATGCAACATGGGAAAGTCATAGCCTATGCCTCACGACAACTCAAAGAATATGAAAGGAATTATCCTACTCATGATCTAGAGTTGGCAGCTGTTGTCTTTGCAATTAAAATTTGGAGGCATTACTTGTATGGGGAGAAAGTGGAGATCTTTACGGATCATAAAAGCCTCAAATATTTCTTCACTCAAAAGGATCTCAACATGCGACAACGACGTTAGCTTGAACCGTTGAAAGATTATGATCATACCATCCAATACCATCCTGAAAAAGCGAACGTGGTAGCTGACACATTGAGTAGAAGATCATATGCAAGTACGAGTGCGATATTGTCAATGCAAAAGCCCATTTTGTGTGACTTACAAAGGATGGAGATAGAGTTAAAGACTCCAGGGACCCATGTGATGATGGCAAATATACGAGTAAAATCGACTTTAATTGATAAAGTTAAAGGCGCTTTCAAAAACTGAGACACGGAGGTGATGTGTATGAGGAAGAAAGTGCGAGAAGGTCTTATCTAGTAAGTAAGAATTGATGAAGAAGGAATAATTTGAGTCAACTCCAGACTTTGTGTTCCTAACGACCTTGATTTAAAGTATAAATCATGATGGAGGCGCACAACACACCGTTTGCAATCCATCGTGGGAGTACCAAAATGTATCATGATCTTCGACATACACTTTGGTGGGGCAATATGAAGATAGAGATAGCGTTGTTTATCTCAATGTGTCTAATGTGTCAACGAGTCAAGGCGGAGCATCAAGTACCAAAAGGTCCATTGCAACCACTTGAAATTTCAGAATGGAAGTGGGAGCACATTACCATGGATTTCGTTATTGGTCTTCCCAAGGTTTCTCAAGGCATAGATGCAATTTGGGTCATTGTTGATAGATTGACCAAGTCTGCTTACTTCTTACCTATACGAGAAACTTATACACTTGAACGTCTTGCTCGTATGTACATAAACGAGGTTGTAAGATTACATGGTATGCCAATATCCATAGTTTCTAATCGAGACCCAAGATTCACTTCACGATTTTGGGTTAGTTTGCAGAAATCTATGGGCACATATTTACGATTTAGCTCGGCATATCATCCTCAAAGTGACGACGATCGGAGAGGACTATTCAAACTCATGAAGATTTATTAAGACTACGTGTCCTTGACTTGAGGAAGTTGGGATAATTTCTTACCATTGGTGGATTTTTCCTACAACAACAGATTATCAAGCAAGTATTGGCATGGCTCCATTCAAGCGTTGTATGGAGAAAAGTGTCGTTCTCGATTATCTTTGGGATGAGGTGGGTGAAGCAACGTTGTTAGGGCCGGAGTTGAGTACGCATGACTACGAAAAAGATTCAAACGATCCCAAACAACGTATAAAAACCTCACAAGATCGATTAAAAGAGTTATCTTGATCTTCATCGAAAGGACGTGAAATTCGATATTGGAGATCATGTGTTGTTACGTGTTGCTCCATGGAAAGGAGTTACGAGATTTGGAAGAGAGGAAAGCTCGATCCTCGATACATTGGCCCATTTTAATCCTCGATCGAGTAGGAAGCGTAGGCGTATAGACTCGTTTTACCGCTTAAGTATGTCTCTCGTGTTCATAACGTTTTTCACATATCCATGTTACGTAAATATGTGGAAGACTCGAACCACATTATTGAGTTAAAACCGGACGAAATAGCGGAAGATTTAATGTATGAAGAGGTTCCTGTTCAAATCTTGGATAAGAAGGAACATATTCTACGCTCCAAGGTTATACCTCAAGTCAAAGTTTTGTGGAGAAATCACGATGTTGAGGAAATGACCTTGGAGTTAGAATCTGAAATGAAATCAAGGTATCCTTACCTCTTCGACATACCAGGTATGTACCCTAATTTCGAGGGCAAAATTTTATAAGAAGGGGAGGTTGTAAGACCCCAACTTTTTTTAATAAAGATGATTTTTCTATAAATATCATTTTTAAATATTATGGAATGAATTTGATATAATGTGATAGTTGTGGGTAATATTTGTAAATTTTGCAAAATGCATGCAAGTTGTTATATAATATTAGATTGGTGGGAGAATATTCATTTAACGAGGGAATATTAAATGCACCAAGCACAATCATTGGTGAACCCCACAGCGGAATTATGTCGGATTAAGAAAGCGACAAAAATACTTTATGAAAATAACGGCGGAAGTTTTACCGTTAACTATTGAAACACGGTGTTAAAATTACGTAATGTCGTATAGTTACGCGATGAATATTACGGTATTGATTATTGATGCTTACGTGAGAAGTCACTCAATTTTGTTCAATTATTTGCTCATGAAATTCTTTGCATAAGTATCTCACGTTATTTGATTCAATTATTGTCAATATTTTATATATTATTAAATCAATAATTGAGGCGAAAAAGTTATTAATATTATTATTTGCAATATTAACGATGTCAGAAGTTACATCGAGGAGAGGTTTGGTCACCTAATTGCTACATTAATAGCGAGAAATCCTTATTGAAAACCCCTCTTTCACAGGAGCGACACGGTCGATTAATATTGTGAATTATAATAATGATGATAAGTGTTGTTAAAAATATTGAGGAAATTTTTATGATGTATTTTGCCTATTATTTGAACCCCCACTTGCTCATTTTTCAAAATCGTCGGGAGAAAGTAATCTCAATTTTTTTCTTATATATATATATTTGCAGTAATGTGATATATATATATATATATATATATATATATATATATATATATATATTATTTGGTGGAGTGTGGTGGAGGAAAATTTTGTGTGTATTGGTGAATGTGAGTGGTGGAGTGTGTGAATATATATATATATATATATATATATATATATATATATATATATATATAATCTAATGTGTGTGTGTGTCATGGGAATAAAGAAGAGGAGAAATTATGGTGGTGCACGGAAGTAGTATTATTATTATTATATATATATATATATATATATATATATATATATATATATATATATATATAGATTTGACAAAGTCAGTAGAAATGGAGGCAAATAATTCACTTGGGGGAGGGGTTCTTTTCACTTGAACATGTGATATATATATATATATATATATATTATATAATAAGTTTTGTTTTTTTATGAAAAATAGAATATATTATATTTTATTTAAAAGATTTTTGCTTTAAATGCGGATCGATGGTTTAAAAGTAAATCAATCTGAACCGTTCATGAATTAGTTATTATTCAGTCCATGCTTCTATAAATAGAAGCTCATTCCTTCATTATTTCTTACGATTCACTGAAACTCTAGAGAGAGAAATTATATAGAAATTATAGAAAAGTATTATGCTACTTCCTTACTCTTATATCCAGTTTCTTTTACGGTAAATGGTATTATTTCTTTTGTATTCTTGAAAAGAACTTCTGTTATTCCATTATTTATTATTCTATTGGAATAACCTGTATACGCGGGCTACCCTATACTTGGTGAAATTCTTCTGCTACTCCATTCTTTATTATTCTGTTGGAACATCTCATGCATGCGCTACGCATGATTCTGGTTCCGTTATTTATTATTCTATTGGAACATCATATGCATGCGTTTACGCATAACTTTGATTCCGTTATTTATTATTCATTGGAACATCTTTTCGCACGCTACGTTACTGGCTGGTTAAAATTATTTATTATTCATTGGAATATCCTATTTGTGCGTTCTTACGTGACCTAATTCCATTATTTATTATTACATTGGAATAACACCGTATGCATGCGATCTATCGCGTCGGGTGATTTCTTTTGTTATTCCATTCTTTATTACACTCAGTTGGTTAAAACTTTGACTTCTATACTTGATGAGTGGATTTTATATACACGAATCGATATTCATTTCAAGTTTAAATTCACAGTTATCTTCGTGTTTTGTGTTCATTTTCACTCGTTTCGTGTTATTTTATGTGTAGGGTGGTCATGGATGCAAAGAATGGCGGAGTTTTGGAACGAAAGTGGAAAAACTCATGAAAGCGAAGAAATCCTTTTGGTAGCCTAGCCTAACTTGCAATGCATGGGCCTTTCAACTTATACCCATTTCAAGGCGGGGTCCCGAATCTGGCAGGTGATTTGCTGCTATTCGAACTCTGTTGCGACTTGGATTGTTGGTTTTTTGTTAAGCGCCTACACTCTATAATAGCAGATTTTGGCTTGAACAAAGAGGGGAGCTGAATATTACATAGAAAACAACTAATCACACAACACAAGGAGCATATTACAAGAAAAATTCCAGGATTCAAGGCGAGTTTCGGAGGAGTAATTTTCAGAGATTATCGTGACGGGTGCAAATCGAGGCTACGTGAAGGGGTTTTCATTATTCTTCTTCTATATAGTTTTTTATTTGTAATCGAAAGGATGTTTTCGAAGATATTATTGACTTTTAATTCATTCGTTATGAACTAATTCGCTTATTAGACTTTGATGATGGATCTTTGGCGAAACGATGATTATATAAATTTGATTTCAATTCAATAATATATTCTCGGTTTATCTATGTTAATTCGGCGTGAATTTATGAATTGCACGATCAACAATTCTTTGTGGATTTGAATGGAATCGAGAGAGGAGATTCAATTCTAGACCTAGTTAATATAACATGTGTCGTGTATTTTGTCGATATTGATTTTTGATTATTGTTAAGGTAGAGATATGCTTAACATCATATGTAATCGAATAGAGAACTTAAGCTTAAACCTTCTTTAATTGCGGTTCACAAAGAGATATAGTGAGTTGGTTGATTTAGGTGTTTAGCGAGTTCTATCTTAATTGTGGATTGGCGTTAATACGGTATTAGTGCATCGAGAGGTGGCTAGTATTACTTTCGTGTTCTTGATTAATAAACCTGGGATATTAAATTGAGTTGGAATAAAGGTTTGCAAATCGAGTGAAGCTCGCAGAAATCATAAGTCTAATTCTCCATTAATTGTTTGAAATTCGATTTTGATATTAGCGGTTGTTTTTGTGATAGTTTATTTAATTAATTTAGTTTTATAATTTTAAACCATTGATTTGAGTAGTTTAATAGAATTAGGATTAATAGAAAATTGATAATTGTGAAGTTAAAATTCTTGATAATTTGTCTCTGGGAACGATACTTTATTCATTACTATATTACTTGTTGACCACGCACACTTTCGTGTTTTGCTTCGTATTGATTTTACCCAACAAGTTTTTTGGTGAATTCTTTGCGGGGACAATTTAATGAGAGATTTTAAATATTTTTACGATATCGGTTTAATTAGTCCGCTTTTACTTAAAAATGCTTTTTGTTTTGTTTTTCCTATTTCAGGTTTTCGACATTGGTTTATGCAAACACGATCTAAACATCTAGACTTGCTTTCTTTTGAGGACGACATTGAAAGGAAATTTCAGAGGTTAAGTAAGTGGATTGAAAAAATGAAGAACGAATTCAAAAATTCTGATAAGGAGAAAACAATAGATGCCGAAGACCAGAAAGCGTTGAGAGATTTTGCAACACCTAAGGTGGTGATCGATTCGAAGAGAGCGTCACTCAGCTGCGCAATAGTCGCGAATACTTTTGAAATCAAGCCTGGGACCATTCAGATGATGCAGAATTCAGTTCAGTTTGGGGGAATGTTAAATGACGATCCGAATGATATTTTATTCACTACTATATTACTTGTTGACCACGTACACTTGCGTGTTTTGCGCGTATTGATGTCTCAAATATATCAAAAGGGGTGGCTCAAACTCACCGAACATCCGGCACCCGCCGTTGTCAACATCGTCAAAAAATTTTATGCAAACGCCGAAGACAAAGCACCATTCAATGCGTTTGTGCGGGGTCGCATGGTCTCGTTCAGTGATGATGCCATTAATGCTTATTATTAGTTGCGGGTGCCACGGCAGTGTCAGTATGCACAATTAAGAGATTTTGACCCGGACTACTAGGACGTTATCACGAACATGACAAAGACGGGAACTTCGTGGATCAAAGGTCGAAAGGGAGGTACAGTGTTCCACAGCAAGGACCTTAGCCGGTATGGCAAAATACGGTACGCCTTCTTATGTGCTAAACTGCTTCCGTCCCAACACACTTCAGACGTCACCAAAGAGAAGGCGTTGCTGTTGTACGTAATTGTGCAAGATTTCATCATTGACGTCGGCAATTATCGGTTTTCCATCCGCCGGTGCTTACGTGGAAATTTTTCGGGTGGCTTGCCACACCCATCGCTCATCTGTCAATTGTTCCGCAATGCAGGGGTGAGATGGTTAAACGATAAGCCTACTCAAATGCCGCTCGCTTTGCTTGACTCGAGAATGATAGCGCGGTATTCTGTATGGGCAGGAGGCAAGTCATATCCACGAGGTCTGGGTTTTATTTTTCTATCGGCGTCGGAAGACGAAGTCGATGTAGAAGATACCTCGGGGGATGAGGATGAACCAATGGGAGATCATCGAGAACCGGAAAGCAGTTCCGCAGACCTGAGCAATATCCAAATCCTCAGTTTCTTGAGTTCCAAAATCAGATGACTGTGCACAACAGAGCAGCACGTCGGGAAATGCGGCGTTTGGCGATGCGACAAGATCACATGTTTGATGCTATGAACGCATCTTTTGCCTCACTCAATACAACACTCCAAAGCTTCAACCCGGCGACAAACTTTCCATATCAACAACCTGGACCATTACCTCGCTTTCCTCCAAGTGATTCCGGATGAAGAAGAGCACCAACCACCAGCCTCTGCACTTAGGCGATTCGTGGAAGTCCTCACGACTTTATGTTATTTTTATCCAATGAGGACATTGTGTTATTTAAGTTTGGGGGATTTATTGTTTATTTGTTAATCGCATGCATTACAGTTTATCTAAGTTCAATAATATTCCGAAATAACCAATTTTGAAACAGAATTCAAAAATAATGATCAAAACATGGATACAATCAAAGATAAGAACTATAATAGACAACTTGGACAAAAAAAGAAGAAAATTTCATTTTTCTATGAATAGTGTTATATTACGTGAATATGTCAGTATTCATGAATAGTCATCAGATATGTGAATAGTAACCTGACACAAAAAGTTCCAAATTTGATAAAAAGTTCATACCAATATTTCAAAGATAATGATATTGAAGAAAATATCATTTAAGAAGAAGATAATATCCCTTACCTCAAAATATCGAAGATTTTTGATCCGAATATCAGATAAAGTGAAGAAAACTTGCACCGATTAACTGAAACTCACAAATTATTTAAATACTCACAAAATACACTCAATAATATAGAAAGAAAGAGAGAAAACTTGTTTTACGGTGTGATTTTCAATTCTAACTTTAGCTCTCTATTTATAGGAAAATGTTAAGACGCCTAAAGCGGATTTAACTCGCAACTTTGATGGCTTTACTCGCTACTATTCCCACCCACCACATTTGAATAAAAATCTCAAAGACATTTCTTCACCAACCAAGAGTGGGGCCCACCAATTCTAGAATTTTTCACCAAAATAATTTATAACTTGATTTCCGAATTAGCCACCTCTTAAAATTCATAACAAATCATACGCTCATTTTTAACGGTTCAAAATTTGTGGACATATACTCAACTTATATATGTATAACATATCTAAAAATTACAACGATCCAACGGTCGGATTAAAAATTATAACTCCCATAATATATCTCAAAAACAACTTGGTTTGATTTTTAATACCTCAAATCCGGGCAAAATACTAATAAAACACCTCAACATTAATTCCTTCATTTATAACCACATAAATAAATCCATCATTTATATCCACATAAAATAAATATTTTCTTATCATATGAATCAATGATTAATTATTCACAAATAATATTATAGAATCACATTTATGACAATCAGGCTGTTCCCAGGAAAGAGGGGGCTTTCCAATAAGAATTTCTCCTTACTGGCGCGCAATTAGGTGACCAAACCTCTCCTCGATGTAACTTTCTAGACATTGCCAATAATGCTATCTAATAATATTATTCAAATAATATGAATTATTGATCCGATAATGGAAAATATTGTCACATGATGATAATTATTGAAACAACAATAATATAAAATATCAACGCATCAATTATTGAATCAATAAAATAAAATAGTGAACAGTAACTACTGTGACAATTATTGAGTAGTGCCTTCTTACATAAAGGATCAATAATTCAACAATACATGTGATATGCAATATCAGATGCCATCTTGCAACAACGCCAGATTACTTTTACTTTAACCACCGGGTATTCCAACAGTGTTAATGGTAACAACTACGCCGTTATTCAATTTTGTCGTTTTTTGTATTCATTCGTTATCAAGTTATAGGGGCCCACAAATGGTTTGCGCGCTGTCCGCATTTAATATTCCCGACGTAAAAAGAATATTCCACGACCAAACGAATATTCCCCGACAAATGAATATCTTATAACCACTTGCTTATTTTGAAAATTTTGCACATTTCACCCATAACCAAAGTATTATATCAAATTAATACCTTATTATTCACAATAATAATTAGTGGAAATTTGATTTTATTCATTAATAAGTTGGGGTCTTACAACCTCCCCTCCTTAAGAAATTTCATCCTCGAAATTGACGTATGTACCTGGTGTTTCGAAAAGGTAAGGATACCTCGCTTTCATTTCTGATTCTAACTCCTGTGTCATTTCTTCAATAGCATGGTTTCTCCACAAAACCTTAACTTGTGGTATAACCTTCATGCGTAGGACATCTTCTTTCCTATCCAAGATCTTAACAAAATTCTCCTCGCATTACTTTAAATCTTCTCGCTATCTCAAATGCGGTTCTAACTCAATAATGTGGTTCGGGTCTTTAACATATTTACGAAGCATAGATATGTGAAAAACATTATGAATACGAGACATACTTGGAGGTAGTGTGAGTCTATAGGCCACATTTCCTATTCGGTCGAGAATTTCAAATGGACCAACAAATCATGGATTGAGCTTTCCTCTTTTCCCAAATCTTGTAACTCCTTTCCAGTGCAACACGTAACAATACATGATCCCCAATATTAAATTCCACGTCCTTGGAGTGAAGATCCGCGATAAATCTTTTATCGATTATGTGCTTCAGTTTGTATCGTTGTCGAATCGTTTGGATCTTCTCTCAGTAGTCATTTGTACCAACTCTGGTCCCAACAATGTTGCTTTTACCCACCTCGTCCCAAAGATTTGGAGAAGCGACATTTTCTTCCATACAACGCCTCGAATGGAGCCACACCTATACCGCCGATAAGCATTGTTGTGTAGGAGAATTCCACCAATGGTAGGTACTTATCCCAACTCCGTTTGAAATCTAGGACACATAGTCTTAATAGATCTTCAAGAGTTTGAATAGTCCTCTCTGATTGTCCGTCCGTTTGAGGATGGTATGCCGAACTAAATCGTAAATCCGTGCCCATAGCTTTTTGCAAGCTAACCCAAAATCGTGAAATGAATCTTGGGTCACGATCCAAAACTATGGATACTGGCATGCCATGCAATCTCACAATATCATTCACGTACATACTAGCAAGACGTTCAAGGGAATACGTCTCACGTATAGGCAAGAAATGGGCAGACTTAGTTAATCTATCAACAATAACCCAAATCGCATCTACGCCTTGAGAAACTTTGGGAAGACCCATAACGAAATCCATAGTAATGTGTTCCCACTTCCATTTCAGAATCTCAACTGGTTGTAATGGACCCTTTGGCATTTGATGCTCCGCCTTTACACGTTGACAAGTTAAACACCTCGAGATAAACTCCGCGATCTCTCTTTTCATATTGCTCCACTAAAATGTATGTCGAAGATCAATGATACATTTTGGTACTCGAGTGATGGATTGCAAGCGATTGTGTTGTGTGCCTCCATCATAATTCTATACTTCAAGTCAGAATCGTTAGGAACACAAAGTCTGGAGTTGACTCGAAGTATTCCTTCTTCATCGATTCTTGCTTCTGGAATACCACCTTCTTGTACTTTCTTCTTCATACGCATCAGTTCTATGTCCGTAGCTTGAGCAGTTTTAACTTTATCGATTAAATTCGGTTCTATTCGCATGTTTGATATCATTACATGGGTACTTGGATCCTTCATCTCTATCTCCATCCTTTGCAAGTCATACAAAATGGACATTTGTGTTAACAACATTGCACTTTCGTACCGCATATGATCTTCTACTTAATGCGTACCTACCACGCGTTTACTTTTCGGGGATGATATTGGATGGTGTGATCGTAATCTTTCAATGTACTCGAGCCAACGTCGTTTGCCACATGTTGAGTTCCTTTTGGGTGAAGAAATATTTGAGGCTTTTATGATCTCAGTATAGATCTCCACTTTCTCCCCATACGTAAAGTGTCTCCAAATCTTCAACGCGAAAATGATCACGCCAACTCCAAATCATGAGTATGATAATTCCTCTTATATTCTTTGAGTTGTCCGTGGAGGCATAAAGGCTATGACTTTCCCATGTTGCATGAGAACACATCCTAATCCTTTGCTCAAGCATCGGCAGAGATAACAAATCCATCCGAACCAGATGGTATTGTCGTAAGCAGTCGAAATGAGTCTTCTCGAGTTCTTGAAAACTCTTCTCGCAATCCTCGTTCCAACAGAATTTTATATCTTTCTGAGTTACCGAGTTAGCAGAGTAGCGATTCGAGAAAATCCTTCCCACGAATCTCCGATAATAACCACTAAGTCCGTAAAGCTTCGCATTTTGGCCACCCGACTTTGGTTGCTCCTAACTTTGTGTATAGCTTCAATCTTCGCGTGAATTGACGGATACTCCCATGTTTTTGACACCACGTGTCCAAGGAATGCTACTTCCTCAAGCCAAAACTCGTATTTTTTCAACTTGGCATACAACTTGTTATGATGAAGCCTTTGTAGTACCGGCTTCAAATGGTGCTCATGATCTTCACGGCTTTTGGAATAGATGAGGATGTCATCAATAAAGACAACAACGAGGCGATCCAAGTATTCTTTAAACACACGGTTCATCATATCCACGAAAGCGTTAGGAGCATTAGTCAATCCAAAAGACATGACTAAGAATTCATAATGCCCGTGATCGAGTTCGAAAAGGTCTTTGGAATATCCTCGCTTTTAATCTTCAAATGATGATATCCGTAAGCGAAGATCGATCTTTGAAAGAATTGTGCTCCTTTAAATGGTCAAACAGGTCATCGATGCGAGGTAGCGGATACCTATTCTTGATAGTGACATGGTTCAACTCTTGGTAGTCAATACAAAGTCACATACTCCGTCTTTCTTCTTTACGAATAACACGGGAGCACCCCGAGGAGATGTACTTAGGGCGAATAAAATCGATGTCCAACAACTCCTGTAGTTGGACCTTTAACTCGAAGTTCAATGAGAGCCATTCGATATGGGGTTTTAGAAATGGGCTTTGATCGGGTTTAAGGTCAATAAAGAATTCAACTTCACGTTCGGGGTAGACAAGGAAGTTCTTTGAAATACATCGGGAAATTCACTAACAATAGAAATAGTATTCAAATCGGCGTGTTTTTGTTCAAGTCCGTGACATGGGCTAAGAAAGCTTGACATCCATTTTTCAAAAGAAGCGGATAGCTTTATGGCTTGATATGACAAATGATTGACTTTAATGGTTTGGTTGTTTGAATTCGCATAATAGGTTGGTTAGAATATGAAAACTAACAACACTACGAAAATAATCAATTTTAGCATGATGCGTGGTTAACCAATCAATCCCTAAAATCACATCAAATGTAGAATTTTCAATGAAATAAGGTCGGCAGTAATGTGATGGTACCGATTTGAATTAAGCAAGATTTATATATAGTAGATGTAATAAAAGTTTCTCCTAATGGGGTCTCAACAGATAAGTCAAGGTCTAATTTCTCCTGAGTCCAGCTTTTAAACGTTGAAAGCACTGACGGAGAGAGAAAAAGAATGGGTAGAATCCCAGATTCAATAAGGTATAAACTTCGCATGAGAGTTTATGATTAGCTTACCCGTGATCACCTCGTTTGGGTTCCTCGCGTTTTGTTTAGTCACTACAAACGCCCTTCCAGGAACCACCGACTTTGACTTGTCCTAAGATGACCTTTGGAGTCACCATCCTGTTGAACTTGGTTTACGAATCTAGACAATCTCTAGCTATATGACCTTCCTTTCCATAGTTATAACACACCTTGGATTATTGTGGGCAATTTGGGCTGATGTGTCCCTCTTTCCCGCATTTGTAACATACGACCGATGGTCTTTCTCCTCCCTGTAAAGCAGCTTGATGTTGGTCTTTGACGTCTTTACGTTATCATTGTTGTACCTTCTCCTTTTGAAATCTCCTCCCACTATCTCCTTCTATTATTATCACCATTACGATTACCACCGAGTGGTTACCGCTTTTGTCCGAATGCTTTTCTTCCCTCTGGTTGTCATTGTTCCGATGACCGCTGCCACCGGTATGACCTTGGTTGTGTTCCCTCGGTTGAACATACTCATTATCTCACTCTAATAATAGAGCCCTATTTACAACATCTGAATATAAAAAAAATTTGTGAGAGATAAGATATTGTCGAATCTAGGGCTTTGAACCTCTCGAAACATCCTCGTCATTCGTTTCTCATTTTCGACCAAATGAGGTGCAAACGGATAACTCGCAAACTTAGCTTCGCATCGACACAATCATCATGTTGTTTTGTTCCATCGATAAACTCCACCTCCTTCATATAGATTTAATACTTTCGGGGAAAGTACTTGTCATTGAATAGTTCTCAAACTTTTCTCAAGACATGCTGAAAAGTGTTTGGCCGGAGACGCTTTCTGCACTCCCGATGATGAGTCCGCCTCACCATGAACATAAAGGTGGCGAATGGAACCTTCGTTCCTCCGCACATCCCAAGACATCGAATATCTTGGTAATTTGTTTGACCCATGTTTCCGCCATGATCGGATCCGCTTCCCTTAAATTCGTGGTCCCAACTCTTTGAATTTGCTTAATTTGTGACAAGATGCGCATTGCTAGTATTTCCACCAGATTCGCGTACGAGTTTCCTAAATCGGTTTTGCATAAAGCGCAAAAAAACTTCGAACATCCCATCATTCATCATTTGTTTGGTAGTGTTGTTTACATGAGGAATATTGCCTTCACGTTGGACGTTCCACAGGTAGTGATCAAAGGTGTCTCCACTGGTACCGATTCACTCCATTATTAACGTTCTCATTTGCCATTCTTAAACATCGCCATAAAACAAGGGTTAATAGTCATGCAACATATTATCCCTATACTACGATGAGCCAAATAAATACTAAATAAACTTAGTGGGAAGTCATACTACCGGAAGGAATTCTCCGTCTCTCCCCTCCTAGTTCTTGTCTCATATCTCGCCGGGGATCATATCCTAAGCTCGATATTAACTGTGGCGCCCCAAAATAGGTATACATCACCCATTACGAGTCGCCAAATACATGGTACGAAACAAATACAACTTCATTAAACCGTGAGTTTAAATACAAATAGAGTATAAAAACTCAAAAGAGTCCTCATTATAATTATTGATACACTATTTTAAAAATAGTGAGGAATTGCTAAAACAATTTTCTAGAACCATCACTCAAGTACCTGGACTAGTTCTCGCTATGTTCTCACCTCCACGAGAAGAAAAATAGAAAATGAAGGGTGAGCTCAACTAGCCCGATAAAGAATATTATGACTAAGATAATATACAACAAATTATCATTAGTCTTCAACGAGGAATAATCGATAAAATATAATAGACAACAAGTTTTAGATCAACAATGCTGACGGAAAACAACAATCCATTAGAAGAGTCAGTAGAGAAAGAATTCTACTATCTTCTAAGATTTAAAAGTCCATCATCAATATTTTATCCCTGTAACATCAATCAATATACATCTTGAATCAAATATTCATCTTTGCACTATAGGCCAAAGATATTCATTTGTATCACCAGTTGGTCATATTCATCTTAACACATGTTCATCTTTGCACCACGGGACAAAGATATTCATTAGGTAATTATTCATCTTTGCACTACAGGCCAAAGATATTCATTTGTATCATCATTTAGGATCGAGGATGATGAAAAATATTTTAAAGAAAACGAATCCGGTGAGATAACAGATCAAATATTAAGGATTCAGTACATACGGTTTATCCAAGTTCAATAATATTCGAAATAACCAATTTTGAAGGTAATTCAAAAATAATGATCAAAACATGGATACAATCAAAGATAGTAACCATAATAGACAACTTGGACAAAAAGAAGAAAATTTTATTTTTCTATTGAATAAGTGTGCAGATATCGTGAATAAAGGTCGTATACGTGAATAGTAACTCCCGACACAAAAAAGTTCCAAATTTGATAAAAAGTTCATACCAATATTTTAAGATAATGATATTGAAGAAAATATCATTTAAGAAGAAGATAATATCCCTTACCTCAAAATATCAGTCTTCCGATCTAATATCGGTATAAGGCTGAAGGAAACTTGCACTGATTAACAGAAACTCATAAAGTATCTAAATACTCATTAAATACACTCAATAATCTAGAGATAGAAAGAGAGAAAACTTGTTTCCGGTGTGATTTTCTATTCTAACTTAGCCTCTATTTATAGGAAAATGTTAACAGCAAAAGCGGACTTAACCTGCAACTTTGATGGCTTTACCGCTACTTATTCCCACCCACCACATTTGAATAAAAATCTCAGCACATTTCTTCACCAACCAAGAGTGGGACCCACCAATTCTAGAATTTTTCACCAAAATAATTTATAACTTGATTTCCGAATTAGCCACCTCTTAAAATTCATAACAAATCATACGCTCATTTTTAACGGTTTAAAATTTGTGGACATATACTCAACTTATATATGTATAACATATCCAAAAATTACAACGATCCAACGGTCGGATTAAAAATTATAACTCCCACAATATATCTCAAAAAACACTGGTTTGATTTTTAATACCTCAAATCCGACAAAATACTAATAAAACACCTCAACATTAATTCCTTCATTTATAACCACATAAATAAATCCATCATTTATATCCACATAAAATAAATATTTTCTTATCATATGAATCAATGATTAATTATTCACAAATAATATTATAGAATCACATTTATGACAATCAACATTTCCTGGAAGAGGGCTTTCAATAAGAATTTCTCCTTCTTTGGCCGCAATTAGGTGACCAAACCTCTCCTTGACAGAACTTTCTAGACATTGCCAATAATGCTATCTAATAATATTATTCAAATAATATGAATTATTGATCTGATAATGGAAAATACTGTGCAGTGATAATTATTGAAACAACAATAATATAAAATATCAACGCATCAATTATTGAATCAATAAAATAAAATAGTGAACAGTAACTACTGTGACAATTATTGAGTAGTGCCTTCTTACATAAGGATCAATAATTCAACAATACTGTGCAATATTGTATGCTACTGTGCAACAACGCGTATTACTTTACTTTAACCACCGGGTATTCCAACAGTGTTAATGGTAACAACTACGCCGTTATTCAATTTTGTCGTTTTCTTCATTCGACCGTTATCCGTTATGGGGCCCACAAATGGTCTGCTGCAAGTAAATATTTAATATTCCAAGCGATGAAAGAATATTCCACGACCAAATGAATATTCCCAAACAAATGAATATCTTATAACCACTTTGCTTATTTTGAAAATTTTGCACATTTCACCCATAACCAAAGTATTATATCAAATTAATACCTTATTATTCACAATAATAATTAGAGGAAATTTGATTTTATTCATTAATAAGTTGGGGTCTTACAGCCTGGACTCTATAATAGCAGATTTCGGCTTGAACAAAGAGGGGGGCTGAATATTACGTAGAAAACAACTAATCACACAACACAAGGAGCATATTACAAGAAAAATTCCAGGATTCAAGGCGAGTTTTGGAGGGGTAATTTTCAGAGATTATCGTGACGGGTGCAAATCGAGGCTACGTGAAGGGGTTTTCATTATTCTTCTTCTATTTAGTTCTTTATTTGTAATCGAAAGGATGTTTTCAGTATATTATTCAGTTTTTAATTCATTCGTTATGAACTAATTCGCTTATTAGACTTGTGATGGATCTTTGGGCAAAACGATGATTATATAACTTTGATTTCCAATTCCATAATATATTCTTAGTTTATCTATGTTAATTCGAGCGTAAATTTATGAATTGTCTAATCAATAATTTTTTGTGGATTTGAATGGAATTGAGAGAGGAGATTCAATTCTAGACCTAGTTAATATAACATGTGTCATGAATTTTGTCAATAGCAGATTTTTGATTATTGTTAAGGTAGAGATATGCTTAACATCATATGTAATCGAATAAAGAACTTAAGCTTAAACCTTCTTTAATTGCGTCACATACGTAGAGATATAGTGAGTTGGTTGATTTAGGTGTTTAACGATTTTTATCTTAATTGTGGATTCGACGTTAATACGGTATTAGTGCATCGAGAGGTGGCTAGTATTACTTTCGTGTTCTTGATTAATAAATTGGGATATTAAATTGAGTTGGAATAAAGGTTTGCAAATCAGAGTGAAGCTCATGGTGAAATCATAAGTCTAATTCTCCATTAATTGTTTGAAATTCCGGATTTTGATATTAGCGGTTGTTTTTGTGATAGTTTATTTAATTAATTTAATTTTTATAATTTTAAACCGTTGATTTGAGTAGTTTAATAGAATTAGGATTAATAGAAAATTGATAATTATGAAATTAAAATTCTTGATAATTTGTCCTCTTGGGAACGATACTTTATTCACTACTATATTACTTGTTGACCACGTACACTTGCGTGTTTTGCGCGTATTGATTTTACCCAACAATACTCCATGAAATTAGTGGAATATCTTTTATATTTGCGCTTCATCCAGTATCTTTTCATAGAAATATTCTTCAGAGCATTCTTGAATTTTACTCTACAAAGAAGTATCATGTTGACAATTTGGACGTTATTAGTTCATGGATAAATTAATTCTTGAACTTGTTTTATTGAATTCTTATATCAATGTCATCATCCTCATGTTTATATTTTGTTGAAAGTCATATGTGGCCTGTAGTGCATAGATGGACTTGGTATGATCATGACCAGGGTTTATTCGGTGTAGTTATGACCGTAATGTTATAAATAATGTGGTAAAAGTCCTCATTGATGGAAAGTTATGACCGTAGTGCATTGATGGATAGTTGTTGGCATGATCATGACCATTAATGAATACACGAATGTCCTTGGCCGTAGTGCATGGATAATTTATGGTCGTGATATTAAAGAATATCCTTGGCAGGTCTGAAAGGGTGATTCGATGATGTGGATTATTTATTGTCGAGTCCCAAAGAATAAAAGTGATGAAAAACCTTTTAAATCATAGAAGATAGTAGATTTTATTCTCTACTTGACTCTTCTAATGGATTGCTTGTTCCGCCTGATTAAACTTGATATTTATTATATTTTATCGGTTTAATCTTTTTGAAATCTAACGATAAATTATTACGCATTATCTTAGTCATAATATTTCTTCAAGGCTAGTTGAGCTCACACTTTTGCTTTCATTGTTCTCTTGAGTGAAATGAGAACGTAGCGAGGACTAATCGGAAACCGGTGATGGTCCTAGATGGCATTAGTAGTCCTCCTTTATTGCGTGAAATAGTGTAATAATAAATATAATGAGGATCCCATTGAGTTTGTATATTGTCTAGATGACAATATTTGTATTAAAACTCACAGCATATGTTTAGTCGTATTTTACACGACTGTTGTATAATTAAGTTTGTATTTAAATTCTATACTATGTATTTGGCGACTCAAGATGGATGATGTATACCGATTTTTGGGGCGTCACACATTGCTCAACTTAGAGGAGGGTACATCAAGGGAGATAGAACAAAGCACATTTTACTTAAATTCTTCTTCACACATGAGCTACAAAAGAATGGTGATATAGATGTGCATCAAATTCAATCATGTGATAATCTAGCCGACTTATTCACAAAGTCGCTACCAAATGCAACGTTTGTAAAATTTCGAAAAAGAATCGGAATGTGTCGACTGAAAGACTTATGACAACATTTTATCAAGGAGTAATGAATTTCTTTTGAGGGGAAGACTGTACTCTTTTTCTTTAGTCACGATTTTTATCCCAATGGGTTTTTCCTGACAAGGTTTTAACAAGGCAGTCAATTAAAAGATTGTACTCTTTTTTCCTTCGTTACGTTTTTTCCATTGTGTTTTTTTAACAAGATTTTTAATGAGACATATTAATCTTCTATCGTATGGAATCAGAGGAAGTGTTATAAACATGTGATTCCCTCCTCAGGAGGGAACTCATGCTTCTGCTTGTCTGCCTTCCTTCTTTCCCCCCGTGACTCTCCCCTTTCTTTTCTCCTTCTGCCCGTGATCTTTCCATTGCCTATATAAAGTAATGATTCTGAAGAAAATTAATAAGAATTGCTCTGAAAGTTTCTATCTTTTTTTTTCTTACTTATTCTCTCTAAATTTATGCAGCAGTTATAAGATTATTTTTTTACAATTTGCTAAAGTTTTATAACATGATAGAATTTATGATGAGAAAGCTTGTGTGAATAATGGTTGGTATTGTGCATGTAACTATCGTGATGATTACGTTCCCTTATCATTGATACTTTTCCAAGGTTTTATATAAACTGTCTGTAACGCTGTACGTCAAAAACTGTGTTAAGATTTATTTGTATAAATTTTATAAGAATCACAAGAAAATATTTTTTATTTATTTCGGGCACATCATAGAAGGAAAGGAAGAAATGTCAAACCTATACGGATCGGCAGTCGCCAAATTGTAGTCAAAACATAACAAAATAAATAAACATTTATCGAATCCTAACTAATTATCATATACGTACTTACACAAAGAGATATGATAGCCAACGTAAAAGTATTGTAATAATAAGTAGTAATACATTCATCACAATTCATAAATTTAAATATTAATTATATAGAAACTATATTCTTTAAAAACATGAGCAAATTTTCTTTTATAAATAGTTATAAATTTTTTAAAGTTTAGATTGAAAAATATTAAATTCTTCAAAGTTCATATCATATACTACCTTGACCACTACAATACTATTTGTTTTTCTGTCTTTCGTCCATCGGTTTGACCTAATTCTTCCCACTAGCTCAACTTTAGAAAAAAATTGATACATTGTAATTTTTTTATTTTATAATTTCACAATTTAACAGTTTGAGAATTTTTATAATTACTTGTGGATATTTTTTCTAATTACCTGTGAATTTTTTTGTAATTGTTTGTGAATTTTTGTAACTAATAAAAATAACTATTATGAAACAATTTTTAAGTAATGAAATCTCAAAAAATATTATTATAAATAATATTTGGACATTATTTAATTTTATAATTTATTTTCCTAGATTTTCTTTCTTCTAAATTTAATTAAAAGGCTGGATCTGCCCTGTTTGTTTATGCCAACTACAAGAGCAACATAAAATGAACATTCCTCCCTCTAAGGTGGAATTAGAGGAGGGAAGGTTTGACCATGGAGATAAGTAAGTGGCAGTCAGTACCATAATTTACTCATTCTAACGACGATTTTCTGTTCTATGACGATGGTCTGAATCGTTGTTATAGTCGATTCGTTAATGAATTAGTCTGTTGTAGACTAATATATATATATGGAAAATGATCTGTGAAAAACGTTAGCTATTAACACTGTTTCAACTAACGTTAATCTAACCGTCCAATATTAGAGTTAATGGCTGAGATGAATGCTCAGCCGCTAGAGGGAGTAGCGGCTAACAATAAATATTAAAATCATCTCTCTTTGGCCCTAGAGGAGTGGCGGCATCAAAAGCGTCAAATCGTTTTGATCGGCCGCATCTTCTCTAATGACGAGAGAGAGGATTTTAAAAATCAACCAATTGCAAGAGAGAATGGCGGCCAACCAAAAAAAAATTGACCCAATTACTGATTATCCTAATTATTCTCATACATACTACTTATTAATTAGTAAAATAAAATAATAAAAAATTATAAGTATAATCAGTAATTATCCTTATACTTATTAATAAAATAAGTATGTATAAGGATAATTAATAATTATCGTCTTATGATTTTTAATTATAACCCGTCGCCATAACTATTCTGGGTTACAGCGATGGGTGAATCGTTGTCATAGTCCAAAAAACCTATCGCCGTATCCAGATTATGTAATACACAGTTGTGTATATATATCTAATCCTGTATATATATGTCATTATGACTTGTATTAAAATTGAGTTTGTAGCCTCAAATATTCAAGTGGTAACTCAAAAGTTGGAAGAGGCCCCGTGCAAATGGATAAAAGCTTTTGTAATTCAGTCTCTTTTTCATCATTTGTGAATCTAACCCCATGTTATATATATTTCATATGCTCCTTTTATTTCTAATTGTTTGCATGCAATTTTGTCGGCACAAAGAGACATTCACAAGCTACCATGTATACAACGAATGACCCGACCCGACCCTACCCATGTTCAAATATAGGTTACTCTTGAGATTGGGATGTGAAGTCTTATTCAAAAATCAATCCCACTTACAACATTATCATTCTTCATAATAAAATAATATTAAAAAAAAAAATGTTGCCATGCTCTTGACCCCCATGGAGACATACCCATGGTTGGTCGGTTGGCCAAACAATTCATTCACAAAATAATTGATCACTTTTGTAGAATACGAGCTAATATAAATATAACATTAAGTACGTAAGTCTCACACTATAAATAACAATAAAAATCTCACAATATAGAAAAAAATAAATCTCACATCCATTTCAATGGTTTTGATTGGTTTTGCATCTACTTGAAAATGGACAAATTAAAGACAATTGATTAATAAAATCTTAAAATAATAACACACACATAAGTTTGTGTGTGACTAATATATATATATATATATATATATATATATATATATATATATATATATAAGATAATGATACATAATAAATGATTGTTATTAATTAATGCTAATCCAACAAACGTATTTCTCACCATATAATGCGAGATCGGAAATTAAAATCTTTCAATTACAAAGAGTAGCGTCAAAAAAAAAATAGGATAGAGATATGGAGTAATGTTATAAATACCCCCATTTTAATTAAATTTATATACTCTATCTATTCTACAAAAAAAATTTCATTATAAAATTTTATTTCGCAAAAAATGTCATCTTTATGTTATGTCGATAATAATATAAAATAGCATAACATTAAGCTTAATTAACATCACAATACTAGTTATGATACCACTCGAAACTAAATCATCACTATACTATACAGTAGAATCTCTATAAATTAATACTCGATAAATTAATAATCTTTTTAAAATAATATTTTTTCCAGTTCCGATTTGGGTTAATGGGATAAATTAATAATTTCGATAAATAATATTAAAAAAAGACACTTATATAAATATATGGTCCATCAAAATCATAAATTAATAATTCTTTTAAATTATAAATATATCTAGGGTAATATTGTAAAATATGATTCTATTCTCATTTGTGTTGTCTTGGAATTAAAATTTATCTTAATTTCATCCTTAATTTTTCTTGAAATTCAAATTTAAATTTCATCCTTAATATATGGTCCCATCAAAATAATGTTTTGTCTTGAAATTCAAATCTAATTGAATAGAATTTTTTTTGAAATAAAATGTGAATGTAATTTGAAAAGTGGATACAATGAACAATATTTAATTATTAAAATAATTAATATCACTTCCAATGAATTCTATTATTACATTAATTTAATAAGTATGATATATTGCATCAAAAAAAAGTATGATATAAACATCAATAAAATGCAATAATTTTAATGTAATTAAATTTATGTTCGCCGAATAGAAAAACACTCTTTTAAATTAATAAATTATTAATTTATCGATTAAATAATAACTCTCTAAATTAATAAAATTTTCCAGTCCCAACAATATTAATTTATAGAGATTCTGCTATATTTAAAAATAAACTTCAAATAAAAATATATTTTTAAAGTTTGTAATTTTTTTAATGAGACTATTTTTGTTAAATAAGGGAGTTTAAGAATCCCATACTCAAATTTTATTTCATAAATCCTATTGATATCATCATGAATGGATCAAATTATTGTAAATGCTCAAATATATGTCAATTACTTCCCTCATGAGATACTTCATGGTTGCTATAAATAACTTACCCGTGTAAATACCACAAACACAAACAAACACCTTCTTTCAGCTGTATCCCACCAAATTACACCAATAAAATCCATAACAGTAGAGCGTACCAAATGGGGTAACATGCAAATATAAACCAGTCCTCATCTTCAACCTATTCAACGGTAGTAGATCCCCCTGTCTTTTAAATCATCAGGGTCCCCTGTAACTTTTGCTTTTCCTCCATACTAGATTCGAAACTTATGTATCAGTAGTATTAGTACAGCCAATTATTTATAAAAAAATCTTGAAAATGCCCGGCAAAAACACTGTGACCTCATTGGTTTCCCTCCCCCTTCCTTTTCTTTCTCTATCTAAATCTCAATTTTTACACTATTTCCGTGTAAACCCAGATTCACATTTCTTTCAAAAATCTTTTTTTATGGCATATTTAGTTATATAGTTCCATCTTTCCGTATTTAGCTTCTGTTCTAAGGGTTATGCATTTAGCTTCTAATATATTGTGTATATAGAAATAATTACATACATACACTATACATATAAAGCTTTTGGTTTCCGGGTATTGAAGAGGAGGGAGGGATTGGAGAGAAATGATGAAGATTATGGGTATGTGGGGTTTAATTGTAATTGGGTTTGTGGGGTTTTGTAATGGTTATGAGTATGATGAGTATCTCAATGGAACAGAGGTTAGATTTCAAGATTCTGTTTATGGAGTCTCTGCTGCATCCAGTAATCCTCTTGTAGTGGGTCTTACAATTATTCAAGGAGCTGGTGCTCAAGGGGCTGGTATAGTTTCTATCTCTTATTTAAACATAGATTCTTTTTAATTATTGAAAAAGAATTTTTTTTTCTTCTGTTTTTTTATTGTGAATTTTGATTGATTATATGTGCATTGTAATGGGTTCTTTTGATTTTCTTTGATTTATGCTTTTTGATAGATTAGTTCTCGGTGTTCTTGGGATGGTCATTTCTAAATTTGCTACTGGGATGTGATTTTTTGAGTTTCCGAGTGTTTTTCTGAAGTTGATTAATTGGGTATTTTCTTTGTTTTTAGTTTTTTTTTAAATTTTTCTTGATTTATTGATCTAATTGAGAGTCATTTGTTTAGTTGCATGCTATTAATCACATATATTCTTAATCATGGCCTTCTAAAGTGTTAATTTTGATTAGTATAGTAAATTTGATTGATTTACGCATTCGCAGATGGTCGTTTTCAATATATGATAATGTGATTTTGCACTCTGTTGTTAATTGTTTCTCTTTCTCATTACTCATTATTAGAGTTAGATTTATTACTACAATTTCATATTACTAGAACTTAAATTTTATAGATCTTTTATAATCTTCAACAATTTTGTTCTTCCCTAAAATACCTATAGAAATAAGTCTAATTTACTTGTTTTTGGCAGTAGGAAACTTTTCTTAATATCTGTTGTAACATATCTGGATGTGTGTTCACTTTTACAGTATGTTTGGATGGAACATTACCCGGCTATCATTTGCATCGTGGGTATGGTTCAGGAGCAAACAGTTGGCTCATTCAATTAGAGGTTTGTCATTTGTGACATCTCTATCAATAATGACATCTAAACTCTTAATATACAGGTCCTGTCATGCTGTATTATTATGCATTTATGCTTGCAAAATTCAAGATGTACACGATTGCCTACATCAGCTCATTTGGTGTATCCAGCTTGCTATAATGACCATAAATGCAACAGATTTATACATTCAATGTACATGAATTCAAATGTCTCTAAATAAGCACAAATCTGTTTGTTTGTTTTTTTGTTTTGTTTTTGCTATTTTTTTCAATCAATAGTTTAAGCTAATAATCTAATAAGCACAAATCTGTTTTTTTTTTTTTATGTTTTTTTGAATCAATAGTTTAAGCTAATAATCTAATATATGCTGGATGATAGTTAATAAGGAAAATAATAAAAGTATATTTCTCTGCTAGATGAGCTCTTCATCCCATTTTACATGTCCTATTTTTGGTTTTGTGATATTCTAATATGTTTGTTACTTTAAAAATCAATGCAAGACTATATCACCCTTTTACAAACTAGAGAATGAAACTTGCGAGTCCCATCATGTCTTACACCTATGGAAAAGGATATTTATAGAATGCCTTGGTCAAATTTACTTTTTCTTAAACTATGTGACAATTTGACTTTGGCTCAAAAAATGGGACAGATGGAGTATGGCAAGAGTCCTATTAGGAGATTCTCAAACAATTGGAATTCTCTAGCAGATCATATAATTTTAAAAAGTTGTTTTCAAGTTTCCCACCTTTTATCTTGTTCAATTGCTAGAGATGAGAACTATATGAATGACATTCATATACTAATCTAATAAAAGAGTGTTCCATTTTTTGGGTGGTTGTGATAATATCATTTGAATTTTGGTTTACATTTACTGGCTAGCAGATTCATCCACAGAAATTTCAATTGTAATATTGTTGGTCTTGAATGATAACCTGAGCTTGTGTGAAATATTGCGACAGGGAGGAGGATGGTGTAACACCATTAGATCTTGTGTTTATCGAAAGAAGACACGACGTGGATCATTAAACTATATGGAAAAACAGTTAGTATTTTCAGGAATACTAAGCAATAAGGCTGAAGAAAATCCTGGTTTGCTATCAGAATGACAGATCTCTAAGTGAAAACAAATACTTTAATTTGCCATCTTTTGATGTTACTGGATTTTTATTTCAGGCATGTGTTTCCCTGTGCAGATTTTTTCAACTGGAATAGAGTAAAGCTCCGTTACTGTGATGGCGCCTCTTTTGCAGGAGACAGTGAAAATAAGGTTTGTGGTAATGTGGAAGCTTTATCTTTCTCTGTTTAATTGATTGTCTGCAAGGAAAATTGTGCTCTTATAAGTTACAACCATCATCAGTCCCCATTGCAAGGCGTGGATTTTATTTTGTTTCTTCTACTATTCTGTTGTAAAATGGGCACAAAGGTATGACATCAAGTAGAATGTCTAAATATCACGAACTTTACAGTGTCTATTTACTTACATGTCCTGTAACTCAGACAATTGGCTGAGTTGGGAAATTATGTAGCTCAAGTTTCATTGTCTTTCAAGGATCGTTTGGGATAATCTCTGGCTCCATCAATATGATTTAGATTCAGATAAATATTGGAGATTTTAATTTTTAGTAACCGCTGTTTATATGGTTGGGGCACACTGATAATGAGTTCTTTGACATGCCAATCTCATAATTGTATCTGGTAAATGTTATACGTATGGTGGTTATAAATGTGGTAAACGGTAAACCTAAATAATACAATTTGACTTTAGGAGACTGTAGCTTGTGGCTTTCTGCCATAATGGCAAATATTAGTACCATTCAGTGCAACTCTAGCAACTCTATAATGTCACAATGTTCCCCAATATTATGGTGGTAGACTATGGAACTGTGCCTGCCAGTTTAGGCCTGTAGTCGTGTTCCTTTATCAACTTAGCCTTTCTCCGGCTAAAGGCTTGTGTACAAGTTACTACCCAATCCCAATCTTGTGCATAATAAAACAAATAGATCCTGACATTTATAAAGGGAGTTGACATTTCTGCAAGCAAATATATAGTTACAATAAGTTTCCTAGGCTTAATCATTTTTTTCCAAAATAAGTGATGTTAGAACTCCAATACAATTTTTACAATATTTTTTCCATACACTCATGTGTGGAAATGGTATTTATATCAACCAATGGTATTCCTCCATTACTCACTACAATTAAATACCATTAACTCTTCAACTAAATATATTGAATTTTTGTATTTGACCTTGAACTTTCTTGACATTTAAGCTAAAAAAAAACTTATTATCAAGAAAGTAAAGTTTCCTTTATGCATAGTTATCAAAGAAAGAAATATATTTTACTTGAAATACCAATTCCTGCTAAATGCTTGAACTATATCCTTGAACTTTCTTGACACTGGAAAAACTTCAAGAAAGATTATTATCAAGAAAGAGTATATATCCAGAATTTCGGTCACAGGTTATTGATGAGTTTGATGAGTTTGAATTTCTATCAATGGCATTAAACAATGTGGTTGTCCTAATCTTGGCATGCAACCTGCATAAAAATGAAGCCGATAGGTATGCGGTGAATAATGCTCAGGATGCTTATGCATGACTATTTCATACCAGGCATGCCGTTTTTCATGTTGTCAGTAGTTGGGAATTTGTTAGGTGTTTCTTTCATCTAATTTTTAACATCATAAGTTATGCTGATTATCTTCAACTTGTGTTCTTCACTGATAAGTATCTCTGCTGAATCATGCTGCTTTTGGGCAACAAATTGGGGACTTGTCACTACTCACTAGAGATCTTTCATTTTTCTAATTCTACATATATTTATTCCACCTAACTTTTAGAGGTCACATCTCAGATTAGTATTATGTTTACTTGGTTAAAATAAACTTAACTAGCCATTGCCCTAAGTAATCACCAGATTCACCATGTGTCTGATCAATGCTTTCCTGTAAATCATATGTTCTAAAATGATCGGGTTTTTCTTTAGGCTGCTGGACTACAATTTAGAGGTCAACGCATATGGTGGGCTGCTATGCAAGATTTAAAGGCAAAGGGAATGCGTTATGCCAACCAGGTTTTGTTATCATTATTATTTATATTCTTTCCTTTTTTTACAAGTTATTCTTTATGAAATAACATGAATCATATTTCAGGCGCTTCTGTCTGGATGCTCTGCTGGGGGTCTAGCTTCTATATTAAAATGTGATGAGTTCCGGGGTTTATTTTCAAGTCGTACTAAAGTGAAGTGCCTTAGTGATGGTGGATTATTCTTGGATGCGTAATTACCAAATCTTTGAAGCTTTAATTTATGTTTGTTGACAGTACTTGGTATGCTCCTCAATTAGTTGTTCACTTGATGATTTTATGCAACTCTATGATAATGTAGTATTGATGTTGCTGGTGGCCGCACTCTTAGAAATATGTATGGAGGCGTTGTTAACTTGCAGGTACTTACCATTCTGAAACTTTTTCCATAATTGAAACTGTTATAAAAGTCTTACGCTACTCTTCATGTATGCTAAATATCATGTCTTTGAAATACGCTATATTAATTTTAGAGAAAATGATTTGTATTTAATAAGATTTAATCTAATTGAAATAGTATTCTTTCACAAAATTTCATCACACATACTAGAACTACCAGCGGCTTATATGCTGTCCGCAACTTCAAGCCAAGGACTGCCATAAAACAAAGTTGGTATCTTCAAATCATAAGTTACTCCTAATTTTGCAATTATTTTTCAGTGTCATTCAATAGTTTGGATGAATGCACATTTAAAATTTTGAAGTTTATGGATGACATATGACTTGAGCTATTCACAATTCCTTGGTCTTTATTTTTGTTGTGTAACTGCTAGGTTCTGGATTCTTTTTAAAGACTATTCCATCTATTTTTAATGCCCTGAATTTAGACTTGCTACTGAAATTAGTGTAATTTTTTTTAACAGGTTCTGGATTCTTAAATTCCAACCTGCCACCTACTTGCACTGAAATTAGTGTAATTTTTTTAACAGGGGGTGCAAAAGAACCTGCCACCACTTGCACTAACCACCTCGATCCAACTTCGGTGAGCCTTTTCCCTCATTATCTCAATAAATTCATGATTTGAATAGATAAGAAGGACAAATGTCTCATGGGTTGCAAATTAAACTTTTACTTTGTGCATCTTTTATCTTTATTAGAGAATTAAATTAATGTATTTAATTTAATTATCTCATTCCCTTAAATTAGTGATTGATCGATTCTTTAGTACATTGTAATTATCTCATTCCCTTAAATTAGGATCGATCGATTCTTTAGTTATTAGGTTTGATATCAATATCTTTTTTGATTGTAACAAATTGATTTCTCTTGTAATCTTATTGTATTTATACCTCCTAACATCAATGAAAATATTATGCCATTATTCATTAGTCTACTTTATTCTATATGGTATCAAAGCATTAATGGCCCTAAAACCTCTTCCGCCAATCCTAGCCAAATTAAGAACCACCATGGCCAATCGATCATCGTGAGTATCGCCATTCCCAACCCAGAAATCCAACCCAAAGTCTTCAACTCATAAACATCTCTCATCCATCCATCATCAAATCGACCTCCACCAATTATCTCGCCTCGAAACCCAGATCGAGGCCATTCTCATAGGGTACGACCTCTACAAATACATCGACAACAATCATCCATGTCCTCCTCGCACCATAACCACCAACAATGTCAAGCTTCCAACCCAGATTTTTCGCCATGGATTCGCCAAGACAAATTGTTGTTTCGCGCCTTGTTGGTTCCATCTCTCACTCTCTTATTCCGCTAATCCAACAATCAGCCACTTCCCATCAAGCGTGGCAAATCCTTGCCAACACCTATGCTCGCCCGACTCGTGGTCACATAAAGCAACTCAAGGACCAGATCAAGAAATCCACGAAGGGCTCACAGTCCATATCGGACTACATGCAATACGTCAAGTGTCGCACTGATCAACTTGCTGCACTTGGCAAACCGATGGACCATGAAGACATCATTGAGACGATCTTAGAGGGTCTCTTGATGACTATCGCCATATTGCCGATATAGTGGCCAAGAGAGATAACCCCATCTCATTTGATGAGCTTCATGAGAAACTCATCAACCGAGAATCGACACTTCAAAGAAGCAGAATCGCTTCCTTCCCGTGATCTCGCCACTACCAATGTCATACGACCTGATTCAATAATTCACATCTACCCGTGTCAAAACAGTACACACCTACCACATCTTGCTTCACGACAACAAATCTCGCCGCTTCTTCATGCCATTTAATCGCCAACAGAGGCCTTTATCTGCAAGTGCCAAGGATGCCGCCAACAGGCCACACCGCTGCTTCGTTGTCCCTCTTTCACCAGACTACCACTACTCACACGGCTGGCGCCTCGCCATCGCACAATGGACCTCCGTGGTACCCAAAGGCACATGTAGCCACAACATCCGGTGTTGAGACCCCAACCCGCTTCTCGATGCTGGTGCCTCTCATCATGTCACCGCCGACCTCGACAACCTTTCGCTTCACGCTCCATACGATGGGTCCGATGACATCGTGAATTTGTGATGGCATCGGGTTACACATTTCCAAAATCGTTCTCGCTCTCTTAAAACATCCTCTCATACTTTTCAATTACATGATGTTTTATTTGTTCTCGCCATGAAAAGAAATTTAGTCTCCATATCTCAATTTTGCAAAACTAATAACACTTTGATCGAAGTTCTTACCATCTTCTTTTCGTGTGAAGGATCTATCGACAGGGCACATCGTCAAGGACAACCTAAAGATGGTGTGTATGAATTGCTTGCTTTCGCTTCGCTCTCGCCCTTCTGGCCTTCACCAAAGACAAAAGTCTCCTCATGTGTCCTGCATCATCGCCTTGGTCACCCATCCCTACCAATCCAACGCCATATAGTCTCTAAGTTTTGTTTACCTTTAGATTTCTAGTTCCAAGCATTTCCATCAGAATGATTGTTACCGCAATAAAAGTCATAAATTACCTTTTTCTCAATCATCTATCAGGTCGACTTCCTCTCCAAATTATTTATTCTCGATGTGTGGACCTCGCCATCTATTCTCAGTAGATGGTTACAAATACTATGTTATTTTTGTGGATCACTTCACGACTACATACGGCTTTACCCCTCAAACGAACTGACGCTACACTATTTTTCCTCGCTTCCAGCTCTTGTTGAAAACCACTTCAAAAATAAAATAATCACCTTCTACTCGACAATGGGGGGAATATATGGGTCTCGCCAAATCCAATCGGTCTCGCCACATACTTATCCACACATGGAATCTCGTGATCTCACTTCACCACCTCACACCCGTAACACAACGGCTTTCTAACGTAGACATCGCCATATCATTGAAACAGACTTACTCTTCTCTCTAAAGCTACCTTACCACTAACCCATCGGGTCATATGCCTTCTCCACCGCCGCTCATCTCATAAATCGCCCTCCCACACCAACTCTCAATACGACCTCTCCCTATCATAAACTCTTTAAGTCGCCGCCTAACTATTCCAAGCTTCGAGCCTTTGGTTGTTTATGCTATCCTGGGTCTGGCCCATATTCACTCTCACAAACTCGCTATCGCTTCCACACCTTGTGTCTTCCTTGGTTACTCCCTCACCAGAGTGCTTATCGTGTGTCTTGATCCAAGTACTAAAAGATCTTCATCTCACGCCATGTTCGATTTATCGAGTCCGAAGTTTCCCATGTCTAAAGTTGATCTACATCTCGTCGTCTCCGATAACTCGACATGTGACACACGGCTCCCACAACATGTCATTCTCCCTGCTTTCATACCCATCATCCGAAGGTAGTTCCAATGCTCTTCGCCATTGACTCCACCACACAAAAGGTTATGGTAGCCCACAACGACTTTGCCTCAAGATTTCCTCCTTCACCTAATTTCCCCAACAACTTATCCCCCATACAACCCAACCCAATACTCGTGAATCGCTCGCCCCCGCACGACCCCTCACTGGTCACTTTGACTTACTCTCCACCAAGATTTCCTCAAGCCTCAAGCCCCATCTCACAATCCTTGCTTCAGACTCGCCCATCATCACTGCTCTCAAACAACATCCACAAACCAATCACTAAACTCAACCTCTCGACCCAACTTGCCTCAACAATTGAACCCCATGTGTAACTCAAGCCATCAAAGATAGCAAATGGAGAAAGGCGATGTCCCAAGAGTTTGATGCCTTGGTTCGAAATGGCACATGGGAATTGGTACCTCCCAATGGTGTGCAAAATATGGGGTGTAAATGGATATTTCGACTTAAACGCTTATCCGATGGCTCTATTGATAGGTACAAGGCTCGCTTAGTAAAAAGGGTTTCACCAACTACCGTGAGTGGACTACCATGAAACGCTCGGGGCCCGGCCAGTAAAGTCGACCATTACGCTCGTCTCATCCTCTCGCCATGGTCACCATGGTTGGGATCTTTCGACAACTTGATGTCAACAATGCATTCCTCCAAGGCACCCCTCATCAAGATGTCTTCACGACCCAACCTCAAGGCTTTGTTGATGCCGATCATCCACTCCATGTCTCAGAACGCGTAAGGCAATATATGGTCTCAAACAAGCTCCTAGAGCTTGGTACATCGAACTTCGCCAGCTTTTTACTTCAGATCTCATTTCACCAACTCGGGCTTGTCGACACCTCTTTGTTCATTTTCAAATGATAAAGGTATAACCATCTTGTTACTTGTTTATGTCGACGATATCATCATCAAGTGTAATAATTCACCATCAATCCAAGACTTCATCTTGGCCCCTGCTCGCCGCTTTTCACTCAAAGATCTCGCCTCTTCACTACTTCCTGGTGTCAAGTTGTTCCTTGCCCTCAAGGCCTTCTCCTATCACAACAAAGATACATAGCGCATTTGTTGGCTCGAACAAAGACGATCGATGCACGCCCCGTCAGAACTCCGCTTAGCCACCTCTCCCATCCTCACTCTTCACGGGGACAACACTTCATCGACCCAACCGAATTTCGAGTCAGAGTTGGCGCCTTCAAGAGATTCACTTACCCGGCCCGACATTGCCCCATGTAGTCAACAAACTATCTCAATACATGCATCGTCCGACCATCGATCACCGGAATGTCGCCAAACGACTTCTTCGATATTTGTGTGGCACCATTGATCATGGCATCCCGTTACATCGCCAACCACCTCTCACTCTACACGCCTACTCAGATGCCGACGGGCTAGTAATAAAGACGACTTCACCTCCACCAAAGGCTTATATTGTCTACCCTTGACGAAAACCCGATATCCTCGGAGTTCAAGAAGAATAACTATCAAGAGCTCGCTTCCTCGATCAAGCCGAGTACCGATCCGCTGCTCCACAACCGCCGAGGTGAGATGGATCACATCTCTTCTTAGTGAACTTGGTGTCACATCCTCACAACAACCCAGAATTCATCGTGATAATGTGGGAGCCACAAACCTATGCTCAAATCCAGTCTTCCATTCTCGCATGAAACATGTAGCTCTCGACTTTCACTTCATTCGTGCACAAGTTCAAGATGGCCTCTTACGAGTCACTCATGTCTCTTCGATGGATCAACTAGTCGATGCACTCACCAAACCACTACCCCCCCGCATTATGCGCTTCCATGGCTTGTTGAACAAGATTGGTCTCACCTCACTTGAGCTCCAACTTCATAAAGATATTAGAGAATTAAATTAATGTATTTAATTTAATTATCTCATTCCCTTAAATTAGTGATCGATCGATTCTTTAAGACATTGTAATTATCTCATTCCCTTAAATTAGTGGACCTAATCGATTCTTTAGTTATTAGGTTTGATATCAATATCTTTTTGATTGTAATAAATTGATTCTCTCTTGTAATCTTATCAGATTTATACCTCCTAACATCAATGAAAATATTATGCCATTATTCATTAGTCTACTTTTATTCTATAACTTCGTCAAATATTTATTAACATGTATATCATTTTTGTTAGAATTTAAGAATAAATAATATTGCAATCACACAGATATTCTATGAAAAATCGAAAAAATAAGAACACACGATATACCCGGATTTACCAATTTGACTAGTCCTGATATACTTATAAAATGTCTCACACACTACAATAATCAACACACCAAATAATGTTTTTATAGTAACTAGAAAATCCTAACTACTATAACATGATCTCAAATTCACGAGACCCAATTACCTCGTCGTAGTGGTCATTAGTCGAACCCGCAGAAGTATGAGTCAATTCTAACAGTTTTGCTAAGGTTTATATACTTGCATCCTCTTTTTCTGCAATTTGTCATGCCCACACCCACATAAAGGAATTGGTCCAGTATTCCTAAAAGACTAGAAGAAAATTTTATGGTTCAGGTACATGGGAAATTGAGAGTTCCACCACTAGATCCTTTATTTTTAAGCCACAAAACCCCCCACTATGCTCAAGGGAGACCTCAACTGCTTTATATCCTTACTATGCCAAAAGGGTACATGTTAAGTTCAAACACACAAGCTAATTTCCTGCTTTATGCACAATTTACTTTATAAAATCAACTGTATTCGATTTAGTATTCATATAAGGTCTTATAATCGTCATTTGTTATGAATTAACTCTCATATTAGTCCTTACTAGCATCATAGTTTTCAAGTCGTACCGTTCATCGAATTGGAAGAGGTACTGGTGGATGAGTCACTGATCCAATCAGTGGTTGAACCGTTATTGACCCAGTGACATCATTAATATATAAAAATATATATTATTATTAATTAATAAAATTTTAAAAAATCTCGTTGTTTATAAACTAAAACACAATAAAGTTAAGTTACAATATTGCTAAAAGTGGTTAATATTAATTTTTTTTGGTAAAAAAACTATATTAAAAACCGGGTCAACTAACTGGTTTTATCGGTTGAACCACCGGTGGTCAACTAATTTTTTGACCAAAACCGATTAAGTGGTCTAAACTGGATCGGAGTATGAACCGATTTTGATTTTTACAGGTCCGACAAGTGATCCGGTCCAAATTTTAAAATCATGCTTAGCACACAATATATGTGCGTGCAAGCAAAAAATTGCAAGTTTATTAATGAGGAGATAATTTAAAAATGAGAGAAAAATTAGGAGATGAAAAAATTGTAATTTTTTTTTAAACTACAAGTGTTAACACAGTTTCAAGAAAGATAATTTTTTTTCTCTTTCTCCCTTTGTAAAATAAATAAATAAATAAAATATATATATATATATATATATATATATATATATATATATATATATATCCCAATGTCAATGTGAGAAAGAGAGTGCATGCACACATACATATATATATATATATACACATTGTGATCCTGTCAGGACTCTGACAGTCCTAAATCTGAGACTATTTTTTATTTTTTTTGAAACAACTAAAAAATAAATAAATTATGGAATCTGGAATTTTTACATGATAAAGTGTTTTGGGTGTGTTTTGGATACCTATACCAAAAAAATATATATGCATCACCGCATTAAATCATGCATGTATATGTTTTAGTATAGGCATCTAAATCACACCCAAAAAACACTATATTATGTAAAATTCCATTCCTTAATTTTTTTTAGTTGTTTCAAAAAAAAAAAAAATAAAATAAAAAATGGTCCTCATATTTTATAGAAGTTCGAGGATCGATTTGGATCAGGACTCTCTCTCTCTCTCTCTATATATATATATATATATATATAATAGGGTAATGCTAGATATTTCAAAATTTTAATCTCAAAAAGTGTGTCAAATAATGTATCACTATAATATTAATTATGTATATCTTATGTAATTGACTATATCATAAATTATTATTAAAATATTCAATATAGATATGAAAACGTGAAAGAAATGAAGCTACTATCTATTATTAACTCCTGATCGGGTCAAAAATGAAAGAAGGTAGAAGATGGGCAAAAGGAGAAGGCTCGAGTTACTAATAAGACTATCTTATCTTTTGCCTCTTAATTTTTTGGGTCCTTGACAATAATATACAATATTTAGAAAGTAATTACAGTATTAGTGCATCATTAAAATAATTACAAAAATAATAACTTTCTCATATTTATTTACAATATTAGTGCAATTACAATTCCTTAATTTAGGAAATTAGTATAAGATTCAATTCACAATAATAAGTAAACCTAAAATTAAGGAGAAATAACTGTCATAATTAATAATTCAAATTCAAACATCTTGGATCCAACAACAAAAATAAATTCAAATTCAAAATAATAATTCAAACTCAAATATTAAAATTCAAATCTTCATCTCCCTCAAATATTCTCAGAAACTTCGCTTCTTTTCTGCGTAATCCTCTTCCTCACATTCTTCTTTGAAACCACAACATTGTCAACCTTTTTGTTCCTCAATAATTTCCTTGCAATCACTTCAGTTCTTACATCAGCAACTTTATCATTTAAATCTGCAACAAGCCGTAATTCCTTATCATTCTTTTCTATCTCTTTCACTGCCCCTTTCCCTCTCTTCCGCACAACAACCGAACTGGAAATTAAAACCTTAATCGTGGATATTTGATTTTTTACAATTTCTTCATGTCCAGAAATTTCAATTCCAATTTTATATCCAATGAAAAATAAGAACACTGCATAGAGAAGAGAGATAAAAGAGTGAATGTAATGTTCATAACCAACCTTTCATACCAAGGTAACCAAACTTTTATATCAAGGTAACCAAACCTTTATACCATGGTAACCAATCTACCTCCATACCTGCAGTATGAATTGGTTATCTTGGTCTGAAAGTTTGGCAACCAACTGCATGAAAGTTTGGCTACCAACTGCATCACATTCAAAATAAATTGGTAACTTAATAAAACTGAATTGGTTACCTTGGTATGAAGGTTTGGCTACCCACTGTTTGGCTTCCAACTTCATCACATTCAAAATAATTTGGTAACCTAATAACACTGAATTAGTTACCTTGGTATGAATGTTTGTCAACCAACTGTAAAATGAAGCGAAAGTATGAAAAAAGTAAAAAAAAATCCATGGAAAGGGTAAGGGTATTATAGTCATGTCAATGAAGCCTTAAGATAATAAGAAAATTCTCTAATTAAGCTTTACATTAATAAAGAGTCTTGGAAGGAAATTAAAGAGAAATACACGAGAAAGAAAAAAAAAATAGAGAGAGAAGTGGTGGAAGGAAGGTTAGGGGAATGGTGTTGTTTTTTATTGCTTGGCCGGTTGCTTAAGAAATCTTTATTTGACTTGCATTTTCAATCTTTATCGTCGTTCTTCTTACAACGAAATTCGTCATCTGGTAGCACGAGGTTTTCCTTCGGCGCCGGATCCGCCATTATCTCTTCCAAAACCAACGTCGTTTAGTAGTAGTGTATTTGTAGTAGTAGTAGAACTAGTAGGTATGGTGTAGAGAGATATCCAAGCTTGCGAGGACTGAAGAAGAAGAAGAAGATGAAGAATCCATTAGTAGGAAAAAAAAAGGATGAAGAAAAAAGAGAGAGAAAGAGGAACAGAGATTAGGGAGAAAATAATAATTAACGGGAAGAGATAAGGGAGATAATCATGGATCACGATTAAAGGATACCCAAATGTATTAATTTTTTAAATAATATGGAAAATATATCACTTTTGTAATTATTTTATCTATGCACTATTATTGTAATTATTTCTAAAAATGTAATAAAATATTTTATCTATGCACTATTACCCTATCTTGATTTGGATTGGGTTGACAATAATTGGGCATCCAAGAATTACTTCAGCACAATCCTCTATCATCTAGTATGGTTGAGCAAGAAACTAAATTACCTTCGAAATTGCACAAACAACAGCGATTAAAACCGCATCAGAGGTTATGACGTATGTGATGATTTTAGGTGAGTTGAAAAACCGAATTTACGATTTGAGTTTGGTTTTGTTAATAGGTAAAACCGGATGCATAAAATCGAAACTGCACCATGCTTCTTTTGAATTTTTTTTATAATTTAAATTATACGGCCAAAAGGCCCAAAATAACGTGTGAAGTGAAAATCACATTTCATTGTAAATTATTGAACTGGCATCCATATTTGTTTTTCACCTTGTTGAATTATTGCCTATCTGTAAACTCTTTTATATTAGACGAATGGGTTGATATTGTGAGACCCCGAATTTTATGAAATAAAAGTATTCAATTTTTTTATTTTGGTGAATGGTTAAATTGATAAAAGGTTTAAGTTAAGGGTGATATGTAAAAAATTTTCAAAGTAGACAAGTTGTCATAAAATACCCAGTTACTATTCACTATAGTATTATTTACTCGGGTATTTGGGATACTTTTTGTGTCGGAGTACTATTCACAAGTTACTATTCACGAGTTACTATTCATGAGTTACTATTCACGAGTTACTATTCACAAAGTTCTTATTTGAGGATACTATTCACCGAACAAAATATATTTCTTTTCATTCCAAATCATTTTGGGTACAATATTATTCCATGAAGAGATGTACTAATTTTTCGAATCAGTTGGTTGAAATTATAATGAAAAGCTTTTTATATAAAGCAGAATACTTTTATAAAGTTATTCTATAAATAGAATATATTATATTCTATTAAGCATAATATTTTGCATAGTAAAATCTTTTATATAAAAATGTAATACTTTTATAAAGTTATTCTATAAATAGAATATATTATATTCTACATTGTGCATAGTGTTTTGCATAGTAAAATCTTTTTATATAAAAGCGAATACTTTATTAAAGTTATTCTATAAATAGAATATATTATATTTTATTATGCATAGTGCTGCGATAGTGTTTTAGATAGTAAAAATCTTTTATATAAAATAGAATATATTATATTTTATTTAAAAGATTTTGCTTTAATTATGGACCGTCCGATTTAATTAAATCAATCTGGACCGTTCATGGGTTAAGTTCTTATTCATTCCATTCTTCTATAAATAGAAGCTCATTCTTTCATTATTTCTTTAATTCATTGAAACTCTAGAGATAAACTATGAGAGAAAGAAGAAAAGTATTCTTTACTTCACTACTCATATATCCAAACTCTTCTTCTTCAAGGTAGTGAATATTATTTGTTGTACTGTAAGTGGGTACTCTTTCTTTCTTATTTATGAAGAGAACTTCGTTATTCTATTCTTTATTATTCATTGGAATAACTTCAGTATATATGATGGCCACCCTATACTTGGTGAAATTCTTACGTTATTCCATTCTTTATTATTATGTTGGAATAACTTTGTTTATGCAATCTTCGCATACATGGTAAAATTCTTCTAATATTCCGTTCTTTATTATTCATTTAATATCACGTCGTCGTTCGCCTTGGGACCGGTTCCATTATTTATTATTTTGTTGGAATAACTCATTCTGTAAGGTCTCATCGCATGCATGGTGATTTGTTATTATTCCATTCTTTATTATTCTTTGGAATATCACATCGGTGCGTGACACATGGGACTTGATTCCATTATTTATTATTCTCATTGGGAATAACTTTTATGCATGCGGATTATGACGCATGGTGAAATTCTTGATTATTCCATTCTTTATTATTATGTTGGAATAACTTTGTCATGCCAAATCTTGCATACATGGTGAAATTCTTTTATTATTCCATTCTTTATTATTATGTTGGAATAACTATACATGCCAAGAACGCATACATGGTGAAATTCTTTTATTATTCCATTCTTTATTATTATGTTGGAATAACTTCATACATCACAAGCATCGCATACATGGTGAAATTCTTTTATTATTCCATTCTTTATTATCTTTTTGTTGGTTATGGGTTTTACGGTTGTATGTCTTTGGCTTGTAGTAAAAAAGATGATATATTGTGGAATATCTTTGGCCTGTAGTGCAAAGATGATCTATTGTTTGATAGCTTTGACCCGTAGTGCGAAGATGGACAGGTGTATGACATGATCATGACCACTAGTGATAATAATGAATATCCTTGGCAAAAGTGCATGGATAATTCAATGATGTGATTGGCAGGATCATGACCATTAGTTAACAGTTGAATGTCTTTGGCCGTAGTGCACTGACAGACAATTGATTGGTATGATCATAACCATTGGGTTTATAGTTGAATATCTTTGGCCCGTAGTGCAAAGATAGACAACTGATTGGTATGATCATAGTTATTACATTTGAATATCTTCAGCCTTTGGGGTAAGTATATTGAGTAAACATTCTATTAATCCTTTGTGGCAAGGAGAAACTGTTGATTTACATGATTATAAATATGAATTGTGAACTTAATTAAAATCTTTAGTGGTTCAGGTGAAGACAGGTGATGAAAGTTCTCTTTGTCTTGGGTACAACGAAGAACTGTTGATGAGTATTACAGGAATGAAATATTAACGATGGACTTTTAATTTGGAGGAGAAAGTAGACATTATGTTCTACTTGACTCTTCTAATGGATTGTTGATTCCGCTGCAATTATGGTTGAAAAGTTTTATTATCTACCATATGTTCTAAATCTCTGATTTATTATTGACAAAAGCTATTGATAATTTAATTATCTTTAGTTATGATATTCTTTACTGGGCTAGTTGTGCTCACCCTTTTGCTTCACAATTCCTTTCAGGTAATAAGAGTGTAGCTGGGTCGAGTGGGGATAACAGGGAAATAGTGTGATGGTCCGAGACTGTCGAAGTTTCTCAATACATTATAAAATGGCATGACTTGCAACAGATAATTGTATTGAGGACCTAAGATGCGTGTGTCATATTTTATACGTCACTTAATAATTGATTTTGGCGAACAACAATAGGGTGATGAGAACCCGACTTTGAAAGCGTTAAAAGTAAACCTCATTAGAATAAACAAGATAGTAATCTTCTTTGGGGTCTTGAAATATTTGCTGCTGTATTTTATTTGGCATTGTAAAAATTTGAGTTTGGATACTGATCTACATTTAGACAATATTGTATTAAAACTCACGATTAAGCTGTTATCGTACTCGCATTTGCGACGATTCAATGATTTATATAAATGAAGTTTGTATTTAATTTTATAGTGTGATATCTGGCGACTCAGAATGGGTCGGGTATACATAATTTTGGGGGCGTCATAGTTGGTATCATAGCTTAGGGATATGATCCCTGGCTAAGATGTGAAACAAGAACTAGGAGGGGAGAGACGGAGAATTCCTTCGCTAGTATGACCTACCTAAGTTTATTTGGTATTTAATTGGTCGGTCAGAGTATATGGATAATATGTGGCATGTCAATTAACCCTTATTTTGAAACTGTATTCTAGAATTATATCTGAAATACAGGAGATAAGAAATGGGAAAATAATGATACAAAGAAAATAACCGGGATGGTACAATCCGAAAAGAAAGCAAGGTATTCTCATCTCTTTGAATACCAGGTACGTACGTAAATTTCGAGGGCGAAAATTCATAAGGGGGTGAGATTGTGAGACCCCGAATTTTATGAAATAAAAATATTCAATTTTTCTATTTTGATGAATGGTTAAATTGATAAAAGGTTAAAGTTAAAGGTGATATGTGAAAATTTTTTAAAGTAGACAAGTTGTCATAAAATACCCAGTTACTATTCACTCTAGTATTATTCACTCGGGTATTTGGGACACTTTTTGTGTCGAAATACTATTCACAAGGTACTATTCACGAGTTACTATTCACGAGTTACTATTCATGAGTTACTATTCACGAGTTACTATTCATAAGTTACTATTCACAGGATACTATTCACCTGAACAAAATATATTTCTTTTCGGTCCAAATTATTTTTGGGTAAAATATTATTCCATGAAGAGATATACTAATTTTTCAGACAGTTGGTTGAAATTATAACAGAAAAGCTTTTTATATAAAACAGAATACTTTTATAAAGTTATTCTATAAATAGAATATATTATATTCTATTATGCATAGTATTTTGCATAGTAAAATCTTTTTATATAAAAAAGAATACTTTTATAAAGTTATTCATAAATAGAATATATTATATTCTATTGTGCATAGTATTTTGTATAGTAAAATCTTTTTTATATAAAGCAGAATACTTTATTAAAGTTATTCTATAAATAGAATATATTATATTTTATTATGCATAGTATTTGTATAGTGCTGCATATAGTGTTTAAATAGTAAAAATCTTTTATATAAAATAGAATATATTATATTTTATTTAAAAGATTTTAACTTTAAATATGGACCGTCTGATTTAAGTAAATCAATGATACGGACCGTTCATGGGTCAAGTTATTATTCATTCCATTCTTCTATAAATAGAAGCTCATTCTTTCATTATTTTTCATTTAATTCACTTTGAAACTCTAGAGAGATAAACTATAGAGAGAAAGAAGAAAAGTATTCTGTTACTTCACTACTCATATATCCAAAGACTCTTTCTTCTTAAGGTAGGGAATATTATTTGTTGTACTTTGTAAGTGGGTACTCTTTCTTTCTTATTTATGAAGAGAACTTCACATTATTCCATTCTTTATTATTCTGTTGGAATAACTTTGATATCTGTGATCTCACCCTATACTTGGTGAAATTCTTACATTATTCCATTCTTTATTATTATGTTGGAATAACTTTGTTTATGCTGCAATCCGCATACATGGTGAAATTCTTCTAATATTCCGTTCTTTATTATTACGCCGTAATATCCTCATACAAGGCGTTCTTGCCGGACTGGTTCCATTATTTATTATTACGCTTAATAATATTACATGCTAGGCGTTTCGTGGGACACAGTTCCATTATTTATTATTCTGCATTGGAATAACTCATTCGCATGTGATTATCTATCGCATTTACGGTGATTTCTGTTGTTATTCCATTCTTTATTATTCATGCACGAATATCCCAGCCGGCCAGTATTACGCGGACTCGTTTCCATTATTTATTATTACGGCTGGGAATAAACTCGTCATGCGGATTATGCACGCATTGTGAAATTCTTCGATTATTTCATTCTTTATTATTATATTGGAATAACTTTGTCTGCACAATCTCGCATACAAGGTGAAATTATTTTATTATTCCATTCTTTATTATTATGTTGGAATAACTTTGTCTACATAAGTAATCGCATACGTGGTGAAATTCTTTTATTATTCCATTCTTTATATATCTTTGTTGGTTATGGGTTTTACTGGTTGTATGTCTTTGGCTTTGTAGTGTAAAAGATGATATGTTGTTGAATATCTTTGGCCCAGTAGTGGCAAAAGATGATCACATTGTTTGATAGCTTTGACATTGTAGTGCGAAGATGGGCGGTGTATGACATGATCATGACCACTAGTGATAATAACGAATATCCTTGGTCAGTAAGTGCATGGATAATTCAATGATGTGATTGGCAGGATCATGACCATTAGTTAACAGTTGAATGTCTTTGGCCGTAGTTCACTGCCAGACAATTGATTGGTATGATCATGACCATTGGTTTTATAGTTGAATATCTTTGGCCCGTAGTGCAAAAGATAGACAATTGATTGGTATGATCATTGTTATTACATTTGAATATCTTAACCTTTGGGGTAAGGATATTGAGTAAACATTCTATTAATCCTTTGTGGCAAGGAGAAACTGTTGATTTACATGATTATAAATATGAATTATGAACTTAATTAAAATCTTTAGTGGTTCAAGTGAAGACAGGTGATGAAAGTTCTCTTTGTCTTGGGTACAACGAAGAACTGTTGATGAGTATTACAGGAATGAAATATTAACGATGGACTTTTAATTTGGAGGAGAAAGTAGACATTATGTTCTACTTGACTCTTCTAATGGATTGTTGATTCCAATTGCAATTATGGTTGAAAAGTTTTATTATCTACCATATGTTCTAAATCTACGATTTATTATTGACAAAAGCTATTGATAATTTAATTATCTTTAGTTATGATATTCTTTATTGGCTAGTTGTGCTCATCCTTTGCTTCACAATTCCTTTCGTGTAATAAGAGTTTAAATTTGGGTCGAATGTGGATAACATGGAAATAGTGTGATGGTCCGAGATCGTTAAGTTTCTCAATACATTATAAAATGGCATGACTTGCAATAGATAATTGTATTGAGGACCTAAGATGTGTGTCGCATTATTTTATACGCCACTTAATAATTGATTTTGGCGAACAACAATAAGGTGATGAGAACTTGACTTTGAAAGCGTCAAAAGTACACCTCATTAGAATAAACAAGATAGTAATCTTCTTTGGGGTCTTGAAATATTTGTCTTTGTATTTTATATGGCATTGTAATAATTTGAGTTTGGATACGATCTACGAGATAATATTGTATTAAAACTCATATTAATCGTTGGTCGCATCGCTCTGCATTTACGATTCAATGATTGTATAAATGAAGTTTGTATTTAATTTTTATAGTGTGATATCTGGCGACTTAGAATGGGTCGGGTATACCTAATTTTGGGGGCGTCATAGTTGGTATCAGAGCTTAGGGATATGATCCCTGGCTAAGATATGAAACAAGAACTAGGAGGGGAGAGACGGGAATTCTTCTTAGTATGACCTACCTAAGTTTATTTGGTATTTAATTGGCTCAAGTCGAGTATATGGATAATATGTGGCATGTCAATTAACCCTTATTTTGAAATCAGTATTCTAGAATGATATCCCGAAATACGAGGATATAAGCAATGGGAAAATTATGATACGAGGAAATAACAGGGAAGGTACAATCAGAAGAAAGCAAAGGTATTCTCATCTTTTCGAATACTGTGTAACGCACGTAAATTTCGAGGGCAAATTTTTTATAAGGGGGGGAGATTGTGAGACCACAGAATTTTATGAAATAAAAGTATTCAATTTTTCTATTTTGATGAATGGTTAAATTGATAAAAGGTTAAAGTTAAGGGTGATATGTGAAAATTTTTCAAAGTAGACAAGTTGTCATAAAATACCCAGTTACAATTCACTCTAGTATTATTCACTCGGGTATTTGGGACATTTTTTGTGTTGGAATACTATTCACAAGTTACTATTCATGAGTTACTATTCACGAGTTACTATTCACGAGTTACTATTTACGAGTTACTATTCATGAGTTCTTATTCACAGGATACTATTCATTAGAACAAAATATATTTCTTTTGGTCCAAATCATTTTTGGGTACAATATTATTCCATGAAGAGATGTACTTAATTTTTTGATGACATTTGGTTGAAATTATAATGAAAAAGCTTTTTATATAAATGTAATACTTTTATAAAGTTATTCTATAAATAGAATATATTATATTTTATTATGCATAGTGTTTTGCATAGTAAAATCTTTTTTATATAAAAGCAGAATACTTTTATAAAGTTATTCTATAAATAGAATATATTATATTCTATCATGCGTAGTGTTTTCAGATAGTAAAATCTTTTTATATAAAAATGAATACTTTATTAAAGTTATTCTATAAATAGAATATATATTATATTTTATTATGCATAGTGTTTGCAAAGGCTCAGATAGTATTTGTATAGTAAAAATCTTTTTATATAAAATAGAATATATTATATTTTATTTAAAAGATTTTGCTTTAAATATAGACCGTCCGATTTAAGTAAATCAATCTGGACCATTCATGGGTTGGTTACTATTCATTCCATTCTTCTATAAATAGAAGATCATTCTTTCATTATTTCTTACAAATTCACTGAAACTCTAGAGAGATAAACTATTGAGAGAAAGAAGAAAAGTATTCTGCTACTGCACTACTCATATATCCACTACTCTTCTTCTTAAGGTAGGGAATATTATTTGTTGTACTCGTAAGGGGTGCTCTTTCTTTCTTATTTATGAAGAGAACTTCTGTTATTCTATTCTTTATTATTCTGTTGGAATAACCTGTATACGCGATCTACTCTATACTTGGTGAAATTCTTCTGTTATTCCATTCTTTATTATTATGTTGGAATAACTTTGCTTATCTAAATCTGCATCATTGATGAATGGGTAGTATACCCATAATTCGGATATATTTAGACTTAAATTATTGCATTCTTAAGTTATTTAGTAGCATTTTATTGTGTTTATATCTTATTTCGCGATTTGGAAGTTGGAAGGCAATTATGGGAATTTCAAGCATTGAATGGCAAACCTGTAATTTCAATGAAGTCCAAATAATGGATACTGAAATTAGACTATCCTCGCCACAAGGTACCGAGCCTCTCAGCAGCGTTGGATAGAATTAAGCGTTTGACTTCGGATTTGCCTATTAAGGGTTAATAATAAAACCTAATTGAAGGAGGATTGTGGGGACTATAAAAAAGAAACTAATCATTTGAATTAAAAGGAACCAGATTGATTTGGGAGAGGTATCAAGGAGCTTTTCCATTGAAGATTACGGGGAGATTACTTGGAGCTTCAAGATTGCTACTGAGTTTCTTCTTTTCTCCTTATTTTTTTAGTTGTAATTCTTTAAGGATGATTTATCAACAAATAATGATTCTTATTTCGTGATGAACTAATTTTTAATTAAGATTTCAATTGAACCTTTTATGATTATGAATTAGTTATTCTGTCATTATAATTATCTATGTTGAAGTGGATTGTTTATCATGTTTTGATTTTAGTGATTAATTATTTGGCCAATAATTAGTGTGTTACTCTGAAGGAATTGGGAGATGAATTCTAGGGTTAGAACTGAGACATGATGACATGTGACTCGATTATTTACGGTAAATAATTAGGTTTGTGAATTGAATGGAAATATCATTCACCGCATGTAATATATAAGGAATTGGGATGAAAGAGTTTAATCCAATTGTTTTGCATATGAATATAGCAAGGTTAATCTGGGTTAAATAAAAGTCAATTGATCACTGGAAGAGGGCTTTTGGCATTTGAAAATTCTCGTTAACAATCCATGAGACATAGTAATTGGGATGATTAGATAACCGATTTATAATTCATAATTGGGGATATTGAAGTCTTAATATTTACCTACCTAAGTCATTCACTCAAGTAATAGCTTAGTTAATTGTTTATCTTAGTGCGATATCTTTAAGTGTTTAATTTTGAGTTAATAATTAGGAAAATCGCAATTTCTCATTGTTTGAATAAAACTGAATTGATATAGTATTAGTAGTTGAAATTTATTAATTAGAATTCCCTGTGGGAACGATACTCAACTTATCACTTTATTACTTGTTGACCACGTATACTTGCGTGCTGTGTGTAATTAGATTTTACTCAACAAGTTTTTGGCACAATGGGAATTTCTTTTATTAATATTAATTTCATATTAGTTATAATCAATTTGATTTTAATTTGAACACTACTTAATCTCTCTCTTGGATTGGCGAGGAATTCGTGTATGCATGGCTAGATCGAAAAGCTAGAAAAGGAACTTCTTACGTCTACGCACAACCTTGAGAAGGAGTTCGAACGGTATGCGATTGAATAGTGAGGTGATACATTTGGAAGAAGGCGACAACCCAAGATTTACTCGTGAACATGGCAGAGAACGAATTCAATGTAAATCGCTTAGGATTACGCCACGCCAAATGTTCTGATTTACAAATCAAGTATTAAGAGACCGTAATCAATGCTACAGTTTTGAGATAAAACCGGATCAATTCAGATCTTCTGAATACATGCCGATTTTGGGGTAATTCAATAGACGATCCTAATGAACATATCTTGAGTTTCTTGGAAGTTTGCGATACCTTCAAATTTAACAATGTATCGGAAGACGCTATAAGGTTGAGGATGTTCCCGTTTACTTTAAAAGATAAAGCACGAAGCTGGCTACACTCCTTGCCTCCTGGTTCAATCACCACATGGGATGACTTAGCTCAAAAATTTTTAGCTAAGTTCTTTCCACCAGTGAAGTCGGCAAAACTACGGAACGACATTCATACTTTCGCACAACTTGAGTCAGAATCGTTATATGAGGCGTGGGAAAGGTTTAAGGATATGCTTCGTAAGTGCCCTCATCATGGAATTCCGCAGTGGATGCAATTAGGGATATTTTGTGATGGTTTGCACGCATCCACGAGGTCTAGTATTGATGCAGCAGCGGGAGGAGCGATTATGTCCAAAAATTTTGATGAGGCATATCAATTGTTAGAAACAATGGCCACCAACAACTATCAGTGGCCCATGACGAGGACCAACCACCCAAAAGCATCGTGAAAATATATGAAGTGACGGCGACATTAAAGATTAACAAAGACAAGTGATCGTACAATAGCTAAGCATATAGAAACATGGCATCCACAGCCACACAAACAGTAAAGCGATGGTTTGTGAGTTGTGTCTTTGGGGTCATCTACGGATCAATGTGCTATAAATTCGAGAATCAAGACAGTCAGTAGGAAATTATAATCGTTCAACCCAACCGTATCCTACCCAAAATGCTTATAATCCAGTTGGAAGAATCATCCAGTGGTTCTCATGGAGTAACAATCAAGTCTGCATTTCAACCACCCAGACAACAACACACCTCCCGGATTCCAAAATCAACCTCAACAACCGAGAAAGGGTATCAAGTTGGGAAGCGACCTTGGAAAAGTTTATTAGAGCCTCGACAAAAAGAACGAGGAACAAGACAAGAAATTGAATCAAGTAGATATGACGTTGCAAAGCCATGGGGCATCGTTAAAGAATCTGGAAAATCAATTGGGACAAATAAAGACATGCATTGAATACCATCCACCAGAACACTTCCGAAAGTGATACGTAAATAAATTCGGCAGAAATGAGCATCGCAGCAAAGAATCTTACGAAGTGGGAAGGAGCTACAAACAGATTAAGGATAAGGACAAGGGGATAACGCAACAATCAAAAAGCGAAGAGGTTGTGGAAACCGGAAAGATAAAGAGGAAATAGGAGAGGAAAATGCATGGGGTCATCTACAACAATGCCACCCATACCATATCCGCAGAGATTTGAAATCCAAGTTAGATAAGCGGTTTTAAGATTTTTGGATATTTTAAAAATTGCATATCAACATCCCATTTCGCCAAGCTTTAGAACACATGCCGAAAGTTACGCTTAAGTTTCATGAAGGATGTCTTCTTGGGGATTTTGAAAGCAAATGGCGCTAGCTAAGAAGAATGTAAATAATTATTCGAACAATGTTACCCCTAAGTTGAAAGATCCGGGTAGCTTTTCTATTCCATGCGACATTGGTAATCGGCCGGGGAAGCGTTACCGTGTGATTTGGGGGCGATATTAATTTGATGCCATTATCACTTCTCATCGATTCGGACTCCAAGCACCTAAACCGAAACAAATATCGGTTCTATTGTTAGCGAGCCGATCGATTACATATCCACGAGGTATCGTTGAAGACGTATTAGTAAGGGTGGATAAATTCATCTTTCCATCGACTTCGTTATCTTGGATTGGAAGCGATCTGGAATCGCCCATCATTCTCGGACGACCATTCTTAGATCAGGGGAAACGTTAATCGCGCGTGCAAAAGTGGAGGAGAATGCGATGAAAGTTGACGATCAACGAGTCACTTTCAATGTGTTCAAAGCAATGTCGTATCCAAAGGAAAAAGGTGAGTGTTTATGGTGGATGTAATGGAGAGATGGTGAATCACAAGATTTCTTGCTTAATTACTCGGAGGATCCGATAGAATCCATGATGGTTAGAAACAGAACAACGATAGGCGGATGCACATAATGAGCGAGGTCAAATGGCTGACACACCATCATTCTGGGAAAAATAATCAACCATTCGACACCTTGAAAGGCCTAAAACGGAAGAAAAAAGTGCAAACCCTCGATAGAAGTGCCACGATTGTTGGAATTAAAGCCACTCCCTCTCATCTTGAATATGCTTACTTAGGGAAAGACTCGACTCTACAAGTTATTGTTTCGACAACGTTAATCGACACCCAAAAGAAAAATTGCTACGAAGTGTCATGAGTTCAAAACAATGATTGGGTGGACTATAGCGGACATTCGAGGTATTAGCCCTCTTTTCGTATGCACAAGATTTTAATGGAAGAGGATCAAAACCAACCATTGAGATGCAACGAAGGTTAAATCCCATTATGAAAGAGGTGGTGAAGAAGGAAGTTATAAAATGGTTGGATCTTCAGATTATCTACCCAATCTCGCATACGGTTCATGGGTAAGTCGCATACGGTGTGTATGAAAAAAGGGGCATAACTGTGGTAAAAAAAAAGCGCATGAGCTTATCCCGACTAGAACTCAATATAAATTGGAAGTATGTATGGATTACCGTAAGTTGAATAAAGCCACACGCAAGGATCACTTTCCTTGCCGATTCATTGATCGAGATGTTGGACGAGTTAAGCGGGACATCAATTCTATTATTCGTTAAATGGATATTCGGTACAATCAAATTGCCATAGCACCGTAAGATCAAGAAAAGACCACGTTCACTTGTCCATACTGACGCGTTTGCATTAAGCGTATGTCCTTTGGTTTATGTAATGCTACCGGCGACCTTTCAACGTTGTATGATGGCAATCTTTTCCGATATGGTCGAAAGCGAGAATTTAGAGGTGTTCATGGATGATTTCTCCGTGTTGGCGATAGTTTTGACTCGTGTTTGAATAATCGATCTTGGTGTTAAAAAGATGTGTGGAGACTAACTTGGTACTTAATTGGGAAAATGTCATTTTATGCATACGAAGGGGTGATTCGGGACATAAGGTTTTCAGATCCGGATTGGAGGTGGATAGAGCGAAGATTGATCTGATTGAGAAACCCGCCTCCTCCTTCATCTCGTGTAAAAAGGCATTCTGAGTTTCTTGGGACATACGCAGGTTCTATAGGCGCTTTATTAAAGATTTTTCAAAATCTCAAACCCCTATGTTCACTCTTGGAGAAAGATGTACCGTTTAAGATGGATCATGCATGCATCGAGGCATTTGAGGTATTAAAGAAGAAATTGGTCTCGCTGGGGTCACCATCAGAAATTGGATTGGTCTTTACCTTTTGAATTAATAATGCGACGCTTGATGATTACGGTGGAGCCGTATTGGGACAACGTCATGATAAGATTTTCATACTATCTATTACTCTAGTAAGACATTGACGGATGCCCAAATTGAACTACACAACAACCGAAAAGGAATTACTTGCGATGGTGTTTGCTTTTGACAAATTCAGAGCTTATCTCCCCAAGACTAAGGTAATTGTTCACACCGACCATTCAATTCACCTATTAAATATCCGATTGAGAAGAAAGATGCTAAATCACGATTAATACGGTGGGTACTTTGTTGTTACAAGAATTTGATCTGGAGATCCGGGGATGAAAAAGGTACAGAAAATCAAGTGGCGGATCATCCATCTCTTGTTAGAAAATAAAAGGAAGCAAAAGAAGACAACTCGGTGATTAATGAGGAATTTCCGGATGAGCAACTATCCGTAACTACCATATTGCCTTGGTATCTTGACTATGTCAACTATGTGGTTGCTAAGGTGTTACCACGGATTTGATATCACAACAACGGAAGAAGTTTCTCCACGATGCGAAGCAATACTTTTGGGATGAGCCATTTCATTTTAAAGCGTATGCAGATCAAATGATAAGGCGTTGTGTACCTCACGAAGAAATGGATAGTATATTAGGCCACCGTCACTCCTCGGATTACGGAGGTCATTATTCCAAATGATAAATGCAAAGCCCAAAGTCTACAATCGGATTCTTACGGCCCTCTTTATTCAAAGATGCTTATCTCTTTGTCTTAAAATGCGATCGATGCCAACACGTAGGTAATATCTCCAAGCGCAATGAAATGCCACTTAACACAATTTTAGAGGTGGAACTATTCGACGTGTGGGGGTATCGACTTTATGGGACCATTCCCATCTTCATTTGAATAATCCAGTATATCTTATTAGCGGACGATTATGTTTCAAATGGGTAGTTCAAGCTGCATTATTACCACGAATGATGCCAACGTTGTCACCCGATTCTTAAAGAAAAACATTTTTACCAGATTTGGGACACAAGGGCTATAATAAGTGATGAGGAACGACTTCGTAACAAGCGATTCACTAAATTGCTTGTAAAATATGGAGTTAAATCACAAAATTGCAATTTGATATCACCCACAAACCAATGGCCAAAGCAGAGGTGTCGAATCGGAAATTAAGAGGATCCGGAAAAAAGTAGTCAATCCGTCACGAAAAGATTGGGCGTCGCGTCTTGACGACGCTCTATGGGCTTATCGAATGTCGTCAAAAACCCGATCGGCATGGCCCCGTGATGTAATGGTCTTTGGAAAGGCGTGTCATCTTCCGGTCGAGCTAGAACACAAAGGCACCTTTGGGCCATTCGGAAATTAAACTTTGATCTAGAAGCGGCGGTGAAAAACAGTTCTTGCGGTTGGCGAGATGGATGAATTCAGGTTCAACGCCTACGAAAACGCTAAGCTATACAAGGAGAAAGTCAAATCTTGGCACGATAAAAAAATTCTCGATAGAACATTCGCTCCGGGCCATCAAGTACTACTGTTCAACTCACGCTTGCGTCTATTTCCAGGAAAATTGAAATCCAGGTGGTCTGGACCATTTGTAGTCATATCTGTCACTCCACACGGAAACATTGAGGTTGAGGAACCGAATTCAAAGCGTACATTCAAGGTCAACGGTCAACGTCTGAAACACTATTGGAGCGGACCAATCGAACGCCAAGCTACGGTCCAGTACCTCTCGGACCCAGTGGCCAACTGACCAACACCGCAAAGTCGGGCTGACGACTATAAACCAAGCGCTTCTTGGGAGGCAACCCATGAAGTTCCATAATTTTTTTCGTTTTATTTGATTTTATGCCTCTTAGAGTTAAACTTTTCTTATTTTCTTTGTTATTATTCCGTAGAGAAAACTCCACGTTTATTAAACTAATTCCTACCTTGGTCGGTATGCACGCACAACAGTCACTTCCAGCGCCCGGCGCCCATATCACTGAGATTACAGGCGCCCGGCCAGGCTCCGAAAGGTGTGAGACAAGTCCCAGCGCCTCTGCTGATTGGATTCTAAGATAATCAATCAAATACCGCCCAGGCAGGCTCAGTAAATGAAAATAGGGCCAGGCCCCTACTGCTCTTCCATTAAAACCAAGACCCCGCCACTGGGCATACCAATCGATTCTTCACGCCCAGGCGCCTTTGGCGCCACGGACGTTATAACCTGGCATTTCCCGTATTGGGTCAATCGAACACTGGTACTTTAAAACCTTCTTAGTGCCATTCTATCCCATATTATTTCACTGGCCTAAGAAAGGTGTCGGTCACCCTCTCTTCCTCTTCATAGCACAAAGTTAGTAAACCTTGGATAATTGTCTTCCACTCATCCACCACGCATCACTCCCTTCCTTTCATATTGGTCGTATGCATCTTGTGTGCCGAATTCTACTCTCCAACTTATTTAGAAGTAACAAAGGTATGATTTGATGTGTTTTTCAATTCTTGCGAATTAAGATGCTCTTCATTCGTTATTCTTGTCATCTGGAAATCTAATGGAGCATATAGATAACGCATTGATGTGTCACGTACTCCTACACACAGAGATTCACGCACGCTACACGCATGGCATGAATGTATGAGGGAATTAATAATGGATTGAACAAGTTCTCGATTCTTTATCTAGGTGTTTGACAAATTGTCGACTCAATTTTAAAGCTAAACTATGACTATGTTTTATTTGCAGAATTTTCGACATGGCATCCAAACGTCATCGTATTTCAGAATCCAAAAGCCGCTCAACTTCCCCGCCAAAATTTGACAATGAAAGCGTTTTGTTAGTGTCATGGCTCAAGAACGCTTCTGCTACGCAGATGGCCACTCATTCACTAGTCCCCGAACAGGGTCTCAAATCCCCGATCAAAACAAGGATGGAGACATAAAGGTGATGATTCTTTGGCGAATCGGTTCGTCCTCACCCATCAACGACTGACATAGCTTGATGATTGCGGTGGTCAAAGAATTCTATGCCAACTTGCTTCGAGCATGACCATTATGGGGTGTTTGTCGGAGGTAAAAGACCGTGGAATTTGGCGAGGAGGATATCAATGGGTGCTATCAACTACCCGTAGAGAGGCCTTCGTGATGAATATGCTCGCCTAGTGAGTGATGGGCGGGACTATGAAAAGATTATTTGGGGAGTTCGTGTCAACCGGGGCACTACTTGGTCCATCCATGGCGTGGCGGACGCATGACCTTCCCATTGTCTCACCTCGGATCTATATGGAAAGGCATGGTATGCCTTCATATCTGTGAAATTGATGCCCCGCGCACATGTGAGTTACGTCACCAAAAAAGGGTCATCTTATTATACTCCATCATACAAGGCCTACTGAATCGATGTCGGCCATCTTATTCAAAGAATCGATGTTCGCGCATCTCATGGCGGGGGACCAGGAGGGTTACCACATCCGTCCACGATCTGCGTCTTATGTCTTTAAGTTTGGGGTCAAATGGAAATCGACGAGATGATTCAAACTCCTATGCCCGTGTTGGACCACAACTTGATCCGTCGTTATAAAGTATGGTCCGGTGGGCGCTTAATCACCCAAGGGGACCGGGTTTCATTATCCCCCATATTACGTCTCCACGAGCCCCACCACCTCGAGCTCCCCCTCCTTACGGCCTCGATTTTGCTTCATCGAGGTGTGGTCCTCAAGTCGCCCAATGGAGATAGGCAATTTGGTTTTACAACATTGAGTCCCGTAATGTGCGCTTTCGAACGCCAAGAGGCGTGATTTACAAGTATTTAGTCGACCAATTTCACGCATGAATGCACCGACCATCCGACTCCATGGGGCATTCCAACAGCCATTTCCCTACGGCTCCGATTACGCGATGTTCCCGTCCGATCAAGAGATGGCGAGGACGATGATGCTCCCTGAAGCATAAATTAAATGGGGAAGTCCTACATTTTATTTTGACTTATTTTTTCGCATGAGGACATTGCTCAGCTTAGTTTGGATAGGGGTGGTTACGTTTTATTTTCACAGTTGTAGTTATTATTAGTAAAGTTGCATTTAGGATTGCATGTTAATTCCATTTTTTGAGTGCGTATATACGGGGCCAATGAGGAAAGTAGAATTGCATGAACACGCCTAGTAAGGATTGTTGATTCAAGTGATATGATTTTTCGTGACTTGAATTGGATCTTTATCTGCTTGACATTGATATTATAAGAAGGCACTTGGAAATAAAACGACCGTATTAGCTATGATAGTTTAAATGGTTAGAGAATAGAGTTTAAAGGGGATCATGAAGTGATATGGAAGAACAATTTGAATAACTAGATAGAATTTGAATTCATGCATAAACTCGAGTTTGGGGGAAATATTTGGAATATAAAAAAAAAAAAAAACACAAATGTTGAGTCTTGTGGTGGGTTGAGGGGACCACTCCCCATAAACACAAGCGTGAGATGGGCGTAAACGCACTCACCAACCACCATCTATAAAAAATAAAAAAATAAAAAAAAATATATATAAATAATAATGATAATATCTGAGGTGACTAGTCTTGTTTTGGGGCACGTGTTACTTGGTGAAAGCACAGAAGAGGGTATCTTAAAACCTAAGCGCCCTAAGGTCTTAAATGGTGCAGGAGTCGTTGGTCGAAAGCTCGCTAAGGGTAACAATCTCTTAGCTTAATGGGATGAGACATTTACATAGTCATTTACGTGAGAAAACAAAAAAAAAATAAATAAATAAATAAATATATATTCTAGTTTGATCATTGAATTCAAAAGTGTTTTGAGTTCGGTTGAAACAAGTTTATTTGATGAGTTCTCAAGTTCACTTTTGTATGATGCCTACTAAGAAAGTTATTCTCTATCATATTTTTGTCTTTCATGGGTTCGCATGGTCGTGGGACACACGCACAATATCGATAATAATGATTTAGATCCGTTGATTGTTGGGATATTGTCGATCTGTTTTTTACGTGAGGAATTAGCATGTTTACGTGATTTTCTCGAGGCATATGGATATCGTGAACTCTTGGATTCTTTGGAATTACTTAACATATAAATATAAATAGTTTGCATTTGCATGATGTTTAGTTTTGTTTGGTGATCTTGGCTTTGTCGCATGAGGACATGCAACGATTTAAGTTTGGGGTGTTTGATGAATGGGTAGTATACCCATAATTCGGATATATTTAGACTTAAATTATTGCATTCTTAAGTTATTTAGTAGCATTTTTATTGTGTTTATATCTTATTTGGCGATTTGGAAGTTTGGAAGCGGCGATTATGGGAATTTCAAGCATTGAATGGCAAAGCTGTAATTTCAATGAAGTCGGTAGCAAGGCTACTGAAATTACTATCCTCGTGGTAAGGTATTTGAGCCTCGGCAGCGTTGATAGGAATTATTAGCGTTTGACTTCTGTTTTGCCTATTAAGGGTTAATAATAAAACCTAATTGAAGGAGGATTGTGGGGGACTATAAAAAAACTAATTCTTTGAATTAAAGGGAACCAGATTGATTTGGCGGAGAGGTATTGAAGGAGCTTTTCCATTGAAGATTACAGGAGATTACTTGGAGCTTCAAGATTGGCTCTGAGTTTCTTCTTTTCTCCTTATTTTTTAGTTGTAATTCTTTAAGGATGATTTATCAACAAATAATGATTCTTATTTAGTGATGAACTAATTCTTTAATTAAGATTTCAATTGAACCTTTTATGATTATGAATTAGTTATTCTGTCATTATAATTATCTATGTTGAAGTGGATTGTTTATCATGTTTTGATTTTAGTGATTAATTATTTGGCCGATAATTAGTGTGTTCTTCTAGAAGGAATTGGGAGATGAATTCTAGGGTTAGAACTAGACATGATGACATGTGACTCAGATTATTTACGGTAAATAATTAGGTTTGTGAATTGAATGGAAATATCTGTTTCACCGCGTGTAACATATAAGGAATTGGAATTGAAAGAGTTTAATCCAATTGTTTTGCATAGGAATATAGCAAGGTTAATCTGGGTTAAATAAAAGTCGATTGATCACTTGGAAGAGGGCTTTTGGCATTTGAAAATTCACTGTTAACAATCCATGAGACATAGTAATTGGGATGATTAGATAAGCGATTTATAATTCATAATTGGGGATATTGAAGTCTTAATATTTACTACCTAGGAAGTCATTCACTCAAGTAATAGCTTAGTTAATTGTTTATCTTAGTGCGGTATCTTTAAGTGTTTAATTTTGAGTTAATAATTGAGGAAAATCGCAATTTCTCATTGTTTGAATAAAAGCTGAATTGATATAGTATTAGTAGTTGAAATTTATTAATTAGAATTCCTCGTGGGAGCGATACTCAACTTATCACTTTATTACTTGTTGACCACGTATACTTGCGTGCTGTGTGTAATTAGATTTTACTCAACAACCGCATACATGGTGAAATTCTTCTAATATTCCGTTCTTTATTATTACATTGGAATATCCACATCTATCTTGCGTTCTGCGGGGACACAGTTCCATTATTTATTATTACATCGGAATATCACATACGTTATGCGTTCTGGCAGGGGACTGGTTCCATTATTTATTATTACATTGGAATAACTTTGTTTTGTCTTGATCTATCGCATGCATGGTGATTCTGTTGTTATTCCATTCTTTATTATTACATTTGGAATATCCTCGCCGGTGCGTATTACGGCGGACTGGTTCCATTATTTATTATTACATTGGGAATAACACATGTCGTGCGGATTACGCATTCATGGTGAAATTCTTGATTATTCCATTCTTTATTATTATGTTGGAATAACTTGTCTATGCGCAATCTTGCATCGTGGTGAAATTCTTTTATTATTCCATTCTTTATTATTATGTTGGAATAACTTTCGTCTTCACATGAAATCTGCATACATGGTGAAATTCTTTTATTATTCCATTCTTTATTATCTTTGTTGGTTATGGGTTTTTACGGTTGTATGTCTTTGTCTGTAGTGCAAAGATGATATGTTGTTGAATATCTTTGGCTTTTTGTAGTGCAAAGATGATATGTTGTTTGATAGCTTTGACCCGTAGTGCGAAGATGGGCGGTGTATGACATGATCATGACCCTTTAGTGATAATAACGAATATCCTTGGCCGTAGTGCATGGATAATTCAATGATGTGATTGGCGGGATCATGACCATTAGTTAGGTTGAATGTCTTTGGTAGTAGTCTTGACGACGAACAATTGATTGGTATGATCATGGCCATTGGTTTTATATTTGAATATCTTTGTCCGTGGTGCAAAGATAGACAAATGATTAGTATGATCATTGTTATTACATTTGAATATCTTGACCTTTGGGGTAAGGATATTGAGTAAACATTCTATTAATCCTTTGTGGCGAGGGCTGTTGATTTACATGATTATATGTGATCGCCCAAAATAGGTATACAACACCCATTACAGAGTCGCCAAAATACACACGGTATAGAAAGCAAACTACAACTTTGACAATACAGATGTAGTGTAGAGAATACGACAATATAAGCGTGAGTTTGAATACAAATATTGTCTTCTGTATAATATACACACACCCAAATAAGTCCTCATTAATTATTCATACACTATTTTACATAAATAGTGAGGATGACATTTAAAACATCTTCCTAGAACCATCACTCCATTACCCCGGCTCGATCCTGCTTTATGTTCTCACCTCCGAGAAGAAAAATGGAACAAAAAGGAAAAGGGTGAGCTCAACTAGCCCAGTAAAGAATATTATGACTAAGATAATATATAACAAATTATCGTTAGTCTTCAACAGGAAAAATCTAATAGAATACAATAGACAACAAGTTTTAGATCAACAAATGCAGGCGGAAACAGCAATCCATTAGAAGAGTCACGTAGAGAAAGATTCTACTGTCTTCTAAGGTTTAAAAGTCCATCATCAATAGTTTATCCCCGTAATAACAATCAATATACATCTTTAATCATCTTTTTACTACGGGCCAAAGATATTCATTTATATCACCGAGTTGGTCATGTTCATCTCAACACCATTTCATCTTTTGACTACAGCCAAAGATATTCATCGATTAATCGTTCATCTTTTACACTACTGCCAAAGATATTCATTTATATCACTATTTAGATTTGAGGATGATGAAAAACATTTTTAAAAAGCGAATCCGATTGAAACAAAATGACAAGGATTAAGGATTAAGGATTCGTACTTTGTTTTACCCGTGTCCAAAAATACTTGAAAATAATCATATTGGTGTAAAATTCAAGAATGATCAAAACATGGATACAATCAAAGCTAGTATCCGAATAGATATTTTTGAAAAAGAAATTTTTTATTTTTAGGTGAATAGTCTTAGTATTCGTGAATAATTGTCGATATCGTGAATAGTCTAAAGTATCGTGAATAGTAACCCCGACACAACAAGTTTCAAATTTGATAAAAAGTTCACCAATACTTGGCATAATGATATTGAAGAAAAAAAATATCATTTAAGAAGAAAATAATACCCTTACCTCAAAATAACAAGTACTTACGATTGAATTTCGGTATAGTCTTGTGAAACCATATAGTATATAGCAACACTCAAAGTATACTCACAAGAATACATTTCGATAATTTAGAGAGAGAAAGAGAAAACTTTGTTTTTACGGTGTGATTTTCAATTCTAACAGCCCTATTTATGGAGGAAAATGTTAGAGCATGAAGGAGACTAAATTAATAAATTATTATTATTTAAAATTACATTGCAGCATGCCATTTGAACACTTCAACCACCACCACCAACCTTGACCCAATTTCCAGTGACCCACATGTTCAAACAAGAGTGGGTCCCGCCCATTATTTAATAAAAATTATTTTATCTTCCGAAACTTCAATAATTCGTAGAAAATAGCTCGTTTATCGAGAAAAATTTGAAACTCGCGACTTTCCATGGTGAATTCCATTCTCTACAACTTGCGAGAAGAAAAGTTTTCCAAATTCCAAATGTAAATTGACCAGAAATCCATAAACGGGCAATTTTGATCTATAATCAATTTTCGGTCAAGAATTGTGTCCCGCAGACACACAAAACATATGTTAAACATTTAATGCCACAAAATACTCTACCTCCTCATATACTCATATATCCCACATTCATTATAAAAATATCACCGATTAATATATTATTAAAATAATATATTTAAATGAATTATTTTATCGAGAAAAAGATAAAATATTAATTTTCAACAATTGTCACATTAAAAATTTTCTCCATCTATATCCACATAAAATAAATATTTTCTTTATCATAATAATCAATAATTACTTATTAAAAAATAATATTACGAGAATCACAAGATCTTGTGACCGGTAGTTCAGAGGAAGAGGGGCTTTCAATAAGGATTTCTCCTTACTTGGCAAGCAATTAGGTGACCAAACCTCTCCTGTACGAACTTTCTAGACCTTGCCAATAATGTTATCTCGATAATATTATTCAAATAATATGAATTATTGATTTGATAATGGAAAATCGTGTAATGACAATTATTGAAACAACAACAATACAAAATATCAACGCAGTGAATTATGGAATCAATAAAATATAATATTGAGCGAAGAATTCTTCGTAACAATTATTGAGTAGTGCGCTTCTTTACGTAAGGATCAATAATTCAATAATCTTTGCGTAATACAGGTAATGCTTCTTGTGCAACCACGCCAGATTCATGTATTTTAACCACCGGGTAACCCAACAAAGCATTGTTACCGGTAACAATTTACGTCGTTATTTATAAAACTCAATCTTTGTCGGTTTCCTTCATCCAATAGTTTTTCCGTTATGGGGCCCAATTAATAGATCAAGGTAAATGCGGAGATTCCAGATAAAAAAGAATATTCCACGACCAAATGAATATTCCCAAACAATAATGAATATTTTATAACCACTCGCTTATTTTGTAAACTTTGCACATTTCACCCATAACCAAAGAATTATATCAAATTAACCCTTATTAATTTAGAATAATGAATAAAGGAAAATTCAATTTTATTTATAATAAGTTGGGTCTTACAACCTCCCTCCTTATGAAATTTAAATCCTCGAAATTGACGAAATACACTGGTATATCGAAAAGGTGAGGTACCTCGCTTTCATCTCAATTCAACTCAATGTCATTTTCTCAATTGCATGGTTTCTCCACAAAACCTTAACTTGTGGTATAACCTTCGTCGTAAGATATGCTCTTTCCTATCCAAAATCTCAACAGTATCTCCTCGTAGGTTAAATCTTGACTATCTAAATGCAGTTCTAATGCAATAATGTGGTTGGGTCTTTCACATATTTACGAAGTATAGATATGTGGAATACATTGTGAACACGAGACATACTTGGAGGTAACGCGAGTTACATAAGGCTACGTTCCTATTCGGTTAAGAATCTCAAATGGACCAACAAACCTTGGATTGAGCTTTCCTCTTTTCCCAAATCTTGTAACTCCTTTCCATGGAGCAATACGTAACAATACATGATCTCGATATTAAACTCCACGTCCTTTCTATGAAGATCAAGATAACTCTTTTGTCGATCTTGTGAAGTTTGAATACGTTGTCGAATTATTTGGATCTTTTCTATAGTCATGCGTACTAATTACGGTCCCAACAATGTTGCTTTCTCCCACCTCGCCCCAAAGATATTGGAGAATGACATTTTCGCCCATACAATGCCTCAAATGGAGCCATGCCTATACTTGCTTGATAAGCTGTTGTTGTAGGAGAATTCCACCAAAGTGGTAGGTACTTATCCCAACTTCCTTTGAAATCTAGGACATGTAGTCTTAATAGATCTTCAAGGGTTTGAATAGTTCTCTCTCGATTGTCCGTCTGTTTGAGGATGGTATCTTTGAATCAATCGTAAATCCGTGCCCATAGCTTTCTCGCAAGCTAACCCAAAATCTTGAAGTGAATCTCAAGGTCACGATCCGAAACTATGGATCTTGGCATGCCATGCAATCGTACAATCTCATTCACGCACATACGAAGAGCAAGACGTTCGAGGGATAAGTCTCGCGTAGACGGTAAGAAATGGGCGGACTTGGTTAATCTATCAACAATAACCCAAATTGCATCTACGCCTTGAGAAACTTTGGGAAGACACAGTAACAAAATCCATAGTAATGTGTTCCCATTTCCATTAGGAATCTCAAGTGGTTGCAATGGACCTTTTGGCACTTGATGCTCCGCCTTTTACGCCGACAAAGTTAAACATCTTGAGATAAACTCATAATCTCTCTCTTCGTATTGTTCCACCAAAATGTATGTCGAATATCATGATACATTTTGGTACTCCCGAGATGGATTATAAGCAGGGGTGTTGTGTGCCTCCATCATGATTTTATGCTTGGTCGAATCGTTAGGAACGAAAGTCTAGAATTGACTCAAGTATTCCTTCCTCATCAATTCTTGCTTAGGAATAGCTCCTTCTTGCACTTTTTTCTTCATACGCATCGGCCCAGTGTCCGTAGCTCGAAGCGACTTTTAACTTTATCGATTAAAGTCGGTTCTACTTGTATATTCGCCATCATTATGTGGGTCCCTGAGTCTTTAATTCTACCTCCATCCTTTGCAAGTCATACAAAATGGGCCTTTCGTTGACAATATCGCACTCGCACTTGCGTATGATCTTCTACTTAATGCTTGCCTACTACGTTCGCTTTTCCGAGGATGATATTGAATAGTGTGATCGTAATCTTTTAACGACTCCACCAACGTTGTTGTCGCATGTTGAGTTCTTTTTGGGTGAAGAAATATTTGAAGCTTTTATGATCCAGTATAAATCTCTACTTTCTCCCCGCATAAGTAGTGTCTCCATATCTTCAATGAACACGATTGCCGCTTAACTCCGGATCATGAGTAGGATAATTCCTCTCATATTCTTTGAGTTGTCGTGAGGCATAGGCTATGACTTTCCCATGTTGCATGAGAACACATCCTAACCCCTTGCCGGAAGCATCATCAGTAGATAACAAATCCATCCCGAACCGGATGGTATTGTCGAAACAGTCTTGCCGAAATGAGTCTCTCTTGAGCTCTTTGGAAGCTCTTCTCGCGTTCCTCATTTCCATAAGAATTTTGCATCCTTAAAAGTCAATTTGAGTTAACGAGTAGCGATTCGAGAAAATCCTTCCACAAATCTCCGATAATAACCAATAAGTTAAGTAAAGTCACTGACGTCTTGATCATGGAAACTTCGGTTCTAACTTTGTATTGCTTTAATCTTCGCCGGTCAATGAATCGCTTGTTTTGAAACCACGTGCCCAAGGAATGCTACTTCCTCAAGCCGAACTCGCGATTTTTCAACTTGGCATAAAGCTTCAGGTTCACGAAGTCTTTGTAGTACCGAACTTCAAATGGTGCTCATGATCTTCACGACTTTTGGAATAGATGAGGATGTCATCAATAAAGACAACAACGAACCGATCCAAATATTTCTTAAATACACACGGTTCATCATATCCATGAAAGCGCAGGAGCATTAGTCAATCCAAAAGACATGACCAAGAATTCATAATGCCGTGTCGAGTCCCGAATGCCGTCTTTGGAATATCCTCGGTTTTAATCTTCAAATGATGATATCCGGAGCGAAGATCGATCTTTGAAAAGAATTGCGCTCCTTGTAATCGGTCGAACGGGTCATCAATGCGAGGTGGCGAATACCTATTCTTGATGGTGACATGGTTCAATTCTCGATAATCGATAAAAGTCGCATACTCCCGCTCTTTCTTCTTTACGAATAAAACGAGAGCACCCCAAAGAGACGTCTTAGACGAATGAAACCGATGTCTAATAACTCTGTAGTTGGACTTTTAACTCACGAAGTTCAATAGGAGCCATTCGATATGGGGTTTTAGAAATGGGCTTGTATGCGCTCAAGGTCAATAAAGAATTCAACATCACGTTCGGGGTAGACCAGGAAGCTCTTGAAATACATCGTGAATTCTCTAACCACGTAAATATTATTCAAATCGACTTGTCTTTATTCAAATCCATAACATGGGCTAAGAAAGCTTGACATCCGCTTTTTCAATAAACGAATAGCTTTGTGGCTTGATATGACGATGAATGATCGATTTTAGTGGTTTAGTGGTTTGAATTCGTGTATGAAGTTGGTTAGAATATGAAAACTAACAACCTTACGAAAACAATCAATTTTGGTATGATGTGTGGTTAACCAATCAATTCCTAAAATCACACCAAAAGCAAGTATCTTTAAAGAGATAAGATCGGCGGGGTAATGTGATAGTGCCAACTTGGATCATGCAAGATTTATAAGCTGTAGATGTAACGAAGGTTTCACCTAACGGAGTTTCAACGAGATAAATTAAAATCTAATTTCTCCGAGTCAAGTTTAAGCGTTGAGCACAAGCTAGGAGAGATAAAAGAATGGGTGAATCCCAGATTCAAGTAAGGTATAAACTTCGTAAGAATTCAAGATTAGCTTACCCGTGATCATCTCGTTTGGGTTCCTTTACGTTTTGTCGACCACGACAACGCTTCTTCCAGAAATCATTGATTTTGACTTATCCGGGACGAATTTGGAATCACCGCTCTGCCGAACTTGGTTTCGCGATAAGATAATCTCGAGCGATGTGGCCTTCCCTTTCCACGGTTGTAACATACCTTGGATTGTTGTGGGCAGTTTGAGGTGATATGTCCTCCTTCCCGCATTTGTAACATCTAACTCGGCGGTCGTTCTCCTCCCCAGCATTTGTTGTTGGTGTGGTGTTGCCGCCGTTGATATCTTCCCGTCATTGTTGAATCTTCTCTTTCTGAAATTTCCACTTGAGTCACCTCTCCTATTATCATGTCCACGATTACCACACGAGTGGTTTCGCTTTGTCCAGTATTCTTTCCTCCTCGTTGGTTATCATCGTTCGATGACTACCGATACGAGTGGTCCCTCGGTTGAGTATACTCACTATCTCGCTCTAATAATCCGAGCCCTCGTGACAACATCTCTGAATACGAGAGAAAATTTATGAGAGATAAGGTATTGACGAATCTACGGTTTTAGACCTCTCTCGAAACATATACGCGTCATTCGCTCCTCATTCTCCACCAAATGAGGTGCAAACCTAGATAATTCTGCGAACCTTGCCTCGTCTTTGAGACACCGTCATGTTGTTACTGCTCGAAGTCTAATAAACTCTACCTCTTTCATATAGCGAATACTTTCCGGAAAGTACTTGTCATTCAACGATTCTGAAATCTTTCCCAAGATATGTTAGTGCATGCATCTGGTGGGTATGCTTACGATTCCCACCGAAGAATCTGCGCTTCACCATGAAACATAAAGGTGGCGAATGGAACCTTACATTCCTCCGCACCCCAAGACATCGAATATCTTGGTAATTTGCTTGACCCACGTTTACGCCTTGATGGACGGATCCGGCTTTCCATGGAAATCTGGTGGTCCCAACTCTTTGAATTGTTTGGACGTGACAAACCGTATGACGTTCTTATCATTTCTCCCAGATTTTGTTGTACGAGTCTCCTCGTCGATTTTGCATGAATCGCAAAAAGCTTCTAAACATCCCGAAGTCGTTCATCATTTGCTTCGGTTGGCGTTGTTCACGGGTGGAACATTGCGACTGTTAGACGTTCTAACCGTTTGGTGAGCACTTGCTTGCGTCTCCACGATCTCATAAACTCCATTGTTAACGTTCTCGCAGCCCATTCTTAACATCGCCATAAAACAAGGGTTAATTAAACAAATTAACATATAACATAATATCCTATATTATGACCGACCAACAAATAAGCTTAGGTAGGACACACCTATGCGAAGGATTTACTCGTCTCCCCTCCTAGTTCTATTCCCCGATCTCCATGGAGATCATATCCCTAAGCTCGATATTAATTGTGACGCCCCAAAATAGGTATACAACACCCATTACGAGTGCCAAAATACATGGTATAGAAAGAAACTACAACTTTGATAACAGGATGTCGGTGTAGAAATACGACAATATAGCTGTGAGTTTGAATACAAATATTGTCTTCAGACAATATACACACCCAAATAAGTCCTCATTAATTATTCATACACTATTTTACGAAATAGTGAGGGCAATTAAAACATCTTCCTAGAACCATCACTCCATACCTCGACTCGATCCTCGCATGTTCTCACCTCCCGAGAAGAAAAATGGAACAAAAAGGAAAAGGTGAGCTCAACTAGCCCGAAGAAAAGAATATTATGACTAAGATAATATATAACAAATTATCGTTAGTCTTCAACGAGGAAAAATCTAATAGAATACAATAGACAACAAGTTTTAGATCAACAAATGCAATGTGAAACAACAATCCATTAGAAGAGTCACGTGAGAAAGAATTCTACTTGTCTCTAAGGTTTAAAAGTCCATCATCAATAGTTTATCCACGTAATAACAATCAATATACATCTTTAATCATCTTTGTGTACTACGGCCAAAGATATTCATTTGTATCACCATGAGTTAGTCATGTTCATCTCAACACTGTTCATCTTTGCACTACACCGGGCCCAAAGATATTCATCGATTAATCGTTCATCTTTGCACTACTGGTCAAAGATATTCATTTATATCACCATTTAGGGGTGAGGATGATGAAAAACATTTTTAAAAAGCGAATCCAAAGTGAAACAAAATGACGAGGATTAAGGATTAAGGATTAAGTACTTTGTTTTACCCATGTCCAAAAAATACTTGAAAATAATCATATTGGTGTAAAATTTAAGAATGATCAAAACACGGATACAATCAAAGCTAGTATCCGAATAGATATTTTGGACAAAAAGAAAATTTTTATTTTTTAATTGAATAAGTGTCGATTCGTGAATAAGTGTCATTATCGTGAATAGGCCTTAAGTATCGTGAATAGTAACCCAAACACAACAAGTTTCAAATTTGATAAAAAGTTCACCAATACTTGGCATAATGATATTGAAGAAAAAAATATCATTTAAGAAGAAAATAATACCCCTTACCTCAAAATAACCGTATCTTACATTTGAATTTCGAGATATAGTCTTGTGTAAACCATATAGTATAGCAACACTCAAAGTATACTCACAAGAATATCATTTCGATAATTTAGAGAGAGAAAGAGAGAAAACTTTGTTTTCGGTGTGATTTTCAATTCTAACAGCCTCTATTTATAGGAAAATGTTAACGCATAAAGGAGACTAAATTAATAAATTATTATTATTTAAAATTACATTTCTACGCATGCCATTTGAACACTTCACCACCACCAACCTTGACCCAATTTCCAATGACCCACATGTTCAAACAAGAGTGGGTCCCGCCCATTATTTAATAAAATTATTTTATCTTAGAAACTTCAATAATTCGTAGAAAATAGCTCGTTTATCGAGAAAAATTTGAAACTCGCGACTTTCCATGGTGAATTCCATTCTACAACTTTACGAAGAAAAGCTTTCCAAATTCCAAAGCGAAATTAAGGAAATCCATAAGCAGGCGATTTTACTGATCTATAATCAATTTTCGAATCCGAGAATTGTGTCCACCGACACACAAAACATATGTTAAACATTTAATGCCACAAAATACTCTACCTCCTCATATACTCATATATCCCACATTCATTATAAAAATATCACCAGTTAATATATTATTAAAATAATATATTTAAATGAATTATTTTATAGAAAAAGATAAAATATTAATTTTCAACAATTGTCACATTAAAAATTTTCTCCATCTATATCCACATAAAATAAATATTTTCTTTATCATAATAATCAATAATTACTTATTTAAAAATAATATTCTGAGAATCACGAAGATCGACAACCGGTAGTTAAGAGAAGAGGGCTTTCGATAAGGATTTCTCCTTCTTGGTAGCCTTGATTAGGTGACCAAACCTCTCCTTGAGCGAACTTTCTAGACATTGCCAATAATGTTATCGATAATATTATTCAAATAATATGAATTATTGATTTGATAATGGAAAATGTGTAATGACAATTATTGAAACAACAAAGAATACATAAAAAATATCAACGCAAAGAATTATGGAATCAATAAAATATAATATTGAGCGGTAATTCATTGTAACAATTATCGAGTAGTGCCTTCTTACGTAAGGATCAATAATTCAATAATCTTGTGTAATACAGGTATGCCATCGCATGCGACCGCGCGTATTCATCGTATTTTAACCACGTGTAACCCAATGATTAATTAGCGGTAACAATTTACGTCGTTATTTATAAAACTCAATCTTTGTCGTTTTCCTTCATCCAACCGTTTTCCGTTATGGGGCCCAATTAACGATCTGCGGCAGGTAAATGCGGAGATTCCCGACAAAAAAGAATATTCCACGACCAAACGAATATTCCCCAAACGATAATGAATATTTTATAACCACTTTGCTTATTTTATAAACTTTGCACATTTCACCCATAACCAAAGAATTATATCAAATTAACCCTTATTAATTTAGAATAATGAATAAAGAAAAATTCAATTTTATTTATAATAAGTTGGGGTCTTACATTATAAATAAGAATTGTGAACTTAATTAAAATCTTTAGTGGTTCAGGTGAAGATAGGTGATGAAAGTTCTCTTTGTCTTGGGTACAACGAAGAACTGTTGATGAGTATTACAGGAATGAAATATTAACGATGGACTTTTAATTTGGAGGAGAAAGTAGACATTATGTTCTACTTGACTCTTCTAATGGATTATTGATTCATTGCAATTATGGTTGAAAAGTTTTATTATCTACCGTATGTTCTAAATATCGATATTATTGACAAAAGCTATTGATAAATTAATTATCTTTAGTTATGATATTCTTTCTTTGGGCTAGTTGTGCTCACCCTTTTGCTTCACAATTCCTTTCGTAATAAAGAGTGTATTTTGGGTCGAAGAGGATAATGAGGAAATAATGTGATGGTCAGGAGGCTATTGAAGTTTCTCAATACATTATAAAATGGCATGACTTGCAACAGATAATTGTATTGAGGACCTAAGATGTGTGTGTCGTATTTTATACCTCACTTAATAATTGATTTTGGCGAACAACAATAGGGTGATGAGAACCCGACTTTGAAAGCATCAAAATTACACCTCATTAGAATAAACAAGATAGTAATCTTCTTTGGGGTCTTGAAATATTTCTTCTTTGTATTTTATATGGCATTGTAATAATTTGAGTTTGGATACGGTCTACGAGATAATATTGTATTAAAACTCACGATTACTTTGTTGTCATAATCGCTTTTGACAGTTCAACAGTTGTATAAATGAAGTTTGTATTTAATTTTTATAGTGTGATATCTGGCGACTCAGAATGGGTCGGGTATACCTAATTTTGGGGGTGTCACAGATATAGTGTATACATATGCATATTTATGACTTTATGGCTTATGCAGTTCACTTCAAGAGTTTAAGTGCAACAGAGTCATGCCACCCTTCAATTAATTCATTTGAATTTATTTTTCATGTAATTAACTAATTATCTCTGTTTATAACTTTTATATGTAAGCAGATAATAATTCATCAGATTCTATTTAACTTTGTTTAGACAAAAAATTATAAGTAAGGTTATATGTGTTATTGAGGTGATATTTAATATTTTTGTGATGCTAAATTGTTAATTTAAATTGTATAAAATTTTATTATTTCAATTAGTTTTGGAACCGAAATCGTACCAAATAAAATCGCACCACACGATTCAAAACCGCATCGTACCAATCATAAACGATTTCATGTGCGATTTTGGATTTGTCAAACCGTACCTAAACGGTTTCCTGTACGATTTGGACTTCAAATCGCACTAAACCGTACCGTATTCACCCCTATCTTCTAATTTTATTGTTATTAATAAAGCGATTTTCTTGGGTGTTGTCGTCATTGGACTAATCGGGTCACAAATTTTTTTTCCTCTGTTGTTTCTTACAAATTTAGTTATATTATTATTTTATCAGTTTTAATTTGAAACTTAAATATCTTATTATTTAGTCATCTAAATTTTATAAAATTTTAATTTTATCTTTATATAATTTACACACGCAATACGTGTGCATTCAGTATTAGTTATCAAAATGTAAATTCATCCCATCCCACACCATCCACCAAAAAAGTATAGTAAAATTTATAGTTAAAAATATAATATTATTTTATGTTTTACTATTAAATTAATAAATTGTTAGTAAATATTTTGTCATTAATAAGTCTAGAGGGTCATTGTTCTAGTGACATTCTAGTGACCTTTTTTTTGTAATACCTCTCAAAAAATGTATTGTATTTATTTCAATTGAAAATTTTATAAAAAATAATATTTTGTGTGTAATTTGGATACATATAAGAAACATGGTCTGTACAGTCTGTACGACCCTGTTTCTTGTATGTATCCAAATTACACCTAAAATACTATTTTCTGTAAAAATTCCAGTTGCAATAAATACTATATATTTTCTGGTACTACAAAAAAAAAATTAAAAAAACGAAAAAGAAAAATCTCACAAGAATGTCACTAGAAAAATGTCCCCCTAGAAGGACTTTTTTGTCATACCACATTATGCGGTCGAAACAAAACCCACTGAGCCACTGTAGGGCCCTAGAAGAGGCCATAGGCTAGGATCGTTTCACGGGTGAATTAATAGGATCGAGGCCGTGCCGTCTTAGAATCGAGTTTAAACCGAATTCGCTTAATTGGATATCGATATCTGAATTCTTGGTTGGAATAGGTTTATCGAAGGCAGGTTATTTCGGTCCAAAACCAGTCTGATTTGGGATTCGAACTCTACTTACTTGTACCGATCGCTTTCATACCCTGTTTCCGTGAACAGTTTTAAAAATCCTAAATTACAAACACATTCTCAACTGATCCAAGCACATTCAACTGAACATCCAAGCACATTCATGATTCAACTACAGAACTATTAAGTCAGTGGCACATTCAATTGAACATCCAAGCTGTAAGACACCGAATTTTATGAAATAAAAGTATTCAATTTTTCAATTTAGTAAATGGTTAAATTGATAAAAGTTTAAAGTTATGGGTGAAATGTGCAAATTTTTCAAAATAAGCAAGTGGTTATAAAATATTCATTGTTGTCGGGGAATATTCGTTTGGTCGTGGAATATTCTTGTTATCGGGGAATATTCGTACGACGGCGCAGCCATTTGTGGGCCTCATAACAGAATAATTGTCGGATGAAGAAAACGACAAGTATGAGTTTTTATAAATAATGACGTAGTTGTTACCGTTAACACTGTTGGAATACCCGGTGATTAAAGTAAAGTAATACGCGGTGTTACACAGTAGCACACAATATTGCACAATTATTGATTCTTATGTAAGAAGGCACTACTCAATAATTGTTACAGTAATTACTGTTCAATATTTTATTTTATTGATTCAATAATTGCTACGTTAATATTTTATATTATTGTTGTTTCAATAATTGTCACTACACAGTATTTTCCATTATCAGATCAATAGTTCATATTATTTTAATAATATTACTAGATAACATTATTGGTAATGTCTAGAAAGTTACGTCTAAGGAGAGGTTTGTCACCTAATTACGTAGGTAAGGAGAAATCCTTATCGAAAGCCCTCTTTCTTGGAGCGGCTACCGGTTGTCGAAGATTGTGATTCTGTAATATTATTTATGAATAATTAATTATTGATTATTATGATAAGGAAAATATTCATTTTATGTGGACATAAATGGAGGAATTTTTAGAAAAGTGACAATTGTTGAAAATTGATATTTTATCTTTTCTGATAAAATAATTCATTTAAATATATTATTATATTATAATAATATAATAATAGTGATATTTTTACAATGAATGTGGGATATATGAGTAAATAAGGAGGAAGAGTATTTTTGTTACTAAAAATATTTAAAACATGTTTTTCATGTTTGTGGACCCCATTTCTTGACTGAAATTTGATTATAGCCTGTAAAATCACCCGTATGTGGATTTTGGTCAATTTCTGTTTGGAATTTAGAAAAACTTTCTTCTGTAAAGTTGTAGAGAATTGAATTTCCTATAGAAAGATATAAGACATGAATTTTTCTGATAAAAGGGTTATTTTCTATGAATTATTGAAGTTCCGAAGTTCCAGAACAATTAATTTTTGAAGTTTAAAGTATTTTAATTAAGAAAAACGTTTTTGTTACTTTTATTGAGTGGATGTCTAATGTTTGGATTCAATTAGTGTGCATAGGAAGTTTTAGAAAAATAATAATATTATTTATTAAATTTTCTGCTTTGGTGTTCTAAGCATTTTTCTATAAATATGGTGCTTAGTTTAGAATTGAAAATCACACCAGAATCTAAAGTTTTCTCTCTCTCTATATTATCGAGCGTATTCTTGTCAGTATTTTTATACTCTGAGTGTTTCTATACGGTACAAGTTCCCTTCAGCACTATATCTAGTATTCCAGTAAGAAGTACTGTCTTTTTGAGGTAAGAGATTTTAAGGGATTGTAAGGGATGTTTTTCGTAATGATGTTATTCTTTCATTATCATTATACCGAAATATTGGTATTGATTTTATTGTGGAAGTTCTACCTTTTTGTGTGTTAGGGGTTACTTATTCACGTATATTTATGATTATTCACGTATCTGACACTATTCATGTATATGACATTTTTTACGTGATACTAAGACTTATGTACGAATCTGAGTCTTATTTATGAGTTACTATTCATGAGTTACTATTCACGAGTTACTATTCACGAATTACTATTCATGAGTACTATTCACGACAAAATTGATTTCTTTTTCTAACCAAATTATCGTTGATTTATGAATATTGCTCTTGAAATTAAATGTAGTTGTTGATCCTATTGTTTTTATTATCATATATAATATTTTTATAACCTTGGTGATGGAATTTCTCTTTGACTTGAGTGTAAAGATGGATAAAGTATTGGTATGATCGTGACTATGGGTTCTCTTTTGGCGATGGTCTAAAGTTGAATTGTTGACTAGTATGATCATGACCATTGAATTTACAATGGAATATTTTTAGCTTAAGTGCAAGGTGAATTGATCAACATGGTTATAATTATGGTTTATATAAATTCTCGAAATGATTATGTATTTCTTTGAGATATTAATATCTTTCGGCAGTAGTGCAAAGATGACACATTGTTGAATATCTTTGGCCCGTATCAAAAGATAACTTTGTTGTTGAATATCTTTGGCCAGTAGTGCAAAGATGAATTTATTAGTATGATTATGAACATGAACTGTGATTTGGTATAACCATGATCTTTGATGTTTCAGGTAAAGACAAGTGATGAAAATTATCTTCGTCATGGATGATAAGAGAAATTTAGAACCACAAATATGATTATGAGTTATTCATATGGTTGTGGACCAGAACTGTTGATTGATGTTACAGAGATAAAACATTGTTGGTGGACTTTTAACATGGAGAAGATAATAGACTTTATGGTCTATTTGACTCTTCTAATGGATTGCTCGTTCCGCTGTAACTATGGTTGAAAAGTTTTATCATCTACCATATATTCTAAATCTCTGATTTATTACTGACGAAGACTATTGATAATTTATTTATCTTTAGTCATAATATTCTTTACTAAGCTAGTTGTGCTCACCCTTTTGCTTCACAATTCCTTTTAGGTAATTAAAGTGTAGCTGGGTCGAGCGAGGGTAACAGAAGAATAGAACGGTGGTCTCTAGCTGTGGAGGTTATCCCTAAACAGAATAGAAAAGTGTGTTATATTCTATACATCATTTAGTAGTTATATTTGGTGAATCAAATAGGGTGAGGCGAACCCCAACGTTGGAAGGGTATTTTTGCCACTATCATACAAGATGTCTAATGACATACAACCTCGTGTTATCATAAGACATGGTTGTGCACATCCCTTCTTTGAGTATATCTACGAAAGCACTACCTATATGATCTTGGAGTATATTTGAAATATAATTTTCACTTGGAGACAACGAAGATAATTATATGTCAAGAGAAGACTCACCATTGGAAAGAATATGATAGTAATCTTCTTGTTTTTCTTTGGGGTCTATTGGGTCAACCAAGGATAATTTCGTAGACATATGATATCTATCATAACCTAAGGCGCATGGCCTCCATGTATACGAAGGTTTTCTTGAGCACTTTCCAAAGATTACGATTTCTAAAGCAGCTTTTGATATGTACCTTTATGTAAGGTGTCATTGTGACGTACTATCCAAGATTGGGACATGAGTCACAGTTGGTATATATTTGTATCAAAACTCACAACATATGTGTTGTTGTATTTTGCACGACAGTTGTAGTTGTTTTCTGTACCATGTTTTTGGCGACTCAGAATAGGTTGGTTGGATTGGACCTATTTTGGGGGAGTTACACAAGCACATTCAACTACAGAACTACTAAGTCTACTAGCAGATTACAATTTACAATTACAAACATATCCAACTGAACATCAACTGCCAAAATATCCACCAACTGAACATCAACTGTCCATGATTTCCTTACACAACTACAAGTCTACAATCTAAAATAATAACTTGACTTACAAGAAAGTCACAACAGCAGACCAGCAAAGGCAACAAGTCAGCAACAGTCGGCAACAGTCTCTGTGAAGAGATATCATGCAGCACAACAACAATGTACTTTGAACCAAGCATGTAAATTAAGAACCTGAGTGGAACAATAATATATAAAAAGGCCTTATCATTAGTATCATGAATATCATTTGAATGAACTATCTGGTACATGAATGTCAGAAAATTATGTTCATTATCCCATCATAAAAATGAACATGTGCATAAGAGTTGGAGAACATGCATGCCCAAAACTTTTAAGTCATATCTCCATTAAATTCCACTAAAGCATACTACTAAAACTGAATTCATATTAAGCCAGTTTACTTAACAGTTATGTACCTAAGTACCTCTACATATTACTGCCAAGTGTCAAATCTGATATCTCCATTAAACTTCACCACCCATATCTAAAACTTCCGTAAATTCTAAGAATATCAAAAGAAAATAAAAATAGTTAAAGAAAGTCATTAACATATAAACAATTAAACATTATAAATGAAGGCTATATAATTTAAAATGAAGGATTACCTTTCTCAATTGTTTCAAGTGAATCTAAATTCTCCTCCACAGACATTGGTTGTTTGCTTGAACGAAGCCAATCTTGAGCACAAATAAGAGCTTATACCATTCGAGGAGTTAAAGAACTCCTAAATGGATCAAGAACTCCTAAATAAGAGCTTGTACCATTCTTGAGCACAAATAAGAGCTTGTACAATTTACATCTTGCATTATAGTTTTTTAAACCATTTGTCCCATTCTTTCCCGAGTCGACTTTTAAAACTTGACCACAATATTTACACTTTGCCTTTATTTCATCATTTTGCTTAAATATTATATAATGTTCCCATATAGGAGCACGTGTGACGCCCCCAAAATAGGTATACATCACTCATCTTGAGTCGTCAGATATCACACTATAAAATCAAATACAAACTTCATTTATACAACTGTTGAACTGTAGTGCAGGGTATGACAATAGATAAGCTGTGAGTTTTAATACAAATGTATGTAACTCTCATGATGCCTTGACCACAACCTTACAATGGTACTTTATATAAAAGTACAATCAAAAACTGTTTTAGAAATTAAAATCTTTGGGAAGTACTCAAGGAAACCTTCGTACATGGGAGGCCATGCGTCTAGGTTATGATAGATATCATATGTCCACAGAATTATCCTTGGTTGACCCAAAAGTCCCCAAAGAAAAACAAGAATATTACTATCATCTTCTTTCCAATGGTGAGTCTTCTCTTGACATATAACTATCTCCGTTGTCTCAAAGTAAAAATTATATTTCAAATAAACTCCAAGATCATATAGGTAGTGCTCGTAGATATACTCAGCAAGTGAATGTGCATAACCATGTCTTATGATAACACGAGGTTGTATGTCATTAGACATCTTGTATAATAGTGGCAAAACACCCTTCCAAAGTTGGGTTCATCTCACCCTATTCGGTTCACCAAAATTAAATATCAAATGACGTATACAATACGACAAACTTATCTAAAGTTTTCAACAAAATTATTTTCATACTATTTAGGGAGAACCTTAACAGCTATAGACCACAGTTCTAATCCTTTTAATACCTCGCTCGACCCAGCTACACTTTTATTACCTGAAAGGAATTGTGAAGCAAAAGGGTGAGCACAACTAGTCCAGTAAAGAATATCATGACTAAAGATAATTAAATTATCAATAGCTTTCATCAATAATAAATCAGAGATTTAGAACATATGATAGAGGATAAAACTTTTTAACCATAGTTGCAGCGGAACGAGCAATCTATTAGAAGAGTCAAATAGACCATCAGGTCTATTATCTTCTCCATGTTAAAAGTCCACCAATAATATTTTATCCCTGTAACATCAATCAACAATTCCTGTCCACAATCATATGAATAACTCATAATCATAATTGTGATTATAAATTCCTCTTCGCACCCAGGACGAAGATAATTTTCATCACCTATCTTCACCTGAAACATCAAAAATCATGGTAATGAGTGCATATTATTCATTTATTTTGATTCCATTATATTTAGTTTTATTGCATGTTTCATGTGTATATGAGCTTATTAAGGTGTTTAATGATTTTAGGAGGAATTGGAGCTGAAATGAGGAACAAAGAAAAATTATAGGGTTTTTAGCATTAAGTTGGATGCATGGTCTTGGCTTGGGACTTGGATTTTATTGTAGAGCTCTTCTTTATCTTTCCGGAACATCTTGAATCGTCCCAATCAGAGTTCATATGAAAAAGTTATGATCTTTTTACTAAACAGACGTTGAACCTCGAAGTTTGGAAGTTACAATTTACACAACAGTCACTTGGAGCCTGATTTCAACCTTGATGCAGCCAGAATCTTTTAATTCTCAAAGCATGAAAGTTGTATATCTCGTCGATATCTTCGTTTTGATAGGTAGCAGGTCCTGTAACTCCTCCCGGATCAAAAGTTATGCTTGTTTTACTAAAGGACGTCGCAACAGGAAATGAAATTCGCCCCAGCGAATTTGAGCGCGAAAATTGGAAAATATTGGATTTTTGGAAAGTTTCTAAATGCAGATTTCAACATGGAATGGGATTATTATTTCTATTAGCTTTAGGATTTACTTTATACTAAGATTTATTTTCAAATTAGATTCTATTTTTTTTTATGGAAACTAGTTATGATTTGTAATTTCTTTTAGGATTTGGATTTCTACTTCCTATAGAATTTAGGACTCTGTCTAGCACTATAAATAGAGGATGCTAGTCAGGGTTTTATTGATTGAATCATCTACTACATTCAATCATCTACTACATTCTCTCATCTACAGCATTGGAGGATTGAAGATATGAGCTAAGTTCTTTTTATTCAGTTCTAAGGGATGTTGAACCTTATTTATAATTAATGGTTAATTGAGTATTCATTATTTATTCCTTCTCACATAAAATTCATTCTTGATAATCTGATTTAATTTATGAATGCTATTTGGTTTAACTGATTTGATTTCTGCAGGATTGAGTTGGTTAACGAATATCATATGTCAGATCAAGAAATAATATTACGTGTAATTGATATTATTTCTAATCACAAGTAGTAATTAGTAATACCTGATTGTGGACAAGCTTTTGAGTATTGATATGATTATCAGAAGACAAGTTAAACAATCCGAGCTTATGTGTTTGTTGCTTGGAATAGTCTAATTTCCTAATTCTTAATGCTGCTATTATATTAAATCTAGAGAGCTTATTCTAGGTTATATAATTGTTAGAATTTTGTGAAGAGCTTATTTCATTGAGTGACAATCTAAGGGGAGTTTCGGGTAGCAGAGCTTGTTGTTACCTAAGGCTATTAGTTTCATTGAAGGGTAAATACTGTTACACTTGATTAATCTATTATTGTAAAAAGGTGATACTGAACTAAAGAACTAAAGCTTTTTATTTATTGTTTATTCTTATTAATTTATTCTTGTTAATTTAATTAATTAATTCAAAATCTCATTTTTCAATAGAAATCATAGGATAAATATAAAACAAATCACTCTCTGTGGGATCGATCCTTGCTTACTACTATGCTAATTGTTTAAATTTGTAAAGTGAAAGTGAGGTTAATTTAGGAGTGTAAATGATGACTCCCAAATTTTGGTATTTATTCTTAGGGAGTGTTATTTTTTTGTTTATTATTTGTTTTCGTTTATTTTTATTATTTATTATTTTGTTTTTATTTTTATTTTATAACTTAATCCTCTCACTCTATTGACTTAAATTTTGTTCAAGAGATAGAGAAAAATGCAGATATAGAAGAAACTCTTGTTCCATCACTTGAAGAGAAAAAGATGGTGGTGTCAAACAAAATAGGACTTTAAAAGAGCTCAGATACTCTCGATCTTGATCAATCATCATTTTGTATCGAGTATCCTACTTTAGATGTTGCTTTTGAACTTAACTCTAGACTAATTCATCTTTTGCCTACTTTTCGTGGTCTTACAGGTGAAAATCCATATAAGTATCTAAAGGAGTTCCATGTGGTGTGTTCCACGATGAAAGCAAAAGGAGTGGCAAAGGAGCAGATCAAGCTTAGACTTTTTCCATTCTCATTAGCAGATTTGGCTAAAGACTGGTTATATTATCTACCTTCTGGATCAATATGATCATGGACTGATATTCAAAGGTTATTCTTGGAGAGGTATTTTCCTGCATCAAGAGTTACCGATATAAGAAATGAGATATGTGGAATCAGGCAGTTGAATGGAGAGAATCTCTATGAGTATTGGGAAAGGTTCAAGAAGTTGTGTTCCAGCTGTCCACCTCATGGAATTGATGAACATTACTTGATCCAGTACTTCTATTAGGGGTTGCTACCAATGGAAAGAAGCATGATTGATGCAACAAGTGGAGGAGCACTGGTAGACAAGACTCCAGAAGCGGCGAGGAACTTAATTGCAAACATGGCAATTTAACTCACAACAAAGATGGAACTAAGATGGATCACACACTACAAAGGGTAAATGGGGTAAGACGAGAGACTTAGAGCAATGATTTACGATTTAATTGTTTTGGTTCGACAAATGGTCGCGAGGAATACACAAGTTATTCAAAGAAGCTCAACCTCGATTACCACACAAAAACCAAGAAGTACACCACGATTACGGGACATTCATGGAGGATATGTTCAAGGCATTCATGAACCAAACACAACAATTCATGTGTCGACACAACAGCCCAAAGAAGAGACAAGAACTTCGTTCAAGATCCGAGGGACCAAGTTGGTCAACTTGCAACCACAGTAGGGAAGGTCACTTTCTCACACTATTGAAAATGTAAGTTCCATAACATTGAGAGATGTAGCAGGAGGATCAACAAAGAAGAAAAGTCAATACAAAGAAAAGTCCGACAATAGTGAAATAAAGCGCGTGATGATGTACTCAAGCACAAATTTCCACCTCTTTCCTTATGAACCGAAACTACCTTTTTCCCCAAGTTCTAACAAGGAATTGGAAAGTTGGAAAAAATTCAACGTGGTATACTGAGTCTAATGAAAAATTCCTTGAAGAAATGGCGAATAGAGAACAAGAACTTAAAGATGAGAAGGAGTTCACTTAGTGGAAACCATTTGGATGTGCTTGAGACTACTGCTAAATTTGAAGAAATCAATTTTAATTCTCAAAATTTTTAAAATTCATTTACTATTTTTTAAAAATCAATTTCTAATTAATTTCTTAAGAAATTAGCTACCTCAAGTTTAATTCTAGAAATTCCCAAATCTTGGTAGGATCTTACAAATGTTAATGTGAGCTTCCAGTTTAAATTTCAGGGTCACCGGAGTTATAAAACTCCGGTTATAGCGTTTTTCGTCGAAAAAATCTAAATATTGAAATAGTCATAACTTGCTCATTTTAAGTCGGAATGAACTCATTTTTGGACAGGAGGTACTTTATACCATATATTTCCATGTCCCAAAAGGCCGGAATTTATTTCACAAGCTAAGTGGCCGAAAATGCCCTTTTAAACTTCTGGGCAGTAGCCTTTTTGGTAATTTATAGTTTTTGACTCCTTTGCTAAAATAAGTACACACGAAAATCTACAACACCTTTTCCAGTGATTCCATTTGGATAAGTTAGAAAACTCATAGATCTAACTCTAAAACTTGACCACACTCAAAAATTCGAAATATAATAGGAGATATGGTCAATTGAATTTCATACTCCATTTTTACCAAAATCTAATTTTCAACCCTTTGTGATTTCTAAGAAACTTTCATGTTTTCACATAATAACCAACATAACTCATCATAACACTTACTAATACTATATATACCCATGATTTTTATCAGTTCAATATTTTTATTATGACTTTCATCATAATCCATGTAAATAGATCATTTTCACAATTTAATAAGGAATGAATTCAAATGATCATTCACCATGCATGTGATAATCCACATAGATAGGTTATTCCAACAGAATAATAAAGAATAGAATAACAGAAGAATTCACCTTGCATGCGATAGACCACACAGATAGGTTATTCTCAACAGAATAATAAATAATGGAACGGTCCGGCAGAACGCATGCACAAGATATTCAACGAGTAATAATAAAGAATGAAATATTAGAAGAATTTCACCATATATGCGGTACTTCGCATAAACAGGTTATTCTAACAGAATAATAAGGATAGAATAACAGAAGAATTTCACCATGTATGCAGTAATTCGCATAAATAGGTTATTCCAACATAATAATAAAGAATGGAATAATAGAATTTCTCTTCATGAATACGAAAGAAATAATACCCCTTACGAGTACCACAAATAATATCCCTTACCTTAGAAGAAACTGGGTATTGGAGTAGTGAAGTAACATAATACTTTTCTTCTTTCTCTCTATAGTTTCTCTCTCTAGAGTTTCAGTGAATTCATAAGAAATAATGAAGGAATGAACTTCTATTTATAGGAGAATAGATCGAATAGTAATTAATTCATGAAGCGGTCAGATTGATTTACTTTTAAATGGACGGTCCATATTGATTTCTTATTAAAACATAAAAAGCACAGTCCCATACCGATTTACTATTAAAACTTTAAACCAAATGATCCATATTGATTTACTATTATAACTTTCCACCGGTCAGTTCATATTGATTTACTTATTATATCTTCAACCAATGATGGCTGAAAAATTAGACATCGCCTCATGGAATAATATTGTACCCAAAAATGATTTGGACAGAAAAGAAATATATTTTTCGAAGTGAATAGTACCTTCGTGAATAAGATTTTGAGAATAGTACCTCATTACACGAAAAGTGTCCCAAATACCCGAGTGAACAATACTAGAGTGAATAGTAAATGGGTGAATAGTAACCCGTGAATAGTACTCCGACACGAAAAGTGTCCCGAATATCCGTTTGGTCAATATAACCTCCAAACATCAATTATTATCGAAATAAATATCGATTTCCACTAACACTAATAATCCCAACACAATGGAACTATCAATTTCATCTTTAATCAACACGAACTTATTCATCATTAATATTATAACTCACAATATTTAACAACTGTGTCGTTCCGTGAAGGGGCTTTCCGATAAGGATTTCTCCTTATTGGCGCGCAATTAGGTGACCAAAACTTTCCTTGACAGAATTTCTAGACATTGTTAATATTGCAAGTAATAATATGAATAACTTTGCCGTCTCAATTATTGATTTAATAATATATCATATTATGCAGATGATACTGTGACAATAATTGCATCAATAATATGAGAGATATGATGCAAAGAATTATTTGTAGTAATAATTGAGTATAACTTAGTGACTTCTCACGTAAAGATCCATAATCAATCTTGATGCTACTTATAACCACCACATATTATCGTACTTTTACTACCGGGTAGTTCAACAGTTTTAACGGTAACACCTCCGCCATTATTTTTATAAAAAGATAATTCTGTCGTTTTCTAATTACGACAATACTTCCATTGGGGGGTCCACCAATGATTGTGCCGTCGTACGGATATTCCCCGATAAAAAGAATATTTCCCGTCCAAACGAATATTTTAAAACCACTTACTTACTTTGCAAAATTTATAAATATCACCCTTAACTTTAATCTTGTTATCAATTTAACCATTTACTAAATAACATAATAATTATAAGAAAATTAAATACTTTCATTTCATAAAATTCGGGGTCTCACAATCTTCCCTCCTTATGAAATTTTGCCCTCGAAATTTACGTGCCTGGTAGTTCAAAAAGATGAGAATACCTTGCTTTCTTTTCGGATTGTACCTTCCCGATTATATCCTCTGTATCATGATTTTTCCATTGCTCATCTCTTATATTTCAGATATCATTCTAGAATATATCTTCAAAACAAAGGTCAATTCAAATATCACAAATTATTAACTTATCAAGTAAAAATTTTGGCTTAGGTAAGTCACACACTAGCGAAGTATATTACTCGTCTCTCCCCTCCTATTTCTAGACTCATATCTCTGCCAGCGACCATATCCCTAAGCTCTGATACCATTTGTGACTCCCCCCAAAATAGGTATACATCACCCATCTTGAGTCGCTAGATATCACACTATAAAAATCAAATACAAACTTCATTTATACAATTGTTGAACTATCGTATAAGTGCGATGACAAGATAAGTCGTGAGTTTTAATACAAATGTATGTAACTCTCATGGTGCCTCGAACTAACCTTACAATGGTACTTTACATAAAAGTACAGTTACAAATTGTTTTAGAAATTAAAATCTTTGGGAAGTACTCAAGGAAACCTTCGTACATGGTAGTCTATGCGTCTAGGTTATGATAGATATCATATGTCCACAGAATTATCCTTGGTTGACCCAAAAGTCCCCAAAGAAAAACAAAAAAATTATTATCATCTTCTTTCCAATGGTGAGTCTTCTCTTGACATATAACTATCACCGTTGTCTCCAAGTGAAAATTATATTTCAAATAAACTCCAAGATCATATAGGTAGTGCTCGTAGATATACTCAGTAAGTGGATGTGCACAACCATGTCATGTGATAACACGAGATTATATGTCATTAGACATCTTATATAATAGTGGCAAAATACCCTTCCAAAGTTGGGTTCACCTCACCCTATTCGGTTCACCAAAATTAAATATCAAATGACGTATACAATACGACAAACTTATCTAAAGTTCTCAACAAAATTATTTTCATACTATTTAGGAGAACCTTAATGACTATAGACCAGATTCTAATCCTCTTAATACCCGCTTGACCCAAATTTACACTTTTATTACACGAAAGGAATTGTGAAGCAAAAGGGTGAGCACAACTATCCTAGTAAATAAATATCATGACTAAAGATAATTAAATTATCAATAGCTTTCATCAATAATAAATCAGAGATTTAGAACATATGGTAGATGATAAAAATTTTCAACCATAGTTGCAATGGAACGAGCAATCCATTAGAAGAGTCAAATAAACCATCAAGTCTATTATCTTCTCCATGTTAAAAGTCCACAAATAATGTTTTATCCCTGTAACATCAATCAACAATTCCTGTCCACAATCATATAAATAACTCATAATCATAATTGTGATTCTAAATTCCTCTTCGCACCCAGGACGAAGATAATTTTCATCACCTATCTTCACCTGAAACATCAAAAATCATGTGTTAGTTCCTGGTTGGCACTATAGTTATCTAGAAGGGGGGGGGGGGGGGTTGAATAGATATTTAAAAATCTTTTCATTTTAAACTTGTTCTTTGATGATGATTAAAACTTAGCGGAATTTATGTTTGTTTTAATCTTCTTTACAAAGCAGTGGAGTTATGAGAGTGAGGCAGTTATAACAGTTATGGCAGATATAGCAGTTGTAGTATGAATGTAAAAGACACAGTCGTTTTAAGTGGTTCAGAGCACTTCAAGCTCCTAGTCCACTCTTCTACTCATCGAGTAGGATATCCACTAAGGATGTCTTTTACAACTTCTGAATCACACAGATTCCTTCTAGACTAGCAGTCTAGGAACTTCTTAGTTCACTCTTGCATTCTTCAAGTCCAGGAGACTTGCTCTCTGCTACATTCACTTAGAACTCTTCAAGTCCAAAGATACTTGGTACTCTTCTTGAGTTGATTGATAGATGTTGAGTTCTTGATGGTTGCTACTCGATTCTTTGTTTAAGCACTTGTTTCGTAGAAGAATCGAGTAATGAGCACTTTTGCTAATTCTCAGATCGTAGAGTTAAGCTTGAGAGTTGTTCACGTTGTTTGTTCAATGCTTGCTTACTTTTCTTTCATCTACTTGATTTGCATATATGTGATCTTGAAAACTATCCGTTGGATCCATCCGTTAAGGCATTAAATGCGTTTGACCTTTCTGATCTTTGATGGAGACATTTCTGCACATCTTACTCAAAGCGCATTTCGCCCATCGACCATTGCAGATGCTTTCTCACCTAACACCTGAAAAGGTGTTTCCCCCTTACCAATGGTACTTTCCTTAGCTTCTTCAACACACCTCTTTATTGCATACTAAGTATATTTTTTTGTGTCTTTGGGACTGGTGAGTACTGCAGCGTTTAGAATCCATTCCTCATATATTGGAATCTGTCTTCCACATAAATCATGAGGCTCGAAGTTCTTTGACACAAGACAGATGCTCTATGATCCAGATCGTAGTTACTTGTCGTCTTGGTGCCTGGTCTGATGTTATCAGCCGAGAGCACTATGATTCTCCTTAAACCTTTGCATACTACGATCTTCGCTTGTTTGTGTTGTAGCTCTCTACGATTCCGAGAGCACTCTACGATCGTTGACTTGTAAACTCTATGTTCCCTTCAGCACATTACGATCGTTGAGTTGGTTTGGCAGACATTGGGACCACTCTACGATTCCTGAAGAGGCCCTTCAACGCAGGCACACTACGATCTTCTAAGCTCTACATTTCTGCCTTGACTTCTGCAATGTTGATCAGATTTATACACTCCGATTTCTTCAAAGCCTATCTATTACATCTCAAGATCAACCTAACAACTTTGATCTTTCTATCTATACATTCCTTTACAGAATGATACACGTTAAGAGCTTAGATCAACCTAATAAATTTGATCTATCACTAAGTCCTTGTACATATTTTACTTGAAGGATTTTACAAATAATCATGAGCATATACATTAAAATATCAAATCATAATATGCATTCTCCCAACATCATGGTTATACCAAATCACAATTCTTGTTCATAATTATACTAATAAATTCATCTTTGCACTATGACCAAAGATATTCATTAATAATTCATCTTTGCACTACAGGCCAAAGACATACAACTGTATTTTAGAAGAGTCAAGTAGAGCATGATATCTCCTATCTTTTACGAATTAAAAGTGTATAATCAATATTTTATCGCTGAGACTCAGCTTAATAAATAATTCACATCATCGAATCATCCCTACACTACGGCCAAGGATATTCATGTAATCATCAATGATCATGATTATACTGAATAATCCCTGGTTATAATCATACCAATAACTATCCATCAATGCATTACAGGCCAATGAGGACTTTTACCACATCATTCGTCACATTACGGTCATGATTATACCGAATAATTTCTGGTCGTAATCATACCAAGTCCATCCATGCACGTAAGCCACATATGACTTTCATGACAATATAATCATTATGATGATGACAATAATATAAGCATTACTCAAACGAAAATAAAGATAAATATTAAAGACTTTAATTTATCCAAATATTATCAATCACTTAATAAACTCATAATCTAATATTGTTAATATTATAACAATATTTTAATCACTTCTTAAACTTATAAATAATTTATTTTAATTGTTTACACTTTACCAAATAATGTATTTAATCATTCAAAAATTTCATACTCATAAGATTTCATCACCAATGATCAAATCCCTTATCAAAAATCTGCATATACCATATATAGGATTCCCAAGCCATAAAATCCTATTTTCCAATTTTGTTACTTCACATAACATATTTAAATCATTTACTCATAACTAGATTATTTTCATGAAAAATACCAAATCAGTCCCAAAAATATTTCTTTTCTGGGATTTAGCAGAATATAGTCCCATATTGAACATATATTTTTCTCGGAATTTTTAAAATTCATTTACTATTTTTCAAAAATCAATTTCTAATTAATTCCTTAAGAAATTAGCTACCTCAAGTTTAACTCCAGAAATTCCCAAATCTTGGTAGGATCTTACACATGTTAACGTGAGCTTCCAGTTTAAATTTTATGGTCATCGGAGTTATATAACTCCGGTTATATCGTTTTTCGTCGAAAAAAAATCTAAATATTGAAATAGTCACAACCTCCTCATTTTAAGTTGGAATGAACTCACTTTTGGACAAGAGGTACTTTATACCATATATTTTCATGTCCCAAAAGGCTGGAATTTATTTCACAAGTTAAGTTACCGAAAATGCCCTTTTAAACTTCTAGGCAGTAGCCTTTTTGGTAATTTACAGTTTTTGACTCCTTTGCTAAAATAAGTCCACACGAAAATTTGCAACAACTTTTCCAGTGATTCCACTTGGATAAGTTAGAAAACTCATAGATCTAACTCTAGAACTTGACCACACTCAAAAATTCAAAATATAATAGGAGATATGGTCAATTGAATTTCATACTCCATTTTTACCAAAATCTGATTTTCAACCCTTTGTGATTTCTAAGAAACTTTCATGTTTTTACATAATAACCAACATAACTCATTATAACACTTACTAATACTACATATACCCATTATTTTCATCAGTCCAATATTTTTATTATGACTTTCATCATAATCCACGTAAACAGATCATTTTCACAATTTAATAAGGAATGAATACAAAGGATCATTCACCATGCATGTGATAATTCATACAGACAGGTTATTCCAACAGAATAATAAAGAATGGAATAACAAAATAATTCACCATGCATGCGATAGTACCCGCATGCATGAGTTATTCTCAACAAAATAATAAATAATAGAACCGAGGTTTTGGCGTAAATGCATTGTACGAGGATATTAAGCGAGAATAACAAATAATGGAACCGAAGTCCATGTAAGATAGCCTTACAGACGAGGATATTCCACGAGAATAATAAAGAACGGAATATTAGAAGAATTTTACCATGTATCAGTATTAAGATAATACAAAGTTATTCCAAGAATAATAAGAATGGAATAACAGAAGAATTTCACCATGTATGCGGTACTTCGCATATACAGGTTATTCCAACATAATAATAAAGAATGGAATAACATAATTTCTCTTCATGAATACGAAAGAAATAATATCCCTTACGAGTACCACAAATAATATCCCTTACCTTAGAAGAAACTGGGTATTGGAGTAGTAAAGTAGCAGAATACTTTTCTTCTTTCTCTCTATAGTTTCTCTCTCAGAGTTTCAAATGAATTTGTAAGAAATAATGAAGGAATGAGCTTCTATTTCTAGGAGAATGGGTGAATAATAACTAATTCATGAGCGGTCCAGATTGATTTACTTTTTAAATGGACGGTCCATATTGATTTACTATTAAAACATAAAGCAACGGCCCATACCGATTTACTATTAAAACTTTAAACCAGCGATCCATATTGATTTACTATTATAACTTTCCACCAGTGGTCCATATTGATTTACTATTATATCTTTAACCAACAGTTTGAAAAATTAGCACATCTCCTCATGGAATAATATTATACCCAAAAATGATTTGGACCGAAAAAAACTATATATTTCGGGTGAATAATACCCCGTGAATAGTACTTCAGGAATAGTACCCCGTGAATAGTACCCCGACACGAAAAATATCCCAAATACCCGAGTGAACAATACTAGAGTGAATAGTAACCAGGTGAATAGTAACCCGTGAATAGTACTCCGACACGAAAAGTGTCCCGAATACTCGTTTGGTCAATATAACCTCCAGACATCAATTATTATCGAAATAAATATCGATTTCCACTAACACTAATAATTCCAACACAATAGAACTATCAATTTCATCTTTAATCAACACGAACTTATTGGCGCGCAATTAGGTGACCAAACCTCTAATTGACAGAACTTCTAGACATTGTCAATATTGCAAGTAATAATATGAATAACTTTGCCGTCTTAATTATTGATTTAATAATATATCATATTATGCAGATGATACTGTGACAATAATTGCATCAATAATATGAGAGATATGATGCAACAATTATCGCAAAGAATAATTGAGTATAAGCTGAGTGACTTCTCACGTAAAGATCAATAATCAATACCGGTGTGCTACTTACGCAACCATGCCAGATTCTTTGTACTTTTTACTGGGTAGTTCAGCTTTTTAACAGTAACACCTCAAAATCATTATTTTTATAAAAGATAATTACATGCATTTTTCTAACTACGACAATACTTCCGTTGGGGGGTCCACCAATGATTGTGCCGTCGTACGGATATTCTCCTACAAAAAGAATATTCCCCGACCAAACGAATATTTTATAACCACTTACTTACTTTGCAAAATTTATAAATATCACCCTTAACTTTAATCCTTTTTATCAATTTAACCATTTACTAAATAACATAATAATTATAAGAAAATTAAATACTTTCATTTCATAAAATTCGGGGTCTCACAACATGAGTCTTACCGAGTATTTCCTCGATCTGTTCAACTTCATTTTGCTTTTGTGTTTCGCCTCCTTCGTGTGTCTCGCCTCCTCCATTGTCTCCTTGGATTGGATTTACAGTTTCTGATATTGGTATATTATTGTCCATAGTCTCTATCACTGCATATAAAAATACAAACAAAAATCACTATATATATATATTACTTGAACAGTTTGATAACCATAAGAATAGTAATGGGCATTTCCAGGTACACTCTACTATGCCCACAAATCCCAATATTGATTGAATTTTAACATGAAAACAGAGTGACAAAAGTTGACTAGCAAATTCAAAAAAATGTTAACATAAGTTCATATAAAATCTGAAACGGAACCAAATTGTGAAACCCTAAAATTGAAGTTAGAATTAGAAACTTAATTGGTCAATAAAACCCTAAACTTAAATTTCAAAAGAAAAAGTTCAAACCAGAAATTTTTAAGACATGATTTCAGAATAAAACCTTCAAACCTATTATTACCTAAGCAAAGCTTAATTTTAGATCTTAAATCAAACGAATAGAAAGTAAAATTACATAAACCTAGCTGAAGAATGCATATTAGAAGATAGCCAGAGCTGGAATTAGAAAAATAACCTAAGCAAAAAGCTAGTCAGACTCGTAGGGAGAGGCGGAGAGAAGATAGTAGACTAGGAGGAGGCGAAGAGCCGAGAGCCTAAGGCTGAGAGTGAGAGACTGAGAGGAACCTAGATCAGAGCAGAGCTGCAGAGTGACTAGCAGTGTAAATGACAATGAAGTCACGAAAGCAGGTAATTGTAGAGTGACCGAAAGTGAGACTATGAGAGAGCGAAGTAGCGAACGAAGAAACCCTAGATCTATTTAAAAAATGGAAAGTGATAAGTCTCTGAAGAAGTGAAGCGTGAGTGAAGAGAAGTGAGAACTGAAACTGATCTGTTAAAATTAAAATTAGTAAGTAAGTAAATAACCTGTATAACCGGTCCGGTCCGGCTACTACCGAACCATGCATACCGCGATCCGAATCCGGAACCGTTTAGCCGGTATATCTTAGAATAATTTTTTATCGAATCAGAACTGTTTGATTTATCCCGAATCGGTAGGATTCCAGACTGCTTATTAGGTTCGCCAAAACCTGAAAAAAATCGGTTTTTTTCCCACCCATAGCCCTAGCTAGCTACCGTGAATTTTTTGAAAATTTTATAAGACTAAAAAATTCTTATATTTTTATTTAGGCCCTCCAAAATATAAGGAAAAAATAAAACATACATAATATTTTTTGAACAAAAATATAAGAAAGTACTCCTTCTATTTTCATGAATTATTTTATATTTTAAATTATAATAAGAATATCAAATTTTATAATTTTGTACTCTATTTTGTATGGATCCGATTACCATAAAATAAATTTTATAATAAATTGATCAATTAATCAATACAGTATTAACACATAAGGAGAGATCACTTCTCACATGTATATCGACATTATATTAATCAATTATATAGTATAAAAGGTAAACTATTGAGAAGTCATGGTCATTGGACTCGTCACATAAGAATAATCCTAGTGGAGCCTCACCTCACCTCACCTCACCTCACGACCAATATTTTTTAATTCAGTCTAATAAGGCGGCTCTAGCTGGCTATATGTTCTTGTTTTATCATCACAAATTTTATTTTTCAATTATGGATTGTCTGCTCTTAATAAATCTCACCCATATATAATAATGCCTTCCCATTTCTTATATTTCTATTTTCTTTAACCCAATCTGTTTGAATAAATTAATTATTGTTAAATATTCGTCCACGCTCAATCACCAAAGCACGTCAAATTCTTTATAGAAACGAACTCACACCATACGCTCAATCACCAAAGCACGTCAAATTCTTTACAAAAACGAACTCACACTAAATATAGTCTGGATAAAATTTAACAATGGAGATTTGATGCTCTAGTGCTGTAAAATAAAATAATATGAATGCGAATCTGATGATTAGGGTAGAACTTTGTATTTATAGTGATTACACAGATTATATATTGACACTTTTCATAGAAGTTGAAAATTAAATACAATTAAGAATCTTAAATTCCTCAAACTACTCAACTGCCTAAATAGGTTTCTACGTAAGGTTAAAGACTTCAACGTTAATTTTGGCCCACCATATAATGCGGACCCAAATAAGTACGTCCCAACAGTAATAATTATCATAATTCAAATATTAGCCTTTTGTCACAAAAATTTACTATTCCTGCATTTTGGCATTTTTCTCATGATTCTTTTTTCAAATGTTTAATATTATTTTTCTTTGTTTTCATTACCTTTTTGTGATTATTAGAAAATTTTGCATCTTGATTTGTTTGGTTATGCAAAGAACAAAAGAAGGCAAAGACTCTTTTTAACATAATTTTAAAAAATAATGGTAGAATGGAAATATATAGGAGGCAAGAAATTGTCCGTTGGAGCGGCTAAATTGAATTTTAAATAAAATAAAATATAACTAGTCCCTCCTTTCCTTAAAACTTTTTTTATTTTGCTTTGCAATGATCAAAACCTGAATTTAATTGGTAACTATTCATGAGTTACTATATTCACCCGGTTACTATTCACTCAAATATTATTCACTCGGGTATTCGAAGCATTTTTCATATCGGAGTACTATTCACAAGTTACTATTTACGGGTTACTATTCACCCAATTGCTATTCACCCGAATATTATTCACTCGAGTATTTGGGGTACTTTTCATGTTAGGGTACTATTCACGAGGTACTATTCCTGAAGTACTATTCACAGGATATTATTCACGGGGTACTATTTACCCGAAAAATACATTTCTTTTCTGTCCAAATTATTTTTTGTACATGAATATTATTCTTGAATTTTACTCCACAAAGTAGTATCATGTTGACAATTTGAACGTTATTGAATTCTGGATAAATTAAATTATAAATCTTTAAAATTTATCCTTGAACTTGTTTTATTGAATTGTTATGTCATGGTCAACATCCTCATGCTTATATTGTGATTAAAGTTATCTTTGGCTTACGTGCATAGATGGACTTGGTGTGATTATGATCAGGAATTATTCGGTATAATCATGACCGTAATGTAACGAATGATGTGGTAAAAGTCCTCATTGGCCTGTAGTTCATTGATGGACAATTGTTGGTATGATTATTACTAGGGATTATTCGGTATAATCATGACCATTGATGATTACATGAATATCCTTGGCTGTGATGCAGGGATGATTCGATTTTATTTATTAAGCTGAGTCTCAACGATAAAGTTGATGAAAAACTTTTTAAATCATAGAAGATAGTAGTTTTATGCTCTACTTGACTCTTCTAATGGATTGCTTATTCAATGCAGATTGTTGATCTAAAACTTGTTGTCTATTGTATTCTATCGGTTGTTATCTTTGTTGAAGACTAAGGTTAATTTATTCTGCATTATCTTAGTCATAATATTTCTTACTGGGCTAGTTGAGCTCACCCTTTGCTTTCATTGTTCTCTTCAGGAAATGAGAATATAGTTGGGACTAGTCGGGGAACGGAGTGACGGTCCAGATGATAGCATTAGTAGTCCTCAATATTCTGTTAAATAGCGTGACAATAAATGTAATGAGGACTCCATTGAGTGTGGATATTGTCTAGAAGACAATATTCTTATTTAAACTCTCAGCTATGTTTTGTCGTATATTACCCGACAGTTTTATAATTAAGTTTGTATTTGATTTATGTACCATGTATTTGACGACTCAAGATGAGTGATGTATACTTATTTTGGGGGCGTCACAATATATGAATTTGAGGCCAAAGGTGAGGAGAAGCGAAGGAGGGAGGGGATAGTGAGGCCGGGAGGCGGTGAGGCTGCAAGGAGGAAGAAGGCGGAGTCGGAAGGAGGCGAAAGGCGGAGGAGGCGACATAAGGAAGAGGTGGTTGCCGACAAAGGTGAGAGAGAGAGAAAGAGAGAGAGAGAGAGAGAGAGAGAGAGGCATAGACTGATGCGGCAGGGGGAAAGGTCGGAAGGAACTGGTGGAGAGGCGAGATATATAAGAGAGAGAGTGAGAGATCAACTAATGAGGCGACTGAAGAAATTAAATGAGATAATTTGGGTTTTAAAACTTATTCTGGACGAAGTTTTCGTCGACCATAAGTTTGTAGAAACTAACTTATTCTCGACGGAACTTCCGTCGATGTTAGTCCATATTCCGTCGACCTTGTTGCGGAAACCTTGGCGCTAAGGTCGATATTAGAGTATTTATAACAGACCTATAGTCGACGGAATATTCCGTCAATATTACCTTATGACCGACGGATTTTATTCAGTCGACTATAGTTTCGTCGGATTTAACCAATTTTTTTGTAGTGCCTGTAACTCGTGCTCAAGAACGACTATGTCTCTGTTTCAAATTATATGATCATTATTGATTTTTGAAACTCAATCTGAGACATCTTTAAATTCAAAATTGCGATGACTAATTAAAAATTATCAAATAATAAAATTTACAATGAGTAATACCTTTTAAATAATTTACAATATTATCATTCATGTATTGATTAAAATTAGAAAAAACTATGTCAATTTTAAATTTAAAAATCACTTAATTATTTAAGTTAGACTTTGTGGGCAAGGAAATTGTACCTTGCTAGGGTTAGGGTTTTGTGTTGGCTGAGGAGGAGAGAAATCCACGAAAAGTACGGAATTGATTGATTGATTGAAGAGGGGAGAACGACAGGTGGGCGATTACTCCAACGACGCGTGGCAGAACTCCTAGAATCCGGGAACCGTGTTAGGGTAACAAGGATTCCAAGAGCCTTCTTGAATCCTTCAAGTTGAGAGAATGTCCAAACCCCTTTGGTGCTTTTAGGTGGAATCTCCAAGCCTTTAAGTCACCAAAAGGGTCTCTTTGATCTTCCAAGAGTCCAAGTCTTGAGTCTGAAGAGAAGTCCCTTTCTAAATGGAATGGAAGGGGTATTTATAGGGTTTTCTGAAAAGTAGTCATGTGCAAGGCACATGCCTTCAGGGAAATTCCAGAAATACCCTTTAGTCCTTAGAGTAGTGCCCATATTGCCCTGTCCTTCTAGCCACCAATCCAATCCCTCAATCAATTCCCAAAACGAGCCGCCTCCACGAGTCTTCTGCCTCGGGACACGTGGAGGCTTTTCGCAGGTCTCGCACATTTATTTCTGACTTTTTCGTCTTTATTTCATTAGGTTATGCGAACCCTAATTTGCACCTTTAATGAAGTCGTGGAACCCTAATTGCGCATTCAATTCAATTAGGTCATGTGAACCCTAATTTTACACTTGGGCCAACATTTGCCCCCTGTGCGAGAGTCGCATTTCCAAATAGACGATCGTGCAAGAAAACTGCAAGTCTTTGAACGATTTTGCGGGACTTCACTCTACAGGTCTTGAAGATAATGGTCCTAGAAGAGGGAACTCCTAGGGAGCCAAACCCTTAGAGTTAAACCCTAGGAAGGCAAGACCTAGCGAGGCTCTTCCTTGGACATCTTAAAAAAAATCTTCTAAAATTTTTCTGTATCTCGCCCAATATTTATTTCCTATTACTTGAACGACCAAAATTAAATCCTTTTCACTAAGATCAACCTTTGCATGCACTGCTTGCTAGTAGAGAACTCAAGGCCGGGGAAGAACTTGTGGTCCTGGCCGTAGTCTCGTACATCACATGCCAACACCTAAAAGTTCAAATAAGATTTTATTTATTAATATATAATTTAATTTATTTTGATTTTTTTTTTTGAAAATCAAATCCTTTCAAAGATTTTGGAAATAAAATCAAAACATTAATAAAATCAAATCTTGATTTTTATTTCCAAAATAAAATCAAATCTTAATTTTATAAGATTTAATTTTATTCTGAAAATCAAATCAAATCTTTCTTAATTTGAAAAAAGAAAGATTTTTTTTTAAAATCAAATCAAAAACAAAAAATCATATGAAATAAAATAAAATGTTATGATTATGCATGAATCATGATAGCCACACTCTCTTTCTATGCACGCTAAAGCCTTCTGCACACCTTTATGCATATGAAATAAAATCACAATGCAAACATTATCTCCTCTTTTTTTTTTGAAAATAAGATAAAATCTTATATATATATATTTTTCAAAAAATAAATAAAATCTTATTTTATTTTTTTTAAAAAATAAATAAAATATTTACTTATCTTATTTTTTGAGAGGTAAGGATTTGATATCCATAATCCATGGCCACAAGTCTTGCTTCAATCGTAGTAGGATTTTTGTCAGCATTACTTGATGCACTTTTTATTTGCGATAATAAGGAACCCATCATTTGAAAAGCTTTGCTTGATTAACCGCTGTGCAGCAATACATCAGTCCCACTTCGGTAATTTGGATTAACCTGCTCAACAATTGGTCAAAAGATTTCTTTGCAATTATCATTGACACCTTCTTGGCCATCAAATATTTTTATGTGCCTGCCACCTGCTTTACTAAGTACATTAAAATTTGGTAGCATGTCCTGGCGTGATTTTTTTTTTTTTTTTTGTCATAATAAAATAGCCACCAAAATGTTTTTCTTCTTGCCTCCAAAATACTAACTACGTGCTACTGCTTTATTTGGGCCGAACCCTTCTTAGTCATTTTTTTTAATGCATCATTCACGCCAAAGATTCGGCGGCCAAACCCTTTTGCAGGACCGTGCAACCTAAACATCTTGGACATCCTGCAAAGAACATCAAGGTTTTGGATGGCTTCTTGTTGAATTGATTGGTCATTTCAAGCTTTCTTCGATACTTTTTCTAACAGGAACAATTCACGTTGTCCCAACTGCGTTGTAGAGAATTTATCAACTGATGGAGTTATAGGAGCACCAGTACACCTGGCCATCCTCTCCAATAAAGGCCTTTTAACATTCAAAACTAAGGAAATCTCCTTCGCTAACAGATATTCTTGGGCATATGAAGATACACATTTTTTTTTCAACCAGTAGCACATTTGGACGTAGCAGATTTTGAGGTAACCAATTTTCTTTTTTTTTTTAGTTGATAACCACTGCTTGTTCTCATTCTTGGCAATTGTTATAAGTATGCTATAAATTGGATATATTGCTGACAATCCACGTTTTATTGTGGCTGAAAGAGTATTTCTTTGTTTTCATAATTCTTTTATTTAAGTTGGAATTTCGAAACTTTTTTCATGTAAAATTATTTTATTTTGTCGATTGATTGTTTGTTTGTTGGTTGATGTTTTTGTTTAATTTTTTCTTAATTGTTTCATCGATTTCTCTTCTCAGGTGATTAAAGTTTTTCTTTTCAGGGCCATATCACCTTAACAGGATCTTGGCTCGGATATTCTCAAAGAGAAAGCAACACTGCAAGGAAGAGGCCTCTATTCCGAGCCATTTCACCTTAACAAGGATCTTGGCTCAGATATTCTCAAAGAAAGGACAACACCGTAAGGAGGAAGGATTTATTCCGAGCCATTTCACCTTAACAAGGTCATTGGCTCATATATTCTGGAAGAAAGGGAACACTGCAAGGAGGAAGGATCTATTCCTAGCCATTTCACCTTAACAAGGTCGTTGGCTCGGATATTCTGGAAGAAAGGAACACCGCAAGGAGGAAGGATCTATTCCGAGCCATTTCACCTTAACAAGGTCATTGGCTCGGATATTCTGGAAGAAAGGAACACCGCGAGGAGGAAGAATTTATTCCGAGCCATTTCACCTTAACAAGGTCATTGGCTCGGATATTTTGAAAGAAAGGACAACATCGCAAGGAGGAAGAATTTATTCCGAGCCATTTCACCTTAACAAGGTCATTGGCTCGGATATTTTGAAAGAAAGGACAACATCGCAAGTGGAAGAATTTATTCCGAGCCATTTCACCTTAACAAGGATCTTAGCTCGAATATTTTGGTGAAGTAGCATTCATTCCAATCAGTTGATTCAACGAGTACGGAGAAGTTAAATGTAAGAGGGGAGAGCTCCTTAGGTGGCTAAATCCTATGGGTCAACCCTTAGGGGAACCGACCTAATGGCCTCCTCTTTCACATTTCCCCGTTCTTCTTTTACCCTTTTTATTTGAATGGCTCCTAATGCTTGTGCTCTTTTTCTTCTTTCAGGTGTTCGTGATCTTCCTTTCCCGAATCCAAGGTGTCCGTGATCTTTCTTTCCCAAATCCAATCTTCTTATTTAAGTTTCATACCTTCTCTCTTGTTATGGTAAGCACTTAATTTCAAATGCTCATTCACTTTCTTTCCTTGTTTCTAGAATTCTAATGTTATGTTTTCTTGTTGTAAATAACTCCGATTGAACGTTCCACGAGACGAAAACTACTAAGGAGGTTCCTTTCATCACGATCGGGAAAGGCTCCCTTTATGGGTCTTCGACGTTTTCGGGAGCAAGTGAAGAATTATGATCGTATAACCTTTCCTCCTCCCGAGAAGCGAGGCTTATTTCTATATGCTACGGCTTGCCATAAGTTTAGACGATTTTCCCTGCTCGCTTCGCATTCCTCGTATGTGTATATAGAAAAACAGGAATACCCCTACAGTCCCATTCATTTCATATCCGACTCATCCAATCGTCTTCAGGGGTGGCAACATTGGACTGACGAAGTTCTCGCAAATTCTGATTATGTGGATATACTGAAGAGGGCCGACATTTTGCGTTGCATTCAATTATACAGGGATCTTCGTATCCGACAAGACTAAGATGCTCTTACCGTCTTGATTTCACGCTGGTGTTCTTCCATATGTACATTTGTCACTGCTTGGGGGGAGTTCACCCCAACTCTAGAGGACGTTAATGCCATTTACCAGTAATCTTTTTTTTTTTTTTAGAATATGAACTCATTCTAGATTATATATTGTAGAGCCTTCCTGTTTGTGCAGACGGCTTCTAAAGATATCTAGCTTGTCTCCTAAAGATGTTGAGTGCATTGCTTATTTAACAGAAGCTTCCAAGCGAGCTCCCAATTATATCTCGCGATTCCAGGGTGACATGCTCCTCCCAAACTTTGAGACTTCTAACCGGCAAAAGAATTCCTAGTTATCTTGGGTGCGCTACTTCTTCAGGGAATACCGACCCGGACACGGAAATAGTTCTGACTATAACAAGTCTGTCTTCACTTTCCATAAAGAGCCTTGCCCTTTTCCCTTAGCTGCTTATTTGGCTATGTGGTTATCCCACTTCATTTTTCCCGGGTCTCCTATAGATGGTCCTTCGACTCGCATGTTTGGTTTAGCTTCTATGTTATCTCGAGGTCTAAATGTTCCTCTTGCTCCTCTCTTCTTAGGAACATTGTATCGTCATTTGGACGAAACTATTCTTGCTATGAAGGAATCTGTTGGGAGGTATCCATTTTTCGTATTTTTATTAACTGTCTTTCACACTGCATTTTTTCTTATAAATCTTTTTGTTTCTTTACTCAGGTATGACGTAAATTGCTTCGCTCCCTGCTCCTTTCTTCAAATCTTTCTCTTCGAGAACTTTTTGAGATATTCTACTCCTGCACATTTTCCTAAGAAGAAAAAGCAGTATTCAGATCCTTCTTCATTGCGCAACATTGTCCCTCCTCGCAAATCATTTGGATTGATCACCGATCTAGTTGATTCTGACATTTTATCGATGATTCTTCATGCTTTACAGCTCGTCCATAGACTATTGTTTCAGAAAGTGGCGGTCGTCTCCTACTCAGATATCAACGAATTGAGTAGTTCTTCGTTGTCTTGGTTCGTCTTCCTTCGGGCTGCGGAGCTTCCTTACTTCGTCGAAGATAATGGTTTTGGCACTGTGCTTTATTCTCCTCACAGGGTTATGAGGCAGTTTGGATTTGACCAGGAGCGTCCCTTTGGCCACACTTGTCAGGAAACTTATGAGACTGCCCTTCTCAACTTTGTCTCTACCTCTCCCTCTTTTACGTGGGCATTTCCAAGGCCTCCAAATGCTCCTCATAAATCCCTTCCTTTTGTCATACCGAATGATTCTCGGATTGGGCGATACTACTACAATGAGCGTAATTATTGGCGGTCAATCTTAAAAGATGGGGATGATACTTGATTTGTTCTCTACCCGGTTTCTATTCCGAACGTCTCCAATGGGCCAAAGTTGCTATGTTCTCCTAAGACCACTATCCGATTCGTAAGCGTTGGTCAACCAAAGAGTCGGCTCATTGAAAGCGTGAGGCTTTGATGCTTAAGTCTTCTCATCCTCGATCGAGAGGCATTCATCCTCGAAGTGACCCAACTATTCTTGAGCACATGTCCCTACTACCTCCGAGTCTTCCACCACGGCTTCGCCCTCATGCATCTCTATCACAGATACCTCCTTCATTTCCTCCCCAAGGATCCTCTGGTGCCGAGGAAATGAGAATCACCCGTTCTAAAGCGAAAGCATCTACCACTACTGATTCTGAGGTGGATCCTCCTATTTCTTCTATCGTGGTTCCAGTTAGTCGTCCCGTTATTAGGCTTCACTTAAAGCCATCATCGAAACGTCCTCTTGATGATCTTTGGTTCTAGTATGCGGCAAGAGGATCTGGTCAAGAAGCAACGTAGAAATTTGGTAAATTTTTTGTGACATTTCCATATTTTTTTTATCCCTTGTATAGTTGCTTTCGTGTTTCCTTATGTATTTATTTTCTTGATTTTCAGATTGCAGAGGTCAATGAAGAGGATTATGATGTTCCTCTTGGGTTTATTTCTGGTACTACATGAGGTAGGCTGCAGCGTTTTCGCGATCGTGAGCCTTCTCAACCTATCCTTATTGGTGTCGAGTCGTCTTCTTCGCATAATGATTGTGTTAGCCTTGATGCTAAAGACACTTTATCCGATGTAAGCCCAAGTCCTGCTGTGGGTGGTACACCGATTTATTCAATCCTTCCTATGACTTCTCCATATGATGGGCCTAAAGATGTTAATAAGGCTCCTACCTCCTCGAGGGGGAATCTTTTTAAGCCTATTGCTGATGTCCATCCTCCCAGAAAGAGTCTGGCCGAGTTAGTGATTGATCAGGAGGGCATTATTGATAGTACTTTGGGTGGGTTAAATGACATTCCCGTTTCCGTGGCATCTCCTGACTCCTTTTCCATTGGCTATATTATGAGTATCTTTCTTTAGTCAATATATAATTCATCTTGAATTTCCTTTTTTTTTTATAATATATTATGCTTTGACATTTTTTGTTTTCAGAGTGAGAAGATGAAAGATTTGCCTTTGCCTGTTGAGGCCCTGGCTTTGTTTGATGTTCTCCATCCGGATGTCGCCTACTCACCTTATAGTGACCTTGGTTATCCTCCAGGTGGCCAAGGCTTCAAGAAATCATCAGCCATACAACATCTTTCTGATCCTCCATCTCTTGTCTTGTCAAATTCTATGGTGGCGTCTAAAGTGGCTTCTGCCAGAGCTTTCTTCAATCCAAGTGGGGATCTTATTCCGTGGAGGGGTTTTCAGATATCATCTCCTAGTCAGGAAAATCTGGAGCGTCTCCTAGCTCGGTTTCCGCAGATACTTGACCGATTGATTATTAAGACAGCTTCCACCCAAACCTTCTTCCTAGACCAGCTTGCAAGCCTTGTTCTTGGGTTGCACACTCTGTCTTTATATTCCTTGCGAGCCGAGGACTTGAAGAAGTTTAGTGATGATGTGAACAACCTTGAAGCTGTGGGTGTTGACATGTCTCCTTTTCGTGTTAGGCTAGATCTTCTCAAATCAAGTTTTAATCTTGTTTCACTACGTTCGGAGGTGGCTGTACGTAAGTGTGAAGATGATTCCTTTTCAGTGCAGCTTTCTGAGCTTGATGAAGCCGCAAACAAACTAAAGATCCAGTCTCAAGATTTAGAGGACCAGCTTCAGGATCTAAATGCTAAATTTCAGGATGTGGAGTGCCAGCGACGGGACTTAGAAGTAACTACCCAACAAGTTAGGGAGCTGAAAGCTATAAATCTTAAAGTTCGAGATGCGACCATTGCTAACTTGGAAGCTTTAGCTATGCCTCCTCTTCAGTTTGATATGTCTTGGCCTTTAGATCATAACTTGTTGTAGTAGTTTTTTTTTTCGATTTCCGCTTTCAGAAACTCATTTACACATTTCATTTATCAAAATGTAGTTTCTTCAACCTTGTTGATTGCTTTTAATTTGAATGATTCCTTAAAATTCAATATTTATCATTGAATCTCAAGTTATTCAAATTAATATTACAAGACAACCACAAGTAAATATGAATTTTATCAAAACATGTATATATAGTTTTCACAAACCAAAACTTGACTTTATACTCTTTTTTCTTAAGAAATTTAAAAATAACATTCAAGTATAAGTGAAAGTTCAGAATTTATAAAATTGCTTTTAACGAAAAGCATAACGTTTCATTAAGTAAATCTTTCTTTTGTCGAAGAAAGCATAACGATTGCCACTTTTAGAGGTAAAGTGTAACTTTCTTGCTTTTGTCGAATAAAGCATAACGTTTGTCACTTTTAAAGATAAAGTGTAACTTTCGGGGTTGAGGGCTTAAACTCAAAGTGCCTCAGTCACTTTTAAAGTTGAAAGTGTAGCGTAGAGGGTCAAGTTAATCAGTTCTCGATCACTTTTGAAGTTTGAAAGTGTAACTTCCAAGAAATCAGATTTAGTCGGTGCCTCGATTACTTTTGAAGTTGAAAGTATAACTTTTGTGATGCTCTTCTCATATGTAATATTTCTTTACCCACTTCAAGTTCAATGGGCTGAGGCGACCTCCCGATCCCACACGAGATATCTTGCAATACCCGCTTTTAGAGATCTCGCACCACTATCTGGCCTTCCCATTTGGGGTAAAATTTGGTGGTTGGGGTCCCCCTCATGACTTGAGTTGCCGTTTTGAGTACCAGGTCCCCCACCAGAATTCGTCGTGGTACTACTGCGGTATTGTATTGTCGTCATGATTTTTTCGGTAAGTGCCAGTTCAAGCTTTTCTTTAGCCTTATCTCGAAAAGTCAACTAAGGCCTCCGAGGTCATTTGGTCGGTTTTCTTCCTCGACCAAGCTTCAAGTCTCATTCGAGTAAGGTATTTCTATTTTAATGGGCAAAAAGCAAATTTTCTTCACCATAAACCAAAGCATATGGGGTCTCTCGTAGGCTTCCTTTTTGAAGTTCGATATGCCCATAACGCTTATTGGTAATTGTTCGCCCATGTCTTGGATTATCGTTCAGGGTTTTGATAAAATTTTTATCAAGGTTTTGTTTGTAGCTCTACGCTTGTCCGATTTGCTTTCGGGTAATATGGTGATGACTTGTAATGTTTCACCTCAGATCTTTCCATCGATTTTGACATCCCTATTGATGAAGGGAGTTCCATTATCCGACAAAATTATCTTCGGGATTCTGAAACGGCAAATGATGTGCTCCTTGATAAAATTGGCCACTGATGGTCCCGTGGCCTTCTTCAAGGGTATTGCCTCCACCCACTTTGTGTACATCTCGGTGGCAGTTAAAATCCATATGTTACCTTGGAATTAGGATGAACAGGACCTATAAGATCCATTCCCATGTATGAAAGGGCCATGGTGTTGCCAAGGTTCGCAAATCCACGGCGGGAACATGGATCAAGTTTCTATGTATTTGACAAATGTGGCACTTTTTAACAAATTCTAGACAATCTCCCTCCATCTTTGGCCAGTATTAACCATGATCGATAAGTTGTTTGTACAACTTGGCTCCCCCTTGGTGTTCATTCTTGTGCATTTGGTAAACCAAATCTTTGGCTTCACCTAGTTCCAGACACCGTAGGGGCTTGCCATTGAATCCCCTTCTAAACAATTCTCCATTCTGCCCAAGAAGAAGAAACGTTGTGACTTCTATTGATTATAATTGTGTCCTTCTTTTCGATTGGAAGAGTCCCACTTTGCAAGAACTCCACATAAGGATTCGCCGATCCACTATATTTTCAATGAAGCGCATTCATCCTCCCGTGGTATTCTTGGCATGAAACACATTGGCGTTGCCAGGTCATCCGCTTCCTTCTTAATTTCAGGAATAATAATACCTCGACGCTGCAGCCTACGATATAAGCTATATGTACGCGATCCGCGCAGTTCTCGTCACGCACTGTTGCAAGACTCTATCGCTTCCGCTTCCGCCTCCCTAAGCATCGTGTCAACACAAAATACCTTCTTTGTGATACAAGACACCTTTGATGATGTTCAGACTTTCAGAACTTCACAAAGTGGGTATTGTTCCTCCTTTGTTTGCAATTGATGGGAGATGTCGACGCCAATCATCTATTATGTCTTTGGGGAACAAATTTAGCACTTTGTGGTTGGGAGGTTCTCTTCATTACCTTTACATCCAAATCCTCACCTTGGACATAGACTCGAGATGCTACTGTTGCTAAGTGCATCGTCAGGTTGTTTATTCATCCTCTTGGCACATATTCAATCACCACCTTCTTGAAAGCCTCCATCACCTTTTTGTGCTCTGATTCGATATGACGCCAAGATAGGTTCCTTCACGCCGAATTGGCCTCTTATCTCACAGACTATGAGGTTTGAATCTCCCTTTACTTTAAGATATTTGGCTCCCAATTCTTGAGCCGCCAACAATCCTAGTATGAACGCCTCATATTCTGCTTCATTGTTTGTGCAAGGGAAATCCAATTTGTATGACAAGGCCACTTCATTTCCTTCTTTAGTGGTCAACACCACTCCTCGCCTCCGCCCTTTACCTTCTGCGGATGATCCATCAAAAGCCAAACTCCACCATTCTGGGTCCTCATTTCTCAACTCGATTGATTCTACTTCTTCATCCAGGAAGATCCTCGAAGGGGTTTATATTCTCCATTTGGAAATTGAGCGGCCAGTGTTCCGCAAGGCTCGACATCGGACGCTTTCGGTAGATACAAACTTGATGTCGACTGACTGAAAGAATCATCATCCATCTGGCGTGTCTTCCTACTAATGCTGGCTTAGTTAATAGGTATCTGATTGGATCAGTTTTTGTTGCAAGCTTTACTTCATGTGCTAAAAAATAATGCCGCATTTTCTGCGCAATGAACACCAATGCTAGGCAATGCCTCTCCACATGTGAATACCTGGTTTCCGGTCCTCTAACTATCCGACTAATGTAATACACAGGTTTCTCTTCTCCATCCACCTCCTGCGTGATCAATCCACCTATAGACTTCTTGGTAGATATGATGTACAACTGCAACGACATTCCTCTTTGTGGTACTACCATCGTTTGCGCTGAAGCCAAAATTCTTTTCACCTTCTCAAAAGCCTGTTGTTGGTCTTGCCCCCAGTCCCATTGTGCCTTTCCTTTTAGCAATTTGCCGAAAGGTTCTATGACTTCGGCTAATGCTGGCATGAATCTTCTCATTTATGATACTTTCCCTAGAAAGCTTTTCAACTGCTTTTGCGTCTTTGGTGGGGGCATCTCAGTAATTGCTTTTGCCTTGCTTGGGTCCACTCTAAAAACTCTGCATTGTGCACCAAGAAGCCCAAGAATTTTCCGAATCATCATCCCAAAGGCGACTTTTTCTGATTCATCCTCAACTTATACCTTCTAAGACCTTTCTCGAACACTTTCCTCGGGTCCTCTATATGAGTTGTTGCCTTCTTGGATTTCACTACTATGTCGTCCACATAGTCCTCCACTATATCATGAATCATGTCATGAAATATAGCGTGCATTGCCCTTTGATAAGTTGCCTCCGCATTCTTCAACCCGAATGGCATTACTACATAGTAGAAATTTCCAAACGGGGTACGAAAGGTCATTAACTCTGCATCTTCTACTGGACATCTTTATCTCGATTGTAACCCACAAACCCGTCCATGAATGACATCATCTCATGATTAGCCGTTGCATCTACCAAAGTGTCTATATTGGGTAATGGGTACATGTCTTTTGGGCATGCCTTGTTCAAGTCTCTGAAATCCACACATATTCGTAGTTGTCCATTTGATTTCTTTATTGGTACAATACTGGATAGCCACGTTGGATGTTGAATTGGCTTGATGAAACCTACTTCCAGCAACTTCTTGATCTCTTCCTTTATTTGAGTTTCGACTTCGGGTGCATAGTTGCGAGGTGCTTTCTTCACTGTCCTCATTCCCGGGCTTATGTTTAGATTGTGTTCCACAAGATCCTTGTCAATTCCGGGTATCTCGCCTTAATTCCAAGCAAAGACATCCCTATACTACTCGCATAATTGTGACAAGCTCCTCCTTCCGGTTAACATCCAAACTCCTTGTTGACATAAGTCGGTCTTGGCGTCCTCCCTCTCATACAAATCAATTTCCTCTAATTCATTTTTGTTGAGGTTTTGGCCTATCCTCGAAGCATTATGGAGTGGTTCGACCTTCACATTGTACAACTCCTCCTTCTTCATCATTCTTTGGAGTGGGGACACCTCCCCGAGCCCTTGGGTTCACTCGCTTCCTCGGGCTCTCCCCTGCAGACCGCCACAATCGAAACACTACCTTTCCGTCGGGTTTAACAACCTCTCCCATTTTGTCCTCGGCACATCCTCGGATCATGCCATCCGCTTGGCATTTATTTATATTCTCGCATCTTCGTGGTCTCTTTGGCCTTTTCTTTTCTTCTTCCTTCTTCTCTCTAGGTCTACTACCACCTGGCTTGCTTTTATTTTGGAACATTCTCAAGTGTTCCGAGGTCTTCTTCTTCTTTTTACAGAGGCACAAATTTATCTTCTTGCACTTCCTCCCAACTTTGCTAGTCTTGTGGAATCGGTGCCTTGTAATCTGGTTCTCTCCCTCTTCACGACATCATCAAAGAAAATTACTTTTTGATGTGTGCCTCTTCGTCCAAAGGATTCCGAGTTCTTTGGTACCTTCACTTCTCTCCTTTCCAAATAGCTTTAAAAATCGATGAAAGACCGAGGGTACCACCCGTAGTCTTTTTGCCAAGCCCTTCCCAAAGAAGACATGATATGATGCATCCACTCTAAGCAACATGGAACATTACAGTCCTCGAATCTTCCCAACTTGCATGTCCACCTTAATGTGTCCTAGGGTTCTTGTGCTTTGATTGGCGAATCCAAAGAATGTTCGTTTGTTCCTTCACAATCTTCTTTCTCCGTAAGCAGCCTAACCTAGTTTGAACACGGTGTAGGGCATAATATTTCTGACGCTCCATTGTCAATGAATGCCCTCCGCACTCGATGCCGCTGATTCATTGGCCATATAACTACTGTTATGCTGGGTATCTTATCTCTCTATCGACTTTAGAGAAAGATATCTTATTTTCTTCTTCCTCCATTGTCTTCATAAATCCTTTGCTTATGGCTACGCAAGTCTCTGCGTCTAAGGCGATTTTGATAATTGCTTACGGTTGCCTCAATCCTTGCTTCCTTGGCCAATCCTATCCGATCAAAAAAAATTTCAACTTGACTCTCGCTCATCAATGCCGTCACCGCAGCCCGGATCACACTCCTCCTTTTCTTCCATCATCATCTCCACTTCGGGCTGTGGCCGTGAATAATAATGTTTGCACGCTTCCTTCCTTTGTGGTTTGGCGTGCTTGTCGTGAACACTACTTTCCTTTCCAAGTTCAATCTCCCCATTTGCCGCCTTCTCGTGGAATATCCTCCGCAGTTATAACAATCCATCGTTGAGTGTCCGCGTGATTGGTGGAATACCACGTAAGTCCGGTCTTCTCTTTATTTCTTCTCACATCGCAAATTTAGGCCTTCGGGGTTTCACCACTCCATGTTCAACCCATTGTTCATACAAACCCCTCAATGCTTTCTCACTACATGTGATAGCCTCCGGATCTGGCTTTCTTGCATATTTGTCTCCGTGCTTTCTCCGCTTTGGCCAAATTTTTTTCGTGTTTCTCCTTTTGCCCCTTGTGTTTTTGATCGAGAGTCGTAAAAGCCACGCTTGTTGTCCTCTTGCCTTCCATGTAATCGTCGCATGGTTATTGGGCAATGTCACGATTCCTCCAAAGTCTTGTGCAAAAGATGAGAGGGTCGCTTGAAGGAATCACAAGCCTCAGTGATGAGAGGGGGCTTGAAAGAATCCAAGGCACCATTGTTGCAAATCTTGACTAAGTTCTTTCTTCAATCGGATTCTGCATGACTTTTGTGCTCGGGCCTCGAACCTCGTCAACATAATCGACAACTCCTCATTCGGTTTCGCTTGAACCGCATAAGCTCCACAATGGTTACTGTTTCAGACATAGAAAAATTTCTTGAAAAATTGTAATTTTAAGTCATCCCAATCATGGATGATTCTCTCCAAATTGTATTACCAACTAAAGGCACTATCCGTCAAAGTCTTGTTGAATTCCGTGATCAACAAGTTGTGGTTGTTCACTTCGTCATATCTAAGCCACGGAGACATCGACTCTACAAAACTGGCAATATGTTCCCTAAGCATTTCCTTTCTCCCCGCCAGTATTTTGGAAATTCATGGGTGCTCAAAATACTGCTGGGTAAGGTTGCCTCCGAATGTGTGTAGGGTAAGGAGGAGTAAAGTCCAACTCCGAGGGTCGAGATGTCTGGTTCTGCTGGTTGATTGATCACGCCAATCATATCATCCTTTCATCACATAATGCTCAGGCGTGAACTCTCCGGGGTGTTGTGATATATTGCTTTGCATCGACGGTGTGTATGGTAGAGAAATTGGTTGATGAACACTTGCGATCACGCATAATTGCCTTTGGTGGAATTCTTTGGCTCATTCATTGGACATTGCTTGGAATGATTGGCATTTGCAGACCGTGAAAATGATGGAATAAGAATTTGAGATGATGTTTGCTCGAGATTGGGTGGCTTCCATCCTAGGTTGTGTACGCCACCACCGCTCGGGCTTCCAAGTTGATTATTGAAACCAATTGACTTTCCGTTAATGGAGGTACAATCTGGTTCTCTTTATTATTGCTACCATTATTGTTGTCTTCCACACCTCTTTGTTCTACGCGAACTTCCCAGGTGAATCGTGATCAACTGCCGCGAAAATTCCCCATCTCCTCTTGCTTCTCTGCATTTCAAAGATCATGGCCATCATCATTCCTTGCCCTTCTCGTGCTTCCTTCAATGCCTCGAGCATCTCCATTCTTGACAAAGATTCGCTTCGGTCTCCACCGTGATCCTCGCTTGCCTTCCGCGTTGGTACATTGTTGATTGGCCTATATGTGATGATGTCGAACTTCCTTCAAGCGTCTTCAATAAGTGGTTGGTCAAAATCCAGGTTCGCTTGGAAAGCTTGAGTGGCTTGCCTTGGAACCGGATGCGGTGAGGTAATCTTTGTTTGTTGGTGAAGCGGCTCTTCCGTAGTTCTCCCACTTGAGTTGTCAGGCATACCCTTCACAATTCTACACCTCCCCGCCAGATGGCGTACGCCAAAGAAATGTGGACAAGGAAATCGTACCTTGTTAGGGTTAGGGTTTTGTGTTGGTGAGGAGGAGAGAAATCCACTAAAAGTACGGAATTGATTGATTGATTGAAGAGGGAGAACGACAGTTGGCGATTATCTAACGACGCGTGGCAGAACTCCAGAAATCTGGGAACCGTGTTAGGTAACAGGATTCCAAGAGCCTTCTTGAGTCCTTCAAGTTGAGAGAATGTCCAAACCCTTTGGTGCTTTTAGGTGGAATCTCCAAGCCTTTAAGTCACCAAAAGGGTCTCTTTGATCTTCCAAGAGTCCAAGTCTTGAGTGCGAAGAAGTCCTTTCCAAATGGAATGGAAGGGGTATTTATAGGGTTTTCTGGAAAGTAGTCATGTGCAAGGCACATGCCTTCAGGGAAATTCCAGAAATACCCTTTAGTCCTTAGAGTAATGCCCATATTGCCCTGTCCTTCTAGTCACCAATCCAATCCCTCAATCAATTCCCAAAACGAGCCGCCTCCACGAGTCTTCTGCCTCGGGACACGTGGAGGCTTTTCGCAGGTCTTGCACATTTATTTCTGACTTTTCCGTCTTTATTTCATTAGGTTATGCGAACCCTAATTTGCACCTTTAATGAAGCCGTGGAACCCTAATTGCGCATTCAATTCAATTAAGTCATGTGAATCCTAATTTTACACTTGGACTCACAGACTTTAAAAAATCAACAATGACCAAACCAAATAATATAAAACAAATGGAGTATCACTTCCCCTTGAAGTTAGTTATAAGTGGCCTTAGAAATAAAAACATAGTTCACAATATTGTTATCTTAGAACTAATGGTAGAATAAAATAATTTGTAGTCCAATTCATCCGTCGTTGTTGCAAATAACATAGCTTTAGTGAATCATCTTGTTCTTACTCATATTAATCCAAAGATGAATTAATATTGCGAGTGCACGATTTTTGTGAGGTTTTGCAGTGACTAAAATTTTGCTACCTCCTCGACTCCTTTTCTTGAGCTAGGTTGATTGTTAATTTTAGTGCGATAAATGTGTACAAAATTATTCTATATATTCTATCAAAGTCCTTGCACATCTTCTTATTTACGTAGTTTTAATTTATTTTGTTGTGATGTTCATGAATGTTTTGTATATTATAAAGATATATTTTCATCTTTGGATCTTTGGGATGGGATTATTTCGATGATTTGTACAAGTATTTTTGTTTTACTAATTACTAATATTACAGATACGTTATGGTACAGAATTATTTGAATTACAAAATAAAACCAAATTTACTAAATGTATATATCAATACATAAGATTAGATATAATTACAAGAGACCCCTACTTATTACACATCTTTTTAAAATTATTACTACTAATATTTATTCACGTAAGTTGTAAAATATTTGTAATATATTTCATTTTCCTTAATTTTATGATCGATAAACCTCAATTCGAGGTCTCACTTTCCTCCCAACAATTTCTCTCTCTCTAGCTCTTGAGGAAATCTCCCTTCTAACTTTATTTCTCTCCTTTTTGTTTTAGTTATTGTGTAATTTATTCTCACATGCAGAGCAGCAAAAGTTCGGTCAAAAACAGATGGATCTTTTCATGCAAGTATACATGCATTAGGGACACAGGAATTATCATATTTAAACCATCACGGTTTTGTAGAATATGTAGTGGTTATCGATCATGACCATGTGAGTTGAAATTAAGATGATATGGGAATTTGGTGAGTATTCATATTATTCTTAAATTGTTGATCAGATCTTAGCCAAGTGATTAAAACTGATTTTTAGGTTTTAGATTCGATTTTTACTTGCGTTAGTTTATTTCTTCTATTATGAGAAATTTGTTTTCTCATTATGTCAGATTTAATTGATTTTTGATATTTTAATAGTGATGATGCAATCGATTATGGAATTATATTGCTCAAAAAATGGGGCTTTCAAAAACCAAAAAAATATTATCATTAAATTAGCAAATTATTGCCCACTAAGCAAATCAAAACCTAATCCTCTAGTATATTTGTTCTAAAAAACCAATTGCATTTTCAACTACTTCAAATGTATCAAACTAATGGAGAAATGCAATTTATTTTAAGCACATGATTTGCTTATTTTTAGGAACAGTAATACTGGCTCAAATTTAATAGTAGTTTGTTAGAAACAAAAAATGTCATTTTTCCCACATTGCATAAATATTACTCTCCTGTCCCAAATTAAATACTCAATTTTGATCTTTTTAAAAAAAAAATTAATTGGATTTTTTTACGCATATAGAAATACATTTTTAAATTACAAAAATTGAGGTTAGTAGTAAATTGTATATACTTTCTTTTGATTATAATCTCTTTATCTATATTTTAATAAAAATGATATAAAATTAATTTTAAAATAATTAAATTGACTTTAAAAATTAAAATTGACCAAGGAAATATGAAGTAAATAACATTCACTTTAAGAGAGGTGGTAGGATCTCTCTAACAAGTGGAATATATATATATATATATATATATATATATATATATATATATATATATATATATATATATAGAGAAAGGATCAAGAGTAGAATTCTTACAAAAGAACGCTTTTAATAAATAATAAATTTTATCAAAACGACGTACTTTTGATAAGACGCGTAGTATTTTTGTAAATACGCGGTGGCATGGTATTTACAAAATGCCATCGCCTTATCAAAAACTACGTGCTTTTGATAAAATTCTATTATTTAAGAGTAGTTCTACTACTTTGCCTACTTGATCCCTTTGATATATATATATATATATATATATATATATATATATATATATATATATATATATATATATATATATATAAAATTCCATCCACAACAATTGGTTGAAAGAACTCTTTTCTATACCGATATTGGTTCAACTCCATCGTGACACTGTGGGTTGAGACATGTTTTATACATTGATTTGACATGAATCAATATTAATTTGTGTTGATATATTCGTGGACACTATAACGTTAATAAAAAAAAAGAAGTTGATATTTTTACATGATATTTTAATATTTTTATATGAAAATTGTCGCTATAATACTATAATCATCGCTATAAATATATTACGACACTTTTTATGTGAAAATATAATTTTTGAAAAAAATCACTATTTTTATGGTAACATTGTAAAACATAAATTTTTATAAGAAGAGAGAAAGAGAAAGAGTGTTCTCATAAAATAAATTCAATAAGGGATAGTTTAGTTTCAACTCTCTTCCAACCCAAAAGAATCTCAACCCTCAAAATATTAAAAAAGTCATGAATTTTTTAATAACCCTTAAACCATACTCAATTAATTAATGTCACCATTCTCATATAT